>JAMWET010004759.1:0-600000 GCA_024036415.1 Prochilodus magdalenae
GGCAAATAGGGAGGTCTGACAGTTGTCCCTGGTCTTTCACTCTCTTTCAAGCTTTGACCATGTTTGGGCAAACCTGGCCTGGTAGAACCTGAAGCTGAGAGTGTGAAGTCAGCCGATGTAAGCCTTTGCCCTCTTATTCTACATCAATGCATATTTCTGGCACCTGATTCAGCAAATAAATACTTTTAGATCAGTCCGTTATTATGCTCGACCAGTATCCCCCCTCCCCCCTCCCACACCCATCCCTCACCGGCCGTGATGGTCAGTAGCTATAAGCATAATTTCATTATGATATTCATTATGACAGTGACTTCCTGCACATTGTGGTGTTTTTCCTGTGCTTCAGACACACCTGCTACGACTAATCTGCTCATTAACAAGTAGGCTTGTGGTGGTAACAGAATCCTCTTATTTAGTACCCGTGTGGAAAATCATGGAAGCAAATGGATGATCTTGGTTTGGGAGTTTCTTATTTCTTTAATGTACCAGTTATTTATTAATGATTAAGCTTCAACTCTTATGCTGTCCCTTTATTTGGTCCTGCCTCTGTTTCAAACCTCAAATTGGGAATCTCAAAATTGCTGGAAAATAAAGTGTTGCTTTTATTATTATTATTATTATTATTATTATTATTGTTATTATTGTTATTATTGTTATTATATGTTGGTAACTGTTGTAAGTAGATCTGCTGATGGTTACAGGAACATTACTGATGAACAGTACTGTGATACTTGTAACGTTACTGCTGCTGCTAGTTACAACAGCCAGACTATTTTCCACTAATTTTGAGACGGGTACTAACGCTAAAGTCGATATGAGAGCAAACACAGTGATGACATGAGATGAAGCTTAATCTTTCTCAAATAAAAGAGCATAATAAAAGCACAGTTCATCAAAAGCTGTGGTTGTATCGGAGTATGTTATCTATGCTTTGGTGCCATAAATGTGGTATTAATCTAGACTATTACATCAGCCAACATGTTTACAAGTGGGAATTCTAACGTCTTCTTACATTCATGGTTTGCAAGAAATAAATCAATAAATCAATGAAATCTTTAACCGGCAGTTAATGAGTTTTTACCACCACTGGGGGCTGTTAGTGTGGTATACACGGGTATATTAACAAGATGAAGAATTCTTGTAGGTTCATTTTTCTCAAAACACCAGCTGCTCATGATGAGTGAGCCAATAGAAATGCTTGAAATGAAATCAAAATAACATTGACGTATATGTAAGTGAAGAATGTTCTGTTTGTGATTAGGTCACTATGCCAGTGAAAGAAGGTGTTGTTACAACAGCCATGGCATGTAACATTTTCGGTTGCTTTGCGACCCAACGCTTTCTGAAGTTCTGTTCTGTTTGCATCCCACCAGCAGCAACCTACATCTGTTATAAATGACACACCTTCGAAACCTTACCAACCCCTGGCTGTTGTTGCATAAGAAGGTTACTAAAGTTTGTGCAAAAGTAATCCTCAAAGGCCTTCGAAAATGTGCCCTGACCTCCATGTCATCTAAAGCAGGAGTCTCCCCTGCTGCCTGCTCGCTGTTGTGCTTTCTAAATACTACAGATTATAGGGCCGGCAGGGCTGTACCCACCCCCGCTCATACTGCCCTCTCTCTCACTCTCTCTTTCTCTCTCTCTCTCTCCCCACTTGACTATGGACAAAAGGCAGAAAAGCCAGAAAGCCAGTCCCTCACAGGTCTGCTGGCCCAGTGTGAAAGGTGAAGCTTTAACTCTTTAGCTAACCTTCATTCATACTTACACATACACATACACACACACACACACAAATGAACACAAACACATACAAGTGGTCATAAACAAACATAGAAGCTTTGATGGAAAACAAATCTTGTTTTTAAGAAGTCAGATGTTTTCTGCTGTGGACCGCTTGCGTGCATTGCATTTGGATCTACACTAACTAATTTGGACACAACTTTGTGATGATCTTATGGATGTTATAAAAAATGTTTGAAAATACATAAAACAGCAACTTTACAATGGTGTATATTTTACATAACTAATTTATCATATCAAATACCACAAATAATTAATAAGTGCAAATAATAAGTAAGTTCTAAGTAGTTTCTGTACAGTTTAATCACTGAGATTGTAATCCAGGATGGTTTGATATGAAGTGATTTATTTGAGAGGAGCATACTTACTTTCATACTTAAAATGAAAGTGAAGGGAACCAGGGGACACAGTGTCTAAGAAACCTTTTTTTTTATTTACTATCCCAAACCGAGGAAAAGCTACATATTTAGGTCATACGTAGTGTTGGTAATAATAAAACAGTAGAAAATTTGAGAAAATAAAATGTGGGGACCACTGAACCGCAGAGTACTCTGCATGTACACCTGTGGGGAATGTATGTAAAGAATATGTTTTAGGCCTAAAACAGTATTAGATTTTGTGTAATGACTTATGATGAGGCATAAAACTCTATAAAGGCTTTAAACTCCACAAGATGTTTGGTTCCAAACTCCTTCACTGTACGACCATTTCATTTTAAACCACGCAGACTCTCTTTACCTTATAATGCTTTTAGCTGTTTTGAGAAATCGGTGTAAACCACTTTAAAAACTGTTCAGATCATGAACTTAGAATCAAAACTCGCATCACAGCTGAAATGATTGTCTTGTATTTTGTATTTCCCTTGAGGTCCCTTTATGGCCTTCAGTGGGGGTCACCTATGTTTTTACTTGACCGTTTTCTAACCTCTTTTTAGGCCTTGGAATTACATAGAGGGTAAATAACTCTTGTTCTGATGTCTGTTCTGTATTTGCCTCAATACAATTCAAAGACACCCACAATAATGAAAGCAGGGCTGACTTAAATAGGCAGGGCTAAACCTGTAACCAAAAAAGCTGTTTTGAGAAACACAAAAACTAAATTGATTTATCATGTCCACTGCAAAGCCAACTAAAACTGAATTCAATTACTGAGAAAAACTCCTTCAGCTGGAGTCAAGCTGAGCTCAGAGATCAGCCTGCTGTTTTCTTCTAGTTTTCTTCTAGTTTCATCAGATGCGCACTATTGCAGCGTTCATGATAATACCAACAACTGTGAAGTGAAATGAAATTAACACTACACTCTATTAATGCACTCTTGCGCCTAAATCAATCTAAACTGAAATCAAAACCCCAAAACAAATAACTATAAAAATATAGAGACTAAAGAGCAACATTTTAACTTCTCTAATAACTCAGGGTTAAACTGCTGTAGGTTGAATAGGCAGACTGCTCTGGTTGACAAATAGTGAACAGTGAATTCAGAATAGGCTATTAATGTGATGTTGTGAAGTTTACCAGTGTTTACATACTACATCAAACATGTTTTATTTCAACATTGAGGGACAATATTCATTTTCATTAAAAAAACTGCAAAAAAGCCAGTGTAAGTACTACAGTCCATCAGTTGGTTGGGTCTTAACATGGAGCCCCCTAAGTGACTTCATTACATCGCAGAACCGTATTGTGTTTCTCTTACTGAAGAGACATGACATCACTGAACCATGGAATGAGAAAGCATGTAACACATGAAGTGCCGTGTGTTAATCATACTTTAGCTCTGTTTACACAGCCCCATCTCCTCAGTATAATATCCTCAGCGCATTCGGCCTGAAGACCCCCCCAGGTAATAAGGGAATCTGTTAGCCTGAGGGACAACCAAAGCCTCGCATGACAACGTTAAACAGTGGACAGCTGGAATGAGGACTAATGGATGAGGAGGGGATTTTGACCGCTCCCTTCCCTTCTGTTTGATTTGCAGAAGCGTTTTGTGTACTCGCCGGCTCCTGGCTTTCCTCACACGCTTCACGCGGCTGTAAAACTGGCTTAGCTCGCCCGTGCGATGCCAGTGCTGATGGCTGCTACACACATGGTTTGTGGAAGCTCTCAAGCTAATACAGTACAGGCCGGATCTCCGCCCATGCAAAACAATGTTTACTCTGGAGCTGCTTTCCCCCGTGCTGCTGGCAGCCATCTTTCTTTATCTATTTTGTTCTTGCACGCTCTCACTATCTCTCTCTCTCTCTCTCTCTCTCGTTCTCTTTCATTGAGCAGAAGCCAGTAATTGGGTCATTGATTGGAGAGACATTTATGCAGGCAATGCTAAATGCCGTTATTTTTCTCAAAGCTAGTTTGTAAGTGTGAAACGTTTAGAGCACAACTCTGCTGTTTCCTTTTGCACTTTGCTTTAATAGCAATGCACTTTGCCTCTGGTCACAGGTTTCTTGATATCATAGCTGTATTTAGCCCCCCCAACCCCCTGCCCAACCGGGTCTCCTCCCTGATATTGTACGAAAACATTAACCTTAAGTTAATGTGGTTGACGCTAATGTAATTTAGCTCTAATGTCATTTAACAATGTAATTTCAAACAGTGGCCTAACTGAATTATTTCATCATACTGTACATCTTGCTGCATGACTCATTACTGCTTTGTTTCACTTCAAACACAGAGGGGTTTGTGTTTGCCTGGGCTTTGTGTGCACAGGTACGTCCTACTTAGATCATAAGGCCAGAAAGAAAACAGCGCAAGGTTTCAATGATGCTGTTAGTTGAACATTGATGTTCTTTCTTTTTTTTTTGCTGTGACGGTCCCTCCTGGCTAGTATTTGGTAGTCAGTGATATAATAAGTGAATTAGATTGGCTTGTTTTATTCTAATCAAATAACATTTTCAATTGTAGGCCTTTTTACACCTCACATCTGTGACATTCTCACCCCTCACAACACACTAATCTGGGTTTAAGAGGCATGCGCATGGCGTAATACGGTGTAGGTATGTTTTAGAACCGGTTGCAACTGTAAAAGCAAGGATGTTTAACCTTGCAGACAAGGATGCTTGAGGTGTGTTTTGTTTGCGGTGTTCAGAGACCCATAGACACACGCACACACACATACGCACACACACACGCACCCATAGCTGTCAATGTGACAGCAAATGACCTCGCATGAGCAAAGCGCTAAAGGAACACTAGCACTGTTGACTCGGGCTCGGCAGCCCGAAGCAATGCCACAGATTCAAGCACAGCATGCCTCAGCCTGGAGACGCTCAACAGCAAGATTAAGGTGCCATTGCGGTAGTGCTGAATGTCTTGTGCAGTAGCACACATTTGTTGAATAGCTTCTTTCATGTTAAGGGGCCATAAGGACAGTTTGCAGCGATGGTGTCTAAAATTCTCCAAAAGCTTCCACTGTGTCTGTGCCTGACTGCTTGCATCAACATTAAAGTGTGTGTGTCAGAGTTTTGGTTAATATGTCCATGAATGATATAGTTTACAAATGGGAGACATTTTTGTCATTTTAGAAGGCCTATATCTCATAAAACATCCTCACTCTGTTTAGTTTAAGTGTGTTGTGCACTCATCATCAAAAGAATAGTTAGACCCGGAAGGAAGTTGGATTGAGCTACAGATACAGAAGCGTGTGTCTCAGTATGGCATCGGCCCACCATGTTTGCGCCTTGGCATGGAGTCGTGGAGGTTCCTAATGGTGTCCTGCAATAACCCATCCCATTCAGCTGGAGTATTCTCGAGTGTATATGGAGTTTTATATACAGTTTATACAGTATATCTGGAAAGTCTTAAGATGCATTGATGTGGAGACTGTGGTCCAGTACCTTAATTTTTTTTTGTTGTTTTTTTTTAAATACATATCTGTTGCTTCTAAAGCAGATACGTACATAAATAATTAAAAAAATTCAAGACTTTTGACTGAATTAAACTGAACTAGTGCTACTGACAAATACAGCAACTGATAAATGTATATATGTTTATGCAGATACAATAATTCCAATGTAATTGTAAAGTAATTACAAAGTAATTTCAATGTTATGCATCTGTAGAAACCTCCTTTAACAGTTACATTCATACATATGTCTACTAAATCTGGAGAAGTTACAATAAGTGTTTTAGGCCTGAGTGCTTTTTGAATAGGCCACAGTACAGGCTTTATTTGGGCATGTTGCAGAACACACCTGAGGTCATTCCTTTGGAGGAAGGAATGTTTCAAACAAGTAAGGGATTAACTTTTAGGCAGTTTAATATAAACCGTTTGCTATTCATTTGCTATTCAGCCAGTTTTCCTACAATCTGAGTCCCTCTTCCCATTTGCAGCTATAACATCTTCCACTCTACAGAGAATGGTTTTTACAAGATTTTTAAGTGTGTCTGTTGCCATTTTTGCCTAATCATCCTGAAAGGCATCTGTGAAGTCAGACACTGATGCTGGACAAGAGGGTCTTGCAGTGTGTATTCTAGTTTACCTCAAAGGTGTTCGATGGGTTTAAAGTCAGGGCTCAGTCCAGGCCAGTCCACTCACCCAACCATGCATTAACACATGCTGGAACAGAAAAGGACCTTCCCTAAAGTGGAACATACAGTACATTGTCCATAATGTCTAGATATTCTGAAGTTTTAAGATTTCTCCTTGAAAAAATCGGCCTAGGCCAACCCCTGAAAAACAAACCCATAGCATTTTCCCTCCTCCACCACACTTTACAGTCAAACAATGCAGTCAGGCAGGTAAAGTTCTCCTAGCATTGACCAAATCCAGCCTCGTCCATTAAACTGCCAGCAAGAGAAGCATGAATCGTCACGCCACAGAACACCTTTCCACTGCTCCAGGATCCAGTGGTGGTGTGCTTTACACCACCCTATCTGATGCTTAGCGTTCTGCTTGGTGATGTAAGGTTTGCATGCAGCAGCTCAGCCATGGCGCACAGTTTTTGTGCTGAAGTTAATGCCAGAGGGGGTTTGGAACTATACAGTTATTGAGTCAGCAAAGCATTGGCAACTCTTATTTGGCAACTCTGCGGCCCATCTCTGCAACTTCACATGTTCTGATCTCTGAGTTGCTGTGTCTCCTGAGCGCCTCAACTTTTCAATAATACCACTCACAGTTGATCATGGAACATCTAGAAAATGTTATGCTGCAGTGGTGGCATTCCATTACTGTACTACATTCAAATTTAGTAAGCTCTTTCTTTTCTCAGTGTTTGAGAGACTGCAGGTTTTGTGGCAATGGGACTGATCATTATACCCCTGGTTATAAATGAAGTCTGTTATGTTACACTTTCTACAAAAAAGACATTCGTTTTAATGCAGGTTCTTCTGCAGTTGTTAAAGATGTTGTTAAGAACATGAGACGTTGTTAATTAGATGAGGAGAAAGAAATTGTGTAGCTGTGACTATAAGATGACCTTAGATGGCTACTAAAAGATGACCTTAGCTATATCCAAGAACTAACAGTCTCTGTTCTCAGTATCAGCACAACCAATGTATTAACACATCTGTGTAGAGAAAAAATGTTGTCCATGACCATCTACTGTGGTAGTTATTGCCGATGGTCGCTTCAGTCATTAGCTGATCTGAAGAGGCAGCCTCAGTCTTATTCAGCAGAAAACCTACAGGCTTAACAGTAATAGTGACCAGAATATGTGCCATGGCTGCTTTATGTAAGTATAAATCCAACAGGTACAGTATTCACCTATTCAGCCTAAAGCAGTTTAGTCCACCCACCTTTATAGGGCTGGCATACCAGTGGAACAGCTTTTTTACTGAAGCCCTGTTCATTATTTTATGTTACGGGTACTCATATATTAACATTGAGTTTCTGAGCATAATGTGTCACTTCCATCTCCCATCAGTTTATCTGTTAATCACCTCTTATAATGAACTTAAAGAACTTGCATTACATTAAATGCTATGAAATAAGCTGAATTAAACCTGTACTCATTCCTAAAAAGAATAGTTGCACTCAGAAAGAAGTGTGAAATTGCCATGCTATTTGGAAAGAAGAAAAAGGGTACCAGGAATAATAAATGATGATGAATTTGCACTGATATGATGCAGTATCTTTTGAGCTACACATACAGAATTAGTGTCTTTCAGTATGGCATTGGGCCACCATGTTTGCTAAGGCAACATGCCAGATGTTTTTACATGAAGTTGTAGAGGTTCCTAATGGTGTCCTGTGATAATTCATCCCATGCAGCTTGAATTTGCGGTAGGGGTGGTGCTGGAGTGACACCAGGCCTTCTGGACATAGGACGCGTGACAATAAGCCACCTATTTTGGCGCTGAACATGGTGCGTCCACACACAGACTTTTTTGGTCACCTCCACCAAGACAAAAGCGGGACTCGCCACTAAAGATGACCAGCTGCCATTCTGGGTCACTCCATGACAGTCTAGCATGACACCATTGCAGTCTTTGGTAACGCTGATGTGGTGTTAAGGGCAGTTCTCCCTTATCATGGTTCGTGTAGGTCTCCCAGATCCTTCATGGCACTGGTGTGTGCCTTCTTCTATCAACTGCTGTCAACAGCATGCTATGGATGCTACCAACATGACAAAATGGAATGAGCCAGAATAGAAAGTATGCGCAAGTCAGGTCAGTCAGGTACAGCGATAGGGCCCGTCCTTGCTCATGTCACATGCGCAGCCGAGCGTGAAACCTGTATCATTCGCATGTCTCACAATGTCAAACCTACCCAACAAAGTTTCATTTCTGTCAGTTGATTCCATCTGTTTTTGATGATGAGTGTAAATGCTCTTCCCCTACCTGAGAGATATGCTCTGCTAAATTTAAGCGCATGCTCTTAGTACTTAGTTCTTTGCATAATGAAATAAAAGGTTATAAAAAGATGTAATGTTCAGCTTAAAGAGTTGCTGAGTGTGCTGTCTGAGTCATGCTTTTAAATATGGCACTAAAAGACTTAAATAGCAGGTCGCGTTCTTTTTGGTATGTGACTATCTTTTGCTCCCACTTCACTCTTTTTTAATTGCTGAAGGTCTACTCAGTCCGTCTAACCGCAGATCCTTGATATAGAGTGCTGTCTACAGTTAGTCCTAGGTTACTTCTTTCATGCAGTGTCTGAAATCTGGAGCATTGTAACTTTGTGCCACTTCGTGTATCAGATGCTGTCACAATACAGCTTTACAGAAATCATCTTTAACAACCATCTATTTATTTTTCGTTTTTCAGCCACAACAGGAACCAGAAACCTTCTTCATTTCCTCCAGGATATGAGGGTGTAATCCTTGAGTGTTTCAGACATGCTAGTTGTGGAGTTGAGCTGCGTTCTTGCCCGTTAGGATCTGGTCTAAAGTCCCTGTGTGTCCTCTCTGCAGCTGAGCCTTTCACTCATTCGTCTGAGAGGTGTGATGATGAAGCCGGGGGGGATAGCTGTTACCCCAGTGGCTGTTTTTTTGTATAGCGAGTACCGATGGACTGCAGTGCTAGCTTTCACCAAGTTGCACTGGAGGAAGCGATACCTTCAAAATGAAAAGCTTAGCCTGATGTGCTCAGAAACCTAGACTGTGCTTGGACTTGGTGAAAATGTGAAGATTCTATTGTTAAAGGCCAAGAGATTAGATTACTAACGTAATGGGAGCTTCCCCAGAGTCTTTTTCTGTCGAATGTTAAGCAGGATATACTGAACTTCTCATTCAGCATCCTCATAACAATAAGTGTCTTTGACTGAATTTTATCAGCTGTGGGGAATATTCGGTATTTTCTTTGGAACACTCGGAACATTGCTGCATGCCTGTCTCTCTCAGAGCCACAAGAAGCTTTTCCCAGTGTTCCCCGTGGGGTGCTGCAGATACTAATGGCAATGTGTGGTAAAGGCCATTCTCTCTCTCTCTCTCTCTCTCTCTCTCTCTCTCTCTCTCTGTCTCTGTCTCTCTCTCTCTCTCTCTCTCTCTCTCTCTCTCTCTCTCTCTCTCTCTCTCTCTTTCTCTTTCTCTCTCTCTCTCTCTCTCTCTCTCTCTCTCTCTCTCTCTCTCTCTGGCTGTCTTTTCTCCCTCTCTCTCACTCTCACTTTCTATTCCTCTTTCACACACACACACACACCCACACACACACACACACACACTCTTTCATCACTCTTTAATCTTCAATTTCTTTTTCAGTTTCTCACTCATTCTTTTAGTTTCTCTCACAATATCTCTATTTCACTCTCACTCTCTTTACTCCTCTCTCACCTTTGTCTCTTTTTTTGACTCCCTCTTTCTCATTTCCCTCCCAGTTTGCTATTTCCTTTCTTTATTTCTCTCTTACTCTTTCTGCTCTTTGCTTTTTAACTTCTATTATCCCCATCTCTCCGTCTATCCCTCCTTCTATCTCTTCTATCTATGTCTCTCTACATCTCTTTCTCACCCTCTCATTTTCTGTCATTGTCTCTATATAACTTACCCTCTTTTTCTCTATCTTTCCATATTCTTTCTTCCTGTCTTTTCACGTTTCTCACCCTCTCACTCTCTCTCGTATCGTTCTCTCATTTGAGCTCTCTATTTTACACCCTCTGCCCCATCTCTCTCTATTTCTCTCTCTCTCTGTTTCTTACCCCCTCTTTCTTGTCTATTGCTGTCTTTCTTTCACTTTCTATTTCAGTTTATTTCACTTACTCATCTCTTTCTCTATTTCATGTTCTTTCTCATTCTTATTTCTCTTCTGTCTCCATTTAACATGCTCCCTCCCTCTTTCTCTTTTTTTCACTTTGTTTCCCACCTCTCTCTTTCTTGCTCTTTCTTACTCCCTCAATTTCACAGCTTCTGCCCAGCTCTCTCTGTCTCTCACCCCCATCTCACTTTCTCTCTTCTCTCCTTTTTCTATTCGTTTCACAGACGCTCTCTCTCCTTCCCTTTCTCAGTTTCTCCTATTCCTATTTCTCTCTCACACTCTGTTTCGATCCCTCCCCCCAGTCTCTCCGTCTCTCTCTCTCTCCCCGGGTGAAATCTGTGAGGATTCTCTTCAGTCTGTTTTATTGTGCTCATCAATGAGAATCTATTGATCCAGAGCAGTCTCCCTGCTGCTAAGCCCTGAATCAGATGCGAGATGCATCACCTTTGTCCCAGTGCGTCACTTCTACATGTGCTGCCTCGCCATCCATTAAAGGAAAGGCTCTGTTGCCATGCAATGCCCAAAGGCGAACTCTTGAAGGAACCAAGAGGCTATATGGTTCTATCAGTGCTGATTATGAGACTCAAGGAAGCAAATCTAGGTTTCCAGGTGGGATTTAAAGCACAGAAGAACATCTGCTGCCAGAAAGTAGAGCGTTCATGCCCGGCATGGGCTTCTTTCTTTGAGTTAGTGATGTTTTTGTCACAGAGCTTTTAGGCAAAGTACTTATAAGGATGTGTTTAGTTTGGAGTTCCCCAGGGGCCAGTGTAAAAGGTGTTGCAGTGCAGTGGGCAAAGTGACGGAATAGAAACAACTTCACTTCTTCCTATAGTGTTGAAAAGCTGTTTACTCTGTGTGATGGTTAATGCAGAAATGTCCTAAAAGGCTGACTGTAGGTGTGTAGGAACTGGCAAAATGATATGAAAACTCACTTGCCAAATGTGCATAGTTATATTAGTCAGCTTCATAACTTTGTGTTTTGAATGTGGGCTGGCAACATCTTACAAGTTTAATCCCAGTGTATTCATTATTTAAGTTGTTCTGGTGTTTCTCATATTAGGCTAGCTGTTGCAGACCCTCAGTTGCTTATATTTTAGTCAGTGAAACAGTTTGAAAGTCTTGAAAAGCCCTTGCATTCATAATAAGCACAGTCTAGGACCCATATTTCATGCACCTCATAATTCACATATGCATTTCATTGACTTTAAATGCCACCTACAGCATGAGGCCGTAATTTCAGTGGTATTTCAGTGTTATTCACACTGTACAGTGTGATCTCAATATCACCAATGATAAGCAATTAAGAGCAATCAATGGCAGTAGGGCATCCATATTCATAGTCAATAAGTGACTGTTTAAGTCTTTATAATCTACTTTGTTTGTTAATATTCTACAGTTCATGTACGAACGTATCCAGAGATCCTTTTACATGAGGAAATTCAGCGGCTTTAAGATCCAGCCACTGCTGATTTAGTTCAGCACATGCAGCTTGTATAATGTCAATAGAAAACCAGTACCAATAGCACTGGAACTGCATTATCTGAAGCTCTATCTCATACCTTTGATGGATTGGAGTGGTGTTCGCGATCAAGAAATGATCATCCAGTATTAGTACCTCACTTCACTAAATGCTCTTGTGACTGAATTCAATCAGATCCTCACAGCAATGTTCCAACATCTAGTGAAAACCAGAAGAGCAGAGGCTGTAACTGCTGCTAAGGGCGACAACAACCTATTTATACCCTGAATTCCAGATAAAAGGTTGGCTGAGCAGGTGTCTACAGTCCTAAGGACATACAGTGTGGTTCTCAGTTCTGTCGTCACACTGAGATGGATCGGAAAAGAACATGATCTAACAAAGGCAACATAAATTAAAACACCGTAGCACACAGAAACCACATGCCGCACTGTGTCGAACGTAGATATGCACACGTAATTGCTCTGGTGGGAGATTTGATTGGGACACAGCCAAAGTTTTGGAAAGTATTTCTGATGATACATTAGGTATAAGGCCGAATTCTTTAACAGTGTTTGGTACATCGACATTTGATTCTGTAATTTGATTCTCTGTTTAGTATTTAGTATTCTGAAGCTCCTTTTCTGTAACTACTATATTTATTATAATTATAGTATAGCAGCAAATGCCTTTAGATATGAATGATTGTGTATAGAAAATTATAGGTTATTTAGTTAGATAGATCATAAATGAATCATAAATTCATGCCAGGCTTGCATAACACTATCAGAGCACAACAAACTGCACTGCTATTCACATGATCTCTGATGCTAAAAGATCAAAGGTGCCTGAGAAATGCCACATGGAGGTGCTTAAAATGATCATATGAGGAAATATAATTGGTGTAGAAACTGCTGATAAACCACAGGGACATTACAATATGTATGTATAGTTTACTATTTTCTTGTTTACGGGGCACCGGGGTGTTGGGTAGGGGTGGTATGCTGCTGCCATGATGGGAGCCCCTAGACAGAGGGCTCTGGTGTGGGGGTGATGTTAACTTTAGCCTGCGACTTGTTATACCTCAGATGTTATACCCCAGATCGAGAGCTGCTTTAGTGCCGCTACCTTATAGTGTGTCACAGAGCATGGTACAAGGTCTGGGAGGAGAGGCTGCACCCATGAAGCCGTTTACCATGTGGTCCTCAGCAAACCAAAGAAAATTACTGTGATAAATTCAAACTTGTTACACACGCAGTGTCTCATGTGATGAAAGCTCCTTTCAAATGAGGGGGCTATAACTGTAGCTATGCTGTTTATTCTATTTATTTAATGTTTATTTTGTGCTGCAGTTAGGAACATTCTTAAATGATGGTTAATTATGAAACATAAACATTATTGTTTTCAAAGGTAATTTGGAGACTGAGTATATGATTATGATAGGGTTGGGTCAACAACATTCTGAATGATATAGCCATGCTGGAGATGGACACTGCAGGCCAGCGCCTCAGAAATCTTAAAAGAACAACACCAAAAATATCTGGCTGTTCAAGGATGAAAGAAATCTGCAGACAACAGTGAACAGACACATAGAGAGAAAGAGAAAGAGAGAGAGAGAGAGAGAGAGAGAGAGAGAGAGAGATGCCACAATACGCCTAGATAACCTCCCAAACTGATGCTCTTATCATTTGTTTGCTTACTGTATTTTCTCTTTGCTCGTAAATCAATTAGCAGGTCATGGTTTGGTTATTGAGCTTTACTAATTAATGTGATTTCTTGATTTGCTGGATTTGCATTATCTTCAGATCTGTCATGCTAGCTGTCTTTCTGTACTGCAGGTCTGTTAGCAGCCATGACGAAGTCATATGAATTCAACTGGCAGAAGCATGTCCCTGATTTTCTGCAGGAAGGTGCCGTCTTCGATAGGCTTGATGAGGTGAGTCACTTGAGATTTTTAGTCAAAACAGCGTGTGGAAGAATGTATCTGCAATAATGAAAGTTTGTAATCAGGGAAAGAGTGCATACCGTAAATACTGAAATTGGTATTTATTTTTGAGTCTCCTGTGTAATTGTAAGTATCTGCTGTTGAGAAATGTGAAATACTTAATGGCTGTTTTAAGCAGAAATTACAGGTTCTACAAAATGCCTTTATTCGGTATTTCAAAATATTTTCTGATGTCTACATAGAAGGTATGTGAATATGGGCCGCATAAACAAATGCCCAGATGTGTTTTTATACACTCGTTTATACCCTATGATTTGTCCCTAGAATGAAACAAGCTGAGCTCATGACAAAGTTCTGCTCTGAGAGACATGATGATCACACAGCAGCAACATTTCAAAATAGACACAGGAATATAGCGGGAAAATAAAAGAAATCTCAGACAACATGTTATTATTTGACTATGCAAATTTTTTGAGGCTTGCTAGTAGCTAACATTACCTATGCTAGCTACTTGCTCTCAATTTTGTTAACAGCAAAGTGTCGGATTGCAAGGCTATTGGGAAGGAAGATAAAAGTTACCAGGAGCAATAAATGATGATACATTTAGACTTTATTACATTTATAAATGTATTGAGCTATACATACAGAAGGAGTGTCTCTGAGTATGGTGTCAGGCCACCATGTTTGCTAATGCAACATGTCAGACATCTCGGCATGGAGTTGCCTAAGTTCCTTATGGTGTCCTGCGACACTTCATCCCATGCAGCTTGAATATTCCCAGTTAATGCAGATTTTATGATCACGGTGCCTCCACCCATGGATTTGTTGGTCGTATCCACCAACACTGAAGATGACCCACTGCCATTCCATGACTGTCTGGCACGACACAATTGCAGTCTTCGGCGACATTGACTTGGTGTTAAGAGTTGTTGTAATGTCTGTGTGCATGTAGTCTTGCAGTGTGCAGGCGTTGCCAGATGGTTAATGGAGGGCATCACTTCCAGTTGAATGTCCACAATCGTGGCTTTTGGTTCAGTCACGAACAATGCTAATACTCGTCCTTGCTTATGTCAGATGTGAGTGCATATACAATATTCTTATGGCACCTTTAAATAAATGAGGAGCCGTCTCTGACTTTTGCACAGCGTTGAATGTGGAATTTCCCTTTTATTTGTCACCTTTATTTTGTGATAGCACATACAAAATGGCCCCTAACGTTCTCCCACAGCCCTTCTGAAGGTGAATAGTTCCTCTTTGCTGCTGTGAAACACTTATTGTTTGTTTGGATTGCCTGAAGCTGATCACTGCCCTTACCACACATCCTGCAAATCCTATTTCAGATCTTGTTATTCTGTAGAATAAGCCAAAGCCATTCTCTTAGTTATTATGGAGTGAAGGGCTCTGCATCGATCATTTGCACTCTGGGGCATTAAAAGCCTCAGTGGCAGCGAACCTCTCTGTCACTCTCAGAAGCATCCAGACATGAGGCGACTGTCCCTGGAGACAATTGGCGTTCGTGTCCCCCCTCCCTCCTGTCCTGCGGCCTTTCTTCATTTCCCCACCTAACTCAATCAGCCCACTTAAACGGGCAGAAATGGGAATGGGCGGTGCCTTGGGCTACCCAAAGGACAAGAGCAGTGTAAACATCCAGAGATAGACACTCATCTGATGAGCAAGAGGTTCCAGCTCAACCTTTTCATGTCCTCCTTATAGCCAAGGAGGCCTCTCTTAGATAATGTGATTCAGCCAGGCAGGCTTTTGGCTGTGGCAGCATAATCAAAGTGAATTTCTAAATTAGCTGTGCAAGATTATGTCTCTTGTTGCACATCTGTGTAAAAAAAGACTTGTTTAACTGCATCTGAGGCAGCATAGCACTGAACAGAAATGTTGCTTCGTTTGGGAACCATGTACAACATTAAAACTATCATTAACCCTGAGCGATGTTTTTGAAATCCAAGACCATGTTATAACATAGGCCACTTCTGGTGCTCAAGAGGCCAGCTACACATGCTCCATGCTTGATCTGCAAGCATATAAGCTCAGACACCCATCATTTACAGGTGCATAATTACATGCTGAGCTAAGTGGCACCTTGAGCTGAGCCGACACACAGATCAGGCAGTTGCTTGGTTCACCTACAGTGTGATCATGCAGTGGAATGGCAACCTTGCTGCACAGACATTAATAGCATAATATCTTACAGTCCTAAGAAAATCTCCAAACAAGAACTTTATAGGAGCAGAAAAAATGCACTTAATGCCAAGTTAAAAAGCTTCTTCTTTAATAACATGATTCTCATAAAATACTAAAATGCTTTAATCTAATTTAATCTAATGAAAAATCTATACATGAGTTTATTCAACAATAACAGCGGTATAGAGATAAAAATAAGGTTGGGTGATAAGCAATGTATTAGTATTCAATCTCACATTTTAAATCAAATTCACTTTCAAACAGTGGCTTAAAAGAGTGATTTCTCAAAAGGTAAAATCTTAATAAATAGCCTTCTCTTAATGCAATGATATATGCAAACTTAGAAATCATAAAATCAGTGGCATGTAGACAGAAAATGTATATCGCAACTAAATTTACAATAACACAAATCTATTTAGGACTAATCAAGGCTTAAGGTTTGGCTTACACAAAATGAAGAGAAGAATGTTCCAGAATCACATTTCTTTTCTAGTTTTTATATTTGTATATTTTTAGCAGATGTTCTTATCCAGAGGAGCTCAATATGGTAGATAAATGCAAGCTCTTGGGTCTTACCTAAATTCCTGCTTGAACTGTGAATAAAATCCAGGTCCCCTGTGTGTAAGAGCGGTGATTTATCCAGATATTGAGCTGCTGAAGGTGTGTTTTTTTTTTTAGATTTGAATTTTACCAATGAGCTGTAAATCACTCATACTCACATAGTAAAGAGGAAGAATTTTGTATCTACAGAATATTGTTGAAAATGTATCAGATATTCAATAAATCACTCAGCCCTAATAGAAAACATCATAGGATAAGGTAACATAACATATAAACGTGATCATAGTAATTTGTAATTAGTGCTGTAGTGGGTAGGACTAGAGGTAGAGGCAGGTAGAGGTCATCAGTCAATGTATATAATATTTCTCTCTGGTTTTGAAAGTTACATTGAAGTAGTCTAGAAGTTACTCACCTCTCCTTGCTTCCCTGCTTGTCCACCTAAATGAAATGAAAACTCAAACTGTTCTCAGAATAAGCGTTGGTCAGTTTGTCCTGAATTGTTTACCCAGTGTAAAAGCCAGCTAGAGTCTCCAAATGGTACAAAAACACGAACGTCTCTTTTTTTTTTTTACAACAGCGACAGTATTTTGAAATGAATGAAATCTAAGTGACTTGTAGGAGAATAATGAACATTGTGCAATCTCATTAAGCGAATTGCCCTGCAGGGTTCAAATCTCTTGATTAACGCCGCAGATGCCTAGCCCAGGAATGAGGAAGTAAATAAAAAGAGAACCTCATGGAGAACGGTTACGGCTCATCCTGTGCCCACAGAGCAGCAGACGGCGAAGCCGTAGAGCAGGACTCCATCTTGGCTCCGGCCACTGCCTTAAAGGCCATTCGCCGCATGCTCATTATCCCTGCTCATGGGTGGCCACTCACATTAATGACACTCGAGTTTATTAGCGCTTCAGCCATTAACATTTTCGAGTAATCCTTGTGCATTATACACGCTGGCGTTTTTATCTGCAAAGCAAATGGGTTCACCTAGAGCCGTGACACCGAGGGCCGCCTGCCGTCCTCAGAGCAGCCAGAGCATTAGCTGGAGTGGAATTACAAAGAGGCTCGGAGCCTGTGAAGTGGCTGAGCGCTGGAGGAAGAGGACATGAACGGAGCGCTGGCTTCTTTTTCTTTGCGGCTCTCTCCAGCACCAGCAGACCACTGCTGGCGCGGGCTCATCTAATTGGCTTTACTTCTGGAGGAATATTCCGGAGCGTGGGCTGACTCACTCGCAGTATACCTCAGAGAGAATAAAAAGGAAACATCCCCTCCTCCCTCTTCGCTCTGTCTTTTCTTTTTACTGAAGTAATTAAAAGGGTAATATCTGTCAGCCGCACGATCCATCCTTCCTCGCTGGCGCCATGCAGCAGAGAAAAAAAGCGCTTCCCGTTCGGATCCATCACTCACTCACCCTCAGGGGTTCCCACGCAGGACTGCCTGTGTAAGGTGTTCAGTGCAATCACACATAAGCTCGCTCAGTTTAAACCCCGTCTATCTCCCAGTCTCCAAAGCCTTTTTTATTGTTTACCACTCAGCAAATCCACTTTCTTCTGCAAGCTTCTGGAGAGGGGCACAAATAGAAAGTAAAGATTTTCTAAATGAAAAACAGTCTGCTAAAATGAAGACCAGGACCGACTTGGGATGGTTAATTCCAGGTGGTAAATCGTAGCTTGTGTGTACAGTACTGTGCAAAAGTCAGACATTACACTTTGTTTATCTAATTTCCACTCGAGTCAGTCACGTACCAGCTAGTCATTTTTTCAGTGTCCAAAAAGCACTTTCTGACTCACTCGTCTTCTAAACTATACCCTTCTGATTAGTTGGTGTACCAGAGCCTATCCCAGTGCTCATCAGGTGGAGGGCAGAAAACGCCCTGGACAGGCCCCCAGTTCATTACAGGGCAGACATGCAGTTATACACATTCACCTTTACGCCCAGGGAACAGTTTAGCATCTCCAGTTCACATGACTGCATGTCTTTGGACTATGGGAGGAAACCAGAGCAGCTGGAGGTAACCCGAATGGACACGGGGAGAACATGCAAACTCCAAATAGAAAAGACCCAGATGCATCAGCCTAGGAACCCAAACCCAGACCGCTCTTGCTGTAAGGCGACTGTGCTACTCGCTGCACCACTGTGCTCCAACGCCGAGTATAATATCAAATGAGTATTCCATTTGTCCATCATTTACCTTTCTTTAGCCCACTGCCGCTTTAATTTCTCCATTCAGTCTTAAAAGCAATAACAAAAGCTGGAGATAAAAAGACAATAAATAAAAGAAAGGGGAAAAGTGGAGATCCATTTCCACAGATGTACCTGTCCATTTGTTTATTGTGAGAAGACTCAGTGATGATGAATAGGAGGCAGTTTGTACAGCAAGGAAAGGCTATTTAAAACCATATCTACAAGCATCAGTTGAGCATAGTGTGTGTTTGGGAATGCTTATGTACATGAGTTGGTCATTTGTTTTTGATAGAAGCCATCGTGAATGCTGACAAGCACAAACAGAGTTTAATACATCACGCAAAACACCCTCTGGAAAACATGTGATTGGAAAGAAATTCATTTCACAACAAGATAACGAGCCCAGACCGACTGATGAGAACACCGAGATGTATTCATCAAACAAACAAGCGTGTGAGAACAACAGACTGCAGCATCATCAGACGTGTTAGGGATTGATAATGTAAAAAGCAACCAATTTGTAAGACTGAACTTTGCAGGTGTTTTTTTTCGACAAGCATGGAAAAATATCCTTGTAAATTTCTTTGAAAAAAGTCTCCCTAAACAAACAGCAGCTGTCAACATGATGTACCATACAGGGTCCTATACTGAGTTGGCTTCGGGGTAGTTTGGTGTAGAACATAGAAGTTTCTAACATGGAAATTTGAATTAGTTGAATAAATGAAAAGGGTGGTCTCTGACTTTTGCCCAGTACTGTATATGTGTGAGCAAGAGAGAGAAACAGTGAAAGAGAAAGATCTATCCTTGTCACAGTTATTATTAATCACCGTTCACAAGTATTCACAAGTAGTTTCTAGCTCTCACCATCATATGTTTACATTACAACAAACAAAATGGGATTTATTTGCAGCATTTGCTGCGTTTATTTAGACGTGCCCTGGGTCTTATGAAAGCAACAGAAAGTCTGGTCTTATAAAGACTGGAGTGCAGCTCAAGCTGTCTCTGTCATCAGTTGGGAGCTAGTATGTATCACCAGCTAGGAATCAAGATGGCTAATTTATAGCTAAGATCATCTCATTTTTACCACATTATTTATTTTATAGCTGCATAAAACAAACAAAAAAACTTATCAGAATTATTAATAGGACATTTAATCACCAGCTAAGAGTTCATAATCATAAAACCCTGTTTTTTCAATGATACAGACCCTTGTGTGTGGTTTTTGAATACAGAAACGATCGAATAACAGTGCTATAACTTTTACATAACTTTTATTTTCCATTCATATTTAAGTACCTTACCGGGAGTGTAATTTGCTGTATCCAGAATGGTATGGAATCTATAGTGTTTGCTGTTTTATGGTAATATTAAATTAACTACGTACAGTATGCAGGACTGTAGAAGCTGGTTTAATCCTGTCTCACACTATAAAAGAAAGTTACTGCTTTTAAAACAAATTAGCACTACACAAGAAATCATTCTCAGCAGAGAATTACCACCAATAGTGTCATTTAGACCATGGCAGGGCTTTATCTTGATCTAAATGGACCCTGCGTTTTCAAATTTCATAATTTTAATGGCCTCTGCATGATTATGGGTCATGTTAATTTACTATGCATCAGATCCTTATCGGTTACCGAATGGCAGTTTGGACCAAGCTAAATGTGCAGTATGAGGATGCAGAAAGCATCGTATTGGGCAATGTTCCCTCTCTAATGGCGAATCCAAGACTACTTTCTCCTTTCTCCTTTATATTGTGTCCTAAAGCCTCAGGCGATCATTTGCAGAGAGCTCACCTCGCATGACATTTTCTGTTCCAACATCACCTGTCTGCTCTTATAAGAAGGGGAGCTCACAGTTCTGGAAGTTTTTACAGAGATTGCATTCAAGAGGCACAAGCATTTACATGCTCAGCGAAGTACTAATTTTGATAATGGCTTGTGAAAACGGAGCTCTTGCGTTTTAGCATTTCATTTAATTAAGCAAGTCATTGCTATTTAAACGACTGAACAGATCCTATTTTTCATTAGGGCTTTAAAAGGTTTGTGGAATTAGGTTGGGATTCAGTTTATTTGTAAACTGAGCCTTATTAAAAGGAGAGGCTGGTCTCTCTGTTTCAGATGTTTTTAGCCATCCTTGCCCAGGCAACCCTGGAAAGTTAGTTCCATCTTATAAGACCATAAAAGCTCAAGTGAAGTTGGAAAAGTAGGAGATTCAGACGGTATGAATGTAGACTTTTTTCTTTTCTTTTTTTAAAATACATGTTTAGTTTTTTTCGGCATCCCACCCCTACACCCCCTCTAAAATACACATAGCTATTTGCAGTCTATAGCAGTTTAATGCATTTTAACATATTTAACTAATTTCTACAAATAGCTAGTGGTGTTGCCCCAGAGCAGAATATCAGAATAAAGTAACCACGTATCAGTCACTTCAGCAGTCATGTATAGCAGAGTAGTTTGCTGGATTCTGCCATTTGATCATCTTCATTTAAACTTGGCTTTATGGAGCTAACTACTCCATATGCTATGCGTAACCGCTTATTGTGACTGATGTGTGCTTACTGTATTCTGCTATTCTGCTCTAGGGGCAGCACGACTAGCAACAAAAACAAAAAAAGAACAGCAATGAACCATAGTTCTATGGTTTTAGCTTTTAACATCTAGCTCTGGCTTTTAACATGATGCTTTAACTAGATAAACCAGTCCTTCATGAGGGTATTGTACATTGAGCTTGGATTTAGTTGCTTAGTTAGCTCGTCTTGCCTAGCTAAATACATTATGAGGCCGACCTAGCCGATGACAAGCTTAATATGGTCATAATATCTGCTCCTCATTGCTCTCGTAGACATCTGCATTTTAATTCCTTAATGTGACTAACCACAGCCTACTTTGACAGAAAAGGGCCATTTACCTGAGAAGCCACATGATCTAACACAGACCACTGCTTGTGTATTGCATGTAGACGATTTTCCAAATGACAGACAAAAATAAAAGTGGACAGCCATTGGAATACATCACAAATCCGCCTCAATATCTCATTTACTCAGTAAATTCCTAACAGAACAATTTTTAAATTCATGGTGACATCAGCTTACTTGCATGAACTTTCTGTAGTGCGTACACTGTAATGTTTTGAAAGGCTCAGTTATGGTACTCAGAGCAGTTGCCTGCAGGTGTTTTTATTACCTGTTGATGAAACCTGTTGTATAGAAGTGCATTTACACTGGATAGCCAGTTTCAATGTAACTGACCCATTCCCATAAGTCAGAAGAAGCCCATTTATTTGAGGCTGCAACTACGTCATCCATGTCAGGAGGACATATTAAAAGCAGTTTTGAAACAGGGGAGGAGCCTTTTTCTAAAAGTTCAGAACGTTCTTAATACCTCAGCCTGAAAGTGGGAAACGAGTGCTGCTTTTAGATCCGGGCTCGTCCACTTGTGCGCTGCTTTAAAATAGTAATACATTCATCAACTCAAGCCAAGCTGAAATCAAAGGTGGCCCACTTCTGCAGCCCCAAAAACCAAATGTGCACGGTGCCACTGGGATAAGCGACAGCCTACAGTGGGTCACAATGGAGTTATCTGCAAATACACACACTGATGAGCACTACCACCCTAGTAGTCTGAGCACTCAAGCCCTGGGCTTTTACAGGCCAGGAGTGTGGAGTCAGACCCGGCTGGATGTTGTTAGGAGGCAGGGAACACCCTCGGGGATGACATGGCCTGGGCTCTGTTTAGTACCACTGATCACACATACTCATTCACTTGCAGCTGGACCTTTACCAGAGACAGCCTGCTTTGTGGGACTCAAAGTGGGTGTGAAGTTGTAACATCCACATCACCTACCGTAGGCAGTGAGGGTTCTTGTTGCAATCAACAGTAACACCTGCACCATTCAGGGCAGTCAGACAATTAAGAAAGAGTGTATTTGATTATAGCTATGTGACAGGACAAGATCGATTTCATCAGAAAGACTTTATTACTCAACTTTATTAGTCAACTTACACCTGACCATAGATTTACATACACAGAGCATAATTATGAATATTAAAAATGCAAAATAACATAAGTTTGTTTTTTTTCCTCACCTAGTTATTGGTTCTCTTTCAGTTTTGTTGCATTTTCACACTGGGTTTTGGTGCACTCCTGTATTCCACACTCTACTGTCCCTCAATGCACCATCCATCCTCCAGTCATCCTGGATCCCTACTGTAATTGATTGGTGCCAGTCCTGCTACTGTAGCCTGAACTTCTACACAGCAATAAATAACATTATGACATGACTTTTTCCAGAAAACAACAAATTGGGTCCAACACTAATCAAATCATTTGTCGTGATTGTTATTGAGTTTGAGGCAAGCATTTGTTCCAGGAGTATTGCAGACGTGTAATGGTTGTATGCCCAGATATGAATTGATATGAAGTTTGACTGTGGTCACTAAGGATACCTATGTTTGCATCCAGGAGCTGATGACGTTCACAATTATTGTTCAATGCGTGTGTTTGTTCTGTTTCCCACAGGCCATTTGTGTGACTAAGTCTTTGAATGTGTTGGGTGTACATAAAGTGCGAATTGAGAAAAGTTTGCACTGTGTTCAGTATTGTGCCAGGGTGCATGTGGTATGTAAATTAGAACTGATGGGCTTCCAGCCATTAAAAACAGCTCTTGCTCTTCCACAGGATCCATTTGTCTTTGAATCCAGCTGCCTTTTTAAAGTCGACGAGTTTGGCTTCTTTCTTACATGGAAAAGCGACGGAAAGGTATAAAAACTGCAGTTTTTTTCCCGCATTCATTTCTTTTCTGCCATTTAAAGAGTCCTAAGGCCACACATCCAAACATTCTGACCTTTAATAGGCGGCAAACATCAGTTGTATATCATTCATAACTCATCATTCAGAAGCTATTGCTGTCATTTTGCTTTACTATTTAAATCAAAATCTTCTGTTCTCTGTACAAACACAAGCTGGATCAATAGAATGCTTAGAGTCTGCACTTTGGCTGCGTTTCACAAAGAGTTTATGAGTGAGAAAGAAAAATTGTAAAATGAGATGCTCTTGTTATTACTGATAATTATTGGATTTCAGGCACATACTCTTTGGAACAGTAGAAATGTCCTCGTTCATAACTGGTCCCACTATTACAATCTGAGTAATCTATCTAATGCGTAACAGAATATATGGCTCCCCACTAATCACATTGCTCCCACTCTCTTAGCTGCACAATGTCTTGAAATGCAATGTGGACGTTGCTGTCTTCATTTGTCTTTCCTTGCAGGAAGGCCAAGTTCTAGAATGTTCCCTGATAAACAGTGTCCGTGCTGGAGCTGTGCCAAAGGTGAGGCCTGAACAAAGTCATTTCATTGTAGAGCCCCAGAGTTGCTTTCTAAAATATGTCTTTATTGGCTAGTGGAGATTGGTGTAATATATTTAACACATGGATGTTAGTGCAAGCACAAATACAACAGTGCATTAAAAACACATTGAGTGTATATAGTGGATATTTTTTATGGTCCTGTTCCTATAACCTCCTATCGATGAATAACTAGATTATTAGTATTGCAGAATTAGGTGGAAGACACATAAGAACCCTATTCCACTTAGGTTTTAGTTCTAGATTGAAACTAAAATTAATAAATGTATTAGTAGACTTTTTTAATGTTTGGGTTTTTTTTCCAGTCCCTGCAGTGACACTGACATGGTGTGTTAGTGTGTGTTGTGTTGGTTTGAATGGATCAGACACAGCAGTGCTGCTGGAGGTTTTAAACACCTTAATGTCACTGCTGCCAAAGCTAAAGCTGTCCAGGCAACAGCATCCTGTGGCCACCAATAAAGAGCTAGAGGATGACTAACGCAAACTGCACAGCAACAGATGATAGAGTGTACAGTGAGTGGACAGTCTTTAAGAACTCCATCATCATTGCTATGTCCTTTTCACTCCAGGTGTGGTGCTAGGATCATCTTTGGGTGGTCATTTGAATTATTTGGATCCCTCACAATCAAGGAGTGAATGTTACCCCCAGCCTTTCAGCTGCTCTGCCTTAGTTTCCTAAACTTGTACGTGTTTATTTTCAGTCTGTTGCTGTTTTATAAACTTTTTGTGGTCCTCTGTAAGTGAGATGAATATCCTGGCAACCTGACGTATGTTTGTTTGGGCTGCGACCATGACAGCAGGGCTCTGATTGGTCACTCTGATTTGAACACATCTGTATAGAAGATAACAGAGATTAGCACATTGTCCAGCATAGCAGTGCGTCAGTTCCGTCAGAGTCGATGTGAAAGACAGCATTATTATATATACGTTCTGTTTTAAAATTTAATGTGCCTTTTTGTCTGTAAGTCATGCGTAAATAGACATTAACTGTGTTTTTTTCTACTGGGTTGGCACATCATTTTTCTGGGTGGGCAATGCCTATAGACATGCCCCTGATCCTCTTGCACCAGCCCCTACACTCTAACACACCATCACCTTGTCAGAGCCACTGCAGTGCGGAGAATGACCCACTACACAAATAAAACCTACTCTGTGGTCTTGGCCATTGACAAACAGCCACATGCTCCTATATGTTAAGTGGAGCTGATAAAATGGACGGAGAGTGTAGATATAAGGAGGTGTACTTAATGAGGTGGCTGGTTGGTCAGCGACAAATATTGGCACTGGCTCTCCCTGCTCCTTTCTAATATTTGCCTTTTTTCAGAAGGACCTGAATAATGCAAAGTCTCTAACTCTAGAAGTAATATCAAACATGTAACTGCATTAGAAATGTGTGTGTTTTGCTGTGAGAGGGGGGGATTAGGGGGTTTGGTGGCTGCAGGAATAAATCAGGAGGTGGTGTTTGTGGTGTTTGCAGAGAGAGAGGCGTTCTGTTGTGCTGTCATTCTGCCAGCAAGAGGTCCGTAAACAACAGAACAAAGGCAGATCATGAGGCATTGTCTGTCACTGTACATGACTTAAGTGCATGGCACATCTCTATTGTAGTTCTAAGTACATTACACAATAATGTACGATTGTTTCGCTATTTTCAGCACAAAGCGTTGAAAAAAATTAATCGTGTCGAGCACTAATTTTTCAGTCGCAGTCTTAGATGCTCCACAGATTGGAAATGCACATTGTTTCTTTGGCAGTTCAGTCCTGCGAGTTTTCAAACATGTCATCAAAGGAATTTGACACCAAGTTATTTCATTATTTGGTCGTGACAGACTCGGGGGACACACAGTGTATTAGGAAATGCTACAGTATTAAACTGGCAAGGAAGCATTGCAGTTGATTTGATGTGCTGATTTACTGCCTAGGCTTGTTATGTAAAAATGTGATGTGTTAATATGTAACTTCCAAGGAAACGTAGATGATAAGCTAAAAGTGTACCGTTGTTACCATGTAGTCACTGAAGTGCCCTTGAGCAAGGTACCTAACCCCCAAGTACTCCTCAGGTGCTGTAGTTAGGGCTGCCCACTGCTCTGGGCAAGTGTGCTCCCTGCACCCTAGTGTGTGCATTCACATTTAGTGTATTTGTAAGTGGGGTTTCACTTTGCGTGTGAAAGCACAATTGGCAAATGGCCCTAAATTCTAAATCTAATTTACCAAATAACAAGTGTTTTATATAGTTTAGCCTGCACTGTGTACATTTGTAAATAGTTTCCAAAATAAATTCTACAACAAAATATGATGTTAAATTTGTGTCTAAAGAGACTAAGCCTAACCCTGGACTTTATTTTCCTTTCTGTGGAGAATCTCCACTGAAAATGGTATGTAGTTCATGGTTAAGCTTAGTTTTACTTTTAAGAACTGACCCCTGGAGTTTAACTCAGTTAAACAGTTATTAAAAGACATAGAGAAAATATAATAACTGCTCAAGATCTGGCAGACATCCTAAACGGTTAAAATTAGATAAACAGTACTCAAAGCTTTCATGTTTGACAGAGAGGATCTCTTGCTTCAGATCTCAACAAAATCTACCAGTACTTCTATCCATCCTATACTGCGAGAAGACGTTATTGTGGGTCTGAAAGGATGTGTTGGGTCTAAAAGGGCTGTCAAGAAGTCCTTACTGAGAAAATGAAATGGACAACAAAAAATGCAATGTGTAAATCAAATAAACAAGCTGCTGGCGTTCCTAGAACAATCCAGTGATCGGCCCAGAGTCCATTCCTCAACATTAATGAATGTGTTTGGGATTACCCTGATACTGTACAGGTGGATTTTGTAGTAGTACATCTGTTTTTGTTTATTTTTTTAAATATCCCTCCAGGGTTCTTTGAAAACCCAAAAGCAAGTCTCAAAAATCAGTGAAAGCTTCATAAATGCTAAGTGTGGACACACAGTAAATACTGCTATACTAAAATGCTGTATATCCAGCAAATACAGTGAATATTGATATTTTAAATATAAAAATTAAACACATGAAGGGTGACCACTGAAAAGTACAGTATGTCTATTTAAGACCCGCTGGACACCAGTAAACTCTGTAAGAGTTAACTGGAGAATGCTGCTGTGTTCTAAAAACAGGCTTGAATCTTTGCTTAAGTAATAACCTGTGGCGTGTTATTAGAGAGATAAAAGTCTGAGGGGCAACATGGTGTGGCCCAGTAAGGTTAAGCATGGAAGAGGACTTATGAGTTGTATTGCATTGGACCTTGAGGTCATCACAAGCAAATTTTTAATGAGGTGCCCAATGAATTAGACCAAACACATAGGAGACTATATAATATACAGTGTGGAAGGCATTGTGTTGATTAGTGTGAAGATCTGTGTTTCTTTATCTGTTTCTATTTCTCTGTCGGTTGGCTCAGGACCCAAAGATCCTATCGTGTCTGGAGGCGGCGGGGAAGAATGAAGCAGATCTGGAGGGCTGCATCATCTGCATATGCAGCGGCCCTGACCTGGTCAACCTCAGCTTCATGTACATGGTGGCCGACAACGCAGACACCGCCAAGGTAACCGTTACCACAGGATATTGCTATGGAAATCTATGCTTTGACTAGCCGGTGTGACAGATGTGTAAACAGAGGGTGATTTAGGAGCATTAGATGGAGTTATAAAACAGTGAAAGGAAAGTCTGCTACAGTAACCACTGTCCTTCATGTTCAGCCCATGCCTACATTTTTAGCTAGATGCTCTGCATAGATAATCAGTGCCTAAATCAGACTAGCCCCTGAAGGAGCACATTTCTCACACACACACACAGACACACACAGACACACACACACACACACACACACACACACACACACACACACACACACACACACACACACACACAGACGCCTCATGCACACACACGCACACAAATTAAGGCCAAACGTCTGGAAATAACAGCCTGAAACAACATTAGTTTTGTAGTAATGTGTTTATTAGCATCAAACAAAATGTTTCTTTCACATAATCAGTGGAGAATAGTTGCTCTGTGTGATGATTCTATTTTACAATTAAAAATAGTTAGTTACTTTTAGTTACTAACTTTTTATAGTTAGTAGCTTCAGCTTTTAATAGTTAATAGACATGGGCACCAAAAGTGGATGTTCACTAAATCTATTAGGTATTTGATGATGATTATGATTAAAGTGGTCTCTAAATGAGTGTGCAACAGGTACAGACTTTTTTGTGTAATGTGTTAAAACCGAAATTGAAATTATTCTTTCACACGCATAGCAAAAAATAATAAAATATTCATAGTTTGTATTATTTTGTTGTGCACTATTTGGCTGCAGCCAGCATTACCCAAACATCGGTTCCTATATAGGGATGCTATAAATAAATAAATATCTAGAAATGTCTATTTGAACAGCTGTCTACAAATACCTGTCAAATTCATACTCTTAACATGTATTCATACCTGTCAACATATCTCCAGAAAATGGACACTCCCTCCGCCCCAAGCATTAAGCATAATCCCTTTATTCACTAAGAGCGTCTCCAGTGATGGGAGCAATGCCAGCATTAACTCTTGTTGAGATTTTAATTATATCACTTCCTTTGTTTGCTGCCAAACATGCATGCCTGCTGAGAGCGGGCAGCTTTGGTTGTTATAACGGTCACTTGCCAAGAGCCACAGCCTTTTCCTTTCTTTGGTTGCCTGTCCTCAAGTGATCTAATCAGGTGCAGGACCATCAGCATGAAATATCAGAGGTTAGAATATGCCATCAGGGCCGTGCTGCTTTTTCATTCACGTTGCAGAACTGATTTGACTCAATGCTGCAAAATTATATGTATATATATTTGACGCATCGGCAGAGCAGTTTTCACATTCTGTTGATCATTTTATTACATTTTTTGAAACATTTTCAACCAAAAAGCTTACATATTGCTCCTTTAATAGTGTTTCAATGACAGTCTGTTTTGACCCTACATGTTACTGCTTAAAGAGTAGTTTTCGAGCTGCCCATGTGTGTTTGTGCTTTGTAACCGGCTAAATAGCAAAGTGGTTAAGTCACTTTCTCTGCATGAGGAAGATTGGTTCTGGCCCCCCTTCAGACTCCAGACACTACATTCCTGGCATTCTCATTACATATTTCTAGCACTGCGAGCGTATAATATAATTTGATCAGTGCTTTCATCGCAGCCCTTAATGATGTGTTCATTGCGGAAGCTCATAATAAAAATATGATTAAGCGTGCAGCCCTAATTCTGAAGTTTAGACGCTCCTGAAGGCTTGATTAACTGAACTCAGGGGTTTGTAAATAATTGAAACAATGCTGTGCATAAGCAGGAACCCATGACGGCTCAGAATAAGAGTGGCCTGTAGTGTAGCTGCGCTCACACAGACACATGCACAGAAGCAGGATGGAAAGGCTCTGGCAGGGCCTTTGTTCGTGCATTTTCTGCAGAGCCTGTGTGGAACAGCAGCCAGAGGCTTACACTGACATGCCTGGCTTGGAGCCACAGACAGTGTGCGAGTGCAGAGAGGGGCTTTTACAAAGGCAGCCCGGGGTTAGCACAACTCACACAGGAGGAATACCTCTTTCAGTGTAATCCCAACCCGCTTCTGGCCCACCGATTGATGTCTGATGGGGTCCTTAGCACAGCGACATCTGGTGGACGTTTGGGAAGCACAGCGGGAATAGACTGGCGGACAAGTCTTGTGGTATAGTTGGCTTGCATGTAATGAATTATACATCACCAGAATGACATGCCTATTGTTTATGGCCAGTTATTTCAGGAAGAGAAGTCATGTGACATTGGTTCCATTCTGAGGGGCAATAACAGCATCACAGTGCAAAACAAAACACAGCACACATGTACCTTAAGGTCATAAGCAGGCTGTAAAGGACAGTGAATGCATCTCTGCTGATAATAATAAGATTCATTTGTCCTCGTAAAAAATGATGTGGAGCGCAGCTTGTGTCGTTCATCACGTCTTTGTACTGCGATTGTATCAGGAGAAAGAGAGCTGTTCACTATTGGGTATTATGCAATATTGAACAGCACTGCTATTTACAAGGCTATTATTTGGAGAGAGGACCACATTAAGCGTCGTATTGTTTGCTTTCAAGTGACTTCAAAAACTGTTGTTGGATACTGTACTACTCCACAGACAGGAGCCTTTCTCAAGGACATTTATCTGTCCTTCACGCACAACAAAACCACAAGCTCTGCCTGTGGAGGCCCTCTGTAAACATCGACCCAGTGATCGTAGTTTATTTTCCTTCTTCCTCACAGAATATCCCCTCTTGTAGTGTTTGTTTTTTCGTCACTGGCCGCTAAGCAGTGTTTACATCACTACAGCAGTGATCTTGTCTAATTCGTGGTTTTGTTTGCTTGTTCACAGAAATGGATGGAGGGCTTGAAATCAATCATTCACAACTTCAAGGCAAACAACGTGTGTCCGATGACCTGTCTTAAGAAGCAGTAAGTAGCCACTCATGGCCAGCCACTTCAGGAGTTTTGCAAGACTGTAGCAATTAGGGGTGGGAAAGGTACCTAGTTTGAGTTGCGGAGATGCAGTAATAAAACATTCCTGGAAATATACCCAGTTTTTGATTTCAATAGCCTGCATTACAGTTTTTATATCATAGCATAGGCTTTTTAATATTGTGTTTGTAATATATTGTGTTATCCTTTATAGTGATATTATATTTTTTATAAAAATGACATCGTCATGCTAAAATATTCAAAACATTTTGAAAACCAATTAAGTTCAAATGTTCATTTTATGTGTGGCTTTTAAAATAATGCTTAGAGCTAAGCCTGTATAGAATAAACCCCATCCCGTCACGCCTCCACCTCTCCCCGGCTTCCCCGCTCTTCAGGACTCCACTTCCCAGAGGGCCACGCTCAATGAAGTCATGTCTATGCGCCCCCAGTCAGACTCTGTGATTCGCTCTAGATCGCCCGAGTTTTAACCTCGGCTGAATCCAATTACTTCCTGTATTTAAGCCACTCTCAAACACTCACACTTTGCGAAGCTTTGCCAAACCTAGGTTAGCAATCCTGAGCGTTCTTTCTTCGTATGATATTACTCTGGTTTCCGACTCCCTTCGTTCCTTTACTACTCTTTCGCCTTATCCCTTTTGCTCGTGTCCTGACTCTACGGTTTGTACCTCTGCTTTCTCTCTTTGGTTTTTCCCTTCGGTTTTCCCCTTTCAACTTGTTCGCCCTCGCTGCTTGTTCTACCTGGTTCTGACCTCCGCCTGTCCCTGACTCTGATTTAGCTTCTCCCATTGTTTTCGCTGTGTACTGTTGCTTGCTGTGATTGCCTGTTTTGTAATAAACCATTCCTGGTTTTTAGTTCTGCACACGCCGGTCTCGAAGTCTTTTGTCTGACACATCCCCCCACTGATGACAGTGTTTTCTAGAAAAGACTGCAAATTAGAGGCCCCTAAAAGAGATCCAACATTTTATCAGTGTACAGTTGTCATTTTCAGTGCACTGAAACGTTTTTGTATAGAAATATAGAAACGGCTGCATCTTTATCTGGAATTACCCAGAACACGGCTTGTGTTTGCTTCACAGCAATGAGACGTTTTGCCAAAATAAATACAGTTAAGTCATGTTCATGGACAAGGAGAGACACATATAAGGAGAAAATGAGCAGCTCTGCGTTCGGTACGAGCAGAGAGCCCTCCCCCTCAGACAGTGCTAAAGTTCGTTTGTGCAGCACTTCAGAGGCGAGTTTAGTCAATGTTTACCCATTTATATTTCTGAGGAATAAAATAATCTCATTACACATGGCTGTCCAACTTATTTTTGCTCTCACCTCTGTTAACATTTAACTTCGGCATCCATTAAACAAGCGTGCACTGTATATACTAACGCTAATCTTTAATTAAACAGTATTTTCATTGAATAGACTAAGAAGCTATAACGCACAGCCTTCATCTCCCCTGTAGTTAGTAGGGCCTACCTCTCACTAATATAGTCCTGGATAGAAATGTATTCCTGACCTTCTCGTGGCTGTCCTGGAAAGGAAGGCCGGCTGTCCTCGGCCTCCAGACGTGCTGTAATCAGATCTACTCGTCTAAAAGACGGGACAAATCTGAAAACCATTATTCCTTTGTTATTCAGATAGCAGAGAATAATGAAAGCTTTTTAGGCTTCAGACAACGACCTAAATGCGTAAGTGACACAAGACGTGCTTACTGAACTGTGACATTGTGTTTTTAATCCTGTCCTTAGTTGGATGAGACTGTCCTTCCTGACCAATGTCAATGGAAAAATCCCAGTGAGAGGGTGAGTTCCACTCAGACATCTGTTCGCTCTGGGCCGGCTCGTTCAGCTCCACTGATCTTGTGTTATAAGAGCTTTAGTGAGGTCACTGAAATTATTGGACAAATTGAATGAAGCAGGTCTGTATTAAAGATGATCTGGTGGTACACGTGTTCCTGTTCTTTACTGCAGCATCACAAGGACTTTTGGCTCAGGCAAAACAGAGAAGGGGATATTCCAGGCCCTTAAAGAGCTCGGCCTGCCCAGTGGAAAGGTCAGAGGTTATTCTGCATTCATTTCTGTTGAACTATATGCATATTGCTTCATTTAAGTATGTAGATTATTTCCACATGAGTAAAATACATCAGTTTCATCTTTCTGTTTATTTACTTATGCTAATAACTATGCTGAAGTAATGTGCTGTGCAGAAATTAGAGACCATTTTTCATTTATTTGTTTTTCGCCTTAAAAGTTAAGCATTTATCCAGAGATTTTAGTTTTGAGGAGGATTAGATGTAATTTATTGCACTTGCCTAAGGAAGGTAGTTAATAGAAGTTAATAATGAGTGTTATTAAAATACTTATATACAAACCTGATAAAGCACCATCAGACAAACATAACTTCATTCCTTTGTGTTTAAGAGAGAGGAGAAAATCAAGCTCTTCATATTTAAAAAATGGACAGGTGTTTCAGTCCATCCTTCCACTGTGAGCAGACAGTTTAATGCTCTAATGCGTGTCTGAAAGGATATGTAGCTTTCAAGATGTTCTTACAGAGAAAAGGCAAAGGAGCAGAAAAAGAGCTACAATAACAAGTCTAACAAAGAAGCTGCTTGTGGTCCCGGAAACAAGAGCCTGCCCACCCCAGACCTTGGCAGCATTGCATGTGTTCAGCATTACTTGGACCATTAGTTGGCTGTAGGTGTGGAAAAATATCTCTGTGGATTTCTTTGAAAAACTGAAAGCAAATGTCTCCAATGGAATAGAAGCTTTAATAAAAGCCAAGGACAGACAAACTAAATACTCAGAATGTTCCATTAAATACATCTTGCTTTTTTCACAATGGTGGAAAATCAATATCTTAACAGCAATGTTCATACTAAGGCACAGTATTGTAGTAAATCTGTGTGGAAATGATGTGTATAGTTTTCCATTATGACACTGTAAACATTAAACATTTTTAGGTTAATAATATAGAAATCTAATGTCTCTATTTTTCTTTTTCTTTTTAGAACGATGAAATTGATCATTCCATATTCACCTTCGACGTCTTCTACGCTCTCACTCAGAAAATATGCCCACGCACAGATATCGAAGAACTCTTCAAAAAGATGTACGTCTGAACGGGAAGCGTGAGGAAAGCACAGCACTTGTGATGATTTGTATAGACTTTGACTGCCAAGTAGAATTCTCCACCTGCTCTGAGATGCACTATGGTGGTGTTAAACACTCATCAGTCTTATTCTGGTTTACTATGACAGCTCGTACTGATTAAGCGGCTACGCTAACGCCTTTAAAGGATCCTAACCTGCTTCAACTGTTCGACATTAACCTTTAATGTTTCGACTAACATTTAAAAAAACAGGAGGTTTGTGAACATGTATAACTGCTCTGAGTGCCACAGTGCGTGTACGAGGAGATGCTTTGTGATACCTAATCCGCTTTTCATTCTTTAGTATTAATTATTTTGTTCATGTTAATGTAACAGATTTCTCCTAATGAATTTCTTTGCAGCAATGGGGACAAAACTGATTATTTAACTGTAGACCAGTTAGTCAGCTTTCTGAATGAAGTAAGCTCTTTATCATTCATTAACTTCTCTGTGTGACTGCTTACCCAGCTTCCCTTGCGTCTGCATGCCCCGCTCCTTCGTTACCTCCCAGCCAATCCCGCTGTCTCGTGTTGTGTAACCATGGCTACCGTTAGGGTCGTGCTGGCCCATTGTTCCAGATGCTCCTCTGCTTCTTGTGTGCATGTGTGTGTTTGCTTACTCTCTGGCTGTGTGTGCATGTGCTTTGGCGTTCGTGTCGCTGCAAGCGCACTGGTCCTCTTTTACCCCTGTATGTAAATGCTGAAATGAGTTACCCCAGATATGGGTCACTGGCAGCGTGTGTCCCCTCCACGTCTCGCTTTCCTCCTTTTCTGCATTTGCTGTTTGTGTAAGTGGCAGTTATTGGGGCCCAAAAAATCGAAATCTGCCATCATTTTCCTGCGTCTTAGCACGATAATGCCTAGTTGATCAGTATCAAAGACACTAGGTTTGGTAGTTTACTGTAACCTTTTAGTTTTGTGCTGGAGCTTTGAGGCTAATGCAGCCAACTTTTGGTGGAAGCGTATACCCACATATACCACAAAGCATTGTGCAAGTCTAATCTCCATACACCTGTCTTTGCTACCTATAAAAATATGCCACAGTACAGATAAAATTGATGCTGCAAGATAGATGAATAAAAAATAATAATTATTAAGAATAATAATAAAAAATTAAGACTTATAATGAGTAATTAAATCATCTGTTCTGTATGATTCATTACAGAACATATTTGGGTTTTAATTGTGGCTCTACTGCGGATTTGTCTGTTCCAACTTATCAAACATCAGAAAAATTAAATATAGAGCGATACATACCTGCATTGCCAGTACAATACCAAAGCTAAGCTAATCATTTGTAAACATGTCTTCTAATCTTCCTTAATAGAGTTTACCTATGCTTTAGATTATTAGCAGTAAGTCTTTAGGCAAACATTGAAGGTGTTTCTTTGAAAGATGGCATATATGTAATGTATGTATTTTAATTTAGTAGTTAAGTATTATTAGTATATTCATCTACCAATATCAAATGTAGCTCTATTCTAATCACTGATAATTACATATCATTAGTTTCTGGATTTTGAAAAAGCAGTTGGCCCAAGAAGCATCTGGAGACTGTATCTGACCTGTAGATTCTCTAGGTTACATAATGGAATGTTTATCAAAATGAGATTCATTTCAGAGGAAAAAGATTTTCAGCACAGGATGAAACTGATGGTAGACTGTGTGTGGAGAAAGAGTGGAGACGAATTCCAAGCAGACTGCCCTCAGGCAGAGACATTATAAAAGAGGAGACAGTTCACTCAGTGGGCAATGAATGAGATATCTCATAACGCTCAGCATTGCATGTGTTTATGAGGGAAGTCCTGCTCTTCAGTAAACAGAGGCGATCTTGTGCGGGTGTAAGTGGGAAAGGCTCCCTCTCATTGGGAAAGTATGCATATGTGCAGTAGCCAGGACAAGCTGAAAAAGGTTTGTGCATTATTCGAGTAAAACGATAAAAACGATTTATAATGTTCGTGTCACATTTTATAGTGATTGGTGGTCATATGTTTAGAGACAGGAGGTTGGTCTAGAATGAAAGGAAATAACTGACCAGGTGTGTTGCCAGGTTGACTCTTAAGTGGACAGGCTTTTTTTAATAACTAAATAGACAAAAGCTACTGTAATCAGAAGTGGAAACAACAAAACCTGAGGCTGTCTTTCTGTCTGTTAGCTTGTGTCCAAACATTCTGGGGCCAATATATATACACTCACTGTCAGAAAACCGGTTACCGGGAACAATAAATAATAATAAATTTAGACTGATATGGACAACATTTATTGAGATATAAGTACAGAAGTAGTGTCTCGGTATGCCGTTGGGCCGCCAAGTTTGCTAACGCAAACTGGCAAACAGGCATGAAATTGTAGAGGTTCCTATTGGTGTCCTGCGATAATCCATCCCATGCAGCTTGAATATTCTCACACAGTTTCTGCAGGGCTAAAGGTGGAGTGACCCCAGGCCTTTTAGACATGTGACACGACAACAAACCATTCATCTTGGCACTGACCGCGGTGCCTCCACACACAGATTTATTAGTTGTCTCCACCAAGACAACAGCGGGACTCCTCACTGAAGATGACCCATTGCCATTTTGAGACACTTCATGACAGTCTGACAGGATGACTCATGTGGGGCATCTCTGCCCTACAATCATGGCAGTTGGGTCAGTCAGGTGCAGGGTCCTTGCTTACATCACATATGAGTGTGAAACTTAAATCATGTCTCACAAATTTAAATCTACCCACCAAGTTTCATTTCTGTTGGCTGATTCCTTCTAGTTCTAACTATTTGTGCAACTAATTTTCTGATGAGTGTATATTGTATGTGATAAGTTGGTCTGCAGTTGGTGGGCACAAACTTCCATTACATCAGCTACATTGTCCTCATAGCTCCAGCAAGCTTTGTCCTGTAGTAACACCTTATCAACTACATTTGAGGTAAGGGCGAAGATTGTAGATTCATTTTTTTACAGTTGTGATCGCTGCATGTGTTGGGTTTGCTTTCTCTTGCCAAACACCATCTAGCTACCTGTCTTTCTGAGCACTGGCAGTTTGGTTTAAAACACAGCTAACAAATGCACTTCACTTTAGATGTAGAACATAAATGCCATTCATGCAGTGTCTAAAGTAGAACCCTGTAAGGTCATAGATGAGCTTAATGATTCATGAAGGCAGGTGATGATGATGTTCTGTCTTTGACCTCATGCTTGAGAGGGCCACGCTAATAAGACTGCCGTTTGCTGTGTGTAGAATCAGCGGGACCCCCGGCTAAATGAGATCCTCTTTCCTTTCTACGACCCCAAACGAGTCATGCAGATCATCGAGAAGTATGAGAGAGACGAGGACCTGAAAAAGAAAGGTGAGTTCTTTTGGAGTGTCAGCCAGAGAGCTGCTCTTTTAATGAAGGATTCTGAAAGAGATCAGAACGGGCGAGAGGTTAAGAGAAAATACAGCACACCGTACAGCATGGTTCATCATCACTCACTGGCTAGATTAAGTGGTAATATGCTGCCATCTAGTGGCAGAATTAAAATATTGCACACTGTGACCTGTTTAACTTCAAAGTAGCCTGAAAGCATTAGTTTGGCAAAAATTCAGATTTATTCATTTTCCACTTCACTCCAGATGTAGTCGATCAGCCAAGACATGTTTAGTGTCCAAAGTTTATTTTTGCACAGGAGTTATTAGGCAAACAGAGCTAACTAATAGAAGCTTAAGACCACCAGTTCAGGGGGAATGAAGACAGTAGTCTAAATGTAATATTTAGCCAAACTGTCTTTCTACATACTTAATTTGAAGCATTGTACCTGTAGATTCAGTTTATATGTGGCTGCATGCATGCCATCAGCTAATACCTAAATGATTAGAAGTCTAATAAAATTCCATTAGGGGTGAAATTGAAGCCAGAACCCTGAATGAAACTCACTAGCAGAGATGGATTATCATAGAGTGATAAAGACTGATGTACTAACACTACAAGACAAGTCCAGTGTTGCACATGAACCAGTCCGGGACCTGATATTTTGTGAGGCAGTATTAGGTTGGGGCTGGGTAATGCACCTGTCATTCAGACATCTTTGCTGTGTCTTATGGTAGCTTACCCTTTAACAGTCAACAGGCACACAGTAATAATGCTTTAACAATTCCCCTGCTGCCTCCCCGCTGCAGGCCGCATGTCCAGTGACGGTTTCTGCCGGTACCTGATGTCAGATGAAAACGCACCTGTTTTTTTGGACCGCCTGGACATGTGCCAAGACATGGACCAGCCACTGGCTCACTACTTCATCAGCTCATCACACAACACGTACCTGACAGGCAGACAGTTTGGGGGCAAATCCTCAGTGGAAATGTACCGACAGGTGCTGCTCTCTGGATGCAGGTAAGCACTGCTGTGTTTCTAAGTGTGTGATTTAAAAACCATAGTAATAATAATAAAGTGTGGAACACATACAGGTCAACAGTGTGGCTGAGAAATATAAAATTAACTGGTGAAGCAGGGAGGAATCAGACACCATGATGAAAAGGCGTGCACATTTTATTAAAGTGGTTGTTTAGTAAGTAATAGCTATATTGTTGACATTATGCCCCTGGTCCTTTTCACCACCACTAAAGAAACAGCAGTCAGCAGTGTTCACAGTTTCACATCCCAAGTACCATCTCAGTGACTGAATTATTGAAAACGTTTGGACAAATTGATGGGCCATTTAATAAGATAAGCTTCTTGAGGACCAAGCATTTCAGAATCAAATGTGTGTAGTGTCTAGTAGCAAGAGGACAATTCACCATTCATTTTCTAAATACTATTTAATCTCTGTGTGTGTGTGTGTGCAGGTGTGTGGAGCTGGACTGTTGGGATGGAAAGGGTGAGGATCAGGAGCCCATTATTACCCATGGGAAGGCCATGTGCACTGATATTCTCTTCAAAGTGAGCACACTCTGCTTTCACACTCCCTTACATCACACATAAAAACACAGCTGTCAATCCACACAAGACTGTTTTCCACGGTTTGGAGGTATAGGGCTGTCATACATGAAATCTGCATCCCTGAACTCTGGTCAGTGATTCTGTCAAGCTCTAATTTGTTTTTGATTTTTTTTGTCAAAACAGTAATGTGATCAGACTGCAGGTGGTGAGATACGAGCATCAGCATAGTCATTTAGGGGTGCGGTCTCTATACATGGACAAAACAGGTCACAGAGACCTTTTTGTTATGTTAGCAGAACACAGCCTAACTCTGTCACAGTAAAGAAAATCTAATGTATTGAACTGCTGGTAAAGTTTCAGTGCTAGAAAAATACTACAGTGCAGTGGGATCAGTGAGTTAATACTGTCAGAAGCTGTGAAATTAAACTCTACTGTCTCTAGAGGTCGATACTTATCCAAAATCTCACTTGTTTTTTCACCTTTTGCCTTTTCAGCCATGTTAAACAATTAGAAAGGTATAATGTTCTAGACTTCACTAACGTTGTGATATTACCAGAGTGGGCAAGTGAATCATAAAATGCAAAAAAGTCTAACAAAATGTACAAAAGTCTGCTGTAGTACTGCCTAGCATCAGAGTTCTTACTGTTTATCCAAGCTTGATGCTATCAGTTTATGGAATCAGATTCTGCTTGAATTAATAAAAAGGCTGATGAAAATTTGGGTAATTGATTTACTATTTGCTTTTGTGTTTTACAGGATGTAATACAAGCTATTAAAGAGACAGCTTTTGTGACGTCGGAATATCCTGTTATCCTGTCATTTGAAAACCACTGCAGGTAAGCTGAGCTCAGAGCCTGCAGACTGAGTAAACAAACACTTTTGTTTTTTCATGGTTTTTTTTTTCCTAATATGATTTTATTATTTATTTTTTTGGACATCCTCAGATTACACGAAGGCTGTTGGTTAGAGCTATTTTTGATGATCTACAGATGTTCTAATTGTTAACCACTTATGTAGTAAACTGCAGCAGGATGGCAACATTATGACGTTGAAGTTGTTGAAAGATTAAGAATAGTTAAAGGGAAATGCTGCTGATGTTTTAAAAGTCCTACCTAATGGAGTCTTTAAGAAGTGAACAAAGTCATTCTGAGTATTTTAAGGTGAAATGATGAATTGTAGAGAAATTACTGAATCTGATTTTTACTCAGTTCATTTAGTTACATTTAATAGAAATTTAGTGGAAGGTGGAAAGACAAACTGAGCATCTAACACACGTACCATGAAGTGTCAAAATGAAGTGGTGCGTTTTCACAAAAACAGAAACTGAATTTCGGTGCTTTTGTTGTGTTCTCATTAATCAAACGCATTCTGTTGTTTCAGTAAAACACAGCAATATAAGATGGCTAAGTACTGTGAGGACATCTTCGGAGATCTGTTACTCAAACAGCCGCTGGAGGGCTTCCCGGTACATGATCCTCTAACTCCTAACCCCTTACACACTGCATCTATTCTATACCTGGTTAATACAACATGGAAAACGTGAATACTAGGTCATGTGTCCACAGTAAAAATGCTTTAATTATTTTTACATTTTCTGTAGATTGAGCCTGGTCGTCCCCTCCCCTCTCCAAATGACCTGAAGAGAAAAATCCTCATAAAAAACAAACGCTTAAAACCTGAAGTTGAGCAGAGTACGTACCACCAAGTTTTTGCAGTGTGCGTCTCTATGCTTATAAAGCTGGGCATTGCTTCTGATTGCATTAGCTCTGGTGTTTTGGCTGGAGTCTCTATTCATCTGTGCACTTGGACACACTTGAATCATTTCAAGATGTCTCTAGTGAAACTGCTCCCACTTTTAGAATCCTACCATATGTGCGCATTAGTGTTATTGCCAATAGCAAAGGAAAAATGTTGTTGCATGTTGATTGACCTTCCTTGCTGTGTGGTGTGCATGGGTGTGTTTATGCAGAGCAATTGGAGTCGTTTAAGAGACACATGGAGGCGGGAGAAATGAGTGTGCAGGCAGGAGAGGATGAAAACGAAGAAGACATGGACAACGGTCAGCTACTGCTCTTTCAGTTGACTATCACGCTGTTTATCACATTGAGTGAAATAATCCACTACTGGTCCTCCTGTGGTCACTTTAGGACATCACTATATGTGTTTGCTCAGTCAGAACTTTCTCTGTGCTTATTGTACAAACATAATAAATTTAAATAAGCAGAAAATAACTGCAACTGCAAGCATGTTTCAGGCATTGTATGACTGTGAAAAACATTAAGCCCCCTTTCTGGATAGCCCACAAAAACAAATACATATATAATACAGTCAAAGGTGCATGTCCGGGTGCTCATGGTCAAGTGAAATGATTCTTAACTTTAGTAAAAATAATTCTAAATCGTCTGCAGAGAACACACTTCTGCACATTTTCATGCACAATTACTTACTATTTGCGTAATAAATATTTTATTTTTTAAATTTTTTATCATTATTTTATTTTTAGCGATACAAATCCTTAAATCCCCAAAATAGTTTTCTTCTTTAACATGGAAAACACCCCCTTAACTCCTCAATATTCATTTGATTTTAGGGGTTATTCTGCAGAATAGCCATTTCATGGTTGTGATGTCACAAAATTCATATATGGATTAAAAAGTCCTGAATTTCTATATATTGATATCGTTAGTTATACTGAATGAATGAAATGAATATAAAATACTTTTTAACTGTGTTACATTGCTTTGTTTGCAGCCGATGGCAAAGAGGTTAACTCAGATACGAAAACTCGCAACATGTCAGAAGAGCCCAGCGAACAAGACACACAGGAAAACAGTGTCAAGAAAGAGAAGGTGGGCCTGTCTTTTAAAATCCACATCCCACCACAACCCAGAACGTGTGTTGTGATGAAGTCACTCATTTGAACCGGCCTTTCTATTTGATGGCATCCTCTCAGATTCCTGATGACGAGATCACAGAGATTTCAGAAGCGACAGAAGCAGACGCAACTGATGTCTCAGAGGCTTCAGATCTAGATAACAAAAAGAAGGTTGAGTATTTCAGCGTTTTGACCATTGATAAATGTTTTGGGTTACAGATATGAAGATCTGAAGATGGGAGTTCTTCAGCATACAGGCTTAGCATGTACATCTTGATATATAGCACAGGCCAAAAGTTAAACATTTCATAACATTTCAACCTTTCATAGAAGGTTTTTACTTATTTATACTGATTTCTGCATTGTATAATGACAGTGATGGAAAAAGATAATGTGGGGTGACCAAAATGATCTTTTTGCTTTAGAATCAAGACTGAAAAAATTTACAGGATTATAAAAGTTATACATTTGCTAAGCACTTACTAACTACTAAAAGTACTTGTTTAGGAGAGACAAACATTTAATAAACAAATTGTTTGGGTAATAAAATAAAACTGTATATAAACGTCACATTATGTCCAAAAAATAAAAATACAATCAAATGTGTCCAGCGGTGCTGTACTGTTGTATGCAAAGGTGCGGGTACCCCTGGTTTTATTTTAATGTTTACACGTTTTTTATATATATTTATTTTTTGGCCCTCCACTCCCCGCCTCTAAGAAGGACTATGAAGACTTTATTTTAATCCACAATAATTATTCTTACGGGAGGATATATAAACTAAACAGAAATACAAACATGGAAATATTAATAACATTTATAATAATATTTAAAATAATAATTTAGTAATATTTAAATGGAAAAAAGGAAAACACATTAAAAGCAAATAATCAAACAAACATAAAAAAAAATAAATTTTGAATTTACATTGCCAGTAAATGGAATGTGTGCAGTAAAATATACAAAAAAAGGCATATTTAAAATTTGCTCTCCAGAGGATGTATTAACTTACTTTCACAAACAAAAACAAAAGATTTGTGATGGACACTGCATCTATACTATTGTAGTCTAACCTGAACAGCTTTTGAATGGTGAAGTAACTGAGCTGTTGTACTGCTTTTCTGCTTTAGAGTGTAGATGCCTCTGAGGATGCGGATGCTGAGCAGCAGCTGATTGCTTCATATAAGTATGAAGGCGCCACCACTAATATCCACCCTTACCTCTCTGCAATGGTCAACTATGCCCAGCCAGTCAAGTTCCAGAGCTTTGAGATCGCAGAAGGTACAGTCTAATAATTAAGAAGAAAAACAAATCAGCTTTTAATGCTGGTTGTCCAGGGCTCGCTCTGTAAGCATAATGCCTGTTCTAAAGTCTTCTTGATTTTTTTTTCTTTTTAGAGAAAAACATCCATCATAACATGTCCTCCTTCAACGAGTCTGTTGGTCTAGGCTACCTGAAAACCAACGCCATTGAATTTGTGAAGTATCCTTTTTCCATGGATAGAATGTACTGTATACTTTAATACCAGATCTCAGGTGACTATGCATTTATACACCTGGTGTTTAGATCAGTATTACTGAGTTAACAGGCATTATTTTGCCACAGCCACACTGTTTAACCACTGTAATTTTGAAGCAGACGTTGAAACAGGCATAAGCAGGCATTGTCCAGGTGGTGGCACTGTTGTGCAATAGAGTAGTATATCTAATTAAATTAACTGCAAAGGAAATAAGGAGAAAGAGGGTGGACAACAAAGGCGTGAGATCCATTGCACCTCTTTTTATACGATCAGTTCTTCATCATTAAAACCATTTCTGTCCAGCTAGTCCTTTTTCCCTGTGAGGAAAGTCAAATAGGCTATTTCATTTGCACTTTTAAAACCCATAAGTGCCTGTGCACTTTATAAAACTGCGTCCTGTAGCTCTACCGTAGCTGCCAGTCCCTCTCTTGGGACTGCAGCTTGGACCCCTGCTGTTACGAGTTATAAATAACTATGCTGCCCATTTGCATGCCCCTCCCTGTGTGCCTTTTCCTCATCGGCCAACGCACAGCTACAACAAGCGGCAGATGAGCCGGATCTACCCCAAAGGAGGCCGTGTGGACTCCAGTAATTACATGCCTCAGATCTTCTGGAACGCTGGCTGCCAGATGGTGTCTCTGAACTTCCAAACCCCAGGTATCACTCTGCCCTGGGGCCCTGTCGGAGCCCCGGCAACCCTACCTCTGAATAAACAGCAAATGAACATGTCGTGTACATGTATCTGACACGGAAAGTGTGTTGTGCATAGACATGATCAACACACGTGGGGAATGTCCAATGAATGTGCACCATATTATGTGCACAGCACAGAAGCTTCACTCAGTGTCTGTACTAGAAGCTCTTTTTACCTACAAGTAGGGGTGTCAATCACCAACTCTCTCAGTGATTTGATTTAGTTCTGATTCTTTGAGACACAAATCAGGATACAGATCATTGCATCATTGGATCTTGATGTTGATTAAATTATACTGTCAGCTCTGAATGAGTTTGTTAGAAATGCACTGAAATTCAGTGCTATATTTCAATGGAACCAAATTACACAAGATTTCTTATTTTTTGTTTAAGTGTCTTACCTGCAAACCTGATGCAGTTTAATCATTATCTTTGGATCGATGCATCATGATAAACCTTCAAAGATGTCATAAGACCAGTCATAAGTCCGTGATGAATCTCAATTTATGTGTTTTCAGCCTTCTTTTATTTACATGCAATTTTCTCAAACCAACTGATGAAAACACACACCATTCTGTGTCCTGTCACAACATATGATAAGTTAATCAGCGTGGAAATTAATTGTGGTCAGCTTATTATTGTTGCAAACGAGCGATTACCTAAAATCACGTCTGGTTGCTTTTTCTTATTTTCCTGATTTAGAGTTTACATATAGGCAAAACAAAAATACTTGCAGTGTTTTGGGGCAGTTATTCCAGCTAAGGAATCCAGCACTCAAATGTCACATCCAGTGCATGAAAGAGGCTGCCTGGCATTCCCCAAAACATGTTCCTGCATTCGCATAGGCCAAGAGTGTCACCACGAGCTTAAACACACAGTTAGGCCTTTGCATGTGAAATGGCCACGTGCCCACAGTTGTACACAAAGGACCATGTTGTTTAACAGATGCCGCCCCAATGGCTCCCGGCGGTAAGTTCAGAACATATGGCTCCTGCGAAGCTACTCTGTGGTGAACTGGCAGGAAAGTCAAGCAAAAAATGGATGAACGAACAAAAGAAACAAGGGAAATGGGGGGGATTTGTATGTTGGTGAAGAGGATCATCACCTATTACTGAACCCAAGGCGAGCAGGCAGGCAGACTCATTCACATGATTATCACTAGCCCAAGATGTTATCACTGTACAGGTCGGTTGTGTAGTGTCGTTTCATTGTACAGAGCCAGAACTGAAGCTTTAAGGCAATACACCAGAGTTATCGTCAGGCTACTGTTTCAGTTGTTCTGAAATGAGTAAACTGCAGCTCTGTGATGCAATTTGTGGGAGGTTTTGATTTATACAGTACAAAGTATCTGTTTCGTGAAATGTCTTTAAATTCTTACAGGTAGGTTGAAAGCCCGACACAGTTGTTACAGGTTGTGAAATTACTTTACCTGGAAAGTCAGTTCAAACTAAACCTTTTGACTCATTCTCAGGCTTATAAAGACATTTGTGGATTCATACTGGATTAAAATCTTGTCACAGATCTTGTCAGAAGTGACTTCAATTACAGTGCGTTCCCATGTAAAACTAATCCAGCCTGAACTGTACTTAAGACTGGTGCAAACAAGCTTATTAAGGTTTTCTCATCTCTCTGTATCTTCAGACTTGGCCATGCAGCTGAACCAGGGGAAGTTTGAGTATAACTGCGCGTGTGGGTGAGTGTGGGAACCTCGTCATGGCAAAACTCATCAATTAAAGTGTGTCACATCTCATTAGACATAGCCAAGGGCAGCACAAACCCACAGTCTGCATTAGCACAAATGAGCACTCGCTAAATATCGGCCCTCTCACACTCACGGCTGTCCGCTGCATGGAGATCACCCATCTAAGGGAGCTCCGCCTGAGGGAATAAACTCTCTGAGGATTACAGCCCCCTTTCAGTTATACTCTCTACCGTTCTACTAAGCCCAACTTTACTCTGCAGTTGAGAAATGCAGAGGAGTGGAAGCCCGTCATTAGAAAGCAAGCACTGTCAACTTGATTGCTGTTTGTGTGTTCTCGTGTTTGACGATTCGTGGGGTTTTGTAATGGGAAAAGCTCAGGTCATTAATCTTCTTCCGAACAATTAATCAGAAAAATAATTAACACCTGCCTTAAAGGCATAGTGCTGCCTGACGCCACCGTAAACATGTTAGATTTGATTTACACCCTGAATAGCTTTCAGTGCTCAAAAGCAGGATCGGTTTTTATATTCATGATATTCCTCTATACTCTCTACATAGTGTTAATACTTGACATTGGTTTTGGTAAAGGTTGTTTTAGCAGCATATAGAATGACAGATGGTGGCATTTTACATTAGTTAATAAACTATTTCAAGTAGAAAATAATCAAGAGTAGTCAGTGGAATGGGGGTAATGTTCCATTTATCAATTTGCATATATGTGACTGACAAAAATATAAATAATCTAAGTTCAAAGGTCATGACTTATATTTGTGGACAAAAGTAAGAGTTTGGTCTGTGCATATCACCTTCAGGTATCTGCTGAAGCCAGACTTCATGCGACGTTCCGACCGGATGTTTGACCCGTTCTCTGAGACACCTGTGGACGGGGTCATTGCTGCCACTTGCAGTGTTCAGGTAAGATCATTAGATCTACAGATGCACATTACAGCTGTGGTCTTAGTGCATTTATAATTGCTACTTATGCAATATGCGAAGAACAATTAAAACGTACACCTCCGTATTTATTATTGTTTTTCTCAGCACTACAGATCTGACTCTGTTTTGATGCCTTCAGTGCTATTCTAAGATCTGGAAAATCTTTGTATGAAGATAGCTGACCGCTGTATGTATCTTCTAAACCCCAGGTGTTCTCAGGTCAGTTTTTATCAGATAAGAAGATTGGCACTTATGTGGAGGTGGACATGTACGGCCTTCCCACTGACACCATCCGCAAAGAGTTCCGCACCCGCATGGTGATGAACAACGGCTTAAATCCAGCCTACAATGAAGAGCCATTCGTCTTCAGAAAGGTGGGTGGCCTTTACAGTCACCACACGGAGACATAAGACTGGTACAGTGATTAGAAAAAATTCAGTTCATTACATTATTTTTTTTGTAATCTTGACATTTGTTTTTACATTTTTCGCTTTCAACGAGACACTCCTGTCAGTCAGTCAACTACCGCAGTTGGAACGTCAGGAGGAACTGACAAAAATGTCTAAATTTTGACAGCACTGGAGCATTAGCCACCACTGCTATCCAAAATCCAAATTTCATGTTGTTTCATGTGGAAGTGATTTTTACCCACCTAGGAGACCTTGCTGCCGCACAAGCATTAATGTATGTGACTTTGTGACTGGGGTTCTTACAGGACTGTCTGAGAAACGATGCCCCACAATGTAATGTAAGCAAGGTGTTGTTCCCATCATCTTAGCAATAATGGCGGCGAGAGTGTTCACTGTGATGCCCATGCTAACCTTTTAAAATAGTCTGTCTACTTAGATACTTTGAGGAGACCTAGACATGTCTAGCTTGTTGGGAAGCACTAGGAATACCCTGCTGGGATTATCTATCACAGGCTGTCCTCTGAAAGTCCTGCAAGCTTCTTCCTAAAGTTAGATAATGACACTGCACATCACTTTGGCTAGAATTCTTCTCGGCCTGGATGGCGAGTGTTGAACAGCCTCTTAAAACCCACAATGTTTGAATAACAGCTTTGTTGAGAGTGAAAATGCAATTGCAAACAGCACTGGAACAGAGCTGGAACATGACATTAAGGAAATCCAATTACAATTTGGCGATTGTTGTTTAAATATTAATTATTAATTTAAATTTACATTTGAATTTGAAAAACTAGAATGCGCTGCCATACACAAAACAATTCTAAAAATAATAATAAAATATCTGCTCTTTTATTTGCAAGCAAAATATAAATATGGTGTCCTTTAATAGCTTAGAATTCTACTACTTTCTACATAACATTTCTCAGTGAGCTGTGACTGAAGAATAATTAGCATTAAATTGCACAATGTTTTTGGTTTTTGCTAGTGATAACTTTGTCTTTAATAGGTTAAGCATCTAAAAATGAACATTCATAAAATATATTCATTGTTTTTTGTTCAGTGAAAACTTTTAGTTGCAGTGGATGATTCTTAGTTAAATGTTCATCCTCTGTAAATAAGCACACATCAGTCTGCTGCTCCCTCATCAGCTGCCATCTGACCTTAGGCTGCTGACACTCCAAATATTATAGCAGTGCACACTGTATGCTACACATTTAGCAAACGCTCAAATATGCTCTATTTACCCTTCATGGTGTGCGGCACAGATGCATCATACAACACCCATGGAGATGCACATGCACATATGACAGTAATATGTATGTATTGCACACTCATTGTCATCGTCAACCAAGAAAAATGCACTGTTAACTGTTAACACCAGCCCTCAATGATTTAATTTCCCATCTAAGATAAGGTAAGATGCCTTAATTGTCATTGCACAGCGTACGAACGAAATTGGGCAGCAATCCAACGGCACTTTACACATAAAATAATTAAACAATGAAACATAAAATAAAAGGGTAGAATTAAGAGGGGAAAGGGCAATATACATATTATACATAATATATTTTCTAAACAGATAGACAGGTGAGGTAGCAGTTAAGTTATTGCACATTCCTTGGATAGCTTATAAAGTTATAGAATTATTGCACATCAAGAGTTTTTTTTTGCACAGAGGAATATATATTGCACACTCGAGAACAAATAGTACAGTGAATAACAAATAGAACAGAGGTGGAATGCAACACTGGAACAGTATATTGCTCTATTGGAGTCAGTGCCAGTGAAGTGTTGACGTAGTGTTCAGTTCACCCCAACTAAACACAGTGTTCTCAGTGTGTGTGTTGGGAAGTGTTCAGTTCTCCTTTGGCTCTGGGGTAAAAAGTGTTTTTCAGTCTGTTTGTCCGCGACGTGATGGACCTAAAGCGTTTACCAGAGGGCAGCAGGTTGAACAGATGATGTCCTGGGTGAAATGGGTCTTTCAGGATGTTGGCTGCCCTGCTGAGGCAACGGGAGCTGAACAGGTCCTCCAGGCAGGGCAATGGGCAGCCGATGATCTTCTGGGCCGTGTTTATGACTCTCTGCAGTGCTCTCCTTTCTGCTGCTAAGCAGCTGCTCTACCACGTTGAGATACAGTATGTCAGCACACAGCCACAGTCTAAAGTACAAGTTGCTCATTATTCACATTATATTTTTGAGGATTAGAAATAATTCATTTGAACAAAGAGAGGCAAAGTCATAGATGAATGACTGAAAGCATGATAGTTTCCAAAACCGAATCTAATAATATTATTAAAAGAGGCAGCGACCTCGTAGACCTCGTAGACCACAGACATTGTCACCATCAGGTAAAGAGTATGGAAAACTCTCATCTTTGAGAGAGAGAAGAAAGTAAAAGCCCACTTTTACTACAGATCTGAAAACATCCACTGGTCCAGTATTTAAAATCCAAACAGCCAGGTGTCAAACCCAGACATAACCGTAATCAAAAAACAAACCACGGACACAATACAAACAATACAAAGTAAACACAGCATGGGTCTCACTAAAACACCAGCAGCTTCACAAACCAACAGTTCAAACTAAGGGGTATATGTGGTGGAAGTAATTAGTGCAGAGAATGAACTGCAGGTGTGTGCAAGTGTGGTGTGGGTGGTTGGAGCAATAGAGAGTCTGACTGGAATTTCCCCAGGGAGGGAGACTGTCTGTAATCTGTTCAATTTGTTTTCTGCTTTTAAAATAAATAACTGCTGTAAAATAAATAACTTGTACTAAAATGTCATTTAGACCGAATAAGGTTATATGAATGAGGTGCGGTCTCTGACTTTTGCACAAGACTGTACATGTTAGGCATTTTCCTCTAGTCTAACTGGGTTTGTCCTCACAGAAGTGTCTGATGTGTGGAACAACACAAGCTTTTGAGGAGAGCGGGAGTGTAGGAAGAGTAAGGGAGATCTAAATGAAAGGAAAGAGAACAGCCGCAGAGAGAAATTGAAAGTAAGTGACAGGCAGAGGAGAGTGGCTGCTTAAAAGAAGAATGGTGAGGGGGAGGTGGCAGGACATTTTAAAGGAGCGATAAAGGAAAATGATGAGAAATAAAAGTAAAGTTCATGGAGTTAGTGCCAATGAGCAAGATGAAGCAGATGAATGTGACGCTGCCATTTATCATAAGAGGACTAAAGCCAGAGCCCTGTAAGAGAGAACAAAGGAGAGCGAACTGAAGATCGGAAACAGAGAGGAAACAGGGTAAAGAGAAGCAATAAAACAGCAGGGGAACCAGACCAAGGGTGACAGAAAGAGAGAGAGAGAGGGTGGTAACATATACTGCAATGCAGAAATACTGTTTGGTTTATTTGTTACTCTGTGCATGCTGCATCTTTCTTTTGTGTGTGTGCAGTAGTCCTAAAGACAGTGCCTATTTCTCACTTTGAGATACAAATAAAAATAGATTATGAATGTTCAGCATATTTTTGGATGTTTTAAATTCAAGTAATTTTACTACATGAAATTTGTAGGCCAATGATTTAGCTACAGATTTGAGCAACAGTTATCTGCCAAGTCAGATAACTACACAAAATAGAAAATAAAAGATCTATGAACAAATACAGTTATCATGTAATGTTCTTACAAGTAATGAGAAGGGTAGACATATGCGCAATATTTAAAGGGCCTTTATTGTGGGAAACCAGCCTATAATTCACTCACCAGTCCACCCATTCCTTTCAAATGAGCTATTTCTGTGATGTCACAAAACCCAAAACATATATCCGCCTATTTGACCTACAGTAGGTTAACTCCAACCAGTCACAATAAAGTGATAAGGATTGGTGCAGCTTTAAGTGGTTTCTTAATCAGGGACAATACAAGGCAGCCAGTCAGAACAGAGCTCATTTACATACATCAGCGACAGTAACAAAAACGGCATTTTCATTTTAACGCATTTTGGAAACTGGCCAAAAAAGAAACTGTAGCTGTTTTTAGTACAGGTGGACATTGAGGTGAATGATATGGGCTCTTTAAGATGAGCTCATTTTGCTAAGTTAACGGTTTTGCTGTTTTCTTTTAGAATCTGAACCATTCAAAATAAATGTTACCACTTTTTGTAGTGTTCAGCTCAATAGCTGTGTTTTAAGCTTTTTCATTGGCCGAGACAGAGAGGGAGAGAGAGGGAACAGGCTATTATGCTGAGGCCAGCAGAATGGTGGAGTCTCTCAGCCATGACACTGAGACTCCAGCGCAGGCCATAAATCACAGCTGCCGCAGTGCTGCCTGCTCCACGTACACACACACACACACACACACACACACACACATTAACTGCAGTTAACCCCCTCTCACGCACACACACACCTATACAAACACATAGTCATCAGTGCTGCTGTTAGCCCCCAATCGCTCCCAGCTTACACACACGCACACACACACACCTGACAAATCTACTGTAACCGCATCACTTACACACACACACACACATAGGAAGCACAGCCATTGTCACCGCTATTATACAACCTCACACAGCCTGCACTGCTGTTACTAACCCACACTAAGATGTTAAACACAAACTGATAAATTAACGATTAGATTAGACACATTAACACTCATATCTAACAGGCATCATCATAGTCTATATCTTTAACTTACTCTTCGGGCTTCATCATCTTTCTCCTCAACTCTCTTTCCACTCTTGGCTTACATTCTCTCATCAGTTCACTGCAGTATGCAGGTTTATGACCATTGCTCAGGTAAATACCTTTCGACACTCTTTTCAATATTCAGATTAAATTATTCTCCCCCTTTCTCCCTTCCTCTGTCTTCCTGTCGCTCAACATCTTTGCCTCCTATTTTTCTCCTCTCATCTCGCTTTTATCTGCTGTTCAGTTGTAGAGTGTATCTGCAAAGGCGGGTTTACTGCACGTGTCCTTGGCCTTCAGGTTACAGGGTATGAAAGGGAGCGTACATTCAGCAGTGCATTATCCTCAGATAAGGCTGCATGATCCATGACTTTGTAAGCGTTACTTTCTAGATTATTCCTCACTAGCTTGCATAATGAGAGTCATGATGTCAATGAAAGTAGCCTACATAGTGTTGACACTACGTTGTACTGCTATCTGTAAAATGTTGTACAGGCATGTTGTAGTGATGCAGTCATATGCCATGGCTCATAGTGGTACAATGACAGTGGCCTACAGAAATGGAAACATTGCCATGCTGACAGTGTCAGCAGTAATCATGGATTATTGTCAAAGGATAGCCTTAGCAATGTCGATTTAATGAATTGGAATATCCGGTTAGCATGATCCATCTACTGCCAGCCTTAGACTCAGAAATAGCTACAGATATCCAAGCCTAATCAAGCAGAGCATACATTTTAGGGTTGCAAACGTTCTAATGTGGCGATATCCAAGGTTTTACTATAAGCTAGGTTGTCTACATTTGCTGAGGATGCCACATAACTTGAGACGAGCTCTGCTTGTGCATCTTTAGTGGTCTTTGAACTGACTGGCATGTGTCACAACACTTCACTCCAGTGATGGAAATTCTTGAAGGCAGTTTGACTCAATGTTTCTGTAGCTCTGTAGCTCTCAAGTGAAAGAATGCACAGCGACAGTGTAGACGTTGCAGACACTCACCCCTTAGAGAAAGTGTGTTTGGATCACATACCAAATGTGATTATTTCCTTTATGCCTTTATTTAGTAGTTTATTTCTCACATTGTCAATACAAGATCTCAGGCCAAATTTAACTGCAACTGTGGACAGAAATAAACACTGTGATTTTGCATTAAATGTTGCCACAGCGACTGCAGTCAAAGCTAAAGGTGGACAAACAAAATATTAGTGTGTGCGATTTATTTTGGTCAGACAGTATAGCTTTCTGCAGATGTTTTTATTATCTGATAATCATAACTTTTTTTTGATAACCATAACTGTAACTGTGTCTGAACTTTACACATATGCCAGAAAAGTAAGAAATCATACAAATGTTTTTAAAATGTTTATGACAAAAATGTTGGCTGAGATGTTGTTCTGTGTCCGTTGTGAAGCGAAGTACCAGAAATGGAATCTTGTTTTAAATCTTGTTTAAAAGCATGTCTTGGAAATCATGAAAATTATAAATAATGGTTATGATGATGTTTTTTCATTTGTCACTTAATGCTAACAGTATATCAAAATAAATAGCCATAATGTATATGATAAAACAAAAAGCAATGTTTAAAGCTTCCGTTTTCAATACAGTGTGTCTCCTCTGTAATGTTTTGTTTGGTGCATCATTACTTTCCAGAGATTATGGGTGGGTTACAATCCTTCTACTTCATCTGTCCGATCACAGGTCATCCTGCCAGACCTGGCTGTGTTGAGGATCGCGGTCTATGATGATAATAACAAGCTGATTGGTCAGAGGATCCTGCCGCTGGACGGCCTGCAGGCTGGCTACAGACACATCTCTCTGAGGAACGAAGGCAACAAGCCCCTTTCTCTCCCCACTGTCTTCTGCAACATCGTCCTCAAGACCTACGTACCAGATGGCTTTGGGGGTGAGTGAGTGAGCACAAACACACACACACCAGTGGGACTGTGAGGGAGTGGGATTAAGAAGATTCCAAGGGCCCCAAAAAGACATGGTCTCACAAAGCTTGTATCTTTTATTGCATGCTATTGTTATGCTTAATGAAAGACTCCTAATTAAAATGTCATGTCATTAAATCGTTATTAAAGGTTCATTTTAGAAATTGAGCCAAAAGCAATTCATTTTATTACCTATCCAGTGACCCCATCTTTAAATGATCAGTGGTTTAGCAATGGAATTTTCCAGAAGAAGAATGAGAATTCATTTAAATAAAGATACCCTTTTCTCTGTTAACAGAAAGGAAACGTGTGCTAAACAAATCATGAAAGTTACTTTGGTTCCACTTGGTTCCACAACTGAATTTGAAGATCTAGAAGTTTTTTTGTGTAGAGATTACATATCATTGCTGTCCAAAGAAAAACAAGTATCTCCAATGGCAACTTTACAGGAGATGGTAAAAACCTCATTTTGTTGTATGTGACAGTTTATTATAGAGCCTTGCTTTGACAGACAGGATGCAATGCTTTCGGGAGGCCACAAGCAGTTTCAGCCAGTTGTGTACAGTATACAGAATATACAGTGTATACAGTACACACGCCTGGTCATCAGGTCACATGAAAGCCTCACATCACTATAAACGGATTCATAAAGTTATAGAATTGGCAACGACTAAACTGAGGTGTAATAAAAATTCAAGCAACTGTAGCTTAGAGGGAGGCAACTACATTGGCCTGAGTAAACTCAAACTGTATTTTGATAAAACATAGAAGCTTGATAAATTAAAAGAAAAGTAAATAAAGTTATGCAGAAGGTTGAATTTTAAGTTGCCCTGACTTGTTCATCTTTACAGTTCTGCATCACACCTGTGCTGCTTTCATGGGCTTTTTGGCCCTAACCTTATGTGGCAGGTTGTGTGGGCTTGTGTTAAGGGTTCTGCTGGAGAGGTGAATAAAACCTAGAAGTGACTACATCCACCCACTTCCCACCCTCAACCACACAGCAGACTGCTGCAGACAAACACTATTATACTTACCATCACTGCAGGCTGGATGAGGCTGAGTCAGTATTTTTTAATACTGCTTTTTTACATGCTCACATTTGGTTTTTAGAGTTGGTACATTTATTAGCCTACAGCTATCCATAATAGTACTCCACCTTACAGGCTTTCAGGCCACTAGATGTGACTCTGTTGTAGGCTCAAGATTTTACTCCTATATCTAGAGACTACCCCTGGCACTAAAAGGTCCCATGTCCTCAGTCATCCACTATATCCAGAGCACATCTCTGCCCTACAGCCATGGCCCAGATTTGTCCAGATGATGTGTATGTGTGTGGCTATGCCAGTGGCCTCTGCAGACTCCTGCTCACCTTCCGGTGCCCTTTTGTTCCTAAAGCACCTACTCTGAGATGTATTCTTAAAACAGGACAAACAGCCCGGTCATACAGTTGATTAGATGGTACCGAGATTCATAAGAACGAAAATAGAGCCCCTTCAAGCATTATAGTATAAGTTGGTAGCCACAGCTTAGGTTGGAATGTGTCACTAATGGGCAGTTATTTCAGTTATGATTGGTCAGCTCACCCAGTGTGTTCTGATGAGCCAAGTGTCAGAGCGCCTGAAAGCTGTAGTTAAGATAAGACAAGATAATCCTTTATTGATCCCACAGTGGGGAAATTTGCAGTGTTATAGCAGCACAGAGGAAAGAACAGAAGTGTCAGAAAAATATAGAAATAATAAATAATTAAGATTTATATACAAAAAGTACAGAAAAATATAAATAAAATACTAATACTAATACTAGTTACATCCTGCTACAAGTTTGCCCCTACAAGTGACTACTAAGTAATGTGTTACAAAATTACATCACCTTGTAACATAGAAAGAGGCTGGAATTCCAACAAGCCGTTTCTGAGGGAGAGAGTTTTTCCCTCTGGCGAGTCCTTTAGGCTCAACAACTTTGTTTACATGCACAAAAAAACAACATAACTCAACATGACTAACTAAAGTAAGGCATAACACACAAAGGCGTAAGAGGTTCCGATTTATTTTTCTATGCACACTTATATTAATGTCCTATCATATATACCAATTAGTAGTAAAGCAATAATGTGCCTCTGCTGAGTCAGATAAAGTGCACATAACATTACACTGATAAAAAGTAACAGATGTTGGGAAGTAAATTTGTTGCTTTTGTGCTGCATAATCAGCTTTAGAATATGATCCTTGAAAAACATAAATAAATAAAAAATCATTTGAAATGCCCTAAATAGTAATAAATGATCATTGTGCATATCCAGATTGACCATTGTTCTTTTGGTAGTGCAGAGCTAGCAGTAGGTTGGATCCTAAGGTTCATAATCTCACCTTTCAGAGGTTATAATAACATGCATGAATATGTGTGTTTGATTAGCATGTACTGAATGGTGAGTGAGCGCTCTTTCACTTCTGTGTGTTGTGAAGGGGCTATTGAGAGTGAGTGTGCAGAGTGCATGTGGCCGTGGTTATTGTTTCTCTTTCAGCTGGCCCCTTTGTATTACTGCTCAGACCATAGTGCTGGTCTATGTCCAGCATGCACAACCTAATGAAGACCACAGTTTATTCATGAAGGTGCTGGCTGAGGAGAGAAGTGGACACAACAATAAACACGAACCAAATGGAGCAGTCTTGCCCTTGTTTTATTCATTTTGTGCTCATGAATTTATGTAGCTTGTTTTCCATTTGCATCTTGTATGTTTTTTTTTGTTGTTGTTGTTGTTATTTTTGTTGTTGTTCCACCATTTAGTCCCAACGGTTAATTACATTTTGCCTTTAAATAAATATTTGCTGTCTTTTTGTTATTTCCCAACTGGTGCCCATCTTTAGTATATGCTCTACCACTATCCATTTTTCAGCAATCGTGGATGCTCTTTCTGACCCAAAGAAGTTCCTGTCTATAGCTGAGAAGAGAGCTGACCAAATGAGAGCGCTCGGTATTGAAACGGTAAGCTAGTTTAACAAGGCTAATCCATGTCTTTATTTATGAAGATGGCTGCTCTTTATTCTGTGAGCTGCCTCTTGTGCTAAGAACATGTGTTCTTTCTTTGTAGAGCGACATTGCAGATGTGCCAAACGAAAACTCCAAGAATGACAAGAAAGGCAAGGTGAATCAGGTGAAGACCAGTGTTACTCCTCAGACCAGCTCAGACATGGCCCAGACCTCAACTGGCACTCAGAACAACAGCAGTGAAACCAAGAAAGGTGAGTCAAGCCAGTGTAGCTTTATTACTGAGCATACTGATCTAACTGGACAACAGCTCCTCCCACTCTGCTAGACACTCTTTCTAATTAGTGAATTTAGCTACTTTAAGCCACATCCATTACTGAGTCAGGTGTTCTGTTGTGCCTACAAAGCTTATATAATCTCTACAGACAAACACTGCCGATAAGTTAGGAGATTCAGAGCAGCCACATGGGTCTAGGGGCACAATAACAGGCTTCAGCTATAAGGCCATACAGCTGTCTTCTCTGGAGTATTGGCTTTGAGCTGATCATTTAATGTTAGAAGACCAGAGGCTGTTGATGTAGTAAAAGTAGCATAAAGTCATATTAATGCCCTAAATTTCTATAAGACATATATGTACTATAGAGTCAGACTTCGAGTCGGAAAAATCCTGTATCATTAAATCTATATCTGTAACATTAAGAGTCACAATTTACTAAATTTCTAAGCCACAACAGCTCTTTACAGCCCAGAGTAAGATAAAAGGTAATGCGGCTCGTTTAAGATTTTGCCTTCCATGATGCATATACATCTATATGGGTTTTGCTGTCCAAATACAAAATACAGGGGAGATTTTGTAATATTGAACTGGTCTGCTAAGAATGATGGTAAACCTGCCTGTGCAGTATTTTAACACTTGTGAAAAGTGTTCTTTTTTGGGCTTACATGTCTGCTGCTGTTTGTAGTCGGAGAGAAAGACATATTTAAACACATTTAGTTATTTTCTATGAACCCAAAACCCATTTTACCCAAAATAACCAAATTTAGCAAAATCTGCTGGAAAAATTTATGACACTATTCAGGTTTTTACTAAATACTGATTTAATGATTTTTTTTCTATAAACCATTGTTAAAAACTCCATTATTAATATTGAAATGCATTTGGTTGTGCAGTACCTGCTTCAGGAAATGTACTTTGTACTTATTAATCATAGTTTTCAAATGACCAAGATGCAGAACTAAATGAAACTTAAATGTAAGAAAGCATTTTAGGGAATTCCAGCTGATCTCTTTAGCCAAAAATGAGCATGTATCAAAACAGAAAGGTGTTTTTTTTGAGTGTTCTGATGTATTGTGAGCAGCGTCAGTAGACTAACTAGTATTCAAATAATTCAACACTGTTTTAGTAATTGCCCCATAGTGGGTTTAGGGCTGCTTATTATTATTATTAAACCTAATTACATAAAATAAAAAAGATAGACAAATTGGTGGAAATATTAGCCCCTTGTTCCATGACCTCACTCGACATGCCATATCTTATGTGTCGTCCACACAGATTCTGCACTAGTTAACCAAGTGACAGTTGAAGACTTGAAACAGATGAAAGTAAGTCTCAGTGCTTATTGTTTATTATCTATTTCTCATTGTTAATAGGCCATGTGATTATATCACTACAGGAAACCATGATTATTTCATCCATCTGATTTTTTTAATGAATCAGTAATGAGATTAAAGAAACACTCACTAATAACTCCTCTTCTCTCCTTAGTCATATGTTAAACTGATCAAGAAGCAGCAGAAAGAGCTGAATGCATTGAAGAAAAAGCATGCAAAGGTCGGTATTCTTTAAGACGCAGTCTATGACTAAGTGTACTCTTGAATTTTTGTTTTTCTCTGCCTGATGTTATCAAAGGCCATTTTGCCCATCTTTGATCCTGGGCCCAACAGCAGACGCTCATTAGAATTGCTAAGATGGCTGGTTCCCCCGGAGAAGTTCACCTTTTTATGGCATTAGAAATTTCTTTCTGACAAACAGAATGCAGTGGTTTGTTCAGAAGCCTGCTTCCAAAACTCTTGCCAACGGGTGTTTTATTCTTTTATGCGCTAAAAAGCACAAAGTGAGTTTGTGCTGAATATCTGTTTTCAGGATCACAATGCCATGCAGAAGTCACATTGCACTCAAGTGGACAAGATGGTGGCTCAGCATGACAAAGAGAAATTTACCCTGGAGAAGCTGCTAGAGAAAGCAATCAAGAAGAGGGGGTAATTAACCAGTTTGAAATGAGTAGAGAAGTTAATTAATATAGGTTTTATTTATTTTATGTATTCATGTAACACTTGGTTCTTTCTTTAAAACAGAGAAAACAACTGTTCTGAGTTAAAGAAGGAGACTGCAGTAAAAGTGGAAAACCTTACATCAGACCACAAAGCAAAGGTAGACAACCCCAGAACTTTTTTACATGTGCTGACCAGAATGGAAAATTGTGTTAAGAAGCAGCTGAGCCTAATATATGGCTTAGAGTTTTGTTAGACTCACCAAACACAAAAGGTACATCAGCGTTAAAGAGATGTCGCTACATCCAAGATCATATATACATACTGAATCTTTACTGTTGACGGCAGCAAATGTGATCCCAAACTGCTTTTTGAAATTGCTGCACAGTTGTACTTAGATTTGGACAAGCGTAATTATTTCAGTAAAGTTTGAAGGTTTAAAGAGAATCATATTACATCAAATGATTAGCCGTAGTTAAAACACTTATTTCCAGCTGTAAACAGTCTACTTACCTTTTCATATCTGTCTTTGCGTCAACTGAATGAAGGACATAAGGTTTCTGATATGATAAGTAAATCCTTACTGATTTCCTAAGCGTCCTAAGCGTGGTTTAATGGTTTAACTCTTAGTCTGCTGTGTGTGGGGGTACCAAGCTTGTCAGTAGGCAGACCAATAGAATTGTTGACATCACCTTGTAACAGGGAAAAGGGCTGGAATTCCAATAAGGTGATTCTGACAGCTGAGAAAAGTGGTTTCAGAGGGAGAGAGTTTATTTCTGTGGCATATACTTTGGGCTTTATAAGTTTGCAGTTATTTACTTGTATGAAAACTTTCATAATACACTAAAGGAAACAGAAAAGCATAATGGGTTCTCTTTAACTTTTCTCTGGTCACAGAACATGTCATTTGGCCAAGTGTATTAAAATGTTGGCATACGCCTGTACCTGAAGTTCAAATTTCATACCCAAGTTTGAAAGGCATTCATAAGCCTTGCTGGTTGCTGATTTATTGAAAGGGCTAAAGGCTAGTCAATATGACAAGTATGCCTTCCTGCAGGTAAAGGATATCGTAGCCCAGCACACGAAGGAGTGGTCTGAGATGATTAACTCTCACAGCACGGAAGAGCAGGAGATGAAGGATGCCCATGTAATGCAGCAGTGTGAGCATCTAAAAAAACTACTGTCTAGTGTCCAGGAGCAACAGACCCTGCAGCTCAAACTTGTTCATGAACGGTGAGTGAACACGTGCGTGTGCGACTGCTGCTATAGCTATTTTTACAGTGGTATTTGAGCACTAAGTTGCGATTCCCCTTTGAATTATTATTAGTAGTCCCATAATCCCCTTACTACCTTTTACAATGCATTATTATTCTTTTTGGCGATAGCCTGAACTCCCTGGCAGCTCCTATATCATTTCTTTGTGGATTATTAACATTGCATGAATCCTTTTCACTGTTGGAGGATTCCTGCAGAGAAACATACTGAGCTCTTAGAGAAAGCTGCTTTAAAACCCTGTGTCATTGTTAATTATGCTCCTGCTTCACTGCCAGGAGCTTTATCTATCCGTGGCTGTTTTGGAGCTTTTCAAAGGATATAATAACCCTTGATTATATTACCGTCATTTATAAACTAAACAAGCTCAAGTACCACAAATTATGTCAAGTGACCTGAGAGCTGTAAATTAAGTTGTGACATTTATCATGCATCATTTTCTTAAAGAACAAAAATCACGTTAACCGCAGTTGGACTTAAATATTAAAGCTGTTTTAAAATTCATTTTTTACAGGCAGAGCAAGGAAATGAAGGCTAACCAGGCCAAGACGTCCATGGAGAACAGCAAGGCCATCAGCCAGGACAAGAGCATCAAAAACAAGGCAGAGAGAGAGAGGTACTTGGACACTTTCCAGAAACTGCTGCAGAATATATGACATTAAATGCTGTATTCTTTTGTGTAAAAGTTTCTATATGAGCTGCTTGTTATTTATTTCCCAGGAGGGTGCGGGAATTGAACAGCAGTAACACAAAGAAGTTCCTTGAGGAACGTAAAAGGGTTAGTTCTCTCTTTTCTTTACATCATGTAAGATAAACACTTCTACAACAAAACATTCCTGGGAGGGAGCGGATTTGAACACACATTTTTGTGCAGCAGAAGTGGTCTCTAAACCAGTTTGGTAGAATGATCCATATACCCAAGTTAAAAACACATTTTGGACGTTTAAATGATTTGGATTTTAGACTGAAGTCTTTTAATCTTTAAGTAAACATTTAACTTAATTATGATAATATATATGAATATATATATATATTTATTTTAAACATTCCATTTTGTCACTAGTAATCCAATCTGAAAAAAAAAATTCAGTAGTTGGTTACACACTTATTTTCAACGAGATTTGGCCAAACTAAGACTCGGCCTATGGACTAAACTCTTGCGTGCCTCCTCTTTCTGCAACAATGGCATGTGTATGGAAAGTAGCTTTAGCTTGTACTGAAAATAATGTAAGAGGCATTTAAAATGTTGGGATTTTAACTACATGTTTAAGTTGATTTTACTGCAAGTACTCCAAAGGTGGGGCAATCCAGAAATTAATCTAAAACTGTTTTGTTGACTTGCCTGGAATATTTAAAAATGTTCACCATTTTAATTTACCTAGAATTGTAAGTTAACCTCACATATACTTTATACAGTAGTATATATAGTAGTCTGACAATCACGCAAATTTTTTATTTTTATTTTTTACAGAAAATCACCAAATCATACCATATCAAAAATCATACCAAGCAGTATACTGTTCATGAAAATGTCTATTGTTTCTGACCCCACAGTTGGCTATGAAACACTCAAAAGAGCTAGAGCAGTTACAGAAGTCCCAACGTGAGCAGTTGGAAAAACTGGAGAAATTCAACGAGCAGGTATGTGTTCACTATACCAAGATCACAATACATTTATGAGTTCATTCATGTGGGATCACCTACATGCATGTGGGAGGCAGGGAGGAAGGGGGTGAAATGACTTAGAATTGAACAAATCCCATTGTTTCATTTTATTTTGGTTTCTGTTTGTCTTCCATTACTCACACATTGTACATGTATTCACTGAACTCATCTGTTTACATATTATTTGCTTTTTTTGCACAGCTTTTGAAATCACATCATGCAAACTCTCAGTGTCAAGGTAGGCTCACTCATTCCCCCATTCTGCTAAATGTTGTCTTCTTAATCTTTTTTCTATAATAATATAATATATTTGCCTATACTGATCAACTATATATGTATATATAACTGTAGTTCTGTAGTTTGAAGTAGGATAAAGTGTACAATGCAGAAGCCCCTGAGGCCTGTGAATTAGAGCCACTGTGCTAGATGATTCCTGCTACAACCACAGAGCTGCAGTATATTTTTAAAGCCACGGTCAGTTTCAAGAGCAGAGCTGCATACAGAGTCAAGAATAAAATTACCTGAATTCAGACTCCTATTAAAAACTAAATTATTTCATGCATCATTCCAGGATGTGCCTCTGGAGTGCATCTTTAAAGGGAATCACTCTATCTTTTAACAAAGAAATAAAAGATAGAGTGATTCCCTTTAAAGATGCACTCCAGAGGCACATCCTGGAATGATGCATGAAATAATTTAGTTTTTAATAGGAGTCTGAATGCAGCTTATGTACTGTGCAAAGTGATATATATAAATCATTAAAATGGGCGATGTCCTAAAACCCTGTAAATGGCTACTTTAATGAGAGATTAAGTTACAGTGATGTGGTAGAAACCTATCCTGTAGATGTTTGAGCCTGTGGAGCATTCAGGCAAAAGAGAACAAGCAGCTGCTAATAAATGACGCTATCATGCATGTAACAAGTTATAATAAGATAAAATGATTTAATCTCTGCTACATATCATTGTCAGTGGCTCTGATGCAAATGGTTAAAGTTAACTTCATCAACTCCAGTGGCAGGAGTCAAGAGTCAGAGTGGACACCAGAAAATGCAGACTTCACTAAATAGGGTTACTAGACAAACTTGCACCTTCAGATGTATAATTCAAAAAAGCTCTTCATGTTAAATGAAATTGATATTTAAATATCAATTGTTAATCAGAAATTTACCAAAATTAATGAATTAATTAATGCATTTCTAAGGTTAACAGTGATTTGGTTAATAATTAGCATCCCTAAAAGAAACAGTGTAATTCAGTTTATATCCTTGTTTATATAACTCATTTTCCACTTCGCTGGTACCATAATGCTAACTTCCAGTTGCACCTTAATGGAAATTTGCTGTGTTGTAAGCACCGTCCAAGTGATGTTATATATTTTGTGCGTGCAGTTTTATTGTGATTCCTGAATATTGCTGAAGCGTAAGCACTAAAGGCATATTAGATACCTGCTGACCTTGTGTAGTGACTGCAGAATATGGTCCAATTACAGAGAATATAAAGTTTGAACTAGTTAAGGAGACCCTGTTAACACCAAAGTCAATACTTCAGTTGGTTGCATTTTGTATACTGCATAGGGACTTCAGCAATAACATGCTTTTGCACAACCTTTGTTAATCTTTAGTAATCCTGTATGACAGATTTTCCAGACCTTCAAGTTTATAGTTCTGGATATTGTAATCACTAGTGGTTAACTGAACTATTGATATAACTATTGATATAACTGGTCCTCTAGTGCCTGTGACACAAAGCCCTCATGGGGAACTTAATTTAAGGTCTGCAGACCTTTTTCGATTACATGGAAGATTTGAGCTTTCACTATTAGAATGTAAAGTGTAACCATGACTACTGCATTCTTGTAAAATTCAATTACTACATTATTTACTATTAAGCCACAAAACTCCCTCTTACGATGAATACGTTTAGTCATTGTTGAGAGTCCTCACTGCTGCTGTATCAGTTTGGTAGTTATATAGGGAAACAGCAATCTGGTCCTTCAGTGTTTGAGTGAAAGAGCTCTGCAGTGTTATGAAACACTTTACAGGCACTTGACTCATCATTGTCAATCACTGGAGTGTCAGCAGTCCTGTTAAATAGTGAGTCATTCACTACACTGACTCATACAAGTTTTTTCAGCACCTTTGTAAGTGAAAAAAATATTTCCTGATATTCATTTCCATATGCATATCCTGATATTCAGATTCATGTACAATATCACAGTGCTGTAATTTAACTTGTTTGCCCAATTAACAAAAGGGTTTTAGTAGAGCATGTGTTTCCAGCTCCAGACCTGGAGTGCTTTAACTTGGGACAGTTTGGTGAATAGACGGCATAAACACAACTGATTTAACTCAGCAGTCACTTACCAGGCTCAGTATGTATTTTGGTCAACATGAGACATCTACAAATGTTATGTCCTCCAGAGACCAGGGACAATGCACACGTTTCAGTGCTTTCCATCAGATTTTCCAGTGAGATTTTCAAGAAATTAAGTACTGGATACTTTATACATTTCTAACTGACCTCAGGCTAATATGCTGCTGCTCCAGAGCATACATTACAGCTGTTCTCATCGGTGTGGCCTTTTACGCTACCTACAGTTCCAAGTAGGGATGTAGAGTATACTGTGTTTATCATTTTTGAGATAGGACTTTCCGCAATATATACATCGATATAGCAACAATGACTGAACAGCTGAAATTACCTCATACATGCAGCACCATTACATCCCTGTAAAACCTAATATTTCCTTTGACTGAGACGGACTGCTGTAATACACTCAACAAAAGAGCTGCACCCAGAAGGAAGAGTTGGACAACAATGCTATTTGGAAGGAAGATAAAGGTTACCTGGAACAATTACTGATACATTTGGACTGATATGGGCAAAATTTATTGAGCTACACATAGTAGTAGAATCTAGTAGTAGAATACACATAGAAGTAGAATCTCTAAGTATGGCACAACTTGCCACACATACGCCAGACGTCTCAGCATGGAGTTGTAAAGGTTCCTAACGGTGTCCTCTGATTATCCATCCCCTTGAATCAATCGCTTGTCCCAGTTTGTCAAACCTAGCCACCAAGCCTCATTCCTGTTTGTTAATTCCTTCTGGGTGCACCTATTTGGCCAACTGTATTTTTGCAATAAGTGTAATAATTTTTCGCTTCTTATCATGTCATTATGGAATCCCGCAGCTTTATCGAACATCAAATATTTTAAATTTTCAAGTCTCAATTTTGTTTTTTGCCCCTTGCCATTAACATCATGTCACTAGAAGCATGTACCCAGTAGTCCCACAGCATTTATCAATGGTCATGTCACTTTAACGGTCATGTCACTTCTGATCGTGGGTTATGCATATCATAGGGGTAAAGCCCCCACAGATGGCAAGAAGATGGTTAAGAATATTTTAAAAACAGTTTTCAGTTAACTGTTAGAATTTGACAATGTTATGGGGTCCTAGGAAAGGTAAAGTTGAACTGTAAAGCTGAGTGCATCTGCCCATATGATCATTCCAGGCCAAGGACATGCAGCAGATGGTGAAGCTGGAGGCGGAGATGGACCGCAGACCAGCCACAGTAGTGTAACTGCCCCATCAGTAAACTAAGAAACAGACAGAGACTCCTTCCTATATGCCACCACCCCTTGCTCCCCATCCGGAGACCACCAGGCAACCTTTGACCTTTGTGACCATTCTGAATCAGAAGACAACCTCTCTAAAGCTTAAGGAGCTCCATCAAGTATGGAACCAAAAATATAACCCCACCCCAACCTTTAAAAAACCTTGCAGCTTGCTGACCCCCGTATCCGGCCAATACCTGACAGCGACCTCTGTCTGTAGTCCGCCCCCGCTGCTGAGACGGAGCAGTGTGACAGCGGCCATGTGTCCTTCTGGAGCAACCAGGCCCCTGGTGGGACGGACACACCGAGCGGCGCTTTTCTGCCGCCACCTCTGTCATCATAACGTCTGCGGACATACCGTACTTACTGCAGCCCACATCGGTCATCAGCTCCTCTCCAATCTTCTCCATCACGGTGGCCTGAGATGGACAGAACTCGAAGTGTTCTTTGTAAACCTTTTAACTTCTGTCTCGATGGTACTAGTTTATAGTAGCAGCACCTGGCAAATAGAGGTATAATTGAGGAAAAAAAAGATTTTTAGTTTGTTTTATGTGAGCACAACTTTGTGAATGATACGCTACACAAGAAGTTGAGTAAAATATCCTGAGCACTTTATACATGGTAGGCCGTCAAAGGATTACTTTGAATTCTGTAGCAGTGCACTTGGTTTTCCCTGTGGTAAGAATGTACACTCAAATGTCCGGACACTGTATTGAGGATCGCAAAAGTCTGGTGTGAATGAAACCAGTAGTCATTGTAGTACCTACACTGCTGTTTTTCCCCAAACAAAATGCAGTCTGTTTTCCTTGTGCTTATTTTTTTGTATGTCGTTGATATAACAAATGAACTGTTACCCAGATTTGTTATTTTAATTCATCAGGTAAATATGTATCTTTCTTCAGTAATTTCTTTTTCCAAAGGCACTTTTTTTTTGTTCTGTGTCTACTGACACTGTTGCGTACCTGCTGTTACACTGTTTGTGTTCACATGTTTTGATGTTATGACAGCTATAGTGTTGACATTCCATGATGATGGGCCCAAACCAAATACCCCTTAGACAAGTGTGAGGTTTAGGTTAGTCTAGTTTAGAAGAACCTTTGGAAGTCATCCATTGGTTGGTTGAACTCAACAATCAAAGAATTCCCCCTTTAACCATGTATGGGGATTTGATGAAACAATCATTGAAACGAGCTGCGTGCAACGACGGTTAAGGGGGTTAGAGGAATAGGTGCTTTAGTCTCACACTTTTAGTACTTGGGGTTCATTTGTAGTCCAGAAAACTTTTTTGCTTGGAGAGAACTAGGCAGTCAAACAGGCAGCTCCTCCTGTGGGTTTTAAAGCAGACAACACATCAGTCTTCATTTACAGAAATATTTCTCTGTATTTTATATTGATAGCCCATTACATAAATATATGACACCACTTTGTTTTCTTCTTACTAAATGATCTCTCCTGTGGAAGCCTACTAAATAGTAAAGAGAGAGTATATTGTATATACTGGAATGTATGTAGTTAATTTAACCAAAAGGTTGAACAGTATGCTTATGCTACAAGGGCTCTGGGACAGTGTGTACATGTTTGTAATGGGATTGACACCTATCAACCACTAAGTTATTTCTTTTTCCTTTTTTTTTTTGTTGTTGTTGTTTTTTATCCCTCCAATCCTTGACATCAAGACTGGTACCTGTATTATGCTTTCACCACATATCTACTATAAAATAATAAGCAAAGTGCTTTTAATCTTAAATCCATTGCTTACAAATGTGCCACTCAGTGTCTGGTAGGACGTTTAAATTATTTTACAAATGGAAAATGCCAAAATAAGGGTTTATTTATATACAGATATATATAAATATATAAATATACATATATTATTAAATATAGTGTGTAGTTTAAGACTATATTTCGTTAGTTAGAGGCTTTTTGCACTAGCTGAATGTTGCGCGACTTTCATGTAGACTTTTTTGCTATATAGTTTGCAGGGGAAAAAAGATTATTTTTGCAGAACAATGTTGCTTTGAATTTCATCTGTTTTTATGGTTTTTTGTTTGTTTTCGGAGCTATCTGCAGCTAGTCAATGGACCATTCTGTGAGTGTTTTTGTATTTATATTGTATTTGTCAATCTTCTAGCAATGAAAAATACTAAAAAATACTGTTGTTATCCTGCTACTTTAATACCGTTTTATAGTATGTGTACCAATAAACTATCCATGTGTTAAATAAAGGTCTTTGTGTCATGTTGTGCAACCTTGCAGCAGATTACATATTCTATTCATAAGAGGCAGATGTTAAAATGAAAAATTCATCTCATTATGATTTGTAAAGGCAAGTAATTGTAATATGTTAAGCATGAATTTAAATGATGCATGCTATTATGCACATGCGCAAGGGTTCAGATAAGGGTAACCACAATCCACAATGTAATGAAATCAAGCGAATTATTATTATGTCCATTGTTAGTGCTTCAGGTGTAACTAAGAGCTAAAAATACATGTTTTCACACCCAAAAACACTGTGGAAGTACTGCCTTTGCTGTAGAATCATAATGACCCTTCTTAGTGCATCTACCAGCATAGACATAGACAAAGTTTTCTGCTGTTTATTTGACATCCTATTAGTCTACGGGACTTAAGGGGTATGCAAAACAGTAAATTAAAAAGTTACAAATTAAACCTAAAATAATTACAAAGGAATTAAAACAATGTTAATCGATAAAAGGGAACTGAGTATAAGGTCAGAATTGTATTTAGGTACTTGAAACTATAGTAAATATAACTATATTATAACTATAGTTTCTACCCACCTTGGGATATTGATGTTTTCCAGTGCATAAGCACATTTGGCAATTCCCATCCTGGATGGTGTTGTGTCTGAAGTACCTTTGATAATTACCCCATTAAAGACTCCATTTACAAACATCAAAGTCTGCTAATCATGTTTAGGTTGTCGTGGCAACTCCAGAGCCGTGGCATAAAAAAGCCACGAGCGTCAGGTGAGGAGAGAGGCTCCTCTGTCCAGCATCTCAGCTCTGCGCACTCCTTTCCTGTGTTTGCAGCGAGCGGAGAGTCTATCGCAGCACTATGCTGAAGCTCTCCGAGAAGACGGACACTAAAACAGACACCAAAATCCTTCTGGATGCCATTTCCAAGGACAAGATCCACCTAGCTAGATTCATCCTGGATGCTGTAGATGGAAAAATCATTGACTCAAAGACTGAGGGTGCTCACACACCTCTCATCTCTTCGGTGTTCCTCCCGGACTCGAACGCTAGGTCTAAGTTCATGAACCTACTTTTGCAAAGGGGTGCCAATGTGAACCAGCAGGACGAGAGTGGGCGCACAGCACTCAGCTATGCTTGTGAGAAAGGCTACTTGGATGCAGTGAAGATGCTGGTAAGGAACAACGCTGACCCTGAGATGTCAGATGCCTGGGGCAACACGGCCCTGATGTATGCAGTAGTCGCCGGCCATTCATTTGTTGTTGAGTTCTTGGTCAGGGCTTTCAAGAGGCTAGGCCTTCAAATAGACCGACCCAACAAGGTAGGCAACTCCGCAGTAGAGGTGGCCAAGTATCTGGGCCACACAGAGTGTCTTTCTGTGCTCATGTGCAGCTACAGAAAAGCATATGAACATGACAGCCTAAATGAAAGGCCGGAAAGTACCAATGAAGACAGTAAGGAGAGTGAGAAAACCTCTGGACAAAGGGATGCTGGTCAAGTGACCCTAAACAGCAGAAGTCAGGATGGGAGTCAGCTTCTGCTAGGCTCGGGCCCAAATAGGTCTTTAATGTTACGAAGCAAAATGAAGTCTATGGACTCAATTGAGGAGCTGGAGAGGGAAAGTGACAGTCTGCCACCTTCCCCACAGGGCTTCTTATTCTCCAGTGTCCTCACCCCAAAACCCCCTCAGAGGTCCCGAGTTGTCCTCATGCCGAAGCAAAGAGTAGACACCTGTGCAAGTGAGCACCTGCCTCCACTGTCCAGGGGAGCAGAGCACCACGCTTCAGTCTTATATTCGCCAAGACTGGCCAAGGACATGTCCAAAAGCTTGGCACCCCAGATCCCACCAGCTGGTCCCTTATCTGGTCCACTTGGTATTCTCCTAACTCCTATTGGGAAGACCAGCAAAGAAGAGTGTGATGGAAACAAGACAAACAAAAGCTTCTGTGATTTCAACATGAGACGATTCGACGACAGCTATTACCGGAAGCGGTGCAGCCTGCCTACAAGTGCTCTGGGTCCAGCACGCTCAGAGCATGCCCCCAAACCACTGCGCAAGAGCAGGACTGGTCTGAAGCTGACTGAGACTGAATTTCAAGACATACAAGTAGCCCCACAGGCACGCCCTCCTGCCTTTTCCGTCCTGGGCAGCAAACTGCTCAGGCGCTTTACATTCCCAGAGCTGAAGAAGAGTGGCAAGGAGGCTGTTCGCGAGGTCGGTGGGTCACAGGGCACACACGGACACAGGCACTGCGGGACACAATGTCGGGGAATGCCTAGGTCAGAGACTTTCCCTATGGGACAGAAGCACCCCCAGGTGGGTAACAAGCCGAGCGTAGACAGCATCAGCGCGGTGAAGTGCGAGTTTGATTTTCAGCCTAAAGTGGGGGGAGCTGCCTCGAGTCAGTAAGCGTGTGCTGCCGTTTGCAGTGAGGAGCAGGAGATTAAGGACTGCACAGGCAGGACTCAGGTATATTTACAAATCAATTTGTATGGGACACTTAAAACTCTTGTTCATTCATACTTCAAATGAGCTTAAAGAACATGCAGTATGTAGTCTCACTACATAATTTTAAATTGTATTAAAAGAATGGCTTTAATATTGAAGGTCTACAGTATTAGTAGTGTATACTTACGTAAACACAATTACAGTGAAATTTATATAGGTTTTAAAAGTGGAAAAATACATTTAATTTCTTGTATTTTAACTGTGTATGACCTTCACCTTTTATTTTTAGCTAGCACCCACATCTCATGTGCCATAAAATGTGAATCCACATTATTGTGGAGTGTTATTGAAATGATAATGATTTTTTTTCTGCACCTTACATTTGGATACTTGATGTGTGGTTATGATTATTAAAGGGGACATTGGAGACATGTCTAGTTTACCTTCTTAGATTTTTTACAAGCATAACATTTCCTTGACTATAGGGTAAAATTTTTTTGCATTATCTTGTATTTTGTCTGTAATCAAAAATTGTATCATATAATTGTCATTTTGTGTTATGTCCTGAATTCCACACTTTTCATCTATACTATTATTATATAATATAATTTACTTTCATGGGCAGATGTGCAGAGCCAATTTGTAATCAGGTGCATGCCAAAAAATGCAAAAGAATTCAAAGACTGAAAAAAATACTCCAAAGTCAAAATATTTTGACAGGGCCATTTTAGCTATAAGCACTAATAAGTTGCTGAGCGCCAATAAGCCACCAAGGGGTCAGGTGTATATACTTTTACAGCAACACTATTGAGGATTTGGGGATTTGGTTAGAAACTGGTAGAAATATTTAACTGCATGCACTGTGCAGCAGAACACTATAACTGTGCTCCTGACCAATAAAAGCAGACGACTCAAAGTTAAAGGAGAACTATGGTGAACTTGATAATATTAATAAAAATAAAGACACCTGGTCTGAAAAACAATGGCCCAAAGTGCCCCAGTAACTCAGGGCGACTTGCAGCATCATAAAATAAAACACTTTTTTGCTGCTTGATACAAAAGAAAACTCGGTTCTCATGTTAATCTACAAGAGACAGATTAAAGCTTTCTAGGATAGGTAGAGAAGGGTAGTCATAGCGCTCACCAGATTCAAAAACGTCTTTAAAATGCTAGTTTTCAGCTTATTTTAATTTTTTTTGCAAATTCACTTCTTTTACAAGTTGCCCCAGTTATTCTAGAATGATTCGTTCTTTCCAAATAGAGCTGTTAAAATGATCTGGTGAAAATTCCTCATTTTTTCCCCCCAAATTGCAATAAAGATCACAGAAAAAAAGTATTGCAATGTCTGTTCCAATATTGTACATCCCTACCGCCATTTGTTTCCGTTTTCAGTAATGCTACTTTTCTTCAGTTGCGTTAAATACGGACTTAAAGTTAGTATTGAACATTTGCAGTGTTCAGACAGTTTATTGCATCGTTTCTATTAAAACTAAGAGTTAGCTCTTCTTGTGTTTCACATTCAAAAGAATGTGATTTGTGTGTTGAGGCTGTTGGTGCCCCCGAGGTCCAGAAACAGCCCGGCATTTTGTCCTATACAGACTTGTGCTTATAAGAGCTTTGGGTTAGGCACCCAATGATTCACAACCACAGGTCGACACATTTGTGTAAAGTTGTGACCCATTGGTCTAAAACCCTCTAGGATAGAACAGTGCTAATTCAGCTTCAACTAATTCCAAATGCTGGGTAGCTTTACACTCCTTCAGCCAAGGTTTAGTATGGCAACTGGTGTGGAGATTCTAACAAGCTATGTGTGTGTGGTTGACTTCTAAACAGTGTTTATTTGAGCATGGCAACCCTAGCTATAGCCCCTCTATAGCTGTGCCAGGATTTTGGCTAAAAGCTCACCAAAAAAAACCCTCAAAACATTAGACCTTTAACATCCACAATATACAGACTGAAGATTCCCACCTACACTGTGCATTAGGGTAAATCATGGTTAGTATAACTGGCTGTGAGGTTTTTTGCTTGCTAGCTAGCGCACTTTGGGTTTACACCAAGTAGTCTCACTTTGGCAGACTCTTTCTAGAGCAGTAGAAATGGGCAGGGCATGGCGCTTTTAGGACCAGGGTTGAGAAACACTGCTCTAGAGAGGCTGGTACCTTTCGAAAAATCACCTACTAGAGACTTCAACTGGCCTGCAAACCAGCCAATCACACACCTGCTATTTGGCATGGCGGTCTTGAAACAGAGTTCTTCAAGTAACACGTTAGTACATGATAGGCAGAGCAACTGTGGCTACTGTTCGCTAGGTTGAATTGGAACTGGAACAACGACACTTTGCTTCATGTCGAACCAGCGCAAACCCATACAAGAGAGAGCGTATGCACTGAAAAGCAGATAGCCAGTCAGAATGGAGCAGCCATAGTCCTGACAGTGCGGCCAGGTAAACCCAATAAAGACATCGGACGCTCCACGTTTGGGCGGAGCGTCTGTGGCTGAGTATAACGTGAGGTGGCTAAAGAACAGAGGTTAGGCTAACATTAGCATTAGCTAGGTAACTGCAAACAACCGCACAACACTGATGCACTTGCTTTTGTAGATGTTCGTGGTCACAGGATCATGCTGACCTGTTAGTCCTCTGAAGCAGCAAAATAAGTTGATGTCTCTGACCTCTCCAGTAGAATCAGAGCCACCTCTTAATTTCTGTTAATGCTTTTTTACTCTTTATGAAGTTTAGGTCGGCTTCCTAGTTGTGCTGCACTTCCAACTCAAATGGTACAGCAGTTACATTATGGTGACTCAGCTTCTTGTTTGAATGGCCTTGCTCCACCTTAAATAAACTCTGTAGTGCCTGTCTCTCGGCCTATCTGTCCAGTTTCTTGTTCCAACCTTCTCATTCAACCTTAAATGACATAGCAGTTACATTCCAGTCCCTACGCATAGCATGACAGCCCTCTGCTTCACGAATGGATTTATAAATATGATAAAAAAGGACTAAAACATAATCGCATTTGTGGTTCTGTGCCTTATTTTTATTTTATTTAGACTTGCTGCCTGCTAGTGTGAACTCTTTGTAAGCTAAGCTATGATGAACGCCCGGACGCTAACATGCTAACATAAACAACCCCTTAAAGCTTTGACCGCCTTACACCTCTACAGGTTCACACAGCAGAAAAGGAGACACATATGTAATAATAAACAATATAAATAAATAATAATAATAAAAATATTAGTGAAATATTACTGAGGACCTGCAGAATGTAACTACAGCACCATTTAAGGTGAAATTCTGAAATGTCTTCACCATTTAAACGGCTCACTGCCTTTTGTCCTTCTCCAAATCTTATTTCTGAAACGTAGCTCCTCCTCCCTCCTTCTTGTGCTCGAGCACGAACGCCCCCTGTTGTTAATTGGCTGGAACTGTAAAGCGGTGGTTTACAGTTTGCCCAAGCAGGCTTTATTCTGCACGAAAACAGACCGGGGGGCTAACGGATCGTGATGCCATTAGAAGGAAACACAGCCTGCCAATTGTTTTAAAACATGAAAGTAAGACGTTTTAAAAGTTGCGTTTAGAAGCACTTTATAAAGTAATGTACACACATAGCGCACAACACAAAAAACAAGGATATTCTTACAAAGAAATAATAATAAATTTAGCCAGGTAGCTTAGCTATCCTAGCTGACTTGGCTAACCTGACTGGAGATTGTGACAGCTGCAGATATTTACTCTAATATTAGGACCCTCTGCCCTTTGGATTGACTTGACCCACGGAAATGTATGAAACCCCAGGTATGGCTGTTTTTGTTTGGAGCTGTGGAACTGCAGAACAGCAAAACACCTTAAAACTGTACTGCCCCTTTGATTTGGCTTTGATCAGAAACTAAATCACATGCTAACAGAAACGAACAGAAGTGAGAACCCGGAAATGTGAAAAGAGCTTATTAGATGAAAGTGGCTGTATTTGAAATGGCATACTACACACTACCTGCATACTAAAGCTGCCTAAAAGAAGTATGTAGTATGTGTATATAGTTTGTAGTATAATTCTATTCAATTAAGTTCAACGTTACTGTCATTAAACAAATACAGGGTTGTATCGAAACACAGTTAGGCTCCTTCTGTAGTTCAGTTATTAAGTACTTATTATGTGTGTAAGAGCAGTGTCTGTATGTCAAACTGTGAATGATAGAAATGAGGTGCAGTTAGCATATCGTCGCTGTCCAAATAAAAAAAAAAAAAGGAATCTCCATTTTTGTTGATTTTTACTTTTATGCCTTATTTAATCACATGAGCTATTGTTTACACTGTGTGGAAAGTTCACAAAGAATGGACCAACAGGAATGGCCCAAAACTGTTTTGAAAGACGTCTGGTTCCATTGACTTCCATTCAAATTAAATTAGGTTTTTGGCCTCTCCTGTAAAGTTGCTATTTTGGAGATACCTGTTTTTCTTTGGACAGCAACGATATGCAGGAGGCAAAAGCAGCTTTGTGTAAGTGTACATGTAGGGGAGCACAGTGTGCTGAGGTAGCAAAGTGTGCAGTTAAGTATGTAGTTGTAAACAGTATAAGATATGTAAAGTTTACAGTGCAGGTAGAAGATGAGCAGGCAGCAGTGAAGGCAAATTATCTGCTTGGTGCACTGCAATTTTATTTAATTTGAATATATAGGTCTGAACTTTAATAAAAAATGGCTTTGCTTTGGATGTTGAGTGTTAAAGCCAAATACCCGAGGGTAGGTAACAGCTAAGCGTTAGCTAGCTCTAAACAGTGGACAGTTGTATCAGCTCATTATCAGATAAATGTGAGGTCACTGGTCATAAGACTGTATTAGTTTGCTACATTGTCTGTCAGAACGTGTTATTGTACTGCATACTACACACAGGGGACATTATGCAGTACATACTACTGTAGTATGCAGTGTGCAGTAGTGTGCCATTTCGAATACAGCCATAGGCTGCAGTCGAGGTAGGAAGCGTCCTTGGTAGGACAGTCCTGTAAAGAGTCCTCCCTAGTAACCTGGGTCACACAAACGGAACAGTCTAAAGAGGCTGCGCTGTCACTGGAAAGGCAGGGCTACTTGCAATTGCAGCATTATAGCAAGAAAATGGACCCTGTGATGATGTGCATCATCAAAAACACAACTGATTGCTAAACTGTATGCTAGGTAGCTCGGTTAGCATGTGCTATGGCTGCTAATACGACAACAAGCTTATGTAGTATCACATACTTCTGATTAAATATGATTTATAGACAAATGTTTATTTTCATTGTTTTACACGTTACAAGATTAAAGGCGAGATAAAGTCCTTCACCTTGGAACAGGTTTTGCAGCCTAGGCTTTGGAACGCAGCTATCGTGCACCTCGCCTTTAAAACAATTGATCTATCATTTTTAAGTGGAGTTCTTGTAAATCAGATATTAATAAGGAATGTATTGCTGAAAACAGGGAGAGGCAGAAGCTGACGAATACAGACAGAACTGCAGTTGCAGATGTAATGGACGTCGGGGATGAAGAAGAAAGTTAAAGGGGGCTGTAGCACTCCTGTATCTACACGGGACTTGTTAAGGAGACTTGGATTACCACTGTGTGTAGAGATTAGTCCTGTGCTTCTCTTTACAGTGAAATGTGATATGAGACTGACTTTCAGCAGCTCCTCCGTTTGACTGGGGCGCGTTTTTATCAGAGTAGTTTGTGTGTGAGAGATAGAGAGAGAGTGAGTGTGAGAAAGTGAACAGGGTTATTAAGGACGCAGCTTCGTCCTCGCACGGCTGAGCTCACACGTTACAGCGCTGCAACGGAGGCCACATACGCGCGCGCGAGAGCAGCTGCAGCCTCGCGGGAGGAGGAGGTAGGGGGGTGGTGTGTGAGGGGGGTGCAGTTCTTCGTTCTGTCGTCCCGTTCAGAGCGCAGCTATGGGCAGAGCAGCAGTGCGGGACTCTAGCTGCACGCACTCACCGGGCCAAGTGGACTTGAAGCTGCCTTTCTGACACTCCACGATCCACTTTCTTTAGAGGAGAGAGGAGTTAAAAGCCCACGGAGTTCCCGGATGCTGCCTCACTTGCACCTGCTGCGTCCGCGATGATCGGCGCGTGACTCGTTTTACAGCGCAGCAGAGCGCCGGTGCCGTCAGCGCGCGCGCACACATTCTACACACCCCGCGCGTGAGGAGTGTGGGTGCGTGCGTGCGTGCGTGCGTGTATGAGAGAGACGGAGAGAGAGTAGGAGAGGGGAAGCACCATGGACAGCTCGGTGGCCCTCTGCGTGCTGGGTGAGTAAAGCACGAGCGCATACAGTCAGTCAGCGGATTTACTTACTGAGACATACATACCTACATACACATATATACCTATACATACACACATCCTGCATGGGTAGATACAAAACACCCAACCCGCGAGTTAGAGCAGGTCCTCAGCATGAGAACTCATCGTCACTTCATCATGCTTTCAAACTTTCACTGTTAGAAAAAAAAAAAAGGAGTATGTGACAAAGACCAGAAAGAATGAAGCAAAGACAGAGAGAAGTAGAAAAAAGCAAGAGAGGAAAGAAAGCATGAAAAACAAAGGTAAGACAGAACTGTTAAAGTAAGAGAAAAGAGGAATAAACTAAGAAAGAAACAGATAAGGAAAGGACAAAATGAGAAAAAGAAATATAGGTGGATAGTAAAAGAAAAGACAAGAGGAAAAATGTGAAAAGGAGGAAGGAAAGGTAACAAAGCACAATAAGAATGGAGTAAAGAAAGCAAAAAGAAAAGGAATAGAGGAACAGAATGAATGTTATGAAGTGGAAAGCAAGAAAGATGTAACAGATTGAGGTATATAACAAAAACAGAATTAATGAAAATGAAAAGAATAAAATGAAAAGATGGACGGAAACAATCAAATAAGTAAAAAGTAAAAAAAAAAAAGAAAGAAGGAGGTATAAAAGGGGAAACAAAATTGGGGAAAGACAAACAAGACACAGTAAAGGCTAGATAAAAAGGCAGGATAAAAAGAAGTAAGGATGGAATGAGAAATGGTGCTGAGAAAGAATGGAAAGGGGGAAGTAAAAGCTGGGTTGGGTGGTTTGCTGTCAGTTTCTGAAGCTCGGTGTATATGGATGCAGGATGGGTTCTGATGGTCCCCGCGTTGCTGGCGGAGCAGGAGGTGGAGAACCTGTCCGGACTCTCTCCAAATCCGGACAAAGACATTTTTGTGGTGCGGGAAAATGGGACCACGTGCCTGATGGCTGAATTCGCAGTTAAATTTCTCGTCCCATATGACGTTCTCGCACTCAACGGCATAGACGTGAGTTTCACTCCTCTTACTCTCACTACGTTACAGAACATCAGCACCACTGCAGACATTCTCAGCTCACTCACGCTCAACAGTCTGACTCATCTGTACAACCCACACGAGCCGATAGACTCTCAAGGACTGTTAACTCTGTCAACTCTTTCTGATTTGCTGAATCATCAAGAACAGCAGGCTGAGCTAATGCAGACACTGGAACACCCATCCAGTCTTCTTTAAACCACAAACATTTTAAATTCTATACACTAGTCAATTTAACTCTATACACTGTTCTGGTAGGCTATATACAGCATTCTATTCAAAACTGCACACTGTTCTATAAACTTTCTAACTATTCTGTTAGACTCTATGCAACATTTATGTCAACTCTACACGCTATTCTATATAACTCTACACGGTATTCTATATAACTCTACACGGTATTCTATATAACTCTACATGCTATTCTATATAACTCTGCACGCTATTCTATATAACTCTACACGGTATTCTATATAACTCTACATGCTATTCTATATAACTCTGCACGCTATTCTATATAAACTCTACACGCTATTCTATATAACTCTGTAAACTATTCTATATAACTCTGTACAGTATTGTATATATGTCAGTATACTATTCTATATAACAGTACAGTATTGTATATAATTCTGTACACTATTCTATATAAGTCTCTACACTATTCTATATAACTGTACACTATTCCATATAACTCTACACTATTCTATATAAGTCTGTGCACTATTCTATTAAACTCTACACTATCAGGCTCTGTATACTATTTTGCGATTCTTCTACACTACTGGCTCGTGACTGACGGCGTGTATATGCATGTGTGTGTGTGCCCAGCTAATCACGGAGCAGGCTTCTCTCACACTCCCCCGCGGCGCGCATATTGAGGGCGCGTGCGGCACTACTGAGGCCGAGCTTCACATCTCCTGGATAAACGGTGCCTACACACTCCGCATCTACTTCAGTAAGGTGGGCGTGAGCTACACACATTGCAGAGCAGATTACACACGCCCACACACTCTCCCTACTGATTCATACGTGTGTGTATATATGTGTGTGTGTTTAGGAGAAGCGCACTATGGGCAGTGATGGAAAAGCGAAGGAGACTGAAGTGTGGAAGATAAGTAAGGTGCAGTTGGTTTACGACACCTCGGAAACAACACACTTCATCAACGCCTACAACCGTGCGTACTGCAGCCTCCCACACCACCAAACTATTCACTACACGTTTAACATCATCTCTCTACAGTTTACGAATCAGTCAGTCGTCATTTTTTTAAAAAGTAAAAAAGTAAAGTAAAAGTAAAAGTAGTTCATGCTTGGTACAGTTCCAGGTTCTTTGACAATGGTGTAACCCTATTTGATGCTATAAAATGTTTTTTTAGAAAAGCTTATTTGAAAATTCAAGTACATCCATCATACAGAAAATCCATTTACACACTCAGATAGTTCTTTTGAGTGTTCTTTAAATAAACATTGCCTTTCTTAAAGAATCCTTCAAGTACTATTTAAAATAGTAGCAGTAGTAGTGCACTTTTAAGATATGAACCAGAAAATGCAGAATCTTGCTGATTTGCTGTTATGTAGCTGAGAAGACTAATAGAGAATTAGCAATAGATCTCAAACATAGGAACTGCACATTACACTACAAAGAAAACACTGTTAATGCAACTGTGTGCTTTTCAGTTCATTATTACTTATTATTATTATTATTATTATTTTTATTATTTATTTATTTATTTGTCTTTTTTTCTCCCCGTTTTAATGTTATCCGTCCTCATTGTTTCTCCAAAAAATCTTTTGTTCTTATTGGGGCTGCATGTGCTGCTCTGCAGTGGTGAGCGCAGCTGTTTACACCTCAGTAAAGATCACAATGCAGGCAGATATCCAAAGACTTGAGGCAACAAGGCCTTGAATATATAAATGATCTTTCTCTGGATATACTATAGCATTTAGATCTGCAATCATTTTCCTTGAAAGGATGAATACGCTCTTTTGCTGCACTGCACTACACAATTTAGGATGTACTGTTAATTCTCTACTTCCTTTTCTGTACTGCAGACACTTCATGAAGAATTTGCAGCACCCATGTTTAATTGTACTTTTTTTCTTGTTTGACTGTCACACATTATCTTTGTATAACAATGCAAGGTCATTAGGAAGCAAGGATGCTCAGTATGTGCTTCCTTTGTTTCTCCCTTTTTATCCATTATCAATCTTTCCTTTCTGTAGTGCATGGGAATAATAGTTGGGATGGATGTAACTCCTCTTCGGTAACCAATGTGTGTGTCTCTTCTACCTCTGCAGCTGGGAAACACACGGCCAGCACCCATCATCTCTCAGCGCTGGTGACTCCAGCTGGCCGGTCATATGTGTGCGCAGCTCAGCAGACTCTTACCCTCATCTCCAGTGACCATCAGAAGGGCATCACAGTCTCCATGTCTGACCTCCAGATCCAGCCTTTTGACATCAAAAGCGACTTTGTGTTCAGTGAACGTAAGAGACAGCTGTACCCCTGTACCCCCTATTACCACCACTGCAGCTTGTGCATGGAAAATTCATACCATCTAGCATGCTAATAAATACTCATGCAAAATAAGCATGTGCCAATTCATATTAGACCATTTGCTCACATAAGTCTAGAATATCAGAATGGCAGTTTTTGTCAGAAATGAGTTTTGACTGCAGCCTAGCCTGTTGTGTATTATGTAATTTCATCCCTTTTATACTCTGATTCCATGTATTTAATGAAAGTGATTGCTATAACACTAATCACTAATCAATACGCACAACTGCTTTGAATGCATACATTAATATTACATCAACAGATTCCATTTACATTTACATGTTGCTCGTGTTGGAACCAAACCATGTAACTCCAAAATGATAATTTGACAAGAGCAGAACATTCCTCATTTATAAGTCAATGTAACCAGATGCGTTTCTGAGTTATTCTGGGCCATTACTTTTGGTCCATTCAACATAAAATGTACACATAGTCTACAGAACAGTTACCTGCAAATTATGCCAAAAACTGCAAAATAACAGGAATGGGGAAACAAGATTTTGTTCTGATAGCAGTGATCTTAATGCTGTAAATTTCATTCATGAGGAAACTGTAAAGTAAATTCTAAGAATCACTTTTTTTTATCATAATGTTATATTTCCAAAATGTCTACATAATTTCATTGCTGAGGGAAAAACAAAGTCATTCGGAATGCTTGGATGTGAAATGGTGCATTGCGGGGAACCTTACACACTCACAGTTCTTTTAGTGGTGGTGATATGAAGCGGGGTCGTGATGACTACAGTGCAAACAATGGTCGTTTTATTTACTGCACAAAATGACAAGTGAACCTACATCTCTGAATTTACATGTGTAATGTTGATACTCATACAATAGTGATATATCTAAAACATATATTATACTTGATAACCATTTTACCTAACAATGCCCTACATGTACCATGAGTAGCAGAAACGATAACGTTTAAGACAAAAGCTTATCTTAGAACCATCATAAAACAATGTATTTTTTTATTATTTGCAACCATTTTATGTAATTACATCCTGTGAGGGAGCTTAAAGAGGCATTTTCGGACATCTGGTTCCTATCACCATTACTGTGAACAATTCTGATTGTGTATGTTTCTTGTGTATGTTTGTGTATCAGTCCACTCTGAATAGCTCCATCCTGCACATTTATGTGAGCAGAAATTTGAAGGAATGTGCTCTTGTTTTTTAGAATGTTGATCAATGGCCATAATATGTAACAGCTAGATTTGATTTAACGGCAACATTTCTCTAAAAGTCACGGTGTCCTCTGCCTCTCTGTGACCTGCTGAACTGTGGTATTCCAATAAAGCCGCCTCTCTTCAGCGTGCAGTGTAGTGGCGAGGGGAGATTAGCGGTGTGTGAAGAGCAGCGGTCGCAGTGAGGGGTCATTATGAATTTATTGGCATCTGGTTAATGAGGCCGTCGGCTTTGTTCCCTTTAAACCTACATGATTTACAAGCTCGTTTTCACCACGCCTACTGAACCGCTGTGTCACGTTTGACCCTCATCATCCCCCCTCTTTGTGTGTGAGAAAGGAAATAAGTGCTGATAGGGCATGTCTGGAATGGACAGGCTGTTGTGTAGGCTAAGGCAAAGCTAATTGACGTCTCCTCCTCTGATATTTCTGTACTAGGTCAGTAGCGTGTGAGGGTGAACACCTTTTACGCAGAAGCTTGCATGTCAGTTATTAATTCTGAACTCAATGAGGCATTTCAATTACACGTCTAATTGTTTACAGCGGTGGCGCTGTAATCCTGTGAGTGTGCCGGTAGAGCTGTTGTAAAGGTAATCCTCTTACTGCAGCTGTATGAGCGGTCTAACAGTGGGTGAATGTTCTGGGACTGGTCTCAAATGGCTGGGTGTGTAGTGGAGTAGGTTACTGAACTCCACTGGAGGATGAAGATGTGACAGGCGACACAAAGGCCCTGTGAAAGCATCGGCTGCTGGAGCCATATGGAGCCTCCCATATACAATGAAAGAGAACAGTGGATGGGGGAGAATGGCTTTTCAAAAGATGGCATTATAGTATGTTTATTATAGGGCATTAATAGATTTGTATATTTGTATATTTTATTAATGAAAAATGCCACTGCATATTTCTGTAGTTACGTCCTAAGTTATATTAACCCCATATTAAGGAAATTAAACTGTTATTAAATATAAAAAAACATATTCCAAGTTTTTACTGTACATTAGGCAACATTTTATTTGAAGGCTATCTAGAGACTAAGGATAAACACTGGATACTGTAATTAAAAGGTGAAACAGGAGTGTCTATTAACAGCTTATGTCAGTATTTGCAAGATGACATAAGATGTTTTTAAAAGTAAATGTAATAACATGTTTATAACACTGACGCTATTAATTTAACTCAAAAAGTTTTTTTGCTTGAGAACGATGCTTAATAACAATATTATAAATGAGATGTCACTTTAGTTTGAGGCACCTTTTGTTAATACAGTTTCATTTACTTCATCAAATACAGTGTCATCTTGTCAACAGTGCCAAAAGCTTACCATAAATATTGCTTTATAAACATGTTATTCAATGCTTATGCATTTCTAATGACGTCCCCATGTAGGTAGCCTTTAGATAAAAGCTTACTGATTACCTTAAGACTTATTTTTAAGCTGTTGGGGGGATTTTGGAAAAATGAATGCATACTGAGCATTTACGTTGTGCCCAAATACCATGTCCATACAGAGCGTTTCAGTTGTGTCTGGAAAAGTGTCCTTTATAGCAGGACATAAATGAATATCTTTTACAGGCAGTGCATTAACATGTCTTGTTCTGTTCTAATGCAGCCTATAAGTGCATCACGGACCAGCGGGAGCGGCTAGAGGAGACTCTACCACTGGTGCTGGGTCTCATCCTGGGCCTCATCATCGTCATCACCATCACTGTCTACCACTTCCACCTCAAACTCACAGCGAACCAGCCTCAGCTGCCCCGGGACCGCTCCCTCTACAAGAACATGTAAAAGACTCTCTATGCACCACAACCCATACCTCCCACCTGGAAAAGCAGCACCCCGCTGTCTCGAAACCTTCTGAGCTTCCCCGGCTTTTATGTCTACTGCCCCACATTCTGACCCTTGTGTTATGCGGTTGGGTCCATGTTTGTTTGAAGGTTTATTTATGAATTTGCACATGTGTAAAGATATGTAAAGATCAAACAAATCATTGCTATATTTGAGACATAGATTCATATTCCATATTGTGTGCCATACCAATGTTAATCAGTGTGCCAAACTAAATATATTACACTTGTATTATAAAGATACAGAGGCTATAATATGAAGCTATTTTGAGATCTGTCATGCTGTAAGACTGATGCAATGAAGAGTTAAATCATGCAACATTTTCTGTGCTAAGTTGAATTCTAAAATAAATTATTTTATGTGTGTCCATTTCTCTAGTACAGATCTTATATGTTTGGGTTTAAACACTATAAATTACTAAATTTTATGCACCAGGTTATAGTATTAGCTTGTTAGACAGTCCTATTTTATATAACTTAAAAATATAAATAATGTTTGTGCACACATACAGAGGCTGAACCCAAACAAAGTGAATAAATGTAAAATCAATGAAGACTCAGCAAAACAACAAGAGTAGCTCACTATTAAATATATCCCAGACGCATCACACGGAGTAAACAGTGGAGAACACAATGACAATCAATAGTAGAGGATGAGAGAAGTGATTAATGCTCGTTCGCTCTGCTGTGTTTCTGAGGCTGGATGAGATGGAGTATTGATCTGACTCTTGACTCCAAGCTTGTATTGGAAATGTGTGCTTTAGTGGCTTAACTGAAAATAGATGGCATCATGAACTGTGGCACTATCATTTATAACGAGCTCCAAAGCACCTGTGTATAACCTTTAACAGTGTACAGTAAGAAAGTGTAATCAAGCTGTGTGCAAAAATAATACGACTGAATTGCAGTACCGTGCTGATCACTTTTCTAGGATCCAAGTAATCCTAACACATTCAACTATGTTGAGTTCTGGACTCTGGAGGGGGCAGCCCATTGTTCTGATAACATCAGCAGCTTCCTTTTCCGCAATAACAACTTCTTGATATCTATACATCCTTTCAGACTCATGGAGCTGTTTTCTTGTAGTGGTAGGATGGACAGAAAAACCTGTGGATCTTTTCAGGTCTGAAGCAAGAGTAGATGATGATGTCCTCACCTCTCCCAAAGATTACTTTAATGACTGTTTATCTGGCAGTAAGACTTCTGGTGGTCTACCAGGTCTCGCATGTTTGTTGGAGTCCCATCTTTGAGCAAGTTTTTTTTTTTTCACCTGCTTTCCTTGGACTTTCCAGTGAGTGAATTCTCTTATCTTCTCTGAAATAGAGGCTGATCTCTGACTTTTGCACAGTGCTGGTCATTGGACTGCACAGACAGCCCATACATGCGTATTATAAACCGCAATATAAAATAAATTGCCTAATTTAAAGTGCAATCCGACTAGTTCTTGTGTTCAGTATTTAGAGATGATTAACTGGCTAAATGAGCGATGTAGCAAATCATTTCAGAAGTACAGTTACCCTTCATTTCCACCTTTTCTAAATGCTAATGCCCGGACGTGAATCATGTGCTGTGCACCTTCTTAATTATATTTCTAACTGGCACAGTGCAAATGATGGTGCTATTCTTAACCTGCAAGCTGGGTGCACATAAGAGGTTTACACGCTAGACCTACACACAAATTAAATAACACGCTTCACATGGTGCTCAAAAGAAAGCTGCTGCAGCCGTTTCTGTTTCCACTTTTTTATTGAAACCAGTTTTACTGATGACACACATGCAAGATCACTGTACAAGCGACACTACAGTTAGGTATACTCATCCGAGCCCGACCGTCCATCAGGTTTTGCCAGAAGCGGACGCATTGATGTTGGTATTTACAGATCACAGTGACTAATGGGAGAAAAACAGGATCAGAGGCTGAGTCACACATGTGGTGCCACTTACAGGGAGCTCAGAACCGAAATGATAAAGGTATGGCATCAAAAAACATCAATATTGCTAGGTTTTAAGGTGAGTGCTCCTTGAATGAGTATGAATTCTTAAAGGTAGTAGCCATGTATCAGCAGTTAAAAAACGAAAGACCTTTATATGTCTTCCCTCAAGTCACCAAAAATTGTGCCATCACCAGTGCGCAAGCGTTTGATATCGCGGTAAATAAACAGCTGCTGGATTATTGCTCGCTGATATAGACTGCTTGGATGATAAAGCCAACATCGCTCTTTCTGTAGGTATTCCAAACGAACAATAATGAAACAAAACCAAAAAAAAGGCCACGCTACTGAAAAATAAAGCTTCAGTTCAAAAATAAATAATACTTTAAAACAGCATACAAAATTCTGGCAACACCTCTCTTCGCACTGACTGGAAGTTCTGTCTAGAAATGTAGGATAAATAAATATATTCAGGTTTCTCCAACAGTTAAGGGTTGTGTTTAGTGAGGATATTTTCATTTCTTAGTCAAAAATGGATTATAAACAGTAGGAAAGATCTCTCGCAGAAACTCTTCGATTCTATTTAATACTGCCCATATCACAATGGTTACATCACAACAAAATACTGCCGATTATCAAAACTGTACAGAAAAACTTACAAGTCCTCTAAAATACATTTTCATTGTTAGTGTGAGAAGAAAAGTGAAAAAAAGAAAGAAAGAAAGAAAGAAAGACATTTGTCCCTCAGTAGTGTAACAGCCTCGCATCCTCTATCGAAAGTAAAAATCTGGCGCTCAGCCCTCCCCTCCTCCTCCTCTTCCTCCAGCCTGTTATCTCTCCTGAATACACCATCTCTTGTGTTCCTTCGGCCGGGGCCAGTGGCCATCGATCACCCGTGGCTTGTCAGCTCCTCAGCCCGGCCTGCTGACCGTTGCTTCGCGCTGCCCTAAGCTCTAGTCTGCGGCTACCACAGCACGACTCTACACAGGGAGTCAGGACGCACAGCCTAGAGAGAGAAGAAACCGCACCAGACACATCACCCCCACAGAGTTTTCACTAGCTGTCTAATAAAGACTTAGAGTCGGAACAGCCACCGCCGAGGCCAGCGGCTCTACTGGAGGCCCATAATATATCCACCTCGCTGTGGTATTTATTTTATTCATTGTTTTGTATTAATAGATGCTCTCTTGCTTGTTTTTGTTTCATCTAAACTACGTACGGTTACAGGTGTCAGTGTCTTATATCCACAAGTTACATATGATCGGGTATCTCGGTATGTTGCACTAGGTGAGGTTTTCCGCCGCCCCTCCGGCTGAAGCTCAGCGGTGCCGGTAGTGCCTCATGAGAGGCACTATGCAGGATGGGGGGCCTGAGAGCTTGAGGAAGGGGTGCTGGAGGAGTTCTTGTGCTGTAGCGCGCTGTGAAGGTTCCCTCACCAACATCAGGTCCAAAAACGCTCTGAGCACTGATGATACCTGAGGAAGGAGACGTGGAAACAGACTTCAGAAACCACTGAAGGTGAGATTTCACATGAAGCTGAACATAAAAATCACATGGCTTAATCATCCACATCCAGTGAGAGCGAACGTGACTGCCACATTCCAGTAAATGAACGATAAATCTCATTTATCATATATAATCAGTAGGGCAGACTCCATTGTGTATGAAGCTTCCCGCTATCCTTCCCATTCACACAGCACGTGTGTTGTTGTATTATGGTTTGCTAAAGCTTTTGTTAGTAGTTATTAGTCTTTCTAAGCTACTCGTTGATTCATCTATCAGTTTTTGGAAGGGCAAAATCATTAGAACCACCATGTCAAGCACAGAATGACAGACTGTTACTTTAATGGATCGGAAATTGCCTTTTTTTGTTTTTGTGATTTGAGTTTAATTTGAGTACTTTGGTTTTTGGCATCAGTAATCAGTTATGGTATCATTTATTATGGCAACCCTTTGTGTCTACTTTGTACACCTTATCACAATTTTTAGCCTGAGGACAGAACAGCCTGTTTGTAGTCTGGTCAGTTCTCTGAATAAACTCAGTGCTAAAACGGCATTTCTGGATCCTTAAACTTGTTAAAAAATACCTGAAAGGACAAATACACTTCAAGTCTACTGGAGAACTCGATTCAGTTTGAATTAAGGGTGTGACTATTTCGGTATGCACTGTGCATGTTACTTGGTGGTTACTTTAGCTCTAGTGCAGAACCAAAGTCAACCTCAGACACCAAATATCTTGGATGATCATCATTTAGGGCAACCATTCATATTCATAAGCCCCATAGTCCTTTGCACCCCTATAAGGCAGCTAAGCCCTCACCTTGTGTGATTCTTTTAGCCGTGGGGGAAGGTTGTCCCGTATTCTTCTCATGGCCTGCAGTGGAGGCTCATTGAAGTAGGGTGGCTCCCCATCTACCATTTCAATCACCATGATCCCCAGAGACCAAATATCCACCTAGAACACCACATCAAACATATGCTCATTTTGTGAACATCCTTCTTCTCAATCACGGGGAGCTGTTATAACTATATAAACCATGGTGCATAAAACAGATGCATGGGTAATATGTGTAACATATGTAACACAGAAGTACGAGACAATAAAAAATAAACATATTCAGTCGTGCCTTTACCTACCTCTGTGCCATAGGGCAATCTGGAAATGACCTCAGGTGCCATCCAGTAGGGTGTGCCAACCAAGGACTTTCTCTTTGGAACTTCTTTTGAGACTTGGGCACAGAAGCCAAAGTCAGAAAGCTTTATCTAAATGAAGAACAAAGACAGTGACTGCAAGGAACAAAGTAAAGAAAAACAGACAATTAAAACAAAGTTTTATGGCTAAAATCTTTAATAAGATAATAATGGGATACTTCTCGTTAATAGAGTCACATGTAGGGCAAAATTTGCAGCTTATTAGCACATAATCACTCCTTAATTCGTTATGTCCTTTCACCTAATTAGGAGTTGGGTGACAAGATTTAATTGCTTGTAATCATCCAACTTGGTAATTAGACTTGATTGCTTTTCCTCTCCAACACTGAGGGTCTGAATGCAGTGACCAACTGTCCGGCACTAGTCTGTATCTTTGCAAGACTTGCCTAAAATCAATGAGATTCTCTGATTAACCAGAGCATAATCTGCTGACCTTAAATAATTGAAGTGTAATGTGCGACGTGAACAACGTAATGCTGGAATGTAAGGCATTTCAGACACACTGAGTGTTTATTTCATAATAAGAAAGATCAGATCGGATTTCCTGTTTTTGCACTTTAAATTATAAAACGGTTATGCATCTGCCTTTTTTTGCCGCTAGATCTGAACATGAACAGCTTCCTGAACTGATGGTCTTTGCAAAAACCTTGTGCTGTTAGTTTGACTTTGTCATTACTGTAGCAGTGTTCTCGTAAATACTGCATTTCTTTGTGCTTGTACATAACAAATGCCTGTAGCATGACTGAAAACATGCACATGCAGGTCTATTCCACGTTGGAGGTATATTCACTCTAATGACAGACATGAGTCAGGTAAAATGTGAGCAGTTAAACATAAAAATCAAAACTGGGTAACAATTTAGGAATTTAGTAATATTAAATTAGTAAGGCTTGTAATGGGAACATAGTTTCAAACAATGAAACAACAATATCATATGCTTTGACTGGGTTGGGGCTAATAGTGGCTAAATGAGCAAAATATACCAACATTTACGGTATACTAACTAGACTTTCATAATTCTAATTTAATGGACCTAAAGCCATTAACCAAAAACACCTTAAAGGGAAATAATGTTTTTGACCATTACTGTAAATTTGCCATTTTGGAGACTGTTACTGTTATTATAATTATTATTATTTCATTAAATGTTTCCAAAATAACCTATAACAGAATTAAGAGGAGCAGTTCAAATGATTGGTAAAAATACAAAGAAGAAAATGTAAAATGAATACAATTACACCGTATAATGGCGTTATGGACTGGTATTTGACATGCTACATGTTGATACAAATATGCACCATTGCCAAGGGAACTGAATGTAGTGTACCTTTAAAGCTAGGGATACACTGATCTGATACCCAGTATCGGTATCAGTGAGATACTGGCCAAAATCATTAGATTAGATATCGGATGATAAAATGAACCTAACCTGATATGATACATTAGCCTAAACTATCATGTAACTACTGAACTAAACTGTTGCAGTAGCTAAAATTTATTTTGAAGGCCGATGGTGCTGACTTACTTGAGATTTGTTGTGGGCTATGTATTTCATTGGTTTAAAGTAGAATATTGTCTCGAATCTTAAGCAAGATGTTATTTGAATGGCTGGTTAAGTGTATAAATGTATTCTTAACATCTTAGGTGGGTTTTATATGAGGGAACAAGATGGTATCAGATTAGTATTGGTATCAACAGATACTCAAGGTTGCTGTTACAGTATCAGTATCCGTATCACACATGTATCAAGCCATCCCCGCATTGTTTGAAATGCTGAGATTGCAAATGAGCTACAAACTCACTCTGCCATCACTAGTCAGAAGGATGGAATCACTCTTTATGTCTCTGTGGATGACGCCTTGTGTGTGGAGGTACGAGAGAGCTTTCAACACAGATAGACACACTGTGGCGATCTGCTCTTCATTCATCCTGCCAGAGAACACAAAACAAACATGATGAGACGCCATATGGAAGATACAGCATGTGGAATTATGGCTTCAGTAGTAGAAATACAGAGTTCAGAAAGGTCTACAGATAATGTGCAGTTGTTATCAGCCAGTAACTGGCAGAGATTTTTCAGGGACTAAATGAAAGCACTGGCCCCTGGAGTTTAAGGGGTTAAATCACTCCCCTCACCCACACACATAAACTAATCAATGCATTACACCAACCTTATCATTACCCCAACTTGTACAGCACCAGAACAATAGCAAAAGAACAATAGCTGGCCGTGTTTGCTCAGGCAGCAGAAGATGCAGCACGTCTGAATGAGCAGACCAGTGTGTGTAGAGCGTGAACATGATGGCCAGCTGTCGAGGCAGTTCTCCGCCACTCGTTTTCCTCTCTCTCTCTTTTTTCTCTCTGCCTGGCCTGCGGGCCTGCCGCTGCACTCGTGAGGAACTCATTGTTGCAGCATTTGTTTGCTGACGCCCCCAAACTCCAGAGAAACCCGCTGCCCTTACTGATGAGCGCTTTAATGGCTGTAGCGCCACTGTGTGTGCCCGTAATTATACTTTCTGCATGGACAGAGGCTATAAGGATATGTCTGTAGGCGAATCTATTGTCTCAAGAACAAGACTTAGTCATTATCTCCCCAAATGGGCACAGAGCTTTTATAAGAGTAGATTAAGGATTTACATCAACATTCTCTGAAAAATTACTCAGATAAAACTTCTCCAGCTCTGCACAGAAACATCCGATATTACTGCTGGCGAGGACTCCACTGGCCTGTTAAACATTGTAGTTAAATAATGTTAATATACTCTCTAACCACTAGCATAGTCATAGTCATTGTTCCAGCCCCACACCCCACTACCATTGTTTTGCATGTGAACATGGGTGACATACTATTCAAGAAGCTAAATCCAAAGAACACTTAAAACCTTCATTTCGTAAATAAAGAGTTTTTTTGTGTTTTCAAGCCTGTGGTAGATTTCAAGCAAAACCAGGCTTACTGTTTAAGATCAGCACTGGGCCACTACCCCCTTTACCTCGTCTTTAACTTTTACAAGAGAAAGGTTTTTGTGGCGTGTTTTTGTACATACGCAGGCTAAGAAATCAGAAAGAAATCAGAGTAATATGTATACATGGACTGGGAAATTCGAGCTAAGCTAAAATCCAGCTCTCATTAACTGATTCCTTAATCAAACTTCTAGCCCTTAGTCCAAACTAGGATCTTGGAGTATGCTGATTTGATGGCCTCTTGAATAATCAAATAACTATATCAAATAACTGCAGAAATATGGATCCCTGTGCATGTAAGCACACTCGTTGTTAATGTAACAAGACTTTTTTCTGTGTATGTTTGGATCATGTATGTCGGACAATGCCAAGGTTAATATATACAGTTTTAAACATTTGCAAAAAGTAGAAATGAAAACAGACCCCTTGTTTTTTGCGTTAGTGTGACGTTGTATAAAATATGCTATATTTAAAGTCTTATATGTATTAGAGTCATATTGATGACCTTTTACCAAACACATAAAGCCAAGCTTCCTGCATGGTGTCCTGAGAATATGTGGGAACTGTGTGTGTGGTCATTGTGCATGGCCACTGTGTACCCATCTATCCAAACACAATCTTTTGTTCCATAAAAGCCTGCATATGTGCTATTTCTTGCCAGGGCTAACAAAATATTTTCATGTTTTCCTATTATCGAACATTCATCGTCCTCACTAAGGGATAAAAACTCGCATATTACAAATACACATTCACACACCATTACAATTTATCTCTCTCTGCAAAACAAATGTACTGCTGTCACCAGTTTCATTTCAATGATATCTGCATGTTGTTTGAACATCCTACACATACTAGCGCATTTGGCAGCAGTCCAGCGAACAGCTGGAGAGACCACATCTTCAACCAGGAGCAAAAACACAGCATGTTTCTCTGTGATCACAATGATCTACATGTGCTGCCATTTCCATTCTGTTTAAAATGCCAGCCTCTTCCTATAGGACCATAATGTAATGCAGTGCTGCGGTGAACCCCCAGTGAAATCTCCACCCTTTTAAAGAGCTCATTTCTTTGAAATGGCAAGGACTACTGTACCGTGGAAGTGTGAATGCAGCGTAACCTGATCTCCTTCTCTGTGCCACTCACTATAATTGTGATCTAATCTTTGCATGTTGTACGTTTACTGTGAGTGATCATATCTCACAGAAAAGGCTTTGTTGACACCTTTTGATCGGCTCATAATTCATCAGGACACAAAGCACTGCGCTCTACTGCGGCTAGAGCTCTCTCTCTAGAATGTATTAGCATTACACTCACAGAGACAACAGGCGTTTTGCACAGCTCTCTATTAGCAAGTCAAACAGCTCATGATGCACTGAAATAAAAGGAATGGAAAAGTGAAAGCAGCTGAGCTCACACCTCCTCAAAGTCTAATGAAGACTGTGCTAGTGATCTCACGACTTCCACGCAGACGGGGGCGCCCATCCTCTTGAAAGCGTGCAATTAGAACCCAACACCGTGCCACACGAAGCTGATGTACAATGCCAATGACTGTAATTATGCATACACTTAAAAGTGCGCATAGTTGCACAATCTGTTGTTTAAAACCCAAACTCAGCAACGGCAGACTTCGGAAAATTATCGGGAACAAGTTTTGTCTACCTGCAATATTCAGCTCATGTGTAAAAACCCTAACCCTCTCAAAGTGCTACACTTCAACACAAATTCCAATTACAGGTACTTTTGCTTATGTAATAAGATGGTTTCTCTAGTTACAACAGTCTTAAGGTTTATCAGTTAGCAACTGCGATGAATTATTCAGTAGACAACACTGCACTAATGCGTAGGTCATGTAGGACAATGAGAAACTGCAGTATGGAATGCTCACAGGTCCCTAATGTTTAGGGGTATCATGTTGGTCTGTGGTCTAAAATATGTCTTGCTATCAATCATTACCGTGTGTGCGTGACAATGTCTGTCAAAGCTCCGCCTTCCAGGAACTCCATCACCACCCAGAGTTCATCTCCCACCAGATAGCTATTATACATGTCCACCACGTTCTCATGATGGTAGTCCCTCATAATCACCACCTGCAGCAAACACATAGCATAGCACAGATAAGACCGTACACAAAATGGCCAACCAGTCTTCATACAAATAAATTACAGAGACAATCTTACCCTGAAATGTCTTTATCTTTATTTAATTAAGAGTTCAAATGTACACATATTATATATGTATATGTACATACTTATGAATATATTGTTGCTGTTCAAACAAAACCTTGCATCTCCATTTATGTAATTTTACATAATGTGACATAATTTAAAAGTAGCTTTTCCTTCACATTTCATAACTGACTAAAGGAAACCCATAATGCCCTGGACTAAACATTCTAATCTTTTGTTCCAGCAGCAGCAAGATACATTTGAATCCCTAAAATGTATGTGTATAAGATGCAAGTTATAAATACAGTACTGTAAAAACCCAGAGACCATTCTTCAGTTATTTAACTTTAAGTCAAACAGAAGTAACAGTCAAGACCTGGTATAGAACAAAAGCTGACACCATCAGTGACAGTCCTTGAAGCGTTATCTTTGACAGAGAGGAGAAAATCAAGATCCACTTTTACTCCAAATCTTTCTGCCCATCCTTCCAATGTGAGAAGACACCTCAACATTATGATGACTGAAAGAATGTGTAGCTGTCAAGAAGACATTACTAAGAAAAGGAAGTAGACTAAGCAGAGTAACATTGGTTAATCAACAACTGATCACTCCAAGCAACTCAACATATGAATATACTTAGATTGTGAGAAGCAAAAAAAAGGAACCAACTTCTAAGACTGAGCTTTGCAGGTGTGAAAAAATATACCGGGAGAAAGCCAGTATACTGACAGCAAGTATTCAACAGAATCTGTTATTTAATCATTGTCTGTTCTGTTGTTTTCAGTATCTTTAGAATATACACAGTTTTCATTTAATCAGTTCAGTTATCAAAAATGAACATCTTAAAGTCTATGTTTGGCTGGATATAAGATAAATGAAAGTTTGGTCTCTGACTTTTGCACAGCACTGTAAATATCCAATTAGACTTGCTTTGACTGTATAACATCCATACCTTAACACTAGTACACATTTATTACAGCATTGTTATGATTAAAAACATTTAAAACAGGTTTAATAAATATGTACCACACGCAGATCTGATTTCAGTCTTATTTTAAAGTGAGGCTTGATTGAACTTAGCAATTAAAAAACATCACGAGGCATCATGGTGCAACATATTGCTGAAATCAAGTCTAAGATAATATCTAATTAAGGATCTCTTTCAGGATATAAATGGCACTTAGAAATCTGTGTTTGTTTTGGGCCTTCTTCATCACAGTGCGCCAGGGATTGCGTATCTTAAACAAACGTACACAATTTGGTTGTACTTAATGACATTTAAGTTATTAAATATTTCATGTACATTGCTGTAAGACTTTGCTTGCTAATGAGTCTCTAAAAGTGATTAAACCTTGGGATACAAAATCTCTGCCTTCGGCTACTAAATTACATTTGTATATTAGTAATGTGTTTCTCATTTCCACATGACTCTTAGCAGTATTTGTAATGATTGTATACAGCATATATCAGATGATTTAAGGGGGTATAACAACTATTTATGGGGTGCTTTTACAGTAAGAAGATGTACAATATCATCATAGTCATTATACAGATAAGTCTGGTAAAATTGTTTCAAGGGAGATCAAGTGACTTTGTATTTATTTAGATCAGCAAAACATCAACTAACAAGTTTAGGCTCTAAACAAACACTACCTAAATTACTATCAGTTTTTGATTTTTCTTTGGTTGTTATTTGTTGTTTTTTAGAAAAAGATTTTTACAATTTTTTTTTCTTTTAAAAAGTGTCTACATATCTCTACTCCAAATAAAACTTGTTTTAATTACTTACATTATGTGAACAGTTCAGTCTAAGCCATATGTGCCAGAAATGTTACAACATTACGACCCAGCACAGGCTAGAAATCTCACATTATTAATTTAGTACAATTCTACATGGTTTGAGGTGAATGAGCGCTCCATGCTAAATATATAAAATAAACACTACCAGCCTAAAGTCACTTGTCATAAAAACTGTTATTTAGTAATAAATTAATTGCTGATTTTACATGCTATAAACTACCCCAACACTTTAAAAACTCTATTCCAGGAACAACATACATTTAGGACATGGCTTGGAAGTGTTATTAAATAATAAGTTGTTTTGATTATATGCTATAATAATCATAAGATCATTTGTGTATTGGAATTAGTTTCCACAAAAATACTATGAATGTCTGTAATTCATTAAATGTCTGTTAATTTGTAAGATAAGTTTAAGATAAGTTTTCAGATAAGAATATCAGTTTCTTTATAAATTCACGGTTGTACAGATTTCTCAATCACTTACAGCTCATCAAAAATATCTTTATTATTAAACAGTTGAAATTAGTTTAATCATTATCATTTTTCATGTTATTCACTGACCTGCAAAAAAATTGGTTTTATAGGAATGAACTCAGTGACCCCAAACTTTTAAGTGGCAGTATACATAAAAAAGAATAGACGCCTGTACCAAACAGTCACAAACTTATTTTGGTCTAATGCAGAGAAATATATATGAGAGAGATATTAAATCCTGACATACGTTGCAACTAACCCTGCCTTGTGTAGGCTGTACCTGTAGCATGTTGTTCCCTAAAACAACACTGTTAACTGCAAAAATGCAAGTGTAAATTCTGCCAGTTTTAATAAGCGCATCGTGTGTTATTGCTGCTTTGATCCTCATGGTGCAACACAGCCCTGTAAAATGATTGTAACATGCAAATAACATGCCAGGTAAAAATCTCTCAGAGCCACTGAAAATCAAGAACACTTCTGTCCAGTTTTCTCTCACTCTTACCTCATTGAAGAGCAGTTCACGTCGCTGCTGTTTCCTCAGGTCCATCTTTTTCACAGCCACCTGTTTACCGCTATGCTTCTCTGTAGCGATGCACACAATGCCAGTAGAGCCCTCACCAATCTTCAGAAAGTTGTCCAGGTATTCCCGCGGGTCGCCAGGGTTTACCACTAACTGCAGCGCCGCCCGGAACTGCTCATGAGACACCCGAGATGGCGGCTGCTCGGAGGACGAGCCCCAGCTGGGTGGAGGGTAGGCTCCAGGAGGGATGTAAGGTGAAGAGGGCTGGGAGTGTGCCCCCTGCGGGGTGTATGGAGGGCTGGGTTGTGAGGGGGGATGGTGATAGGGTGAGGGCTTGTAGTGGAAAGCAGGTGGATACTGAAAGCTGGGTGGGTAGCCGGGCTTGCCGTGGCTCTGAGGTAGTTTGAGGGGGCCTCTGGGGTACGTCTCGGCCCCCGGCACCTGCGGACTCCCGTCCCGTGACATCCTGTCATAGTCGCTCTGGTCAACACACAGAGAGAAACAAAAGTATAATAGTGACACATCTTATCATTTCAACCCCATTTATGCCATGTCGTTTATTTTGTGATATGCAAAAAGTAATTATCCACATAATAGTGCATGTTTGAATCTGATCCGTTAAATGCATTTTGACACACATTTTAGCCTGGGGTAATACCAATCTATCAAGCCAACGTTTTTTAGATAAAGCAGTAAAAAACAGGAATGCCAGGTAGGTGACACACAGAACATTGTTAACAAGTAACATAATCCTACACAGATGGTTTTAAATGCTACTTTTTTTTTCTTAGTAACATATGTGTCTACATATCTCTGCTCCAAATCAAAACATAAACCTTGTTTCAATTACTTACATTATGTGAACAGTTCAGTCTAAACTATATGTACTATAAATGTTACAACTATCCCCACAGTTAGCATAGCCTAGTTATAACGTTCACTAAAAAAGTTTAACATTTAATATAACTCTACATGCTTTGAGACGAATGAGCTCTTCAAGCTAAGAATACAAAATAAACACTGCCACTCCAAAGTTTGGGGTCACCTGTCATTAAACCTAACGCATTCAGTAATAACTAAACTGCTGATTGAAATGCTATAAACTAAACATCAACACCGAGAAACTCTGTTCACAGGTTACAGTATTCCAAGAACAACATAAAGTTAGGACACGACTGTAAATGGAAGTGTGATTAAATAATAAGCTCTTTTTCACAGTAATAAACAGGAACAGAGGCTAGGTAACACAAAGGTCACATGACGCCTACCTATTTTTTTTAAAGCTTGCTATTAGCTAATTCTAATCAAAACAGTAAATGGCACCTAAACATTGATGTAGGGTTGAGGTGATAAACACTGCAGTCTTGCATTGTGGTAAACATGCCCTTGTCCCAACTGTCCTGAAATTTGCTGCTAGCATAAACACAAAAAAATGCACAAAAAAATTGCACATTACTGTGTTTTTATTTTCATTCTGCACAGTATGTGAGGTTTGATGGAAATAAGGTTGTACTGTAAATCTCATCTAATATTTGTAATACAAAAATAATACTGCCATCATAAGAAAGCTATGAGTTGCTTTTCTGTATTCATATTTCTGAGGGGGGAAAATGGACTCAGTCGTGGATTTGGTTGCAAACGCAGGCAATTTTTTACCTTTTTTTGACATTGTAAAATCCATTAACCCCTACAGAGTCCAGCTGGACACGGATACTGTAGAAGTGAATTTAGTACTACAGCTGTTAATGCAGCACTGGAGATTCTGTTGTGGAGATCAATCAAGCATATTTAGGCCAAAAGACAGCAATAATACTTTCTAATTACTAGCCTACACCGACTGGCAAAGCCTAATTCATCAAAGAGCTAAAGCCTTCCAAGGTAACACCCACCACACAGTTAATGGGTGGATCTGTTGCCAAAGCAATTTATCAAGCAAAGCACCAGTAAAGCCCTAAACCAGGTAGAAACATGGCAAAGGTACACTGGACATACAGATATAAATATATGCAGGGATGTGCTCCAGTTTTCCAGTTTTGAATCTCTGGAATTTACATCATCATTAACTGTAGATAAGTAAGAACTAATAACTTGCTGAGGTTTCAGTCTAAAACAAGACAGTCTACACCGTAAAGGCTGTATAAAATTAAAAAGGCATCAGCATATTGAGAGTGTTACTGCCCTATGTATAAAGTGACTGAGTCGCCCGCAGCACTGAAACAGAGACATGCAGGCTCTGATGATGACTCAGCGCATCGGATGCTGAGCTGGCGGCTGACTACTACTACTACTGAGGAAACCGTGACCTCTATGAGGCACAACACAGAGTAATATCAGAATTCCGTATGTTGTAGCTTATGCTTTTGGTATTTTCTTTGTGTGCAGACATGATGCAGACCAAAGTCTCCACAGTATCTGGAAACAATGCATAATTTTTCTGGTGTTTCAGTTTTTGATATAATTTGAAAATGCTTGGTGCCCTTTATTATGTGTAGATTTCATGAAGCTTGATTCAAAATGACTTGACAAAAAGTTTTGTTACACTGACTTGCATTAAAAGTAAAGCAAGTAAGTTTTCCCATCTCGTGTAGAACTACCATTTTGGATATACAAGTTTTTCAGACAGCAGGTATATGTTTCTTATTGTAAGAGTAAGGACATTAGAAGAATATAGTATAGCAAATACTGTCTCTGACGAAAACACATGAACATGCATCACAAACTGGTTATTATTATGTTATGTAGCTGACGCTCGCAATACAGCTATGTGTTACTATGGCAATGCCAGAAGTTAGGGTAAGCTTGTCATATTTGATTCTGGGTTTTTTTATTTATGTTTACATAAATTAATGATGAAATCTGCAATGTAATTCATAGTCCTGCTGTCAGACCTTATTGAAATGTTAAAAAGCTGAATTTGTTGTAGGAGGTTATTTCCTGTTTGAATAACGTGAGCCAGAAATTGCAGGTGGAAACTAATGGAGAGAGGAAAAGAGACGAGAGAGGACTCTCTTTTTCTCTCTCACACAGTAATTATTGTAACTGTTAAAATTGTGTACCTTTGTAGGCGAAACTAATTCTGAAAATGATGTATATGAAATGTATTTTTTGTTGTTGCCAGTTTTCACAGTGTTCCGTAACCTGGTGAAGAAAATAAAGTGGTTGTGGACATCAGCAAGAAGCGTGAATCTTGTTACCAGAGTAGATACATGTTATAAACCCATTATTACATAATTATTGCATAACTATACATTTAGAGCCTTTCTATTGTCTCTATTTCTGTGTCACATGGTGCTTCATCATTCCAGAGACACCAGTTTCCACTCTATCCCCCTCTAGTTGATTGTACGTTTGCTCATGCTCTAGAGTGCCCCATTCATACGTATACATACATATGTATACATACATGGCGTACACACTGAATTAATACATCACTTCAGCTTTTCTTGCTGTATCTCTACAAAAGAAGGAGACGGGACAAGAATTGCCAGGAAAACCTTCCAGTTCTTCCGCATTTGAACTAATCCCATAAGATACTTTTCCTGCCTCAGCGGGGTCGGGATGGGCGGTAAATTAAATTACTCCCACCACACCCACCCAACACAAATTCATGATGACAGGACACGGATAGTCCTTTTAAATGCCTTATGATGAGCAGGTCGGTGCAGGGAGGCTGGTGCAGCGGAGCTGGGTGTTACGGCAGGGGCGTGTAATTACGCCCGCGGACTCCTTTAATCAATCATCTTCTGCTGAAGCGCTCGCGGGACGGAGGATCCCGGGACCCCTCCGCGCGGGCGCTATCGTTCTCCAGCACCGCTGGCTGGCTGTCAGCCAGGGGTCTCCTGATCCATGTTCGTTAAACGCACATTAATCTGAATTTGGCAGTGTAATCAACAACCCAACTGAACTGTGAAATTGAATTCCGTGGTGGAACATCGTGCGGCCGCTTTTATGCAAAGGCTGCAGAAAAGGAAAGTGCCGCAACATCAATTTGTCACAATGAGCTGCGGCTCTTACTCACCAAGAGTGTGTGTGTGTGTTTCTGGGTCCCCAAGCTGTCCACTTTTATACATAGGGGCCCACAGCAGCAGAAAAAACCCTTTGTTCGCTAAAAGACCTGAGCCCAAGATAGAGGTGAGTTTATCACCGGCTGAGTATCGAGATGAATGGGAAACGCTTCTGTTGCTACGTAAAGAGCTGTAGTGAATCCGTTTCATGTTTGTGTCAAGTCATATACAACAGCTGCTCAGTAAATAAATGAGGAGACTAGGCAACTCATGTGGAGGGTAAAGGGTAAAAGAGATAACATGAATGACAAAGCTCATCTTATACAGGACATAAACAGCAAGGCAGATGTGTAACTGAACAATGGATGAATAAATAAATAAATAAATAAATGTATCATTTTATTTTAAGGAATTCATATTGACAGTGTAAGTGCCACTAAGCTTTAAGCTTTATGCGTTATGGCCTGCATTAATACATAACTGCCTGTATGAAAATAGATTGATTTTTTAGCTGTAAGAAATAACAACTGTTAAAACATAAATTATGGGTCAAACGTAAAACAGAATTTGCAGAATTTGATTCCTACAGATTCTACTCAGTACTACTAGCAGTTAGTGCCACTAGAGGATATTACATTAGGGCTACTAAGAGTTTATGAAGTCACTAATACTTGCAAATCAGGTTTTCAGTCTGTCTGCATAACAAATTGAATATATTTTGGTACTGGGCTTGCCAAAATGAACACCTTCACTAATATGCCAGTTTGTATTAAATACAAGTGTCCAATGGTAAAATGACTTAAAAATACAAAACACATTTCAGCGTTAGTGACTTAATTAACTTTTAGGAATCAACTGCAATTAAACAACAAACTTGTCCATTATACACTAAATAATATGGGGATTTTGATCATTAAATTGTATATGTACAATGATTTGCTTAACATTTTCATATACAATAATGCAACAACAGTCATTTTCAAATATATACCAAATTTTCTGTTAAAATCTGAATAATTTCAAAGCAGAAGCTTTCTTACTGCCATCCTGCTTTGTATGTTCCTGGCAACGCTGTAAATGACGAATGACGAATTTGCACCTGCCCTTCAAAAATAACTTGCAAAAGAATTCAGTTTAGACTCACAGAGACATTTAGGATTATTCATATTTTTATAATAGGATATTCTATCTTCATGAAGGCTCTAGATTATGACGGTGCTAGATTAGACTTTACTGTCCCCTAATAATGCAAATGATGACTAAATGATGTGGTCACATACGTATATTATGATCATGTTGCAGCGTTTTTAACTCAGGAAGATTTCTGAGCTCTGCTTCCTTTACCCAATAAGACTGCAGTACTACGTTTACAAAGCAGATCTCAACTAATAAAATGCGCTAAAGCTCTGTGTGCTGTATACACAGCCTCACCACCAAGTCTCAGACGGACTGCTGCTATCGGTGCGATTGCCAGTGTTCCGTTAATTGATTTCTGCACTACTCTTGTAAAAGTAATTTTGTGTCTTTGGCAGCCCAGCTCCCGTTCAGGGCGAGTAGATTAAGCAGTGACATGAGATCCATCACGGAGCCAGTACTGCAGAGCATGAGAGCATTCTAGCCTGTGGCAAGATGTGACTTGGGAGATAAAACCCTATCTATATGTCCTCTGGGTCAGGGGGGGTCAGCGTAGAGGTGGAGTAAAGTTAACGGCCTTCTGCAGGACATTTACTGCAAAACTATAATTCACTTTAAAATCATTAGCCTACGTGATACAGTGCTAACACTTCACAAATGTTCTGAATGTTCCTTAAAAGGTTGTGTTACTGTTACAGATGACATGACATTCTCTCTCTACTCATTGTACCTTACAGTCTTTCTGCAACTCTGTAATTCGCTTTAAAATCATTAGCCTACACAAAACAGTGTTAACCATTTTACCTTATCCTTTTACTTCATATACACTCTTACCTTATATACATGCTACTTGTAGCAAATGAACACAAAAGAGATATAGGTGCTAATAACTGTGCCTTGTGGGGATACCCCTTTATCTCTGAAACTCAAGTCGAATCACAGAGATTTTTAAGATTATTCTTTTTTATATAAAAGGATATTTTATCTTCATGATGGCACTAGATTAGACTTTCCTGTCCACTAATAGTCCAAATGAGGCTAAATGATGTGGTCACATACTTGTATCATGATCATCATCATCATGTTGGTATATTTTTATAAAAGCAAGTGTAAATTGATAATATGACATGATTATATATATATAATTACATATATTTATATATAATTATATTTATATATAATTATATAATATTACATACTGTGGCCTTCTGCAACACCAGTACTGTACATGCCTACTGTTTGGGAAAGCTATTAGCTAGGGAAAGATTGAACGATGAACCACATGGGGGCGCCAATCATTGGTGTCGTATAAACTGTGGTCTCAGCCGGAAATGGCAGGCTGGAGTAACAGCGGCAAACAGTGGTGCTTTGAACGCCGTACGGCCCGACTCTTCCAGAGAGAGTATGGCTCTCTCCTTGGGTCTCGCGCTCTCTCTATTCTCTTCTGTGGACATCCTTCCATCAACATATAAAGCCTGAACGCTACTAAGAATACAGCTTGAGCTGGCTGACCACAGGCTCATGGACTGAGCTGTCCCCCTCTTTCAGGTGATTTGAAGACTCGGACTTCAGGTGAGTTGGCCTTTAAATGTGTCCAACCAGTTTTAGGTACATACCTTTACGAAGGTTCATGCCTCATGCCACGTAGTGGCAATGTGTCTTAGACAGCCAGAGTCAGGATATCCTAATTAAACCCTAAACAGTTTGGTGGTTTGTGTCATTGGTTCCTGGGCTTGTAGCAGTACACTGAGATTATGATGAACAAACAACACATTCAGTAACAAATAGAACATAACAAAACACATACATGCAAAACATGGAATGACAGTTAGAAGGAAAACTCAACGATAACATATCTGAGGAAAACCACCTTAAAATCCCTGAGCCAACGTGATTTTATCATCTTACAATATAATGAGTATGTGTTTTTCAGATCTTTAGTACAATCTTGACATGACTGCACTGTTACACATAAGCCATGTCCAAACTACATCTAACATACTGGAAAAAATGGAAGAGAAATGAGAAGGACCGGTGGATTACCTTGCCAATGATCTGCGACGCGGAGGTGTTTTCTGAGAGTCGAGGGTAAGTATAGGAGCTGTAAGGGCCCTGTGGTGCAGCCTTGAAGGCACTGATCCCATAGGGCAGGCTGGGCTCCTGGAGGCCCGAACCTGATCTGGAGCGCTGGCGGATAGCTGGCTGTGGGCTGGTCTGGGATATGTATGATGACTTAGGCCTTTTCTCATAGTCGTCCCTCAAGCCAGGGCCATAGGGCCCTCCACCCCAGTCTCCATCGGGGTAGCTCATCTGTTCGCTGTGCAGGGAAGCCCGGGATGGCGTGCCCAGGTAATCCTGACTGGACCCCCCAAGAGAGGCCCTGTAGTAGTCCCTGCTGCCTCCAGCACCCATCTCATCAGCAGACAAGCGTACTTTGCTCTCCAGGTAGGCATGATAGTCTGGTGGCAACTTGGCATATTCTGAAGCCTTCTGAGGCATGGCGTCTGGGTAGAAGGGGCTCCGAACAGGATGACCATTCTGTCTGACGGAGAATCGGTAATGCCGTCCCAGAGCCCACTCTCCATCATAGCTACCCTTATCCCGGTATGGGTCCAGTGAGAAGTCCCTGCTGCTGTCAAGGTCGCAGGAATAGCGGGCATAGTAGTGGCTAAAGCCATTTTCCTCTGGGCCACCGCTGCTGCTGGCGTTAGCCGAGGCCACAGAGGGCTGTTTGCTGGATCCGGCCTGGTGCGCTCCTGGCGGGCTCTCCTTGCGCAGAGAGTTGGAGCGCGTCACAGAAATGCTGTCAAACTCCTCCAGCAGGCCATTGATGGAAGCATCTTTGGGTGGTCTGCTCCCCCGGACGATGGTCTAGTAGAGAAAAAAGTTCAAACAGTGAGTGAGTGACACCCCATCTTGACTCTAGAACACGGAGATTATCTGACTCCAAGGATGAACACTCCAAGGAAGAACCAAACATTTAGACATCAGGGACTGTAACAACAACAGACTGCTTAGCTGGCAAGGCTAGGACCATGCAGGGATCATGGTCAAGCTTAAGAAGACTTCTTCACGACACAGTGGAAGAATTCCACTGCAACAGCGCTACAGGGTGCTTGCGTTTTTGCCCAAAAAATAAGATTACCATAAATATCAGTGGGATTCTGACAAGAACATGCTAAAGTAATCTCAGCATTTGGCACGCTGCAGCCCCTGAGCAGAACAGATTTCTTTGAATAGCCTAAACAAATGGAGGCTCTGCTCATCTCATCCCACCCCTGCCTAAGAGCGTTTTACAGCTGCGCCGTGACTCACACTCGGCTTTCTCTCTTCATGCAGGGGAATAAAATGCTGAAAAAAACTCTGCTTTTTACCTTTTTAGACGAGTAAAACGTGTGCAATAAAAGACAAAACTGTGGAGCGGATTGTCCCTCTTTGTTCACATTCAGCTATGAAAAAATCAGCAGTCCAACAACACTATAAATTACACAGACATATGAAGCAGAAAAGATCTAATATTCTGTTATTCTGGTTTTGTTGCTCCCCACTGCAGCACTACACTGAAACCTGCAGTGTGTAGGAGGAGTGGGCAATATGACAATACTTATTGTTGCTGGGATCGATGACGTCCCATTTGTCAGAGAATGAGAATATCATGGATATGGTCATTATATTTAAAAAAGAATAAAAAGAAACAGCAGTATTGCATAACTGCTTATGTTGTTTAAGGCTGTGTTCCATCAGGGGATTACAATATTTGTTGCATATGTAGATCATGATGGTATTTTAAATAGCTGAGCAACCAGATGAATATATTACCAACATTTTGAGACAGGAAAAAAAACGGTATCGATAGATACTCACCATTTTAGAATCAGTATTGATATCATATTTTACCATATCGTCCAACTTGGATGGACTGGACAAGTTTTTGGATGTAAGCGACAACCTTATTTAACCACTCTTGCATCAAAGAATTGTGCAGTTGGGCCACATTTGGTGGATGCCTTCCTCGTCACAATTCTGACTGGGATATCTGCCATTGCCACAACTGTATGACTGTATAGTTCCACACACCTGCAAATTCAGCGTCTTCCTTATGCTTCCACACCTTATGGCTTTAACCTTCCCAAATGCAATCCCTCCTTTTTCATACACTTTTTGCAAGTGACAGTAACTTACCAGCCCCTTACTGTTAAGGAACTGCCTTCATCTGAATCTCCATATTTTGCCAGATTACTTTCCTCAGAGTCTGATACACATCCTGGAACTGATGTTTCCATTTAGCAAAACGAAAAGACAATAAACTAAAAAAACAAACACAGCATGCCTTTACTGACCTTGTAGGCCAACGTATCAGAATGCTGGTGTGAGACGCTGGTCAAGTGGAACTGATAGGGGAACAGTCCATTGAACACACGCAATTTAAGTCCCAGGAAAAAGTCATTGTGACTAGTAGAGTGAAATTGGTTTTCTGGATCTTATTCAACAATAAAAGAGTGCACAATCAATGAGGAGGGAAGAGGGTCTTGGGATATACTTCTCCAGTGATCTACAGTGATATCCTTTTTTCATTTTTATACAGTATATTTGCATCAGGACAACATGTAAATGCATGGAACGGCCTGTATGCAGCTCATTTTAGAAAACACAAGCAGTACTACATAGGTACACCACAGAGCATGATCACCTGTCCAATACGATGCGCATCTGCATCCATCTGTCTTTGAGAAGTGTAGAAAAAACAAAAGTGATAAAAAGGAGGCAGCTGTGTAATTGAAAAAGAGGACCCATTAAACATTTATTGACTGCTGTAACTCAGCCGGCTGTGGATGATGTGCGCCAAGTTTGATTTTTAATGCAGGACTTTATAAATCTCCAGGACAGGCCAGTCACCTCATAGCACTGCCATTAAACCGAGTACTATCCGTCTTTATAATATCAGTGTCACCAACTGCTGGGGTCATTCAAAGACTGAAACCCACAGTATAAGTCCAAGACCTCAGACAGACACCAAACTTTCATCATATACTGAATACAGCCTAACCAATATAACAGAGGAACCATTACTGACCTACTGATATGGATATTAAGAAGCTGAATATGACTATAAACAACTGATTTATGATATCTATCACTAATACACAGTGCCTTTCATAAATATTGGCACCTCTGGTAAACATGGGAAAAATGCATTGTAAAAAAATCCTTTATTACTTTTTTTTTTTTTCCAAAAACAAAAATCTAACATTTAACCAGACCTCATCGGTCACTAAAACAAAAACGGGACACAAAATATGACCTGCTGTATTGTGAGTCACTCAATGACAATCTGACATAACAAAACTGCAGTCTTTGGCAACATAGAGATTAGGTAAGGTACAGTGATAAGGACCTTCCTTGCCTATGTCAAAAGCGGAGCTGAACGTTTACCTTGACTTCCTGGCGGTTGATTCATTCTGGGCGCAACTATTTGTGCAACTATTTTTTGAAGATGAATAATAAATGAATATTATGAATAGTAAAGTAATCTGTTATTTTTTCCCCAAATCTGCCTCTGCTGCTCCTGCTGTCACCTCTTTACATTTAATACCTTGTCCAGCCTTACTTTGCAAAGATAACAACTCTGAGTCTTCCCCTATAGTTTGTACTGAGACTGGAGACAAGGCATTTGAGTCCAGAGCCAGAGACCCAGATCCTCCCACATGTTTTCTATGCTGTTTAGGTCTGAGAACTTGAATGGTCATGGCAAAACCTTGATTCTAAGACCAGTACAGCATTTTTGTATTGATTCTGAGATGCACTTTGGATCACTGACCTGTTGGAAGATCCAACCCTGGCCCAGTTTAAGCCATCTGACTGAGGCTGTCAGGTTTTGATTTATTATCAGCTGCAACATGACAGAGTCCATAATACCATGTGTCTGAACAAGGTGTCCAGGAATACAAGCCCACAACTTCTTCCAGATCAGGCAATGCAGTGGCCAGGTAGGCGATTTGACATTCATAACTGTACTAAAGACTACATAGTTAGTATTAGTGTTAATTATTAAGTATTAAACCCAAGTGGGATGCACCCACAGTGACAGATGACTAAGGGAAATTGGCCTGTGTGTCACCTCATATTCATACCACTGAAACAGGAAATAATGGCTGGCAATTGTTCCTAATTGCTAAGATGAATTTTAAAACACACACACACACACACACAAAATGTATCAAGGTGGAGTCAAAGTTGTGGTCTATAACTTTTTACTAAAAACCTCAGGAAAAGAGGACAAAACCACAAGGAAAACAGTGCTAGCTCTAGACCTTAATTGTTAGCATAAGCGGTAGCATCACTCCGTTTACAAAGAGGCACCTTAAAGTTTGCTACAGTACCAGTACCAAACACTGTCCTCAGAATTAAAGTCCCCAGCAAAGTTAAACCACATCGATAAGCGTGAAACCCTACCTGAACTATAAACCCTAACAAACTATAAGAGCATACAAAAAACTTTCAGTCATACAAATTTCAGGGGTGTGTCACACAATCGTGATACACATAGATTTAAGATAAATATTCATATTAAAATCAAACTTTCTCCTTCAATTACTGTATTTCAAATAAATGCCTTTTTTATCTGAGAGAAAGATCAAAATGATATTACTCAAAATATAGTAGTAAATCTGAAGGGCTATCCTTGCAGACTAGTTTGCTTTCCAATGGCCAGAAAAATATTCTCAATGACTTTATGTAATAACTTTCTGACGCCTGGAAAGTTCCTATCACTACTACTGTAAGCAATTCTGTCCTGGTACATTTTCTAGAACAAAGCATATCAAATCTCTCTGAATGACTTTGTTTAGATCTTAACGGTTGAATTATATTTATAAAGATTGTAATAAACAGTAGAATTCCCCTTTATGCTTTGTGCTTTATTGGTGGGATTAATTTTTGCTTTATTGATGCACTTTTAATATTGACCAGACTGTTTCTTACTGGCCAAAATATATATTAGACAGACCATCATACTGACAGTGTCAGGCATCTACTTCTAAAGCCTACACATTTAACCCACTGTACATGTACATAGCTAAGATCCAAGATCATATCTACTGCTTGACCTGTGCTTCAACAGCTCTCTGGTGCTGCTACTTTATACAGCTTTACTTGCCATGCTCACTGCGTGTCTGAGGTTTGCTGTATCACCAATACAGCGCTATTATGAACAAGGCATCACTTTTATTGAGAATAGCCTCATTGGCATAAACTGTAACGTACAAAACTGAGATGATATGCCTGACATACGCATTTAAGAACAAGAATCATTCACATAAGCTTCCGTTAATCAGCTAGTGTGAAAAGAAATGTAAGTATTGACTTTTCCTTTGAATCAAAAGCAAACTTATTCTGTCAAAGCCATTAAGCATAACGTCAAAAAAATATGAACATGATTGTACGTTTTCCGCTTAATTCAGCTCAGCTGACTCTGAGCAAGAGAAGATGGAGTGTTTATTACTGAGGAGAAAAGAAACTAGATCTGGAGTGAAAATCAATAAGCACGGGGGAGCACAAAGGGGAAGACGGAGGGGGAGAGAGGAAGGTGGGGAGAGAGGAAGGGGGGGAGGGGGTGAGGTGAGGTTAATTGTGTGCCAAATCAATGTCAAGCTCTAGAATCAAACCCAGCCTTGGAAATCTGCCCATTCGTTTGAATTAGGTGATAGTTGTGGAGTGCCTGTACTTCTTCCTTTTCTTTTCTCTTCTCTCTCTCTCTCTCTTTCTCTGGGTTCAGGGCTGCTCTCTCCTCTGGCTGCTTTGACAGGAGCCATATTTCACTGGGGCGCGTCTTCGGCCTGTCCCGTCGTGATAAGACGTAATAGATCCACTCCCGCCCCAACGCCGCTGCCGTCTCAAGGTAAAGTGAGAAAAGGGAGCGAGGGTGCAGTGAAAGAGGGGGTGTTGGGGGGGTTGATGGGAAGAGCCAGAAGATAAGCGAGGGATTAACCTTGAACGTAATGAAGTGTGCGTGTGGGGGGCGGGGGGGTGTAATTAATGACACTGCCTCCAGCAGAGCTCTACAACGCCACCTTTCTTTCTGCTCTCAGGTGAGGGCTACAGAAAGGCTGTGCACCACAGCCATACGGCTGATTTTATTTCCAGTTGGACTTAATAATATTAACTTAGTACTGTTACTGTGAAAAAACAAAAAGTAAATGAAATCAAGTTACTGCTGAACACAGAGTTACACGTATCCTTCAACTGAAGCAGGTGTATATGTACAGCACTGTACCGGCCCCCAGGTTTGCAGTGATGCAAGCAACCATGTGACATGTAGACCAATCACAGTCAGAGGGAGGTCTCAGAAGAAACATGGCACTGATTACAAGCTCTGAAGCAAATATATTTCACAATGTTGGTGCTAGTCCTAACTACGCAGTCCGGTCAAAGCAGTCTGCTTATTTAACAACCTGTCAATAAATGTGATCCTTAATCAGTGGGATGTAAGATCATTCAGATAGGTTTAAGATTAAATGATTATAGAAAGGTTTTGACCTGGATTATTCTTACAGCGGTGGGGATGGGACCCAGAAGATGTGATGCCTATAAATTAAATAAAGCAAATTTATAAAGTTTTTTTACAAATACCTTGCAAGATGTGTCTTCTAAATTTTTGGTCGTGGTAAAAAAGGCTAACATGGTTAAAAATCATTGGGTACTACAGTATTGTGGCCTCCATTTACCTGAGTGGATTTAAAAACAAGATTTTGGATCAAAATTGTACAGTGAAATAAACATCTTAGATATGAAGCAGTATATGAGCAAACTTTTTATTTAATACTTTTCTGAGAGGATGAAAAACAGACTAAATATTTTGCACACCTAAATCACATCGCCGCCTTTATACAACCTGGACATGACAGTAACAGTAGATACATCATGGCTTAACAAGCGGATTTATGTTAAATAGTGCCCACTCCCAACTGTAATCCCCCCTATGAAGCTTTGAGTATTTGCTTGTGATCAGTGCTGAATCTCCTGAGCCCTCGTACTACTACTTTTTAAAAACAGTGCTTATTTTTTCTCAGATCACATTGTGCACATAGTATTGTAAAGTGATATGCATCATAAAGTTGTCTTCACGTATCAGAATATTGCACATTTTCTCATTACTCACGCCTCGCTTCTTTCCTACATATGTTATCCTCCTCAATTATTTTTCCCACTTGGCTCAGCATACACTAACCACTTTCTTAATACACATACATATATACACATACAACCTGGTATTAATGTTTATTATATCAAATGTCAGACCAAATACCAGGATGTACTGATACTATTAATCAGCACATCCCTAGCACACTGTGTTTGGGCACAGGTCAAAATACATCACACATAGCATGCCACAAATGCAAAGCTGCATTTTTCAATCAGAATTTTCAGTTTAGTTTCTCATAGAGCTGTAATCTGCCCTCAGTTTCACTGACACCTGGTTTGTCAAACAGAGACACTGGTGATCCGATAAACACTGTTCCGTTTCCTACAAGGTAGTTTCGCTCCAGTTTAAACTGGTCTCCTTCCACCACTCTGGAGTGCTGGAGTGCTTTAGGGGCGTCAACCAGACAAAGTACTCTGGCTCCATCTTCTGGTGATGGAAATGCAGTACATGCTGACTAAAGGCTGATATTTTCTCACACAGATTGGCCAGCTCAGCAAAAATCAGGGTTCACAGACACAGTCTATTAAAAGCTTTCTTTAGAACTCAATTAAACGTGAATCTTCTGACTGTAAAATTAAAAAAAGCTGTGACATTTTCTTCTCTGAGAATGAAGTCTGCGAGATGGGGAGATGGGTTAAAGTGTACAGTCACTCTGTAAAGGTCATTAACTTCTAAAGGTCATTCACAGTGGGCAGCTGAACCTCCTGAAGCGTGATATTTAAGACAGCATGATCTCCTTTGGGAAATAATGTCCCACTAAAGTGCTACTACTTACTCTACTGAGACCAAGATGAGAAAAAGAGGATCTGTTACCACACAATATTAAATATCTGGCATTAACGATGGCAGAATTGCTATTGAGAATGAACTCACATGCACAGCACTTAGAGGACAAACAGGCTTCTTAACAGCTGTAATGATATGACCCAGTGGACTCAAGGCTGTAAATTAATTAAGCACAGAAACACTTGCACCCTTAGAAGCTCTTAACCTCATTATTTCATGAGTGCAAATGGGACATACAGTTAAAGACTGCTCTGAAACAGCACTCTTTCCGAGTGTGAAAACTACAGAATGTGAGACGTCACAGATGTGAGAGTGGTGTTTAGGCCAATGCTGTATAAAAATCGTCCAGCCAATAAAAAAGGTCTATAAAGGCCAGTCCAAAATGGTACAGATTCTTGAAGTCTCTGTAAGTGTACTAGAGAGATGGAAGACCATACTTATAAAATTGGTGATGTTATAGTGGAGGTGGAGAGTGCTATTAAACACACAGGTCCAGAATTTTTCATTTTTTAAATCAATTTTTGTCATTCACATGGTGTTTATCTGGGTTGAGATCCAGTCATTTTCATACTCATCATGCTCAAAGCACTCAATGACCTCTTATGCCCTGTGGACGGAGACAGAGAAACAGAGGATTGAAATGTTTCACACGGGAAAAAAGTGGTCCTGTCCCCCTAAGGAAGCAAGTGAACCCAAAACTGCCAGCAAAATACCACCCACAACATCAGAGTCACTGGACCCTATCCACTGTTGAAGTCAAGCATTCAGGCTTGTACCGTTCCCTTGGTGTATGCTGCGCATGCACTCCCCCACTTGCGGACAATCTACATCCATTGTCTACATTTCTGTAGACCACTGAACTCTCAGATGTGTATATGTCTTTGTAATGAGGGGTTTCTTCACTGCTACTTTTCCCATGCATGTCACTGTCTGTCGGCACATCCAACAAGTAAGCTAACACTGCTGCCCATTTAGTTAACATCATAAGACTGGAACCCATCCAAAATGTCAGGAGAAGATAGCGTGGCTTGTCAAGTGTGCTAGTCAAATGGCAATACTGTTGTTTATGTATACTGATGTAGATTAAAGGTTTATTGTGAAGTACATTAATGAGTTCAAATAAATATTTAGGGGTGTTAGCCTTGATGTAGCATGTATGCAGTAATATTTGGATTTTACTACATGAACACCTTGTAATAAAGATAATCACTGAAAATATGGTAAGCAAAATGTATTGTCCCTGGAACATTTGGAACATAAGGGTAGACCCAGGTTCCTTTTTTGGGCAAGTGCCCAACAGCGAAATGACCAACACCATAAGGTGATTAGTGTTTGGGTGAGTTGTCTACTCTTATCTTTCAGCTAAAAGAAAGCTGAACAGGCAGTGTTACCCCAGCAAGCCCAGTCTTCATCATCCAGACCTAACTATATGTTTTTTCATTGTATTGTCTCTTGTATTGCCTTCTTCAGACTGTAGAACTGCATCCGATCTTGAGTTATACAAGGTATTACCAAACCGTAAGTGCACTGCAACATCATGACTAAGCTACTTTGTTAATATTGATATAAAGTATTAAAGCTATTAGCCTTTTTTTCAGCAAATAAATTGTACTGTACATTATTTAAACTTGAAAGTGAGTTTTCAGCTAGACCCTTCATCAGGCCTTTATCATCATTTGGTAAATTAATATAACTCAACAGAAGTGACCTTCATTAGATATTCAACAGAACAATAACATAAAAACACATATAATCAACAAATAAATGCTTTCAAACAAAAAACCAAAGGCTTTTCGTAGGCAAAACCGTTATACGGCTGTCAACAATTCACCGCCTGGCCACTAGAGGTCTCCCTCCCCAGAGTACTAGAGCGAAATCATCTCTGATTATGCCACCTGCAACTCGTTACTGTCATAATCAGCCTCACCTCAAATACTCAACAAGCACAGCACTCCAGGGTGACTGTCACTTCCTGCTGTCTGTAAACTAAAGGTGGCTAAGGTTTCCCTTGGGATGGTTTGGCTCTTGATACCGTTGCCTAGATTATTGAGCTGATTCATTGTTTTTGACCCATTTGCTTGGTCTTTTGACTTAAATTTTGGATTGACTTGTTTTCAGGAAAACTGCAGGTATCTCTTATTACAATAGCTTGTTCTTACGCTGACTTTGTGGGCCTCAGTGCAACTGGCTACAATAAGTGATTATAATGTAGAAGCATGTCCAAGGAATTAAAGGTAAAGTGGATGCATAAAGTATAGAGAAACACTAAAGAAAGTTTTGAATTACTTGAATTGACTCCCCAGGGAGAGTTGGCAAGCCCTATAGTACATATCACTTCCTAGCAGGAAAAGGAAATTTGACTCGCACACCAAACGGCCAATCACAGACTGATGACTGGTAAAACATAGAAAGCGGCAGACAAAACCATGAGTCACCTCATAAATAGTCCCTTTGGGAAACACGGATATGGTAGAGTGTCTGTGCAAAACTCAGAAGTGCATATATGGGGATGTGTGGATAGCCAATAAAAATGCAACAGGCAGAATCCTGACAGTGTGGCCACGTTAAAAAACTCAAGATATCAGCCTCTGTTCAGGTGTGGGCAGCATGTCTGTGACTATAATACTAAAGATGGAATACATACAGACCACCTGTGTACCCACACCTTAGATAAAGTGGTGAAATATCATTACCATATCATCACCAATCTCATGCCATTTAAAGATGTACACAGCAGGAGTTAAATGCATTCTCTAAATTTTCATGAAACTCACTGCAAATAATATTGTGTGTTGCACTACCTGGCAACAACTGTGATACCTGTGGCGGTGTAATGGTATTTTCTTTCACTGGGCCCCATACAACAAGTCTTGGTTACAAACCTGAACCCAGAATCATCTGTACAACAATAAAATTAATGTTAAACGATCCATTTTCCATTTGGCTTTAAATGAGACTCACAAACAGCCATTCTGCAAAACGACTTTTTTCAGTAGTGTAGTTAGTATATTGATCTTGTTTCCATATACTGACTTCTATCTCCGCCCCATACTACTGCTAGTCCCTCCAGTGAATAGCTTTTCTCAGTTGCCTAAACACTTTTGTCTATTCAGAAGCCATACATTCAAAATATTTAGCACAAAATACTAATCAAAGGCTTACTGGTCAAAATCATATCAAACCTTCAGAGAACGCTAAACAAAGCAAACACCAAACACAGGTGTAATTATTTATCAACAAACACTACAGCTGACTATCAGTGTAAACTTGCTCACTAAACACTGACCAAAAATACAACATGTAGCTTTTAGTTTTACAGGTATCAGTGCTTTTCAGTGCTGTATCTCAATGCTGCTACTATATGCCGATATCTGTGATTGTGTCAAAGTGTAATATCACAATGTGAAACTTGTTCTTATTTCCAGAGAAACATGAAATAGACTGCACAAAACACATTTCATTTGTATTTCTTTTTTTTGTCTATACCCTTGACACAATGGTGGGAGTAGTTGAGGCCAAAACTGTCCATGAAGATATCAAATGCTACATCAGTCAAGAATTAACTGCATCAGTGAGCCCCAGATAAGGCCCTACATACAAACCTTACTGGGCTGAAATTTTCAAATTCACATACAGACCTTACCCAGTTGAAATCCACACAAAACACTCATAAGCCAAATCATCAGTATGGCTTGTCCAGAAGCACGAAGGAAGAAGGGTGCAACCCGTCCCCACACTGTAACATCTATTGTACACTTAAAAAACAAAACCTTAACAGGTCTGAATCTGTATATGTAACTGCACATTCTTTTACTGACACACACTGTCTCCAGTAAACTGTCTGTCAACCTCTGCACCAATGTGCTTTCCACTACTCCAACCTTACGGAACAAAGCAAAACATAGACAGACATGTTTCTGAATATCTCTGAACATCTTTACTTAGAAGTCTGGAGGAGTAAAATAATTAACTTAACACATGGTTATAGTGTCTCTGGTAGAACTAAGTGTCTCAATGTTTCACATACTCAGCAGGGATGTCAGATTTACATCATTACAGTATTAGTTATTCACATCTAAAAAAACTCTATCTAATGTCAAAGCTTACATCAGCAACTGATGATGACATTTGTGCTAGTTTGCAGATGTGATGAAGGTAGATATGACTATGGGGGTGTTTTCTTTAAGCTGTCACTACATGTTTTCCTTTTGTTCTGCAGTTATTCAGGGTTCGTTTGTGGTTTTAAATGAGATCTGTGTTAAATGTTCTGTAAATGTGTGTGAATACAGATTGTACATGCTAATGCATTTAGGACACGTCTGCTTTCCTTATAACATGATGATTAGGCTGGCCCCAGTTTTGTTAAATGTGTCTTGGCAAATCAAGAGAAAATGTAAAGCCTTGTGTTCTGTTGTATGGTATTGTCTTGAATGTCAATAGCTCTGTATCTTGTTTGCTTTATGCTTGTGGCTTTTACTTCCTGTATATACAGTTCACATCCTGCCTCATCTAAAGGTCACAGGCAAGCTGATGACACTACTCTTCCTCAGCACTAGGGGGTGCTGTAGTCTCATCAATAAAATCCTCCAAGGTTGGAAGGAGAGAAGTAGCCTGTTTCTCCTGAGTCACTGTGCCCTGTCTGGTCTGTTTATCCTCCACACGCCGACCTCAGCCGGCCATACTGCAGCCTGCACAAACATCAGATACAGCTTTCATAAAGGCCCCACAGCACGATGTACAGCATCTGTCTCAACACATCCATAGACATGTGATACACAGAAAAACTGCAGGAATGTATGTGAGCTTATTCTCACTAGTAAGATATTAGATAGAACCATACAGACAGTGGGGAAAGACAGAGAGAAGGAAGAAAATAAGAGAATAAAGCAGAAGGAGTGGGAGAGAGGGAGAGAGAGTAAGACGGATAAAAGTGAGAAAAAGACAGAAACAAACAAAACAAAGAGAGAAAGAAAATGGAAGAGATAAAAAGGAAAAAAGAGTGCAACTGAGTTAGAGAAAAGGAAGGCAAGCCTAAGGAGTGTGTGGGAGACAGAATAAGATATAAGCAGACAAAGAAGAAAGAGAGAAATAAGCTAGTCCTGAGAGAGATAGAAATGAACAAGCCATAAGCAGATACACACTGGGGAGGGATGGAGAGAGAAAGGCAAAAAGTCAGAGAGAATGAGAGAGAGAATGAAGGGGGGGGGGGGGGTAGAAACACTAAAAAGACAGAAAGAGTACCAATTGTATAAGACAAACAGGAAAAAGAGAGCAAGGCCAAGACAGATAAGAGAAAAACAAACAGAAGGAGTGAGTGAGCGAGTAAGACAGAGAGACAGAGAGAGAGAGAGAAACAGCAGCCACCTCCTAATGAATGCTTTTGTTTTCTACAACAAAAACATGCAAATGAGTCCCGAGCTATAAATAACAGCGTGATAATGGACATCACTGTGCGGCACTTTCAGCAGACGCTGACCCCACTGACCAAAAACACCCCTCCACACCATGACTACACTTCTATAGGCTCTCTCACTCTCTTTCCCTCTCGTTCTCTCTCTCTCTCTCTCTCCCTGACACACACACACACAAATAAGCCTAACATCTCTGAAACCAGTTTAAGCACTGCAGCCATTAGAACCTGAGCACTAGCACCTGAGCACCGGAGCACCAATTACAACCTCACAAACATGACCCCTGAGTCCTGAGGTCACAGAAATGAATACATCCTCTACAGATAACCCATTTCTGCACAGATTCATGCTCAGTGACTGTTTATCTGCTGATAGAATAGTACATTTTACATTGTGGCCTTTATAATGGGTAAGTAAATTTTTATATTTTATTATTGGTGTTGGTGGAGTTTTACTTTGCAGGTGATACTTGGGATTGGGCATGGTGACTTATGTGTGGCTGATCCAGAATGTCCTATTCTATGGGAAATGATTTTCTTTGGAGATTGTACAAGTTGTGTGTGCATAACTGAATGCCTTTGTCAACAAAGGATGCACCTTAAAGGAACGTTCCAGCCAAAATAAAAAAATAGCATCACTACATCTGTTCAAACATGTCTGCTTGCCTTCTGCAACAGTGCTGTAGTAGTCAACAGAGTGAGATTTTCCCATTATAAAGAACATTTAAATTATTCTTTCTAATGATGTATCGAAGGTGGGAATCATTTCCTGTAAGAAATCAAAATATCTTTCTGCATCATATCACTGTAGTAACTGTCCTAAAACCATTACAATGGAAACATACCAGATTCCTTGAAGTGACTAGTTAGACCACAAGCTAAAAGCTACTTGGCAGACAACTGCACAATGCAGGACTACATGCACACAGACTATAACAACGACTTCCCTTAACACCACAACAACAGCGCCAAAGACTGCACTGGTGCCGTGGCAGACTGTCATGAAGTGACTTAGAATACCAGCCAGTCATCTTTAGTGCTGAGTCCCGCTTTTGTCTTGGTGGGGATGACCAATGAATCCATGTGTGGAGGCACCGTGGTCAGCACCAAGATGAATAGTATGTTGTCACGTGTCACATGCCCAGAAGGCCTGGTGTCACTCCAGCTCCTCAATCTGCAGGAACTGTGTGAGAATATTCAAGCTGTATGGGATGGATTATCCAGGACACCATTAGGATCCTCTACAAGTTGCTTTTGCGTTGGCAAACATGGTGGCCCAATGCCATACTGAGAGACACTACTTCTGTATGTGTAGCTCATTAAACATCGCCCATATCAGTCTAAATGCATCTTCATTATTATAATTATTGATATATAAGATATAATCATATTTTTTAATATTATTGTTCCTGGTAACCTTTACCTTACTTCCAAATAGCACTGCAATTCAACACTTTCTTCTGGGTGCAACTAATTTTAATGGGTATATGAGAACATAAGGATATAACACAAACATAATTCCTTATTAAAATAAAGAAGCATCTGGATCATTTGGGCACCTAACTTTCCAAACGCAAGGCATCATGCATACTGAATGGTGTTGTGTGTGTGTGTGCGCGTGTGTGTGTGTAGCAGTGCACAGGGTTCTGTGTAAATGACACACCTGCAGTGGTTTGGATCTCCTCTCCTTCTGGGTCCAACCGCAGCCAGCTCCAGCGGCTGGCCGTGCTCCTTCTGAACGACCCAGGCCAAGAGTCCCTGCACCTGCTGCCCTCTCTCTCACTCTGCCTCGCTCGCTCTCTCTCACTCGGCCTCTCTCGCTCTCTTCCTGGCCCTCCTTCTCTGGCATGAGTGAGCTCCATCCGTTCACATCGTAACTCACTTCATGCAGCTGTTGCCCGTACCGGGTCAGCAACTCAGACTTACTCTCAGGTTTCCCTCCCATCACATGCTCTGCTACTACTAGCCGGCTATCGCTGGGACTGGCCCCGATCCAGTGACTGTCAACACTGTACTACAGTGAGACGAGACTCAATAAGCAAGTTTAATCACTGCTACCGACACCACAGTAAGCAAGGGCTCAGTGACTATCTGCTCTTCAAATGATGCATCACAGTAGCATAAAACTAACATGCTAACATGCTAATCCTCCTTCCCCATTTTTGAAATCGCTGTTCAAATATTTGGAATCATCGTTTTAAAAGATATACAACTGTTAGATAAGATTATTCTAACATGATGCGACCTCTCTGTGAATTTCCAATAGGTACCACAAATTCAGGAAGCTGGAATAAGAGTTAAGGTATTTTAAATCAATCCAAAATGGTCAATTATTGTAGATCATCAATAATGAAATTTACAGAAAAGTATTTATTGTTTAATAACTTTTCTCCCAACTGCTTTTGAGCAGTTATTTCACCACCTCAATGATCAAGTGTCATTGACCACTCATGCTTCAAATGAACCAGCTGCAGTACAAAGCCAAAGTTCTGCTGTAGCGTGAACTACTCAGCCAAAGAATTCCTACCAAGTGCATGCACCAACCTCATCAAGGTAAAACCTGCTCATCTGCTTCACACACGCATGTGCACGCGACTAAACAACAGTAATCTGGGATTCAGAAGAAGTGGCAACCACAAAGACCGCATGAATGGGTTTGACACTGCCGCCCTTTAAACAAAGTGAAAAAAAGTGAAGCCAGCGGTGAAACGCAGGGAGGATTCATCCATCCGTGGGAACAGGCCGAACTCTCGTACGACGGACGCAGTTTCCTTTCTCCTTCTCTGTACTCCCTTATTACCTCAGGAACGGCGCACAGACAGTCTGCCAGCCGGGGAAGCGAGCACATCATTCATGTGTCACCGCTCCGAGCGGAAAAAAGTCGAGAGGGCTAGCTGAGCGCTTTCTAAAATTATACACAGCTAAGACCCAGTGACTCACACCACGCTCCTAATAAGTGCTCCAATCAGCCTCATAGCTGTAATATTATTGCACAAAACAAAGACACACAAAGACCTCTGTGCATAGCTGCCCTGATAAAATGAATCAACAGCAGAAAACTGATAACTGTAAGAGAGAGGCACTTCTAAAACTTCAATTAAATACTATGAGTGCAGTGACAGCATTTTGCACACTGCACTGCAGTTCAGCAAGACTAAACTAATTATGCTCTCTTTGTAGCGATGTATACTGTTGGTAATACTAATGTGTCCACTATTTGCTCAGATGTAAGATTTCACAAAACAAGGTCCTCCCTTACTCAACATTAAGATGGAGTGGTCGAGGGCTGGTCTATAGGGCTCCTTATGGACCCAACCTTTTAATGCTAAGGCAAAAAACAGTGTTGCACTAATACTGCACTTTAATGTGTTATCAGTACCTGCAATGGGGGTATCGATACGTATGACTAACAACACAAAGCTGATGTGCACCGATAAACTTTTTGTACTAATAGTGGGTGCGTACATGAACACAGTTCTTATTACTAACCAAGCTAGGTTTACTTAAACATTGAATATATTCCTAGAATTTAACAGGTAAACACAGTCAGACTGAGACAGAACCTTTAACCAAACACAGATTTGACCAAAATAACATATTCAGAAAAGTTGTATAAATGTCGGGATTCATAGGTTAGTTAGGTTAGATAGAGTTAGTATTGGCATTGGTACTCGGTTTCGGTCTGCACTTAAAGAATGTGTCTATTTCTGCCTTTTAATCTACTCTTCTCCATTACTGTGACTTCACAACCTGCTGTATCTTTTATTTTGATGTGCAAATAACATGATCTTTCCTAGATTTTTGCTGTTTTCTGTCACAATGAACAGTTTTGACCAAGCAAACAAATAAATAGAGAAATACTTGACAAGTCAGTTTCTTTGTATTACTGCTCAAATTATCCCTGTCAAATGGAGCGTCTCATCAGCAATACTATGAGAATCTGGCAATGATAATGCATTTGTCTAAAGTAGCTACAGCATGTGCACACAGGCAAGAGTGGAACGTGTAGGAATTATCTTCGCTTTCTGTGTGTTAGCTTTTCTATCACTGTAAAAAGATGCACATGGCTTCCTTTATTGGTGGATGCACTGTGAACACTTAGTATTACAGAGAATCAATAAAATGTGACTGATGGGTGACTCCTAATAATATTTTTCTTTCTGAAAGGCCATTGGTGACAGAAACAAGATTTGTTTGTTAGAACTGTAACAGTATTAGGAAATCACATGATTAACAGAGCCCCAGCCCCAAAGGGTTCTGAATACTCTCATTGTTAATATTTTTACAAATAGTTGCACCCAGAAAGTATCAACCAACAAGAATGAAGCTTAGTGGGTAGGTTTGACATTGTGAGACTTGCGAATGATTTAAATTGTCACGCATCACATGTCCAGAAAACCTGGTGTCACTCCACTTCCACCACTACAACAGAATATGCAGGAACTCGGGTCAGAAAGCTGCATGGGACATATTATTGGACACCATGATTGTAGGACACCATTAGTAACATCTACAACTCCATGCTAAATTGTCTGGCATGAGGCATTATCTGAATGTGTAGCTCAATAAATATTGCCTATATTAGTGTAAAGGTTTATTTATTTATTATTATTTATTGTTTCTGGTAACCTTTATCTTCCCTCTGAATAGCATTGCGATCCGACACGCCCTTCTGGATACAACTTTTTTTTTTTTTTTTTGACGATGAGCGTGCAGTGCATCCAGCAGTAAAGGCAGCATAAAGGTTATTTTAGACAGTGACAGAAACAGAGGAACAAAGCAGTTTTCAAAATGTTTTTTTTTTTTTACAATTTTGACTGATAAAATGTATTACTTTTGTTCACCTGAAACATGACTTTACTGTGTTTATTGGATAAAGCTAGTTATGATATGTGTCTTTACACTCTACAGCTCCGGTTATAATGCTGATTCATTTCACTTTGCCCACTTTGCATCTACCCTGGTGGCTAGGTTTAAGTCTCAGAATGCATCACTAACAAGATCATCATTATCACTTTAATTATCACATTAATCATTTCACACTAAAATTCTAAATGTTGGCACAGAGCCGAGCAGGATTAACATGTGAAAAATCATTTTGAGGTGAAGGCTTTAGCTTAGGAAAGGTAAAAAAGGTCCTGAAAAATCTATAGCTATCAATTCCCCATCCTGCAGAGGGCCCTCAGTGACCCACACTTACTACGATGATGCAAATCAGCATTATTTTGAAGAAGGTGAATAGGATCGTCTAGGTGACCACTCATTACATTTTCAAGTATTCATATTCTGGCTTGCTATAGCAAAGCATGCACAATAAAAGGAGGTTAAAATCTCCTGCATAAAAAGTAATGGTCCATGCCAGAAGATGAACTTTGACATGTCATGTTTAATATTATCAAATGACAATGTTTCATCATGTGACGTGCTTATAGCAAGTCATATGATATGAAGCATTCATATGAGTTCTATATAGCTGCATAAGACAATTACATACATTAGACTTGGCCGTTATGACTCCAAGTGTGTGATTATGAAATAGAAGAGCATGCATTTCATCTTCTGAAATATGTATGCGTTTATTGGTACATTGCTCTCTGGTGTCGTGTTCTTGAGCTTTTCATCACAATGATTTAGAAACTAGCACAGACACCCCTACTCAAAATGCATGTAGTCAGGCAGTGGAAACTACGAAGGGAAAATAAAGAGAAATAAAAGGAGGGATAGTGTGGTTGACGGAGAAAAGAAAGATAAAATAGGGTAGGAAAAAGGGCATACTTTTCGCAACGGCGATTCAGCTGACCGGACTTTCTTGGGAGATATCTGTGAAGAGAGCAAGAGAATTAATATCTTGTTGAACCCTCTTCAGAGATATCTCCTATGACACGGTACTACCACAGTTGGCAATGCATTTTCAGAATTCTGCCTTCTACCATTTTCTGAGAGCCAGTTTGTAGCCGTCCTCAGTCCTGACCCTTTTCTTTACATCCTGTGTCTCACTGACCACATTTCTCAATATTGTCCTTAGAAGCAACCCTTAAAACTCAACATTCATACATTTTAGTAAAGGCTGCCCAGGCCATCTCCTGTTATTCTTCCAAATCTGTCAGTTCTACTACAGTTAAGAGGCTATCCTACATGAGCACATGCCTTCATCAGGAAACTGTAGAGGAATACTCCATGGCTTATTAAACAGATCTATATCTGATTCATCTGAAGTCAGTGTCAGAGACAGACCACAGAGAATATTTTTGATGCATTCCCCTGCACATAGAAAAGAACAGAAAATTCACTTCTAAATTTAGTTACTGTAAATATTTACATAAATATTAAATATTTTTACATTATATTAGCAATATTAAACATAATATGCATCGTTTATTGTAACACAGTTACACTTACAGCTAAGTAAATTTGTTTTATGAGCTAACTAACATGTTTTATGTTTTTAATACGTATGTACATATGCGGGTATAATATAATGTGAATAGAAGTATAAAAAAAAAAAAAAATTAAACATTGGGACTAAACTACTCATAGCACCTATCTCTGTAGTAAAATGAAGGAAAACCTTTTAGCACAGTAGGTCAGCATTACCTCAATTCCCTGAGAGTACAATGAATAAATACATCATCAAATATCAGTTATCAAATAAATATATCAAACTGATTGTTAAATTGAAACATCTGATGTTGATAAAGAACTTTGATAAGCAATTCTTTTCTGTGCAAGGAAATCAAAATGCATCAAAATTATAATCCATGGTAATCAAAGGTTTGATGCAGCTGAGGCAGAGTGAAATTAAGATCATAAAAGATTTCAACTACAACTACAGTAAAATCTTCCTTACTGGTTTAGTTTTTTTTTGCTAATTTTACTCGTAGGTAAATGCATCTTCATCACCAAGGATCCTACATAATGTGTGGTCTTCTTGGTTCTTTTATGCCTGGTACAACTTGCATCTCATATCCCTCTTATTCTGAAGAAAAACTGTTTGCTTGTGTGCAGCAGCCATGAAGTTAATAATTCAAGACTAGCAACCAGAAAACTAAACACAGATCTTTCATTTCTGTTTCTCTTGCTAACGTTTGCCTCTTTAAAGCTGGTTACAGTCCCTAAGGACTGCTCTGGTCCTCAGATGCTGTGCTTAAAAATACTTCTCTTTGATTTCTCAATTAGTTAACAGCTAAAAACAGACACATTAAATGATGTGTTATAATCATCATTATTGTGGGAAATTATTTCAAATGCTGAAATACAGCAGTTCTTCTTCAGGGTCTGTAGAGTTGCCATTTGGATAGTGACAGTAACACACACAAGATGTACAGGCACAGAACAAAGAGCAAAGCTACAAAACAGATACAGACACAAGGCAACATGGACAGCAGAAAGAAGGCAGGACAGGGAGGCTACACTGGCACTGGCTATAAGTGGAAACAGAGCAGACAGTGGGATTTCCCTTATCCAAACAACATTATACAAATACAGTGCTGCATAAAAGTCAAAGACCACCCTTTATTTATTTCATTTCCTGTTAAAGTTATTCATTTTTCAGTGTCACGTTTTCAGTGATATCTCTACAGATATTCTTCCACTCTTCCAAAGTTGAGTCTAGAGGTAGGCAATATGGTGAATATGTAACGTGGCACTCCTACAGGACACATTAAAAAAAGTACAGGACATGCCACAGGATTATTTTGATCAGCTGAAACAGTGGAAAAAAGTGCTACGAGAAGAATCATATTAAAACCATAAACAGCAATGATGAGGTCTGGACTTTGAAGTGGCCAGTTCATTGTTCTGAGAACTTTGTTTCCTAATCTATTAAAGGACAGCTTCACATTCTTTCAGACTCAAAGTGTTGAGTGGTCATCTCACAGTGTAGAGAATCACCTGTGGTTTAGAACTGAAGCAAAGTGGGACTTGGTTTTCTTGAATGATGCAACATTATGATAACATTATGTGTTATTAATAGCCATGTAAGCTGGAAATTGAATAAATGAAAGGTGGTCTCTGATAAGGCACATAAGGTAACATTTATACAGCAAAGATGTCATACCCTTGTAGACTGAGCAGAGCCTTTATATCTATATTATATCATATTTAAATTAAACACATAATACAAGGCACATTCGGTATCAGTGATCACCTTAAGCGACTGGTGTATACAGAAGTAAGATGTGCATTCACAAAAATTCTCCCAACAGACATTCAGTCTGCTTAAAAAGTGAAATAGAAGCAGAAATGTGTAGTCTAAAGCCAACCAGCAAAATCGGCAGTTTTATTTAACATACTGTTCAATTGTGTCCATCTGGACTTTAAAGAGCACAGCAGGTGTGATTTCAACACTGAGGATTTTGCTGTGCATGTATGTGCACTTAAAACAATGAGAGGAGTGTGGGGTGATGACGTCCGCATGCGCTGACTCTGTTCTGTTCTAATGAACAGGAATGTGTGGCATAATTCAATTCACTATGCAATCTTTTCACATTTCTGCATCCATCTCAATTTAACATGAGATAAATCCTCCTATAAAGAGACTGAGTGCAGCAGCAAGTAGTTCATGAAAGGAGAGGATGATAATAGAAGAGTAACAAGGTGAAACCCCAGAGGAGTGAATGTCCTGTACCTTCATGGGCGCTAGTTGGATGGGGGTGATGTAGGAGGGGTCCACCATAGGTTTTGGCCGGTTGGCCGTGTCTGCCAGCAGGCTCTGCCATTGCTGAGGCAGTCCAGTGAACTTCTGCTCGCGTGGGTCGAACCCTGTGTGCACGCGATGCTCAAAGTTTGAGGGGGCCGAGATTTCCAGCCTCTTCTTCTTCTTTCCAAACATGTTGGAAAAGCTGGACAAACCTGAAAAGACACAGAGAGGATCTTTAACACAACCATGTAACAATATGTACTGCTGTGACACATACAATGCTTTCAATTTCAACGTCGTAAAATAAAACAGAAGCGAAGCAAGTAAGCTGCTGCCCAGACAAGGTAAAATCATCCCCACAATTATCAGACCACCTGTTTCTTTTACAGGTGAGGGACTGCTGAGTTTCCACTGATGCACCTAGGAGGCTAAAACATCCCTGAATCAGCCATTCAGCCAAATGTGCAAACCTTAGCATGTTCTGCACTGTATGTTGCTTTATTGGAGCTTCCCTGTGGTAAATGTTTTGATGTTTTAATTTCTGCACAGTTGAAGTTGGATTTTAATTTACTAAGGCTAATTTTATTTTCTGGCACTTATACATGTAATTGAATGTAATTGCTGCAAAGTTTAAGGTGGAATGAGAAGGCAACTGGAGATTCCCTGATTTTCTTAAATCATTTGCTTCATTAATACCTCCTGTAAACTTGTGCCTCCCACCATCAGACACTCCTGGTATCTGGAAAATATTGCAGTCATTCACACAGTTGGTGCCAGCTGGTCCAGCTTGCTATATGCACAGCCCTAGAACACTTTCTGATGCAGTTGACCGAGTCAGGCGGCTCCTTTTGGAAGGCAATAAACTGAGTGCTTCATTCATTTGACCTGAAGTGTTCATTTAGGCTAAACCCAGAGGACAGGCCATTCCTTTAAGTGTGCCACCTTAAAAACAGAGTGTACTAGCATAGATGCAATAAATCAGACAGTGCTCTTATGAACTGTGACAGAATTGTGAAACCAGTATACTGCCCACTACTATGCAGGACATTATTGTTTAGTGGACTGCCCAGCAGTAACTCTGAAACCTGAAACCAGACCACCTGCAGTTGTTCCCGATAGATGCACTAGTGTCATATACATTAACATACAATTATCATGTTGGTTTCACTACTATAATGAGTATGATCCACCCAAATACTATATGGTCAGTGGTGATTCTGTATGGGATGTTTTTATATCTATGGTTTACATGATACAATGACCAGTGGGTATAGGTAGATAAGAGGTATGTGAACCTTAAACTCTATAAGAACATGCAGTTACAAAGTTTATATGCAAATGTTCAAACCTACTCCCTATACGCACAAGCATCATTAGGTCTCTAGTGTTAACCATATAAAGGCTGCTGAGGACGTATAGTTATACAATTAACAGTCTCAATCTAAGAGATTTCAGTTTTAGTATGGGAAACAATAAAGTAGTACCAGCCAACAGGAGATCCAGCCAAAGAACTACACAATAATACAACGTTATGCAGATATAACAACAGAGCAACAGTGCAACAGAGATGCACACACATAAAAGATCATGCCTTACGCAGTAATCAATACAAATGTCAACAGCACATTGGTATTTACAATGTACACATTATAATAACAACACTGTATAAGCTTGTACATGCCCGTGGTGTGAGCAGTTTTACCTATTTCAACACTAGTTTGCAGAAGAAGAAGGCTTTGTATCCTGGATACGTAAGATCATTCGTTCGGTAGAACTTGCCGACATGAGCTATAAATAAACACTGTTTGCTGTTTGTATCTCTTGATTCCAGCCTTATTGTATAAAAATCTGTAAACTGGTCACTACACACTGGTCACTACACACAGTAAAAGACTGTGTCAAGTGTCTGTGTCAAGGTCAAGTGTGTTGATTAAGGGTCATTGACAAGATGTTCAGCTTTTATGTCCAAGTTCAGAGTAGTAAAGGATAATGGTTCCCAAAGTGACCTTCAGGGAGCAATGCCTTTCACAAATCTCAAGTCATGGTTAGGAGTGTTTGGTATATCATGTCACAAAAGTATCATGTCACTGCAGGAAAACCAAGAAATGTTTTTAATCATTATAATATTTTTTATTAGATGTAAAAAAAAAAAAAAAAAGTATAACCTCAAGAGCGAGGGCATGTTTGATTTGAAATGATTCTGAAAAGCCAGGTGACACAACCACTAAGACCAGAACTAAACAGCTGAAATAGGCAATTCAACTTTAACAAAACTAAATTGTATTAAACATAAACATGCACATAGATATAATGTAAATATAAGCAGGTATAAAAATGTGCGCATCCTTTAATAAGATTTTTTTGTCATTTTTAAAACCTCACTTGTCACTGCTCTATAAACACAGTAAGACTCACAGAAACCAGACTGTCGCTGTCAGTAAACAGCAAAGCCAAGTGACGTGCGAATCCATTTATTACTGTAAGAATACATTTGCCTATGGTGATATGGATCAGAGGCCTTTGGAAATGAAGAGGGCATTTTAACAGCAACTGACCACTCGTCGACCTCTTTGTGTTTTCATTGCTGAATAGATCTCAGTGTGTCGGGATCATCCCTCACTTTTTGTTCGTCCCTGTCATTCAGGGAAACAATGCCGTCCTTCAGCTCGGACACGCCGGGCCCTGCACCGTGCCAGGCTGACCTACACACTACCAGCTGTGCTGCCAACATGCGCACACAGACAAAGAGACAACTAGTGTGTATGTGTGACTGTGAGAGAGAGAGTGTCAACTGTGGAAAAAAATAGAATAGAGCTTTCACTATCAGAGTTCTCAAATGACGGCCAGACTTGCCTGACACTCAAACAATTCATTCTTCCAAATCACATCTTTTTAATAAATAAGCCAACTATTCCGCAAGTCCATTCAAATCAAACTTCTCCTGCAACAGCAACACAATTTTGACATCCATGTTAATTGCCATCATTTAAAATATAACCTATTAAAATGACATACTGCAGCATATTAAAACCAATCTGTTTGAATTGCATATATTTGCTCTCTGTAGGCTGTAACAAGTTTGTGTAATATACATCCAGAGTCTAATTGCATTGCAAAGATGGAAACACGTTAAACACATCAGACAGTCAACGATTCAAAAGTTGCTGTACATTGGGCAGGGACCTGATTACTGCTAGAGCACTTTTGACTGCTGACCTCACATTTAACTGCCTTGTTAATATAAAAGCAAAGCATACCACAGTGAGTAATCAGATCTGAACCTTTTACAGCACAAGACATGTGTCTCTAGGCTGAATGGTCAACGGTTGCAATTTTCTGAACTTCTTTACTACAGTCTCGCTCATTATGTAGATAGTAGGAGTATATGTGAAACAAGCACAGCTCAGCTGTTCCCACGATCTGCTAAAGCAGTTGAGGAGGCTAACGATTTCACATTGCCGTTTAGAAAAACAAGCTTCTGCACATCTTTGTAGTGCAATTTTTAGTTTTAAGCTGACGAATTGCTACATGGCTGTTGTCTACAGACCCTCTGGTGTAGGACAAAACCTTGAAAAAGGTAGCTGTCCTTTGTTATCTTTCTCATTGATAAATGGGCCAATAGAAATGTTCAGAAGTTACTTAGAATACAATCCAGTTACTTTGACTTCCATTAATAATTTAATAAAACTGTAAAGCATGGAGATTTGAGAGGCCATAATAATATATCAAAGACGTGCTGAATCATTTGATTCAAGCAATTTGAAAGAACCAATTCACTATACTGGCTTTCCTTCAATACTAGACACGGTACTGTCCAGATCCGCTCTGCACCCGCCAGCTAAAAGAGGACAAGAAGTGTTTACATGGGCTGCTGAATCCGGCATCACAAGCACATCTGAGAAGCATCCGATGCTCAACCTGTGCACTTGAAAGCACCAACGTGATTTGAATGAACGCACTGCTCTGTCTGTCATCTGACACAGCCGACAGAGTGGACGGCTCCCAGCAAGCGAGAATGTTAAAATTAACATAGGAGCTCATAGAGCTGATTAATGGAGTATTTCCCCTTCAATTTGCTCATTCTAGCTCCAGGAGAGTCGTTGGGTATGATTAAGTGGATTTAAACAGTAGGTGGGGGCGCAGTGGAGAGGCCCTGGGTTAGTGCTGCACAAATACCAGCTTGTGTTCACATTTATCATTTATTGAGATGCCTTACAATATGCTAAACCGGTAATCTCTTAATGTGACATGACTAAACACTGGCCTGCCCTATTAGACCAAAATGACTGACTCTGGACTGATGGACTATGTTTGTCAAAATACCCACAGAAACACATCTGCTGTGCAATATAAAAGCTTGTACTGAAGAGCTAATTTGCATATTGCTTCTTCTGCAATATCAGTACTGCAAAGGTCAACATTGCAATAACATTAAAACACAAACAATAAATTACACCGCCCTACAGTGCATGGCACAAATCTCACACATATTTCCAGTCAATAAAAATGTCTCCTAGGCATGTAAAAGTTCAAATTAAGACATAAATAAGAAAACAATCATAAGAAAAAAGCTATACTATGAGCGCAAACCTGATGAGACTAAAAGAGATACTTCAGTTTATGGTGGCAGCAATAAAACTCAATATTAAATATAAATACTCATCATAACAGCACAAGCAGGTTTTGGTTACAGTTATTATGGGGATTGATACAAATAATGCAGTCCTCACTTTAGATATAGTTTTGGGTATAGCTATAACTTACTTTGGGGATGATGATTAACAAAAATCCATACTTTAGTTTAACTTGTTTGTTGTTGTTATTTGGCTTTGTTTTGGTTGGAGGCGGGGCTTCCATCTTCCGGAACTGCAATACTAGACCAGCAACGACTGCATTGTGGCTTCAGTGTTGGTTTCAGAATTGTTACACCTCTATATATTTGTCATTCAGTACTTAATGAAAAAGATGAGTCTGTTGGAAGTGCATACTCTAAACTGTAAAAAGAAGAGGAGATAATAATCATTAGAATTGTATGGAAGGGTTTATAGTCTTGCTGTGCAGAGAGAAAAATAAAATCCTTTCGTTTTGTGCCATGAAGTTTCCTCTCCTTACAGTTAAAAGAAGTAGATTCTCAAACCTGTCAGTGCAGAGTGTAAACTGGGTGAGCATGTAATTCCTTAGGCAATACACTACATACTTGATGACATCATTCAGTATCTACATTTAACGGCCAGTAAAATCACATTAGTAATTCTAGATTTCAGGTCATCACAGATTAAAAATGAATCAGTGTAAAAGACTAATGGAAGAATGACTGCTGGAATGTCTATATAGAAACAGTGTCGGGCTGAATCACAGCAGTTTGAATAAGGAGATGTGCTTCACATTTTTCCCATGCCTTACATATGTAGCAATGACTTAAAATAACAGCAGATCTTGAACACTGCAGCATTCCCCACACCTTTATCAGCCCCCTTATCCAATTTCTGCTGACTTGTCAATCACCTCACCTCATCTCCTACGCAATGCGGGCATGCCAACAGCCTTTTCTTCTTCTGGCCTCATGCCCACTATCTCCTGTTCATTGGGACTGATTGTGCTGTCAGTGTGGCTTGTTGCTGCTTCAATATCTGTCCACTAAAAATGCACCTTGAAACAGGCAGTATAGCCGTTATATGTTACAACACCAATTCTGCAAAAACTGAAGGCCTGTCTGAGTGACAATGACTATCAGCAAAACAACAAGTTCATAAATATATTACACAGACATATGCCTTTTACCCAGAGACTTGGAGGTGTCTTAAATCCAAGGTTACAGAGTAGATTATCAGTTAGGACTGTTCGCCATCTCAGAGGGCCATTTAGTTAATGGCCAGATGAAAGAGTACATGAACACTCCAATAATAGTATCTGGCCTGTGACTTTTAGGTAAGCAAAGTAGATTTTATTTTTATTTTTATCTATCTATCTATCTATCTATCTATCTATCTATCTATCTATCTATCTATCTATCTATCTATCTATCTATCTATCTAATAACAGTACGCCAGAGTGTCTACTATACATTGCTCTATGCCTCACCACAGTCTGGAGAAGGCATTTTTGGCCATTTCTATAAACCAGGGGTGTCAAGCACAAATCACCTGACTAGTTTTACTTTTGTTTGCTGAACATGGTTTCTTGCCAAGAGCATGAAGTGATGATCATTATAATGGTCACTTGCCAAAAGCTTCAGCCATCATTGTTTTACTTTTCCTTACATGATCTAACTGGAAGGACAGCGTTACTTCTTCATCCTCTCACATGCTATAAAGCGTTTGAGGAACAAAGTGTTATCACAAGACAGGACAGGCCTGGGCTACCTAGTTGGCATGCTTACAGTGGATATGCTCACCGGACAAAATATTTGTCACATTGTGTTTTCAAGGTCGCTGTATTTTCAGGCTCCTGCAGATGGCGTTGCATAAGGATGTGCAGTTACTGGCCCATATGATGAATGGGAATTTGCAATGCAGATGTTAATGGTTGACAAAAACAAGTGATTGCATTTGGGAGTGCCAAAGGCCATAATGTCGCCTACATGCAGAAACTTCACAGCTCCTCGCAGCTGTTATTTGTGCTTGTGGAGGTATTCCATGCTATTAGGCAGACGTGTGGACTCGAGTCACATGACTTGGACTCGAGTCCGACTCGAGTCACTAAACTGATGACTTGTGACTTGACTCGACAACATTACTAAAGACTTGCGACTTGACTTAGACTTTACCTTTACTGACTTGGACTTGGAATCGGACTTGAGCTTTAAGACTCGAAAAGACTTGACAACCCTACTTTAACATAATGAATAAGTAAAACTGAATCACGTAACTGGATCATTTTATATTAAATGGCCCTGTAACGCTAGGGAGCTGAGCCGCTCAGCCCAAATGATCCGTAACCTAGCAACAAGTAAAGCCGTAACCGTACAGCCAATCACGGGAAGCTTTGAGGGGGGCGCCAGTGTTGAATTTGTGCGGAGAAGACGAGTAACATGATCCCAAAAATAATCCTGTTCAACTACAAAGATTATAATGTAGTAAATAAAAGAAGAACTGCGGTATGCAAGACATGTGGAGTCCAGATCACAGATGGAGGTGCAACCACTTCAAACTCGACATTTGAGGCTGCACAAAGAACAGTAAGTCTGTGCTGTGTATATTTCGCGTATAGCAGTTAGCAAGCTAGCAAACGTAGCGACATAATAATAAACAACAGCGAATGTAAACAAAGCTGTTGTCCTCTGTTCGTCCCTCTCTCACACCGTTCACTGTGAGAGATTTTACAGAAAATTAAAGTGTTTAGGAACCACAGCATCTCAGCCACGACGTGGTGAATTAGCATAGAGCAGAAAAGTGTCAAACACAGCAGTTCACACATGCTGTTATATATATATATATATATATATATATATATATATATATATATATATATATATATATATATATATATATATATATATATATATATATATATATCGTCGCTGTCCAAGGAAAAACAAGTATCTCCAAAATGGCAACTTTACAAGAGAGGCCAAAAACCTCATTCAATTTTAATGTAAGTCAATGGAACCAGACGGTTTTTCTAAGCAATTTTGGGCCATTTCTGTTGGTCTATTCATCATGTAGATCTCACAGTGTAAACGACTGCCGCTGTTTTCAAAATTATGCATAAAAAGTCAAAATGGACAAAAAATGGAGATACATGTTTTTCACTGGACGGCGACGATATATATATTACAGGTCCATACATTAACGCTTATGGGTTTTAGAATGTGATGTCATTAAAAATTCCTGTAGATGGAATGTGTGTTCTACTACTTCATTATAGTGTTGTGTTCCTCAACCGTGGCCGTCGTGGCCCACTGCCCTGCACATTTTAGTGTTTTTCTTCAAAAACTATTTTAACTCGGTAATGGTCTGTCTATGAGGTGATTAGTTGGATCAGATGTGTTGGGATAATGGATAACACTAAAAAGTGCAGGGCAGGGCAGTGGGCCTCCAGGGCCAGGGTTGAGAAACAATGATGAGTGTACTTTGTTAGCCTGTTTACAGAAATTTATAGCATACTGAAACAGCTCATATGATATCATGAATCATATGATATTCTTGTCCTTTCCTAATTTTTTTTTAATCCATAAACCTTGACTTTTTGTTGCTGTAAACTGTGGTATAATGTCACATTCATTTTCCATACTGCGTTTAGTACATATCTATTAGAGATTACAGTAAGTACTTTGTTTACTGCACAGTACTTTGCAGGTTATTTAATCCTCAAATTATTTAATTAACGATTTGCACTACTTGTTCCTGTTAAGTAAAATAGCACTTTGTTGTTTGAACTGTTTGAGATGATGCAAGTTGTTTTTGTTATACTAAATACAAACTTTAAAAACATTTATGATTATGTCAGTTTAATATACTATGAATCAGCTGTATCAGTTATGTGAAATATTGAAATGACATCTGGTGACTTGACTAGGACTCGAAGTTTAAGACTTGGGACTTGACTTGAGACTTGCTTGTATTGACTTGGGACTTGACTCGAGACTTGCTTGTATTGACTTGGGACTTGACTCGTGACTTGATTGTTAAGACTTGAGACTTACTTGTTACTTGCAACTTAGTGACTTGTTCCCATGTCTGCTATTAGGTACAGCATGTTTCAGTCACAGGTGAGCTTATCTCTATTAAACAATACATGTGTAGGTCTCTTACATACCGTCAAAACAATTTCTTTACAGTCTGCTGATAAATTTAGTTGGTTCTAAACTAATCATCTCACATACTGCTTCTTTAAGGATACATTTTTAACATGTTTGTCTGAAGCCATCTTGTAGGCTTGATGTAGCACAGGATGGCAGTCTGAGATTCCTGCTTCCCTGTGAGTGCTTTAAAATTCCAGAGCTAAGACATCAACATACACTGCATACATCTTCATTTCTCCTAATAATAACCATGTTTTATTTGCATGGTTTGCTTTACAAATTCTACAGTAAACATACAAGAGGGAATCAACAGCAGACACTTACTCTCCCATCAGATCTCTGGTTGCCTGAAGCTGATGTCCAGACAAACTATTCTTTGAGACATGCTGTTGGGCCTTGCTGACATCATTCATGACATCAGAGCCAAATCGTGACATGATGTCTCAACAAAGGCACACTCTAAAGCATGACGGTGAAGCACTGCTGGACTCTGACAATGCATGTCCAGATTAGACAGGTGCTTAATGTGCTGGGGTTTGCACTGCTTGTGCTGCGGCTTCGCAAACGCGCCACGCTTAAGGGATTGGGTGGGATTATGGGCAGAGGGATGAGAGTGAAGGGGCTGTCTGCAGTCATACTCCAAATGAAACCTATGACCTAGATGAGTAGGGATGTCTTGGCAATGGGATTACACAGACTAGAGAGGGCTTAAGGCATCCTGGGCCAACAGTTAAGAGTGGGGGAAAGGAAATGTGGATGCGTATAGAGAGTGCAGCTTTGGTCTTTTTACTGTGCTGTCACTGAACAGTCAACCACTGACGAATGAACACACACACACAACAGAATCTAATTGCATACATCACTTACATTTGCATGCTGTTAGGCAGAAAACCGCATGAACTGTCATGCTTTTAACTGAGGACATTTGACTAGATTTTGGAGTGAAATGTAGTTAAGTTGGAGGGCCCTAGAGGATCCCTCATCACAGGAGCATGAAGATATGCTTAATGCAAGCTTTTTAATTCCTTGGCTAGTGCACTGAAAAGTTCAGAAATTGTAATTCATAAAATCATAAGAAGGCAAACCCTTAATAGTTAAAACCTCATGAATTATTAGACAAGAAATTGTTACTGAAACCTTTAGTCCAATTAAACCCAGATTTAGAGAACCACAAGAACCACAAAACAAGAATTCTGCTTGTATGGTGATTTAACAATGAACGTGTTCCTAATGCCAGGTGTGATGTCACAAGGTCACAGATAGAAAGGTCTCCGAGGCCTGAATCAATCAGACATTTTAAACCAACAATTGTAGGACAGTAAATTACAGTAACTTACTAGTTTATCAGTGAATCTACTATATAAGTGTTCTAGTTGGGTTCTGTGTAAGTACATGAGAGACGCAGATCTTAAAGATGCCACTGAATGGTAAAATGTATCTACACTGGCGTACTTGAATAAGGAGAGTTCAGTACATAGAACTGACATACTGTTATCCTCAAGCACAGCTGTCATTCATTTATCAACTAAAACGCTTATCCTCCTGGGTCGCAGGGGAGCTGGAGTCTATACCAGCGATCATTACGTGGAAGGCAAGATATAACCTGGACAACACTGCTGTCTCCTCCTTCAAGTACAAATCCCACATTTGAAAAGAGGGCGGGGAAACAGGCCAATTCCAAAATTCCTAAATACAACAACAGCAGAGTAATAGCAATGAAAATAAGGCACTATGTGGAAAATCTACTATTAGTTTCAAAGATATATTTTGATATTTAAAGTATTTTAATGAACTTAATATTTCACCAAAATTAGGCTTAACGTATGAAGACTTATTCAATAAAGGAAACATAAAATACATACAGTTATTGAACACGCCGTAGTTGTCTTCAGTCTTCAGTCCATTTAAGATAAAACAATATGAAGGCTGTGATGTCACTGATGCAAAAGGCCAGTTTTCTAAATGGGAATTATTCCAAGATGGCAGGGTGGACAGCAATGCTTGAACATGGACAAAAAGCCTATTTCGATGAAAATGCCAAAAAAGAAAAATCAATATGGCCAAATAACTTAAAAACTTTTCAAATCTTGTGATATTTTAAAAAGTTGTATAATTTAGCCACTTAAAAACCAAGCAGGATGCTCCACTTCAGACAAAGTGAAGTTAAGCATTTCTATATGTTCATGTGCCAGTTCAAAGTAAAACCTAATAGTTTCACTGTGTTTGTATAAAATGAATGAATTTGAAGTTTAAAAGTAATAAAAATTAATAAATCAGTTCACTGTGAGAAGACAACTTAACACTGTGGGTCTGAACATATATGGGGTTGTCCAGAAACCCTCAGTGAGAAAACATGCACAAAAAGAAATCAACCTGTACAGGTGCTGTTCAGAGCAATGGGCTTCAAAACTCAACTACTGTGTTTGTGATTACTTGGATAATGAGCAGAAGGTACAAAAACAACTTCCAAGACTGAATTTTGAATATAAATCTAATTAAAGTTAGGAAAGGATAGAATAATAAATAAATAATAGATTATAAACAGCAGGTTTAAAACGCGTAACTACATATAAAAATATGTCTGTATATATATATATATATATATATATATATATATATATATATATATATATATATATATATATATATATATATATATATATATAGGTGCCATTGCAATATCTAACTGCAGTTCAGTTTGGTCTTTACCCTCGGCAGGACTAACTGACGAGTTCCTAATGATCTAAAAGTTTTTCCTAGAACTAGTATGTAGTTACGGGAGTGGGGAACAGAAGTGTGGAGCCACTAACAGATCTTAAGAGTTTAAGGGGGTAATTGTCCATGTCCAGCATTAGCAACTGCCAGAAGCCATGTGGTCTGAGTTGTGGCACTGAAAGGGGAAGTCATGCTCAGAACCTTAAGTTCTGTTTGTCCCTGAACCATCTGTCGCCATCTGAGAGACGGCAGGCGTTTCCCGCTCAGAGAAGAGTAGTGGCAATATGGGACGGAGTGGGCCTGGCCCTTCCCCAGCAGCCCTGCTAACAGCACAGGCCCCGTGGCTATTTTTGGCCCCTGTACACATGTGCTGATAACTCACAGGCTTCCAGGCTGCACTCTGCAAGACCTTGCTATTCCCTGTACATGCTCAACAGCACAAGGCTTAGTAGGGCATTTGGTACACATCGCGCTCTTAACTGACTTATGACAAGCATGCAGCACCTGTAGGCTGTGCTTTGCAGCAGTTAACAGAATTACACTAAGGTTACATTCACATTACAGAGGTGAAAGGGCACAAACGCAATTACAGGCAACACTGTTCTGATTTTTTCATCTGTGTACTCTGATATAACAGCCATACCAGTGGCTAACAATAGCAGCTAGTGAAAACATGATGTGTCCATGCACTCCCTCAGAGCTGCTCTGTTCACACCAATGAATAAATATTATCCTTCAAGGCAAAATGTTCCATGAGATAAACAAAGAAATGTCTTAAACATTAAACTGTCATAATCCTATTCAACAGTACTACAACAATGCTAACTACATATCAGATGTCAAAGCGCAGCCCTAAACCACTGTGTTTGACCTCTGTTTGTGTTTGGTCACTTACGAAGCAGCTAGCTCAACTTAAAAAGAACGGAATGCCAAAACTGTCTATGTTTATGAAATGCAATGCCAGTCTACCCTGGGTTTGACCCAGCATGCATGTTTTATTGACGTCAATTTACCTTAAATTAACAAATTTAAGTCCTCAGTATGCATCAAATGTTTATGCCACTATTTGCAATGGAAATAAAGGGTTCAAAAACATTACAATTACACAGTTAAGCTCTATTAGCCATTGATAAAGCTTGGCAGAGGAGTGTCAGCCAACAGGAGCTACATAATCCAGCTATAAAGATGTAGCAGAATGGTTGGTCTGGCTACTTGTTGTCCCTTTCATGCTTCACCACCTTGACCACAAACACACCAACAACAAACACACCAACAACCAGCAACATGTGTTTGTGTTTACCTTGAGATTGTAGACTAGTGCAAATCTAATCTCGAGAAAAAACTGATTAGATCTGTTTGAGAAAAGAGCAAACTAGACAGTATTGGACAAACACATACAACTGATCTTGCAATTAGGTGAAAGTAGAATTACACTTGCTAAATTGTTACTCAAGTGATGCCACCTAGCCTTTGTGTCATATTCTCTTAAGATCTGTGCAGCTGCAGCTTGAAAAAAAAAACAAAAGAGGACCATTAAATATTCAAATATTCATCACTTTCAACATTTTAACTTTCTTCAACATATCAGCAGCTGTACTATTAAAAATATCCCATAAAATGTTCAAATCAAGTCTGAGGGTTTGCCTAGGTAAAGTACTAAGCTAATAGCTAAAAAAAAAAAAGTAGCTAAAATTTGACATTCAACATTGAGGGCTGTTTTGTGAAATGTGCAGTATGGTTGGTTTACTACTTTATGTGTAGTTAGCATTATCACACACACGCTGCAAAACTTCAAAGAAGGCACTTAACAGGCACCACAAGTAATATGTAAACAGTGCCTCAATTTCATTCGCTCTCCAGTCCACACGGTTTAGCGCCTCATATTGAAGTTCTAAGGGATGTTTCAGCTCTGTGTGTTTTTGCAGCTCAAAGCAGGACAGCCAATCAGAACAGAGCCCATTTATCTTATATCATTCCTAAAGGCACAGTAACTAAAACAGCCTGTTTTGTTCAAGGGATAGAGGGAGGCCTCAAAGGGGTAATGTAAAATTAATTATGACCATTTTAATAGGATTTTTCACACTAACTTACGGTAGGATATGAGCCTTTAAGTATATATAGAATGTTACAGAAATTACACCACTGAATGAAATGCACCCCAACAGACACACATATAAAGTGTTTCTGCCATTTAAACCAAACAACACCAAAACGGCAAGCTCATATGCACTGTTTTGAAAAATGATAAATAAATAAACCATTAAATAAATAAATAATCAAAGAATAGTCAAAGAAACAAATAACTGAAACAGTCACATTCATATATTTTTTCCGTCATAAGAATCTTAAATAAAATGTTTTACTTTTTAAGACTTATATCTATTAATAACTAATATCTTCTATTTCTAATGGTCACAACATGTTCACACAGCAGTTAAAGCAGATGGCATTTTCAAATTCTGCAAAACAATAAAGAAAAATAACCATTGTTTTTTAAATAAGGTCAGAGAAAGGTTCTTTGGAGTCAAGATTTTTCTTTAGGTTCTTTAGAGAATTTTAAGCAGTTCTCCTATGGATCCACTCCAGAGAACATTTCATTCACTTCGTACAAAGTTTTATATGACAGTGGCAACATGCTACCCCACTGTATACAGTCTTACCTGGTATCAGATTCATTGTTCCTCTTAAACCAAATGACTGCTCCGGAATAATCACCACACACAGCACATTATTAGCTCCCAAAAGAAAATTTGGTGCATGAAGGGAATCGCATTCCCATGTCCTTCCTCAGTGGAGGTGTGGTGGAAGCCTCGCCTGGGGCTGCTCACCCATGCGCACTCTGGTAGCGTCCATTGAAAGACTGGACCAAAAAAAGTGCCGACGGCAGCATCTCGCTGCAGACAGGCTAAGCCCAGAGCTCCGGCACACGGGCCAGTCTCGACTCCTGGTCACCACCATCGTCCTGTGGTAGCCGCCCGCTCTCCTCACCCGTTATGCCACTTCCTCTCACGCCCTGGAGCACTGTGGCACCGTGTGTGTGCATGTTCTCACACACACACACATACAAACAAACACACACACTCAACATCCGGTTTGTGAGCAGAGATCACCACCGAGACAGCACGGACCCAAGTGCCCTCTTTAATGTGTCAGAACAACTGAGAGAGGGTAGTTTCCGGAAGAGAGAGAGGGGAAGAGAGAGAGAGACAGTGCAAGAGAAAGAGGGAGATAAAGAGAGCAAGAGGGAAACAGCTGCTACTGTCATTTAACACAGAGCGTCTCCAGTCCACATTGTAATTATCACATACAAGACATTCAGGCTTAAATTAGAGCTGTTTGTACTGATCAAATTAGTGGCACAATTATCCTACACCTTATTTTTAAGGATCCACTGTGAAATCATTAGACCATTATTGATTTATCTAACTTAACTAACCTATAACTATTAATATTTATACAATGACATTTTTATTTATTTATTTAAATTACAGTATATACACATTTGGAAAAAATTTGGTATATTTAACAAATAAACCAAAAAAATGACAGCAGGTCAACTTCTGTGACGGGTCCCGCTTTTGTCTTGGTGGAGACAACCAATGAATCCATGTGAGTGCCAAGATGTACGGTTTGTTATCACACGTCACATGTCCAGAAGGCCTGGTGTCACTCCACCTCCACCCGTATTGCAAAATCTGCAGAGGCCATGTGAAAATATTGCAGCTGAATGGGATGGAATAATCGCAGGACACTATTAGGAACATCTACAACTCCATGCTGAGATGTCATGTTGCATTAGCAGACATGGTGGCATGACGCCATACTGAGAGACACTATTTCTGTATGTGTAGATAGATAGATAGATAGATATACTGGCATCGGCAGATTTCTACATCAAATACATTAGAATTGGCTTATAATTCCCATGTAAGTGCACCACTAATTATTCTGACCATAAATCAAATAATTGGAAAAAAAAAGGCAAACTCTACAACTAACAATCTAAAAAACATTGACCCTCCTGAGTTTGACTACTAGAGCTCCCAGTGCTCAGTGGGCAGAAGGGAGTTGTAAATACATGCTGTATTAAACAAAATCTAAAAACAAATTAATTTAGTCACTGCAATTAACTGAACACAATCAGCTTCATACACTCTAATGCTTTACTGTGTTACCCCAAACAATAAAGAAATTAATTCTACAAGTAGATGTAGGCCCATATATGTTTATTTATGTAAGACATTAGTGGCATTATTTACACAAGACATATTACATATTCCACAAATGCCATATCTGTAAATCTCTATATATTTCATCAATTATAAAATCGTTTTTTGTTGGTGTCAAACAAAAATTGTTGGAAAAAGAAACACACTGTTTAAATTTTTATTTTTTGATGTTTTATTTTTCATGTTAAGTTTTTATTATAACATGATGGGAAATATTCTGTATGTTATGCAAATTTCTCTATGATTTGTAAATTACCTGTGGCATCTTTCATCATTCTGAACACATCAGAACTTTCATTTCTAAATTAGAAATCTTTTCAGACTTAGTATTTTTCATACTATTTAGCAAAATGTCAGTTTATACTACGGTTTTTTAATTTGAACAGCAAGGCCAAACTTTTGACCAGAAATGTACTATTAACACATGAATGCTTAGCATCACTCACACAACATGCATTTCCACAGTTATTTCACTGAGCACACTCCTAGGGGTCTTCTCCATGAATGAAGCCCCTCATAACTCTCTAAAGAGTGTAAAGTGTTTCAGAAGGGGCTAGTGTGCCTCCCACAGCTCCAGGAGCTCAGTGTGAAGTCTGCAGCAGCACCACACCCCTCTTGCTCCAAAAGCTATTTTTACAGCCGCCCACACAGCCAGCAATGGCTGCCGTAGCATGCTTATTAGGGCTGAGGGCTGCGGGGGCATCTGGCCTATAGCAGTGGAGATATCACTCCAGGTCCACATACTGTATCTTCACCACAGAGACACTTCAGATCAACCAGGAACATGAGAACAGCCATCTGAAGCATCCAAAGCATTTCCCAGAGCTACAGTCTGTATTTTGAGGTACATGCAAGCCTGCTAAGGTTCCTCAGGATGAAGTTTAGTCATTAGTCACTGACCCTGAGGGTCATTACTTTCACTTTGCTGTAATTTCATTCAATCTTAGTTGCAAGGAAATTTTTTTTTTTCTGGCTTTTTTTTTTTTTTAGGAATTTTTAAATAGCAATATCTGCAAAGCAACAATGTATACACACCAGTACCTTTCCAGCATGTTCAGATTTATAGAGCTCTAATGAAGTTGTTCATGTGCTCTCTACTGGACAGTAAAGTAGACATGAAAATCTTAAATCTTAATTTTCATTCATTGATTCATTGATTCATTTATTCATTCATTCATTAATCTTCTTAGATACTTATCCTTCTGGGTCGAGGGGCGTGATGGAGCCTATCCCAGCCCTCACTGGGGGGAAATCAACAAACACCCTGAACAGGTCGCCAGTCCATTGGAGGGCCACATATGACCATTACCAACTAGCAACATAATATAGACAAAAACTAAAAATATAGATATTTTATTCACAGGGCTGTTAAGATGTGAACAGTCACAACTGCGACTAGTGGGAAAACAGCGGCATATATGAGCCATTCATAGACTTCCAAAAAAGCTAATTAGCTGCACCTGCCAGGGTCAGTATGTTGGCGCATAATGCCCCCGTACAGAATACATGCAAGGTTTTCTTCAATATATATATCACAGTTTTTTCATGGCTTACTGTTTACCAGTCTTAACCAGAGCTTGGGAGATAAGACAGCCTGGACTAGTGGGTTTGTGGCATGGAAGAAGTTTGCCCAAGTGCTAAAGCACACACAAACTGCCTAGCTCAAGAAAATTCACCAGTTTTTTTCTGAGTGTAGTTTCCCACCACCTGTGTTGGTGACCAAGAATAACTAATGTTTAACTAATGTTAAAACATATTCTGAAACGGCACAGAGTTTGTCATGGGGCTGCCCAAGGAATGAAATTCAAGGGCTCTTACATTTGGAAACAATTAGGATTAAAAAGGTTGAGGAACGCGAATGGAATATTTTCACATTTCATATTTTCAGATAAATTTCTCCCCTTAATTTAATGAGCTAAGCGTGAGAAATAACTGCTATCATATCACACCATGCATCCATTACTGCCTGCAAGGTGTTAAACACTCTTTCCTGTAGGGTCAAAACCAAAAGTAAATGATGTTATGTTAGAAGTACCTTATTGACCTCAGAGTTTGAAATCGGGCCAGTATGCAGCGTGATCTCACCATCCCATTACAATGCAAAACAGGTGCCATGAAACCATGAGCAGTGAGTTACATCAGCTGATGGTAACTGCTGATGTCAGTGAACACGCTGCGGCAGATGCTGTGAACTGCTGATGCCAGTGTCTGCACCTTCTAATGGTTAATCATTTAAATCATTAATGCTAAATAAACCAGTTATCTCAGGTAGTTCACAGCTGAGCAGCTGAATTTACACATAAGAGAGGCTTAGTCATTTAGGACAGATGTAATAGGCATAGGCAATATATCAATGTTTTTTATTATTTTATGATGAATGATGTCACAAATATGCATTTTTAAGCATAGCGTGAACATCATCAGTACATAAAGAACACTGATCAAATGTGACAGCATCATTAGGCCTGTTTAACTAGATTTAGAGCAGTGAAACATTTAACCCTGTATCACTGTATAATCATCATGTTCATAGTTTTTAACAGGATTTTTTAGTGCGGCACTGCTGGCGCTTTTTGTCTGTTCAAACTTATCTGTCCTACATATCGGGTGCCATATCGCCCAATGTGAAGATAAAGAACTTAATATTGATGTTAAGTTCTGCTCATGGTTGAGACATTATTAAGAAATTACACAGAGATAACAGCTCCACATTAGACCATAAACAAGCTTCATTCCATTCCCACCCAATTTTCCCCACCACTAGATATTCTTTATCAAAAATCCACAATGCCTTCAAATAGCCTTTGTCGGGACCCATATGGTGTTTGTAACACTGCCTGGAGGGCAACATCTGTACACAGCCACTGTGGGTGGAAGGCCAGGAAACGCAAACCATTTCTCTGAAAGATGGAAAAGCGAGGTGTTCCACTAAACAGTCTTTTGGTGGGATAAAATGCTGCTGGACAAAAAGAGCTGGATGTCGCTGACCATATAGAGCCCCCGAACAGCTAAGGCATTGCCTGCGGACACTCTCAGCCGGTGTCAAGCTCAATCAGCTAACAAACCACTCGGATGGGTCAAAGTGGTCTTAGTCCAGGGTGTGGACAAGCACACCCACTCACATAGAATAATGCCAACACTGGAAGCTGTACTAAGGAGGGCTGGGGCAGAAAAGCAGGCTACACCCAAAAACTCATTCTTGTATAGCTAATCCTGAAGATTCCTTGCTAACAAAACCATTCCTTACAACCAACGAAGAACTTGTGCACAATGATATACCAAAACACACGTTTGTGTTTTTTGTATTATTCAATTTAAGTGATATAAATTATGAAAGTTAAAAGGCCTGCTTAGATAGACTGGGTACTGGTTTTAGCTAAGCTAAAGTATTTTAAAGGTTTTTGCACCCATCATTCAAAAGCTACTGGAGAAAGAAATCATCAGTGTAAAAGTACACTACGTGTATATAAGTCCACAACCACGTAAAAGTCAAACCTGTATAGATTACAAATGGCACTTATGCAGACAGTTCCAGAAAGTATTTTGAGAAAACTAATGCAACATGATGCTACAACCCCTAAAACGTCCCTGCTGGGATGGTGTTTCTTTAGGATTGATGTTAGGTTTACCCCACACACCTGCCCATAAAACATCATCCCACATTTAGATGAGAAATTCTGATGCTTCAGTGTCTTTGTTCTTCAGTAATAGCTCTCTGGCCACCCTGCCATACAGGCCAGTTGTATGTTGAGCTTTCACAAACTTCAGTTCAGTTTTAGAGAGTGTAAAATCACTCCTTCAAAGTGATTGTTGGACTTTCTATAACTTCCCTCCCAAGACCTCTTCTCGCTGTGACAGATTTGAAGGACAAGGCCTGAGTGGTATAATACATTTTTCATTTCTTCACAACTGACCCAACAGCAGTCACTGTGATATCCAACATGCTATTTCACAGCCTGCCCAGTGGTATTTTAAATAAGCGGGTCTTTTAAGCAGAAGAAGAATAACTTCTTTAATGATTCACAGTTAGGGGACAATTGTGAGCCAACTGTGTCCTCGTTAAGACATTTTTTTTCATTGGTGTAAACTAGAAGCTTTCAAAGCACGAAGGTTAAATACTTATGTAAACAGAATTTTCTGTTCATGATTTTCAGTATTTCTTGCCAAAGAATATTTCTCTCTTTCTGAAACCCGTATGACATTAAACTCACTATTATTTTTAAGAGTCAGTCCTTTAAAATAAAATATGACAAGTCACAAAATATCACAGTGTCATTTGTTATCCAGACAAATCTGGTGACTTTGAAGGGGGGTGAATACTTTTAAGAGACAGCAAATGACAGTAATCTGCTGTTGGGTAAGAGGGGGGACTTCTTTCTTCTTTAGACTTATCCTTCCTGACAGCAAGTATAAAAAAAACATTTAAAACTGCAGTAGACACAAGATTAAACATCCAGCCAAACTGATAAATACAAAACAGAATTATAATAACGCACAGCTTAAAATGTATCTATATTCTGATGAGCATGTGTGACTGAAAGCCCTAAGTCAAGACGTTCTGCATTGTCACTGATGCAAAATTAAACAAACACGGCAGGCTTAAAGAAGTGAAGGTTCTTATTCACTGTTGGACGTGCACACAGTAAAAGCAGAAGTGGCCGGTTACACAAATGAATAAACAAGCAGGTGTTATTAATATTACTGTTATTACAGGGTAGTGTTTATTTATTGTTAGTTTTGAACAGAGAGAAAACGTGGGTTAGCGAACACAGTTACTTGAACTTAATGTGGGCAGAGGGACCTACATCAGCTTTGTGATTGGTGAGGATACTGCTTTTGTAGGCACCATCCAAGATTGGGCCTGCTCAGTTTACACTGAAACTGACATTTTTGGCCATGTAATGCCCATAGGAATGTTATTCACAGGACACTTTGCAACTAATCTTTGCTACTCCTTAGCGTATAGCTTACTGATACTGTGGGCAGTTGTAAATTCTGGAAGCTTCTGAAAGGCGCAGATATAAGCTTGAGTGTAATAGCCACACATATGAGACAAATGACTTTCTGTAGATACTGCTGTGTGCTTATATCCACTTTGTTCGATTTGGCATGGACTAGACATGTTTCTGGATGGAGGCCACATCAATGCTCAGCCACTCTTGCATCAAAGCATTGTGCAGATTTGGTGGATGCCTTCTCTGGCACAACTCTGAGGAGAATTTCCTGTAGACTGGGATTTTTATTGCTGTTGATAGACCTGTATGACTGCACACCTATTCAGCTACTGCCTTCACACTACGCCCAAATGCAATCACTCAATTAACATCTGCTTTGGACCCATATTCCACACATCAAACGAGACATTTACTTCACTGTACCACCTCCTCTCAATCTATGATTGCGTAACACACCCAGCAGGTGTTTATAGCCCCATCATCCTCATGCAACGCCACCTGCAGGAGCCTGAAGTTATTATAACCTTAACCATGAAATATTTGGTCTGGTGAGCTCACACATATGAGCAGGTGAGCTAAATCAGATTTTAACATGGGACAGTGCCTCGGCGGGTCCGCTCCTAGATTTGCCCGGGATATTACTAGATACGCAAACTGATACACATACATATAAGCAACTGTGCGACTGTGTGACTTCAGTCTACACATAGACACACCCACATGGTCCTGCATTAAGTATTTAGAGCCACTGAGAGCTGTACAAGTTAAACTACAGTCTATCGCACTGATCTTCTGGAGCACAGCCATGTACTATTACACACACACGTGCGTGCACACACAAGTAAACACATACATGATTCAAGCAAGCATGCAGACACACACATGCATGCACATATATATGTATACATTTACACCCACCCACACACACACACACACTCACACACACACTCACACACACATACATTATTCACTCAAACAAGCACATACACACACTTAGATTAGCACAGCACTGTAGGTTTGCTGGCTAAAAGTGCTCTTTCTCTCTCTCTCTCTGTCTCTCTCTCTCTCTCTCTCTCTCTCTCTCTCTCTGTATCTATCTATCTATCTCCTCTCTATGAGCCTGGTTCACTCCTCCTTTGTCTGAGAGTACTTTGCTGAGGTCCTTTAGGACCCTGCCAAAATCCCTCTGCATGAATCATTTAGCATCCCCTGCACACCCCCAGCCCACAGGCACTGTGCATGTGTGGATAAGCAGGACATACATTCATATTTATGCAGCAGTTCATGAACAGCTTTTAGTTGTTAATCCTATTTTGAACATTTGGCATGATTATGATGCGCTTACCAAATATGAACTTTGACATGATGAATGATCATTCATCAAACAATGCATTCCTTTCACATACATTTCAAATAAACATGCATCAGTTTCTAAACAGTCATTATCATAAAAGTAGCCAATTTCCTAAAAAAGGCATCCCAACCAAAGCGCTGATGCATAGATCTCGACATGGGCAAAGTCTACGCAGCTATCTGGTTTGTTTCGCTCATTGAAGAATCTGTCATTTTCCAGTATTGTGATGCTAATGTAGCTAGCTGTGCATAGCAATGTAGCAGGCCATGTGTGTTCATATGCTCTGTGGGAGTGGCTTTAGACAGATGGTTGAAATCTGAGGGTGTTTTTCGGTTTGTTTGTTCTTTTAAAGACATGCTTTTCAGGTTTTCCCTCCCCTTTAGTGTATTATGCTGCTTTCTGTAAGCGTAAATATCTACATTATAAAACCCACGCGAGAGAAAGGAGCTCTGACTTTTCCCAGGTACCTGAATCAGCTAGCTTATATTCCACCTCTTTTTCTCTGTTACAGGGTGACAATCTCATAACACCATCCTTATTGCCTGCCTACCAGCAAGTCTGGTACACCCTTACACATCACACAGAGAGCTAAACAGGTACAAACGTACTACTCTGAAACATCCTGCACTAGCCCATCTTTCGAAGGTGGATCAGGTCCACTGACTTATTTTTACCTGACTTTTGGTTCAGACTCAAACTGATACAGAATAAACAACAACACTGTAATAACAGACGCAGCGCCGTGGGGGTGGACCTGTAGCAGGATGCCGCTCTGGTGGTTGACAGATCAGAACAGAGTGGGTGAGCTTCTATACCACCTTCATAACACAAACTCACAAGGTGCTTCACAAAGTAGAGGTTTAAACCAAATGCTTAACAACAGATACATAAACAACAGTACAAATTAGCTGTAACAACTCTAGATGTTTAAGTGTTAAACAAACCATGTGTCTGAGTGGGTCGTAAAGCGTAGTGCAGAGTAGGAATGGTACAGTATGGAGAATAGAGAGAGAGGTTGTGGAGTGCCTGCAGTGCTGAAAATAGTTTCAAAAGGCCCTGAGGTGTGGATATATCTACTGTAAGCTCCACCATTGTTCGCCTCCTCTCATGGAGCTGTGGGTGAGAGGTGTTTTAATGTGCTTTAATGGCCATCTCCTCTGCCTGTACATGCTCGCACATACATGTGAGTAAGTGTTTTTGCCCACAATGTGTAATCTCTGCCTTTGTGTGCTTCAGAGTGCGATCAGAACTTAGTGGCGGCTTCCCAGAGGCATTACGTAACATAAAAACACAGAGTTCTGTGTACCACCAGGTCAGCAGCAGCCTACACGCACAAGAGAGAGACAGAGAGAGATTGCTGAGGTACAGAGCAGACCATATTTGACGATGCCCTCACTTTGGCAAAGCGTATGATTTGGCTGGAGGAAATTAGGGGTGGCTCAGTATCCTCACTCCAAATAAGTGGAACCTTTGAGCTTTGTTGATGATGTAAGCTGCTCCAATGACAGACTACTATTCCAAACCTTCAGAAGCTTCTGCTGAGCCTCAGCTGCTTATCTGCACTCATAATCTTCCACATCTATGGTCCAACAACAGCACTAACAACTCAAAGGCTTCCACAGTGCTCCGTCCACACATATCTCCACAGCACATTACCACATGGGTTTTATGCCAATCCTTAAAGAAACTTACAGAATAGTCAGACTGAGGCCATTCTGAATACAACTTCTAACTTCCTATGACTTACTATGCCATTCAGAGAAGTAACTGAACAACACTGGTTTACACAAACTAGAGAGTAGTACAGGGTACATAAAAACAGATGGAGGTTCCCAAATTAGCATATTACTCACTAAAAGACAGGCTGGTCAAATTGGTGGGACTGGCGTCCAGCTTATGTGTCTCGTGTTGCAGAACATGGAGTCTTCACCGCACTTATTAAATGCACGTGAAGTACATTTACCTGTGTCTGCCATCATTTTTCACCAATTAAAATAACAACAACGCCTACAGAAAACTTAGGTAACTCATACTCCTGCTCGCATCACTGTGACTGGACTGGTGTGATGGTCATGATAACGCCTACATTAAGTGGTACTCTATGCATGTGCATCATTTTGGATCAGACCACTTGAAGCGCGTATGTAAACAGATTTTTATCAGACTGTTGAATAGAGTGTGCATATAAACACTACAGTCTCAATCTACAATCCTTAAGAAATTATTAAAATTGGTGAAAATGACAACGACAAAAGCACAGCAAATCATAAATAAAGACTGTACACACAACAAAAGCTTTCCTTTAAATTCAAATCATAATAATGCATCTTCTCCTGTGCTTATAAAGACTAATATTTTATTGACTGAATGTTTAGAGTATGTTCTTTCAATTGAATTTCAATGACCTTCGAGTGAGAAATAACCTTGGACATCTCAGCAGCCTAATAGCTGCCCTGTAAGGTTTAACTCTAACTGGTCAGCAATGGGAAAAGCCCAATACCAAACCATGAATAAAGCAATAAGTTAGTAAATAAATAAAAGGCACATTTTTATTGCTTCACTTGTTATTCTCCCTGTCGACATCTAAAGTGCTATTACCCTCTCCCGTCTTTAGGTACCTTCTGTCCCAAACGCAAGGCATGTATACTGCATGTGTACTCACCACCGGTGCAGTTCCCTGTTTAATGCATGTGACATGCAGGGGTTAACTCTGCTAACCCAGGAGCAGGAAGTAGTTGAAAATATGGAAGACGAATCAGTCCTAACTGCTTACATAAAACCAATGTATTAATACGGGACTGAAAGGGTAATCGTTTTATATGGTAATTACAATTTGAAAGAATAATTTTAAGTCATAAGAGCTGAATTTTCTATATATTACATAAGCAACTATTTTGTCCCACATTTTAAACGTGCGTAGAAAATCTGACCTAATAACACACCTGTAAAGTGCTTGTAGTTAAATTAGTTAAGTCAGTTGCAACAAAAAGGCCATGTTGTGTATATCGATGCTGTCCAAAGAAAAACAGGTATCTCCAAAACGGCAACTTTACAGGAGAGGCCAAAAACCTCACTTAATTTAAATGGAAGACAATGGAACCAGACATCTTTCCAAGCGGTTTTGGGGCATTTCTGTTGGTCCATTTTTCATAAAGGTTCCACACAGTGTAAACAGCAGTTCATGTGATCAAATGAGGCATAAAAGTAAAAATCAACAAAAATGAAGATACATGTGTTTCTTTGGACAGCAACGATAGGTGACATCACAACTATCACAACTAACTGTAGAGTGGAAAAAATGGACATTCTGGTCCTCCTAGCCAAAAAACAAATAAAAAATGAATACATAGGAAATAAATTAATTTTAAATGTTATATCAGCATTGGTCAATATCGGCCTTTCTTTTGAAAAAAGCATACTGTGACATAACCAGCTTTTAAATACAGGAAACAAAGGCCTATTGGACCTACAGTCCAATTTCTGTTAGCCAGCCTCTTGTCCTTAATCACTGGTCATTTTCTAAACACAGAGCCCTCTTGGCTGGCTATTTTTGGGTAGCAGACCACTCTTGCACTCACTCTAGCACCAACACTGACATGTAAAAACCCTCACACGCTCGCTACCATGCAAGCATATAATGCACTGCTGTTATGGGAAAGGTGAACTATCCAAATAATTGCTGGTCCACAGCAGTCCTGGACCTAGAGGTGCATGACAAGAGATGGACTACACTCTAATGTACCTGTATAATGGACCAATAAACAACACTACACATACAGATGTTTGCAAACACCTGCTCATTCAACATCTCTTCTTTAACCGGAGCCATTAATAGGGAGTGTGCAGCAGTAACAGTCTCTAGATGAAACACAAGCCCATCCAGAGTTGGTGTGGGTGTGTTAGTGCATGGACAACACTCAAATGTGCTGGGGGCCTTTGGGGTCAGGATATGAAACCTATGAAGTAGGCGGCCCTCATAAAATAGCAAATGAGTAGAAGCACAAAGTACCTGTGTGTGTAAACCCTCCAGTCTAGCAAAGTACAAGCTTATGGAAAGCAGGAAATAGAGACGCTTGTGTTCATTTCATAAAAATGGCCTGAAACTGAACAAAGCATGTTCTATATAGGCATTCTATAAGGTTCTTTAGAGTGATGTCATGAAAGAACCACCTTGGTTTCTCTGACACTGAGTGGCTGTATTTAGGTAAAGGGTGCTTAACTGGTTCTCCTGTAACACTGCTCCAAAGAACCTTCATTTTTGGAATAAGTACCTCACACAAGAAGATACTCAACATAAGAAAGGAAGTTATAAGACTGCCTACTGGGACCATTACTGTTAGAGCATAAAACAGGAAGAGCTCACCTAGAAAAAGATGACTGAGGATTCAAGACTGATGGGAGACACATAAACAACCATTGGCATGTAGATGACACATTCCTTATAACATAGGAAGAGCTAAAGATGTCTCTATATGGACATTTCAATATGGAGAATATAAAAGGTTATGGCACCAGGACTGTACAGGCCATGGTTATTTCTTTATCGATGTGAACATTGGAATATAGGAAGCTGGACAGGTAAAATACTGATGTCTTTGATTTTTGGTGCTGGCAAAGAAGAGCACACTGAACAGCAAAGTAAACAAATACATGGATGACATGGAGCTTTGAACCCAGATAGCCAACAGCTCTTATTTTGGGCACATTATAGGCAGGAACAGTTCACTAGAAAAGACAAGCACACTTGGAACAGCTGATGGTAAAAGAAGAAGAGGATGCCCAGTAACAGATGGCCAGATACAATCATGATCAGTCATGAACAAATTCTTCTTCAAATACAAATCACACATTTGCAATAGAGGGCAGTAAACCAGTCCTGTTCCTAAACTGTTACATAACCGTCTTGACTTATTAATATTTACACCCCCATAATTTACATACACCAGCTCACATACTAGCTCAGTAGAACAGCAAGACAGTTTCTCATCCCTCAGACAACATTGGGCAGACATCACTCAGGATTTGACCGAAGAGACTGAAGAGAGGAGCAGTTCCTACTTTATTAGCATCACAAAAATCTTATTTTGTGTTGGTGTTGATCAAAAACAATTAGCCAGCATGGGTAACGTTAACTACTAACAACGTCGTATTTAGAGCAGGTCAGGTGTCTCACTGTGTTTTCATCTCGACCAAAGACGTACAAGGGTTGACAATGAAACTGAAACACCTGTCATTTTAGTGTGGGAGGTCTCATGGCTAAATTGGACCAGCCTGGTGGCCAATCTTCATTAATTGCACATTGCACCAGTAAGAGCAGAGTGTGAAGGTTCAGTTAGCAGGTAAGAGCACAGTTTGCTCAAAATATTGCAATGCATATTTCAACCTATGACATACCAGAGTTCAAAAGAGATTGTTGGTGCACGTCTTGCTGCCGCATCTGTGACCAAGACAGCAAGTCTTTGTGATGTATCAAGAGCCACGGTATCCAGGGTAATGTCAGCATACCACCAAGAAGGACAAACCTCCACCAGCATCACATAGTGACCTGGCCACTATCCTGCCACAAGAATGGCTTAAAATCCCTCTGACCACTGTGCAGGACTTGTATATGTCATTCCCAAGACGAACTGACGCTGTATTGGCCGCAGAAGGAGGCCCTACGCCATACTAATAAATGATTGTGGTCTAAAACCAGGTGTTTCAGTTTCATTGTCCAACCCCTGTAGATATCAGAGAAAAAATACACACCACATCTTAAGTAATACACTGCCTTTGTCTGCACCATATACAGAGTAATTTGTATTTATACAAACAAGTCCATCATTATTTACCATATTATCACAAAATCATATTAAGATAAGACACTGCACTATATCCACACCTGACCATAACACCTATGAGCAAGGTGGACATCTCTTTCCAAAAATATGGCATAGTGCTTTCCCCTCCTCCTACTTTGCAGCTTTCCACTCGTCTGGAAAGCTTTACCACAATATTTTGGGGTGTGATTATGAGAATTGGTGACCATTCAGTCAAAAGTGCATTTGTGGGAAAATCTGGCTCGCAACAGATGTTCTAGTTTAGTCTAAAGATGTTCAAGGCTGCTATGGTCAGGCCTAAGCTCTGCGCAGTCTAATCGAGTTTCTAAACTCGTCTTTGTGTACAGTGTTCCCAGTCATGCACTTACAGTTAAGGCACTAACAGATGACTGGGGCAGATATAACTTGTTTGGTGTTCCAGGTATTCCTAATTATCCTCAGTAGCGGTATAATGTGTCTTGAGAATCACAGCTCACTTTATTCTTGAATACTGGAACAGGTCTATACAGCGCTCTATAAGCCTAAATACAAACTGTATACTGGCATACCTCAGTCTCTGGTACTGATGCACCAAACTAAGGCTAGCATTGGTAACTACAGAGATGGTCTTATTTGATTTCACACTTCATTGGTGGTAAGGAGGAGGAGATGGTGCCTAGTGTGATTAGAGGGAGTAGTTTATTGCACGTACACATAAAAGAAGACTTACAAGAGCACATAGTGGGTCACATGGTACGGGGGCTGGTCAATATATGCTCTCCAAATCTAATTTTGCAGCCTGTTTAATTCATTCACACTCTGTACTTTGGTCCATCACTGGTGTTTCTTTTGTTCTTCCATTATCAGTGCCAGCAATCTCTCTCTCTCTCTCTCTCTCTCTCTCTCTCTCTCTCTCTCTCTGTCTCTCTCCTTGAGCATTCTGCTATTTATACATTTAATTGCATACAACCCATCTGCCATGGGTGCCTAGCCTGGAGTGGAGCTCGTCAAGTCTCATTTTGCTCAAAGCATTTGGCCTACATAGTGTATGCATGCTCACACAACACACACTCGCCAACACCATCAGCAGCACACTTGCACAGACTTCACACACAAGCCTACTCAAAGACATACACTGCATAGCATGTAAAACCATCACTCAACACAGGAGACTCAGTGCTGCATCCATGTTGGGATGGTAGCACCATCCTAGATCTCTACACGTGTGTTGACAAATAACCAGTGATTGACACATGACAATATTAATATAATATATTTTATTTTTCCGTCCCAACTTTGTTAGGTAACTTAAAGAATTTTGGTAAATTCTGACTAAATTAATAATTAATGGTAAGAAATAAACCCCAAACAGCAACTAGAACAACTATTCCTCAAGTGAATGTATAAGTGCTCTCTTTATAATTGTCCCTATATAATTTGAAGTACATCAGTATAAGAATGCTCATAAACTTACTTAAACATCAATATAATATATTATATATTATCATTTCTGTCCAGATTTCAGCAGTTTTTGCGAAAGTGCATTATATCCTTTTAGTTATTGTGGCTACCATTACCAACAAACAGTTCATTGTTAATAAGATTCATCCACCAATTGGCACTGGCAGAATGTCAAAACGTCAAAAACATTTGCACACAAATTATTCTGTAAAGTATTGCTAACATACCATTAGTATAGGGAAAGAGGAATCATATAACGAAAATTCATAAACATGCAGGAGACAAAATAATAATCATCTGATCAAACTGTCGCCTACTTACAAAGAATAGCAAGTTATAATGAGATGTCTCACCAAAATGCAAAACAAGCGTTTGGGAATAGCAGTTAGAGCCTGGTGGCCATTACTGCACTACTACATCACGACAGAACTATCTACTCTATTCCCCATTACTGTCTCAGTCACTGCTTTCTTAACAGTCCGATACATGGTCTCTGGTTAAGTTGATCTGTTAGAACAGACTCTGTTGTCTCAGGTCTGATTCTCGTTATCATGCTGGACTATGTGATATAGTTTCAGAGTCTGTAGTTCCTCCAGACTCTGCCAACAGGCCTACAGGATTTTTCATGTTGTCAGGACAAAAAACTTCCTGACCAAGTAAAAAAAACAATGTTACCTTACAGTGTCAGCATTGATAAAAAAGGGTTCTGTTGTAGGCCTGCGAGAGAAATCATTTTTCAGTTTACAAAAGCGGCAAAACGTCCTACACAGAAACTTCATAACACATACTTAATAACATGTGGGTACTGTTTATGAAGCAATACTTACGTATTTATTACAGTTTTTATAACTTATAAGTTAATGAGATGAAATAACATGCTATTTTATATGACCTAAAGAGCATTAAACTAAAAAGACTTATACTTAGTCTTCAAATAAATACTTATTACATATAATTACATTAAAACATTGATTTGCATACATTTGCAGACACTCTATGCATATAGGACCACATGTTCTGACATTGCATAAAAATGTGTGTGCCTGATACAAATTTGTCACCATCTAGAAGTCTAATAGTTTCACTGCGAGACTGAGAGAGGGTTGTGGTAAACACTGTCAATCAGTGCTTGCATTTAAGAGTTCTTGCCCTTTCACTCCCTCGTTACTTCACAGCGCCAAGCGCCCAAAACCAACTGATTTAACCTAAATAAACAAACCATTTGTGATACTGTGCAAAAGTAAAAGACCCTCTGTTTGGTTGGTCAATTTTCAGTCAAAATGACCAATAAATACAAGTTTACATGTTTACAAGTACAAATTTATTTTTCAGAAAATGTTAATAAATTACAATATCAAATTTAATTTTCCCACACTTTCATGGACCCTAATGCAACTTTAATACATCCACTAACAGGGTACAGCCGTGTCCTACCAGCAAAATATGCTCCCAAAGACGTTCTGACATGTTTCACTTTAAAGAGACCCATTTACCCATCACCCCCATAAACATCTACCCAAACACACCTCGGCAGCCTTCAAATTTGTTTCCCATTGTGCATCTAAAATGTCTAAAGGAGATTTTCTGAGGACATTAGAATCCACTTATATATGGAAGGGATAAATCATAAGAAGGTAAGTGAAAAAAACCATTAGACGTTACAGAGCTAATTACCATACAAAACCTAGTAGACCAACAAAATCGTCTCCGCCAGATAAACCCTTAAATTATACAATATCACAATATCACAATATTTTTTTATTTGTAGATCCTGATGAAAAATATTGGATATTGGTATCAGCTTTCTAAACATTTAGCAAATGAAGTGTAACGCCACCATTAAAGCACAAAAAACGGTAGCAAACCAAAATCACACCGAAAAAAACTAACCAATTGCTAGCCATCACTGAACGGAAGACCTTCATGCGCTCACAGCTCAAGGGAATTAAACTCTGAGTAAGCAGTGCAAAAATCAAACTGTATCAGGAAATCCAGTGCCAAATCCTAACCCTCTAGACCTTGAGACAACACAGAAGCAAATGACTCCTAAAGTATTTGCAGAGAAAATCACATGTCCAACTTCACAAATCTTTGATTTAACATACAGTTATGATTATGACTGGATTGGGGTTACTGGGTCAATCAGAGTAGCCAGGTTTAATGGTGAAAATCTAACCCATATTTTATGTCCATGAAATTTCTGTCATTTGAAAGTTATTACATTTGCACTGAAATAATATTTACACTGTTTACACCACTGCGGAGTCGATTCTGCCAAGATCATCATTTCACATGTGTATACAAAATCTAACAGCTATGTCTGAGGCCTATGCCTATGTCCTACACAGGGAAGTGGGCATTATAACGTGACTCTGCACAGACAGATTTAGAAATACGTACTCTGAAGACATTGTGTAATGTAATTGTGTAATACATACTGTAATTGTCAAGTGATGCAGCATTCATGTGCTACATTCCGCATATGTGTCATCAGGAGCTTCTAGATGAGAAGAAAATGTCATGTTGCACAGTCCTCAGGCCCAATTTTTAAATAAGCTACAACCCAGGAACAACCTACTGCCATGATGTGAGGGCCTTCTAAAAGGCCAGTTCCCTGCATAGGTTCTGGAGGAAACCCACAGCACACAGTAAAGAGCGACATGGCCATGACGCTTTAGCTGACTCATCTCTTCCAGAGCTTTTATTGGATAAAGAAGAGCAGAGGAATCAAATGAAACAGGGCAGCAGTAAACTGTAAGTGTAAAACCTGATTTGGGTGGCCAATGAGTGCACTGCCTGTCTCTCAGACCAATATCCATGCCAAAGGCTGATTCAGTTATTCTTTGCAAACCTAATCTCTCTTAACAGTGTGTTTCAGCCAACTACCTTCAGAATGAGAGCCGTTATCAAATTTAGGCTTTCGTTTACAGTGTGCTTATGGTGCCCGGTCATAGTTAGAGGCTGTAGGGATGGAGAGAGAGGCAAAGAAACAAGCTTGAAACAGTAAGAGCCTGAAGCTTGGCGGGTCAGGTCTGGACTGGACAGCTCTTCGCCGTATCTGGGTCTCTAAGATCTAAATCGGTCCTTTGACTGGGAATGTTATTGACATGCGCACAGTCTTCAGAAGCAACTGTTTCAAAAGCATGTTTTAAAATTGAGCGCTCACTGACCCCAATATGCAAGGCAATCTGTTAGGAGTCTATAGCTATTCATTTGTAGGTCACACTTTTAAGACTGAAATTCACCTTACAACATCCAAAATTGCATAAATCAAATGTCTGGCTAATAGCATGTATTCAGAGTGCAGTAATGGAGAAAGGTCAGAGTGAACACAAAAGAAGAACAAGAAGAATTAACAGTCATGATCATGGACTCCTGCAAGACAGGGACAATTTACATCCTACATTCCATGTATTGAAATGGTCATCCTAAAACCCCTTAACCTAAAATGCCTTCACATAGCATTCCTTTTTTATGAACAATATAATTGTCCTGTTTGTTCACTGAATGCAAATATTAAAGTGCAAGCCACATTAGATGATTAGCTATCTTGCTTGCTGTCTGTTGATAGCAGCTCCCAACTGTAGACAGATACAGCTGGTAAAAGCTAACATCTATGGAGAACAACTGTGGTCAGCTGCAATCAGTTCAGTTGAAGATAATGTAGCAACTGTGACAGGCCTGGTCTGAGGAATTCCTAAAGGCTGTTCTATTAAAATATTAACAATATTAGCACAAGTTAATTGTATTAGCCATACTGGACAGGATCGATTAATCAAAGGGAAAACACGTGTTGGCTGGACCAATAAAACTTGGCCATAAATTACTGCTGCTTTAAACTGTCAAACAAAGTTGTTTATAAACTGTAGCACTGAAATGACACTTAACATTTAGAAACTACAACATTAAATTTACCATGATCAGAAAAGATTTTAATGTATCAAACTACTCCATCTGTCATACCTGATGACATTACTACGCTAACGCACTTGCTATATATGCTACAGAGCTAGAGTTAAATATAGGCAACCACAGTTCTGAAGTAAACCAGACCAAGCAAATATTTTTTAAATTCACGTATATTATATTCAGACATCGCAGAATCAATCCTTATACAAAAGAGAAATAGCAAATCACTTTCTTTCATGTTTGAACAGCAAATACCTAATTGGTAACAGCTAGTTTAGCAGGAATGCGAGGTTTATGGAGAACTATAGTTGGGCTTAGCCTATCTAAAAGCTACATCTTCACCTCCTATTCTTCTCTTCTAATATGTTTTGATGAGACAACGAGGTGGGGCAGTGGGGGCTGTGATAGAACAAAAACTGGAGAAAGCTTTAAGTATGTTATGAATATGCTAAACTAGGACTGTGTATCGGCTAACATTAGCCGTGTGCCCTTATGCTAATTGTTTATGTTGCAGTGGGAGAGTCTCAAGACTAAAAATGGATTACAAAGCCCCTATCTAGCGGTCAGGTTTAAAAACAGAACAAGCCACTGTCTGACACCAGTCTTTGCTTTGTTATCAATACCGTGTTTTTAAGAATCAATACAGCATCACAAAACATAACACTGTAATATTCTAAGGAGCTCAATATTTTCAAACACCTCACCGCTCCTGTGAGCATTTTCCACTGCCCACCTGCTCAGACTCATCTGATATGTTGAAGCACTGTGTCTTTCTCAAGTGACACCTGTTTTTCTTTGCTTACAAATGACAAGGCTAATCTTTACCCTCTCTATGACTCCTTAACTGCCCAATTACAATCAGCAAACCTGGGCTGTACAACTTCAGGAAGGCACCATTGATTTGACTACTGGATGTAACATTTACAGTTAGTCTGTGCATTTCTGTGTTTACAAGCCTGGGTACCCAGTGAACAATGGTCGTCCATGAACATCTATAATGTGTTTACATATAGTCGGATATGTGATTTCAACAATGTTTTGGTGAACGGTTCAAATGGTTCAAATGTTTACTGGGTATATAAAAGTTAGTCCATAGTAACTGGTCCATTTGCTCTCTCCCAATTTTCTACTTCGACATATGTATATAGCCTTACACCCAAAAGACGAGAAAGCACTAACGAAGTTCAATGCTACATATCCCTCATTCAATAGCTGCATAACAACCTTATTTATCTTACACAAAGAACAAAAATCTAATTACCTTCCTGCATTAGAGCAAACACTGAAAAGGTCACAAGTTCCTCCAAAGCTTTCTCCAAGCTTCAAGCACTAACACCTAACAATTACAGTAACAGTGCCACAGCTGCCTCAGGACTAAAACTGAGTTTACTAGCAGACAGAATGGCCCACATATCTAATTTAAGTTTTAGCCGGCATGCTTAAGCGATTCAAAACTGCCAGGTGCAGCGATTCCTGATAGAGGCTTTAAATACAGGTGGAGAGATTACTCACTGGTGTAGAGCTGAACAAAAGCAGACTAATTATACAGTGCAAAACTCATTTCCATGTTGCACAATGGTGTAGCTTCCACCTTGTTGCATTTAGAAATTTACATAACCATCTCCATGTGCTGTGTTGTACAGGGACTAAAGCCAATAGTACACAAAGAAAACATATCAAACTAAGCCACCACAGATCGTAGTCATGAGCTGAAAAACTTGTATACGTCTTTTAGGCACTAGCAGTCTGGTCCAAAGTCCACAGTAGTGGTTTGTGGATTTGCTGAAAGGCACCTATTCGTCAAAAGTGTGCAAGCACTCATTAAGCCTATGAGTGTGGGGTTTTATATTATATCTTCATGAGAGATGCAGTTGCTGATGATGCCTGTGTATTTCTGAAATAGCAAATTAAAATGTTACCAGCTCATTATAATATGGGACACATATATGTAGCCCATAGTGTTTAATGCACTATTCAGGAACGGGTGAGTTAGTGTGGGTATGGGGATATATGTGTTGAGAAATGGGACACACTTGATACAAACATTAACACATGCAGAAATACAAATAACACAATTGTAAACAAGTGAGACAGGTCATGTGCACTGCTAAAGGTCTGCTCTGGGCAGTGACACAGGCAACCATGTGATGTGTGCTAGAGCTGCAACGATGAATCGATTAATCGATTAGTTGTCAATAATAGAATTAATCACCAGGAGTGAAGAGTCTGTCTACAGACTACAAAACAGGGATGGAACATATGTGGGCGGTAGAACAATCAGAGGAGACTGCCCTGACTAACATACATACATATATCATAAATATAAACACTTAACCAATCACACATATAGTTGCACCCCAAAGGAAATCAACCAACGAGAATGAAACCTGGGTAGGTTTGACATTGTGAGGTATGCAAATGATTAAAGTTTTACGCCCGGCCGCACACACAACATAAGCAAAGACGGGCCTTATCGCTGTACCTGACTAACCCAACAGTCATGATTGCGGATTTTCAGCAAGAATCAATGCCCTCCCTTCATTTAAAATTTAGCACCATTGGCAGACAGCCGCATGATGCAGGACTACATGGATGCAGACCATTACGACGACCGCCATTAACACCACAACAACATCACCAAACACTGCAGTGGTGCCGTGTCAGACTGTCATTCCGTGACTCAGAATGGCAGCAGATTGTCTTTAGTGACGAGTTCCGCATTTATGGATTATCACAGGACACCATCAGGAACCGCTACAACTCCATGCTGAGACGTCTGGCATGTTGCATTTGCAGACATGGCGGGCCGACACCATACTGAGAATTCTGTATGTGCAGCACAATAAATATTATCTGTATCAGTATAAATGTATCATCATTTATTATTTCATTTTTAGCTGTTGCAGCTGCAGCAATCCTGAAATCTGGCAGTACTGCATCTCCCTCAACACCCAACCTCCTGCATCCCTGGTAGCTTCAGGTCTTCTTGAAATCTATACTCTGGAACCTGCAGACATAATCTGTACTGCAGGCTCAGAGACAATATCAGATAAGCATCCACATAAGCAAGCCAGTTCTAAGCTATTAACGTAACTGTTGAAATGAATTATATATAAATTATATCACCTTACACAGAGACTGTATCACCATGTATATCATCACATAGGCAGTTAACTCTTATGTGGTTTAAGGCAGTACTTGAAATCAGGCCCACAGCCAAAACCAAAAACCTCAAACCAAAACTGGAGAAAGACTGCGTAAAATCGCACGACACTGGGTTTAACAAATGACCTACATTCACAAAAATGATGTAGGGAGACTTGAGTGATATGGAAATTACAGTATTAAAGCACAGTTGCTTCCTGAGACACTGCATTGGCTTTCACAATTACACAGAACAGAAATGACTGGTCCACTCCTGGAGCCAATTATTTCTTGATGACCTAAGGCCAAGCTCGGACAGCAAAAGCATTTAGATATTCCTTTTCGAGGCTTCGTTTGTTTTCTGTTCTCACTTTACTGGGGTGTTATTGTCAGTTATACATCTGTCCACCAAGCAGATTGCCTCTCAGACCTGGTCACACAGTAGTCTGACCCTCTTGACATTTACAAACCTCCAACCTTTCCGAGTCACGCACACAGCTCAGCGAGCTGCCTGTGTTAGCCACAAAATAAACACAGCGCAATCACTAGCCTGAAACAGATTCGCTGACCCGCCATGCCTATTCGTCCCTACTGTTATTCTAATGCAAGCTTTATTGTACTGATGCCGTGCCACTGCTCACACTATCTAAGCTGGTTTGCCTCTTGCTTGCACCCACCTTTTGGGTCTTCCTGTCTCATTAACATGCCTCAGATGGCTTCTCTCTGGGTCATCCTGATCGATCTCTTAGAGTCTGGTCTACTTATAATCTCTGACGAGGTTTTTAAGTAGTCAGGCACGGACGCAGGATTAAGAGCAGAAAACAGAGGAGTTGTTTAATTGAAGTTTCCCATGCAGTGAATGAACGCTCCCACAGTTCATTAGCTGCTAAAACATCCCTAGAAATGTTTCATCAGCTGGCTGTTGACGCTGTAAATTTCAAGCTTGGTGGCCTAAAAGGTCTCAGATGAGAAGCAGCCCAACTGTCAACCACTCATCATATCACATGCAAAGACATCAAAGAGATTCCTATTCAAAATGTACAGCAGGCAGAGACGCAGATTCAGAAACAGATCAGGGTACCGTAACTAAATGTCATATACCGGAAATTGGTCAATTTAAAGGAGAAGGAGAAAATGTAATGACCAGTAAACAACATTCTGCGCCTTTTCAGAGAAGACCTACTGATTTCTGCAAAGTAGAAAAAAATACACAATAGTAATTTTCAGGTTATTTGTATTTAACATCATCTCATTTGCTGTATTTAGTAAATATATTAGCAGTACTCTGTATTTTAATAATATAACAACCAATTATCCTATCAGTATTGTTCTTTCTGAGGTATCCCAGTAGATACATCCAAATGCTAACTACCACTGGCTAGAATATACATCCAACAACTAGAGATACTTAAGACTAATTGTAATTAGTATTGAATATATTACAATTAGTAATAAGAACCATGTCTAAATAAAAGTAAAACATCTTTATAGTGCAATATAGCTTAACACTGAACCTGTAGTGTCTACAGCTAAGCCCCCAGCAGCTTCTCTGACTCTGCAAAAACAGTGATGAATGTTGTCTCACATCCGAATTTGTCAAGTCATTTGTCTCTCATTGACTCACTCTTACATCTCTGAGCGTCAGGCCCTCCTGGAGATCAGTAAACATTACTGTCACTTGAAGCAAAGATTTCTCTATCATTACCAGAAGAGACCAGCAGTTCTTCTATATTGTCTCACTACTGTTGACTGTGTTGGTAACAACCTGGACTAACATTAACTCAGACTGTAATTGACTACACAGTGACAGATGAAAAGAAGCCTGACTCAGCCGTAAGAGGCTCTCAGAGGCTCTCACTACCATGTTTTATAGTGTTGTACACTGTTTATGTGTACTGGCGTGTTTGTGCCTTATCAATAATACCAACAGCTCAGAAAGAATTTGGTGAATCACTCATTACTGTGTCTTTCCACCAAATACTGGCTTTATGGATTTTGCCATTAGAATTTTAATGGCTGCTTGTCAACCCACACCACCAATGTGCTGTTAATGTGTTGTGTGTTTATGCGTGTATGCACATCAGAGCGTACAAGTGCCGGTATCAATGCTGATACCGATACTTTATCCATATCATCCAACTCTATAACCAACCAGTCTCATATCTCATAGACATATGTAATAAGATATATGTAATAGAGTAATAACAATTAATCTAGGTGTAACAATGAGGTTGAGGCAGGTTGCACAGAATGGTTTTATTAAGGGGTATGCTAGGAATAAATATCAGAACAGGCGGAGGTCATAACACAGGCAGGCATCATCTGGGACATATCCATACAAACAAAAACCAAAATACCAAAGCAAGAGTCAAAACCAAGGAAAACCAGCACAGCAAGATACTAGGATCAAGAAACACGGCTTAGAACTCAGGTAGGAACACAGAGACTTGCTTAACATACAGAGCAAACAATGGGGTATAAATGGGATCCCTAATGAGTCCTAGATCATGTGACACCAGGCCTTCTGGTAGTCCTGTATACAGTACTGATCTGTTGTACACGGACAACAAATTCCAGGTCAGGAGTCTTTACTGAAGGAGTCACTGTAAAACTGAAAAATGCAAAGCAAAAATGTTCTCAAGCCCATTAAAAGCTCCAAATGTCTGTGTTTGTGTGAATCACAGTTACGGCTGGCTGGATAATGATTTAGATTTTATTCCTAAAGTACAGAGCCAGGCCAGATTGTGTCACTATTCAGCTTGTTCCTTCACAAGAAACCACTTCATGTAAGTCCTATAAAGAACCCACACAGCTTTAATGGTTCTGTCAGCTTTGGGTTTGCCTCCCAGTGCAGAATACAGGCTATTGTACAGATGGATAAGGGAGCAGTGTTTGAGCCTGCAGCTTTTCACACCTCAGTCAACACCAGCAAGGAATTTCATGTCCGAACTGGAGACAGCCATGCTGCAACTGTGGGTCAGTTATTCAATCAAGTCTGTTTACAGCAACACAACACATGACACCAGTTTAGAGCATAATACGCACATCTAGGCCTACCACAGTTGCTCAATGTCACATTGAAACATGAGCTCTATTTATAACGAGCCATTATCATCAGCAGTATTAGTAGAAGTAGCAGTAGTATTTTTATTGCTACTATTTTTATACAGCAGTTGCTCAGTGCCATATAGAAATATTGAACTAGCAAGTTATTTGTTGACTTTGTTGTCATTGTTGTTATATCGCAGTTGTTAAACAGTGTCACAAAGAAAGACCTACTTTAGGTGTTTGGAACGGAGCAGTGACGTAACTGTTTGCTGCAGATGTTAGTCTAAAATAAGGATACAACCCAAAGAATGCAAACAAGCACCAAGAGAGAACTGACCAGGCCCTAAGCGACATCCTACTTGATCTCTCCATCATATTATTAGGCCAAAGGTAAACACAAGAGAACCATAATTGACAATAATTATATACAGCTGAATGCAAAAGTTTGGGTACAAATGATATGTTTTGTTAATAGTGAAAACAAGTTAAACATGCCATATTGTAGACACACTCCAACAAAACAACTAACACTAACTTAAGCCACTGCATGTTGAGATCGTGACTTGGCGGTGGTGGCATTTGGACTAAGCAAAAGCAAATAAATTTGGATATACCCATTGTTGTCTTTTCTTAGGGTTGTGTGAGCAGACAGTCCATACTCCATAGTCCAGCAACAGTAATGAACAGACAAACGCTATTCTTTATATCTCCCGCTTGTATATACACACATACATACACACATACCTAGTGTTCAGACAAAATACTGTTGACATCCTCACCAACCCCCACACCCCAGCTTACTCTAGCTGCCAGCTTTAACCCTCACATTGTCCCTTAGCGGTAGGTGGTCAAATAAACATAAGTGTAATAGTGTAACATAAACAGCTCCAACAGAAAATGGTATTTACATTGGTGTTGTTGAATAAAGAGTTCGGTACAGAGAACTGACATACCATGAACCTCAAGCGCAATAAAAATGGCTATAGACACTATGCCACTTTTCATACCTTTCCAAAGAACTGAACTCTTAGCAGGCATGGTTGATGTTCGTCTTGAAACGAGGTTTCCTATTCGCCAGCCACTTACTCACATGGTCGGTTCCACCTCAAATGCTACAGCTTGTGCGGTTACCAGAATGTAAGCATTTTGTGAAACAAGCTGGCCGAATTCAAGATCCCATGTTGTTAAACAAGATCCTGAACAACTTTAATTGTAAGCTGTTAGTTCACTCTGCACATTTCACTCCGGACAGTTCTGTTTCTCTTGCGGCTTCGCTCTGCATTTTACACTAAAGAGACTAAGAGTGGAGCAGTTCCACCATTATTAGCATCACAACCCCAACAGTAGCCTATAAGTAGCAGCCATGCTGTGTGACAGTAGCAGTGTTTACTAGTGAAGTCAGATCATAAGAGAATAACTTTCATTTACTTTGAGTTGCTGGCAAAATTTAAAAGCACGTGTCTAGTACCGGTAATATTAGCCACTAAAAAGCTTTAAATGTTAGCATAGCGAACAAAACAGTATGACTATCTATCTTATTTACACAGAGGTTCGTTTCACGTACACTGTGTTTGTGTGAGCATGGTGTTTCACTGTGAAACAGCCAATCACAGTAGAGCTCATTAAACTATTCATGAGCTTGTTTCATTCCGGAAACAAACTATAGGCGTATCTACGGGCCTGTAAAACTGCATCTGAGCATTTTTCACCCTGGTCACATACCTTCAATGCAGACATCAGATTTTATCTCATTAAAAATGAAAGGGGTGGAAAAGTACACGTTCATAGGCCATACTTCTGCTCGACCAACAGAAACCATTTTACAAACGATATCTCAGACCAGACTCCCAGGCACAAATTCAACGTGGGCCTGACTCGCACTTGTCTGTTCATCTTTTTTCTCCATCCCTCTTTCCTCAAATAGAGTACCATTCATTTTCATCCCCATTCAAACTCTACTTCTTTCTTTAACCTACAGACACCAAACTGCATGTGATCACTCAGGGCAGATCCCCAAACTCTAACCCACAGCCATACTGACCTGCATTCCTCTATGTGTCATTTATTCATCCCTTGTTCCTTTCATAGATTCACTTTCCTTTTTTTCACAATCGCTCTAAATGCACTTTTCTAGTTGTTGTGATTGTTGTTGCTGCTGTGTCATAGTCACTCTAACATTAGGCCTACTGTTACTGCTGCAGTTCTTGGTGCTGTTGTTGTTAATGACATCAGAATTGCTTGTTGTTGTTGTTTGTGTTATTACTACTGATGATGTTGTCACCATTATTTCATCATTCCAGCTTCAATACACTCAGCTACCCATGTACACAGAAGATCAGGTACAAACGTCATAAAGGCTATTATATAAGCAATGTCATTAATACCCACATCTACAAGCGAGCACCAGCTACACTGAGGACTGATGTGCCTTGTTAACGCCTGAAACTTGGGATAGGCTTTAAGCACCTGCAGCAACAGCTAGCCACGTACAGTTTGACCGTGTCCGTGCAGCTATAGCCGGTGCTGCAAATACCCGCGTCCCTTCCCTCCGTTTAGCCTAAGCTGCTGTAACTGTAGCCGTCCGCGGTCAAACCGAGCTTCAACACCAAGGACAGCGGTCCACTCCTGACAATAACACAGAGTCCGAGCCACTCGCCTGCTGGAAGAAGGAAGAGAAGAAGAAAAAGAGCCAGCTTTCTTGCTCGGATTTTCCAGAATGTAACTGCTGCACCATTTAAGGTGGAACGTAAAATGAAGCGGAGCGCAGCCTCGTGTGATTGGGCGCGAGCTGAACGGTGAAAGCATTTCAGGGGGGTTTGTTACCGTGCAGCGCGTGCAGCACCAAATCACAGTGCGGAGCCCTCTCTCCCTCTCTCTCTCCCCCTCTCTCTCTCTCTCTCTCTCTCTCTCTCTCTCTCTCTCTCTCTCTCTCTCTCTCTCTCCGTCTCTCTCTCTCTGCCCGATCGACATGAATGTATGTCCTACCTGCTCCTTCCGATGGCCGCCCTCACATGCCAGGCTCCTCGCGCGCTGGCTGCTGTACGGAGGATGGAGCGTTACGTGCTCGCGTGCGCCATGTTCCGTTACTCCACTGTCTTTCTCTATCTATCCTTGTCTTTCTCTCTCTCTCTCTCTCTCTCTCTCTCTCTCTCTCTCTCTCTCTCTCTCTCTCTCTCTCTCTCTCTCTCTCTCTCTCTCTCTCTCTCTGTTTGTCTTCCTGCGCTCCGCTAACAGAGGCTGAAGGCTGAAGGCGGGCGGCGCGCGCTAGGCTATACACTACATCCGGGCCGTTGCGACGCGCGACAGCTTCACGCTCCGGGCCGAACAGTACAGCAAGACAGCGAGAGAAACGCGAGCACCTGAGCCGCTGTGCACGCCGGGAGAAAGAGCTTTAGGAATGAGTGTAGCGCGCTCGCGCCCCCTCCCTGTCTCCTTAATTTCACCTCACACCGGCCCGAAGCCGCAAGGAACCGCGAGCTGCGCAGGCCAGGGCGGCCTGGTCCAGCGCGCGCGCGGCAGGTGTGGCCGGTAAGAGCGATACGCCTATACGCCCCTCGCGAGCGGGGGAGGAGGAGGAGGAGAAGGAGGAGGAGGAAAGCGTGCTTGTTAGAGGTCACTTATTGGACAGCAGTGTGTACAGTGAACCTCTACAAGAGTCACTAATGGTCAGCCTGTGTGCATCACTGACCAGGATAGGGAGGAAAGCGATTTGTGCGTCAGAGGTGGAGCGTTAACCGAATAGCACTGACTGATGATGATGATAATGATGTGATGATGATGATAGTGCATGTGCTGTTCTCGCGATGTGAAATCTCTCGGTGGTGCACGAGTGACGTAGGCACCAGGAACGGAGCAGTGATGTCACGTTTGCCATAGAGGTTGGTATATACTATATATAAGACATAGGCATGAGGCTATATCTTATACTAGGCAAGCAGGTGTTAAGAAAGAGCTGACCAGGACGTTTGAGGACATTTGGCATTGTTTAATGCCACGAGAGAAAATAACTGACAATAATAATGTGCAAATATGTACAGAAGTTTGGACATCCTGGGTCAAGTGAATGCATCCTCTACAGAAAACATACTTCTGCACATCTGAATGCACAAGTAATGTTAATTTGCTGAATTTATCGTATTTTCAAACATGTTGTGTGATTTGTGCAACAATGAATGCACATTTTCTATTTTATGTATCATTACTTGTATGTTAGAACTAAATAGATTATTTTCCTGTCCAGAAGAATATGCAGAAAAATGCCATATTTAATAAGAGTGGCCAAAAACGTGCTGTATAATGTGTGGCAATATTGTAAAGATACATACACAGTTGAGTGACATTATTATTACCACAAGCTAATACCCAGAGTCATCGCCATGTACAACACAGACATTAGCTAGACGGGCTGAGAGTGACTCAGGTCCTGGTAGGTTGTCACAGGTATCTGGATCCATGCTGACTGCAGTGTATCCCACAACTGCTGGAGGGTGTGTTGGGGAGGACCCATAGAGCAAACACATGATCAAGGTGGTCACACAGATGCTTGGGTTTAGGTTTGGAGAATAAGGGGGCCATGGGGTCTTGCTGAAAGATCACATCCGCCTCAGGGAAGTCAATCAGCATATATGGGTGTACATGATGTGCAAATCTGAATAATACCTAAATCGGTTGAGAGTGTTTTCCACATGGATAAGTGGGCCCAGAGAATGTCGCAAAAGCCTGACTTCCTTCATGAGCTGCACCCTGCTGTTGCATAAAGTAAGGCTTTACTGGCAGTGTCAGTCAGTCTGGCTGTTTGACATTCCCTTTTTGCTGCAATAAAAATGATTGAAGTGAGACGGACAGACTGAACTTTATCTCCTTAGGTTAAACAGACGCTGACAACATGCAATTGAAAAAGGTAATAAAAGGTAATATAAAAATATATGTTATTGCACTACTCTGCATAGATCATTATTTATTTCATTATTTATTCAAGTCACACTCATATCATATCATGACTTAAGTATCGGATTCTGGGGCCTTTGGTGGTTTCCATGTCTGATGTGCTCTCTGTAGAGAATCGATGAACCTATTATTGGCTAGACATGTAGCTCACCCAGGGGCTGTTCAGAATTTTTTATATGACTGTATATAGGAATAGATAATTCAACCTTATAGGAGTGACTTGTTAGATGATCCAACCTGTCAAATTCATACTCCAGACAGCAGGGGGCAAAATATCACCAGATAGTTGTGATTCAGAAAAAGACTAAGCTTAAAATGTGTTTATAAATAGTCTAAAATGTGTTTAATTAATGGTAATCAATTCATTAAAACATGAAATCATGAATAAGAAGTTAGGACACAACTTTAAATGAAACAGTGACCTACAGTGATCCCACACTCTTGCATACAGTTACAAGCTCATTCTTGCATACAGTTACAAGCTCAGATTCTGCCTTTTTCATCAGTCAGCATTAAAGCTGTCAAGCTTTATTACATATTCATACTCATCAGATAGAAGAGCACATTTTTGTTCTTTTTATTAACGTGTTATAACTGCTTATTAATACTTTGTAAATGGTTCTTGCCAAGAGCTTCAGCCACCACTGTGTTCACTCCTTTTGTTGGCTCGACATGGCAGTAACACTAAAGAGGATGCAACAGTAGGGACAGGACAGGACAGACCAGGGCTAGCTGTATAGCATGCTAACTTCAGTAGGTACCAACTCGATACATAGATGTCTGTGATCATCCAAACTGTCACCTCTTCACATTCTGCTCATACTTTTAGTTAATTTTGGAATCCTTACTCTTACAAACTCCTACAACTTCTAACTTGCTATTTAACTATAAGTACATTGTCCTTCTGACTTCTCAGATTTTTTGGAAGCAAAGTCATCATTCATGACTTCTTATCTTCATCACATGTCCCATACATCAGTTTTTTTCAGTCCTGGTCCTGGAGGCACCCTTTCCTGCCCATTTTGGGGGTTTCCTTGCTCCCAGCAACCAGGGGGTGTACTAAAGGAGGTACCCCATAACACTGCAGCACAGGGTGCCACCAGGACCAGGACTGACACACATCTCTCAATAGATACCTGGACCGTATGTGTGTTGTTTCAGTGAGGTGACAGTGTAATGTTTGTGTAACTACCACATTCAGTTTTTCTAAAAACAAGTCCAGTTACCCCCAGCGCTGTCAGCGTGTAGTAGTTCTTGTCCATTAGGTTGATGGAGTGCTTATCAATATAACCACTGAGGGGCACTAGACACAAATCTGTCAAAAGCACATGCATTGTTTGTTGAGTGTGTGTGTGTGTGTGTGTGTGTGTCTGTGTCACACATTAGTGACGCCTGCTTAGACCGAGCACACCAATCCGAGTAAAAGCTATGACCCCTAATCGATTTCATTGCTTTGATTCACTCCCTTTAGTGTAGATTAAATGGAGGAGGCAGGAGGCGGGTCAAAAGCTTTAAACAAATATGTAGCTTGCGTTTGCTGACTGCAGGTGAGTAGTAAAAGTGGTGTAGGTACCACAGGGACAGCTGAGACAATTGCACTGGACCCTAAGGTACGTGGTGCATGGTGAAATCTTTACTGGACCTTTCATATAGATGCTATCACAATTATACACCCATGTGTTATGCATCGCTAAGTGTAAGCTTCCATCAATGCAGCACAAACAGAGCTGACATCTGTTTATCTGCCCCTTATTCATGAGCCGTCTCATCCATGGTAACTATTTTCATTTAGATCCCTCACACTGGCCAGGCTAGAAGGTTACACAGATTCCCAAGAACCCCTGTGACCTACATACTGTATTTCATAATATTTTGAATAAGGGTTATAAAAATGGTACCACTTTAGAATAAGGCAACCTTATAAAGAGTTTATAAATGATTTATAAAGAATATGTTAATTATTTCGTAGGCTAAAACACTTTACAAAGTATTAATAAGCAGTTATAACACATTAATTTAAAAAAGTGAATTAATAGTGAGCTTTTCCATATGATGAATATGGTTATGCCTTGAAGCTGACAGGTTTAATGCTGACCGATGGAAAAGACGAAGTAAGATCTGTAGACATCTAAATCTGAGCTTTAACGGTATAAATGAATGGAGGTTCACAGTTAGGCCCACAGTCAACCTTAGGCCAGGTCAATGTTGACCTTCTTATTTATGTGTTGGAACTGCTTATTCATGATTTTAGGGTAATTATGACCTAACTAATAACCATTTAACCATTTAGCATTTAACTAACAACCAATTTTAAACCATTAATAAATGCTTTATAAGCAAAATCTTATTTTAAGCTGGTTCCTAAATAATAAATACATCATGTGATTTAGAATTACTGTGATACATAGAGATAGTCTAGGTAAATATTTAAGTTAACGTTGGACAGTAGTGGGTGGAGTAGCATAATGTCATAATGTCCTTTACTGCCCACAAAACTGTGTCACTGTGAAGGATACTTTCCACTTTGGAAAAGAGAGTAGAGAGTTTCTCCATTTAATTCAAGGGGATGTCTTACCAACTACTGCTGTTAAATTTCATTATCCTTTTTTCTTTTCTGGAAGTAATTTTTGTATAGGAGGTTTTATTTTATTTTATTTTATTTTATTTTATTTTATTTTATTTTATTTTATTTTATTTTATTTTATTTTATTTTTTATTGCAAATTAATGCAATTTTATTGCATTACATTTGGGCCCATAAGATCTTAGTGATGTCACTGAATAGTAGGTAATGGCTACAGTGGCTTGCCTGTTCTCTTCCTCCTTATAAAAGTCCATATATGTCATTGGCGATTTGGATGATTGATGTCAGAGTGAGCCATTGTCTCCTCATAATCTACGTTTTCTAGGCTTAGAATTAGCTTTTATTCTAATTTACATAGTAAACCAGTTAAACGAGTGGAAATGACTCTGTCCCCATGACAACAGCTCCCTGTCTATCCTCACTTCCTCCAAGACTGGGTTAAACCAGTGCACTCTGGGAAGGGCTTCCAGCGTTTGCTATGAAGCAGCACTTTGGATCTTTGCCAGGCATTTTTTCCTCTTCTACAGAGACAGCATGGCTTATCAGCATCAGACTAATGCAGCCGCTTTGTAGTTGGCAACCCTCCCCCCCTACCCACAATTCTCTTGTGTCTGCCTGACAGCATCCCTCCTCATGCTGCATGGCAACGGAAGCTGATTGGCTGGAAAAGGAATAGGTTTAACACACTGATAGCATTACCGGCACAGCTTTGATCCCTTAACACCACTTTCAGTTCTCAAATGAGCATATTAGTGCAGCAGTTTTGCCTTTCACCTCAGACGTGTAAGGTTGGGAGGCTGTTGACATTGTTGGAGAATTGCTTCCCTTATTTTCATTTGTCTGCACAAGCATGAAAGTCATACCACCCAGAAATTACACCACTGAGATTTTAATAACCAGTGCATGATTACTTCTCTCTTGACATGATCCCTGCACCACTGCCATTCTTAATCAGCTCTGGATATTGTATACATGTCTTACACTGTACGTTCCTGTCCTGTTTGTGTTAACATGACCATGTGGTTACCACTCGGCGTAATTACTTCAGTAAGCAGTCCCTTTCTTTCTGTTTGTAGATAACTTTTGAAAGGACTTCTAACACTGGGCTCACCTCTTTTCTGTATTCTTGATTGTTCTAACTGTAAATGTAGTGTTGCTATGAGATAATGACTAGAGGAAGATGAGCTCACCTTGTTAAGTATTCTTCTCCTGAGCTTTACTTTAAGATCTTAAGGAGTTCATCTTTCTCCTCTGTCTTTTTCTTCTTTTCTTTTTTTTTTTCTCCAAAATAGGAGATGACCTAAAATCGAGCCTTGCGGCACACCACTGGTGAGGGGCACATATGAGCATCCACCATTCATCCATCCACCATCTGTCCCTTAATCCATCCATCCATCCATTCATCCATCCACATATCCATACATCCACCTATTCTTCCACCCAGACATCCATTCATCGATCCAGTGTTAACCAGGTGGTCCCCACCTGCAGAACCACTCCTTTATTGAGTGTGTCTTGCTAATTGCCAATAATTTCCACCTGTTGTCTATTCCATTTGCACAACACCATGTGAAATTGATTGTCAATCAGTGTTGCTTCCTAAGTGGACAGTTTGATTTCACAGAAGTTGGATTTATATTGTGTTGTTTAAGTGTTCCCTTCATTTTTTGAGCAGTGTATATTAGATTCCTACATTTCATATAGAAATTTTCATTTAGAAAAAAGTCTCTCCCGTCCAATCAAATCATTTCAGAGAAACCTCAGCAGTATGCTTATTTTCTTACCTCTTGCAGTCAGATCACATTATGCAAAAGAGTGGCGTGGTTAAGGTTAATTTGATGTATTTGATGTGGGACCAGACAATCCCTTGCTGCCTGTGTGAACCAAACAGCAGGTAGTTGGGGTTCAGTTTTCACTAAGCTCCATGGTGTTGGCCCCTGTTTTCTCCTGACATTACCGCTGCCTGCTGGGAAGGCTACAGGAGACGCAAGGCCTGTCAGCTCATGTGACGTCAGCCGGCACAGATAAGGTCTGAAAAAAGCAGCTCCCTTTTGCCTCACAGCTGCATTCAACATAACAAACACCCTCACGTCTATGATTCATTTTGCCAGCACAAACACAACCCACAATGCCATTTACACCAGCATTTTAAAAGTTCAGGACGATGATTAATGCCAAGCGAGACTTTGTCAATGAAAAACTACACTGCATTTATTACTTGTATGAGTAAAGACCCATTTAAGCTGCTCTTAAACCCTGTATAAATGGGCTGTACTTAAATTTCTCACACTCATAACCACATAACTTAATATGACTCATGGTGAGTGTTCTGTATACAACACTGGCCTTTGTTAATATTTGGCTACAGTGGTGAAGATTGTTTATACAGATGCCAAATTCCCTAGTCCAGGTTTACATAGACCTACACACAGACACATGCGTGCATGCACACACACACTCACACTCACGCTTAATCAGAGCACAGTATGTCACACCACAGCTGGCACTGTGTTCTCCTGCATGGATGCCTTTGTGTGCTTATAGACCTGTGATAGATAAGCATTCATCCCCTATTCATTCTGCATTGTGCATAGAAAACACAGGCCACAGCTATTCAGTTGTTAACAGCTAACTGGCAACTAACTGATGACCTCCATATGCTCTTCTAGCCCTCCCCACCAACAACACCACTTGCTTCTTTGGCCTGGTTAAGGTATAGCTCTATGGATCGAGTAGAAGGATGTTTATTCCAGAACACAGATGTCAGTACAAGCTAAACATTTTACATCCACAGCTGAACCAAAACTGTATTTGGAAAATTCAATCAAAAACTGAATTATATCTGTACGTCTGTCCATGTTTAAACATAACAGTATGTCATACACCATCCCTTTAGAGGAAAATGGCCTGCTAAAAAATCCTGTGCATGAAATCCTGTTATGTATAAACACGGAGAGATGTACAGATATAATTTAATCTTTGAAATAGCTACTGCTGTGTTTAGTTCAACTAAAATCTAAAGGAGAGTCTAAAGATAACTCAGCACAGGCAGGGTGTAAAACACCCATCATACAATGAATAGTTGCACCCAGAAGGAAGTGTTGGGTTGCAGTGTTATTCAGAAGGAAGATAAAGGTTTCCAGGAACGATAAGTTTAGACTGATATGGGTGATATTTATTGAGCTACACATACAGAAGTAGGGTCTCTTAGTAAGGTGTCGGGCCATGATAGTTGCTAATGCAATATGCTAGACATCTGAAGACGAAGATGATTCACTGCCATTCTGAGGCACTGCATGACAGTCTAGAACGACACCATTGCACTTTTTGGGTTCATTAACATGGTGTTAAGGGCAGGGTGTCAATCATAACAGTCAGCATATGTACCACAGCCATCTGCCAACACGATGACTCATGGAGGGCATCAATGCTAGCTGAAGGTCCAGAAATGTGGCTGTCAGGTCAGTCAGGTATAGTGATCAGGGCCCGTTCTATCAAACATCACATGCATTTTTAATATCCCTTGTTGATCCCACAGTGGGGAAATTTAGTCTCCGCATTTAACCCATCCGTGAAGTGAAACACCCACAAACACACTCACTAGTGAACACGCACACTAGGGGGCAGTGAGCACACTTACCCGGAGTGGTGGGCAGCCCTATCCACAGCGCCCGGGGAGCAGTTGGGGGTTAGGTGCTTTGCTCAAGGGCACCTCAGTCGTTACTGTCAGTTCAGGGAATCGAACTGGCAACACTCCGGTCTCAAGGCTGGTTCCCTAACCTCCAGCCCACCACCGCCCCCAGGCGAGCTTGAATTTGCTCACAATGTCAAACTTACACAACAAGTTTCATTCCTGTTGATTGGTTCCTTCCGGGTGCAAATATTGCTGTACAGCTGTAAACTTGCTTCACTGCTATACTGGCTGATTGAGGAAATTTGTGTAAGGGGTATGTTGTGTGAATTGAATTTTTTGGTTGAGCCATCGCCATGTTTCAGTACCAGTTTTGTGTGGCCTCCTTCACTTGGCCTTGTTACTTTTTCTATGAGTCTGCAGTGGCATTATAGGGGCCTTTTTTGTACTTTATTAGCTCAAGTGAAGTTTGTCACATGACGTATTACACAATATTAATTTCACAAAACCTCAAAGTGTTGACTCATTGCAACCTGATGGATTTCCCCTTTTCAAATGACTAAAAATAATATTTCAGGACTATAACAGTCTATTTGGTTGCTCCCACCCTCACCCTCATTTGTGCTGCCCACTGTTTGTTTGTTCCGTAACCGTGGTCACTGTGACTGAGTTTGCTGAATGCTAGACTGTGATTCCTCCTGAATCATGTGATATAATGAATCTATTAGAGCATCCCTTAAACAAACCTTAAGCAAACAGCCCTGTATACCATTAGTTTGAACTGCTGTGCTAAAATGAAATTTCCAATATTAATAGATTATACACTCATCATCAAAAGAATAGTTGCACACAGAAGGAGAAGCCAGATCACAATGCTGTTAGGAAGGAAGATAAAGGTTACCAGGAACGATACATGGTGATAAATTTGAACTGATATGGGTGATATTTATTGAGCTACACATACAGATATTGTTTCTCTCTGCATGGAGTTGTAGAGGAGTTGTTCTTCTTGGTGTCCTGGGATAATCCATCCCATGCAGCTTAAATATTCTCACACAGCTCCTGCACATTTTACGGTAGAGGTGGAGGTGGAGTGATACCAGGCCTTCTGGATGTGTGACACTGGGCAACCTGAACAAACTGCTCATCTTGGCACTGACCACGGTGCCTCCACACACTGATTCGTTAGCCGTCTCCAGACAATAACAATAGCGGGACTCATCACTAAAGATGAAGATGACCCCCAGCAATTCTGAGACACTCCATGACAGTCTGGCATAACACCGTCTGCGTGAATGTAGTCCTGCATCTTGCAGCCAATAAGCAATGTGCTGGCACTAACAGGATGACTCATGGAGGGTTTTACTGCTTGCTGGATGTCCGCAATCGTGTTAGGTCAGTCAGGTGTAGCGAAAGGCCTGTCTTTCAATACGTCACATGTAAAAAACCTGAATCATCTGCATGTCTCACAATTTTCCCTTAATTCCTGTCAGAGGATTCCTTCTGGATACAACTATTTCTGATGATGGGCGTATTTATAGATTAAGTATGCTACACAACAATTGACAAATCATGCCAAGGTGGCTTGAGCATATGATACATGGCTTTAATTATTGCATGAAAGTTAATTTAACAAATGCTCCCCATTTTCAGTATGTAATAGTGTGGTATAGGTCTGGCCTTGCTTATGTTGTCCAGCTCTAAACAGTGGATCCAAACAGTGGACCTTCACAGATGAGCAGTGTTACACAAGAGCTGAGCCATCCACTGTAATTGCATTACTGCACTCCTGACTTGTCAAGTCAGTGCATGCTTCTGAGCAGTTAGTAACAGTCTCATGACTGCTGACAGCAATACACTGTCACACCTATCATGCCATGGAGAGAAAGGAGGATCACAGCCAAAATTAAAGAAAGAGAAAATACACTCCATTGTATCACTCCATCGCATGATCGCATCGCAGGTCAGGCACTAATGCTAGACCAGAAGGCCCTGCTCACAGTCAGTGCTCCAAGTCATCCGAGTGTTTTTATTGGGGTTGAGGTCAGGGCTCTGTGGAGTTCCTCCACAGCAAACTTATCAAACGATGCTAATAAGGTCTCAGCCATACTGGAACAGTAAACGTCATTCCCCAAACTGCTCTCACAAAGTTGGAAGCATATAATTGTCCAAAATGTCTTTGTAAGCAACAGCATTAGAATCGCCCTTCACTGGAACTAAGAGGCTGAGCCCAAACCCAAAACAGGCCATTATTTCTCCTCCATCTAACTTTATTACCTGCACTATACTTTCCAGTAGGCAGTGTTCTTCTGGCATCTGCAGAACCCAGAATTCTGCATTACACTGTCAGATAGCAAACCATAATTCATCACTCCAGAGAACACGTATCCACTTCTCCAGAGTCCAGTGGTGGACCATTTTACACCATTCCAGCCAATACCTGCCATAGCACCTAGGGTTCCTAGTCTTGTGTATGCTGTGTGGCCATGGAAATTCAGTGAAATTCATCAAGCTCCACAAACATCTGATGTTGCTTCTAGAAGTTGTTTGGAACTCTGTAGTTTGTTAATGCAATAGATAAGAGCCAATTTATCCATGTCATGTGTTTTGGCATTCAGCTCCCCTGTTCTGAGTCTGAGTGGTTGTTGTCGCTCATAGATGCTCCCTTTTCGCGTTAACAGCACTTACTGCTGTCTGGGGCAGATCCAGCAGTACAGACATTTCACAAACTCATTTGTGGCAAAGGTAGTATTCTATAATAGTGACACTTTCAGAGTCACCAAGTCCTTCAGGAAGGCTACTGCCAATGTTCTTCTGTGGAGACTGCATGGCTATATGCTTGATTTTCTACACCTGCTAACTATAGGCGTGGCTGAAACACCCGAATTCCATAATTAGGAATGGTGTCCACATACTTTTGGCCATAAGGTGTATGTTGCTTATCGTATTAGCTACTTACCTTCAGTCTGCACAGAGCAACATATTTCTGCGTTATCCAAATGTTATTCTATAGAACATTACCCTGGTTTCCATGGCAACTTGGGATGCGCTTATATGAATGCAATGATAGTTCTTTGAGGAGAAAAGGAAGTCTGTTTGTCCACACAGCTGCATTCCTGCCCCGCCCGCTCTAATCCGCAGACAGACGGACACAGACAGCAAGTAATTCTGCTGCTGGCTTCTCGTGCGACCGCCCCTGAAAATCAACAGACCATTCTGTCGCTTAGTGCTATAAGCCAGTATAACCAGTACTCTTACCATTAAAGACTTTTCAGTTCTACACATTTCCACTGTTGAGAGTGGTTTGATGTGAAGTGACTCATTTGCAGAAAAAGTAACAGATATCTTTACAGTGGTGCAAAGGTAGCCATTTTATTTGCTGTCCATGCTGTATGTAATGGTTTGATCCCAGTTTTCCTTGGGAACTATTTCAAAATCTCCATCATAATTTTGCTGTAATTAAAAGATCAGAAGCTGATTTGTAACCATTTCATGTTATAACCTTTGTGTTTTGTGAAGGACTTCTATATTCAGCAAACACGCCTTGTTCTTTTCACCACCAGCTGTTCTCACCACCAATTCTCCCCCTGAAAGCTTTTCTAGAATGGAGCATTTCACATCAAAACCCTCCTAACAGCTTTTAACAGTTTATATTGAACATTTAATTATGCCGAATTTTACTGACACTGGTGGAATTCCCCTTTGAGGCTGGTCTGGTGATTAGCCCAACATCCACAGTCTATTATATTCCTTATACTGTAGCCTGTGGGCCAACGAGGTTCAGACAGTCATACTCCGCTCTGTATTTAAATGACCCTGGGGAAATCGCTGTAACTACACTCGTCTTCAAAGGTTCAGAATCACTGTTGTCAATAACAGAGTAATTTTTATTTATTTACATTAAACCAGTCCTGTGGAATTCCATGTGATTCAACTACCGAGGTGTTGTAAGATTGTAAGCTGACCGAGAAAGCTGTGCAACATTGTGAATAAGGTTTTAATAAATTAAACACCCAGAATACCCTAGAAAATGATGATCAAGTCTTGAGGTTGTTCGTTGGACTATTAATACAGTTTCAATGTATAATATCTATAAGTATAATACAGTTTTGAATGACAGCATACATAAACCAGATGTAGTCAATTAACTGTGGCATTAATTTGTTTTTATCTGGGTTTTAATTGTGGACAACTGTTCTATACACACAAGCAGGACTGACACAAGTACAAATAGACCCCCTGTCTAATCGTGTTTTCTAGTTATGGATTTCTCTGGGATATTGATTTTTCAACAGAAGAGCCCAGCAGGACTTTATACTGCTCATTTACTCCATCAGATCACCCAAATAATGTTCTTAGATTACTCGGCAGAAACCTGTGTCTCACCCTTTTCTAACATAATCCAAGACCTTGTTTAGCAGTAATGAGGTGGAATGTGGACATTTCTGTGGCTGGGTGTGGTTTTTCCCCGAAGTTTGGACAATGAAGAAAGTGGGAGGGTCAGAAAGAAAAGGGCACAATATATACAGGATGATATATACACGAAGGGGTTTCCTTCAGGTCCTCTCTGAGGTCATCTTCAGTTGTGTATCCCAGTCTACTTTGCATTAGAACAGGTATGGTAATACTTTGTCTTCATTTCCATGTACATGCTTGAGAATCCTATGATGTGCCTCCATTTATGATATACTTTTGTATGTGTATGATATACGTAGCAGTGTCTGCTGACTGTCTAATTATCTGTCCTAAAGCTCATTTTCCTGTGGGCTAGAAGGAATAATGAATTTAGGGAAAGAGGAGTTAAGAATTGAGTACCGCTGTAGCCTACATTATAACTTCTGAAATGCACATAATCAAAGTTCTATAAATGTTCTAGATCAGAAACTGTGTAGTGAGTCTCACTATGACTCCCTCTATAGGATATATGTGAATATGTTGAGATGCCGTCACACTTTCTCAGATATTGTTGTGTAGTGCTTAAACTAGGCTGTTAGATTTTGACTTCTATTCTAAAAGAGACATATATGATTTCACTAGACTTTAAAATACGGCTTTATGCATTGTAGGCTGTTCTGCACTAGGGTTAGTCATATTAGCATGCTGTCAGCATCAGCCACTTAAACAGAAATCAAGAAAACCTTAAACACAATAATTTAATCACTGTTATTATAATTACTACCCAGTGAGGAATATATTTTCACCTATGTATTTGTGATCAATATGGGGCTTTTGATAGTCATTGTTAATCGTAGTTATGATAATCATACTCAAAGCTCATTTTGATCTTGAACCAGGTCATCAAGGCCATTACCTCCTGACTTCCATCAGGATTTCTGAAACATGTAGAGCCCTCTTGTGGTTATATAACGAAATGCAGGGATATCCCTTTTTAAGAGTCATTATTATCTCAGTGTGTAAACCTATTATTCATGTAAATCAATTTTTGTCCAAACTTGACCAACTTGATTATCATAAAAGTAATGTTCACATAATAATATAATTTATATATATACAGTGCAGTACAGATCTTTTAGCAGTACATTGTTTGTAGCATACTCATAAATCTTTGGCTTACTCCATGATGAACAAAACTGTGTTCCCTCATCCACAGCTCTCAGACAGAATGAGTTGTCCATCGTCTGGTCAGCAGGGTAACGGTATATGGCCCTACCAGGGCACTCAGCAACCAGGAGCAATGATGTGGCCAGGCCAACCCTGCCAACCATGCTGGCCCTCTCAGCCCAACCAGCCTACCTGGCCTGGAATGCAACCGTGTGCACCAAACTGGCTCCCAAACCAACCACCACCACCTAGCCAGCAGGTCTGGCCTGCTCCGCCGACAACTCAACCCAGCCAACCTAGTCAACCTAGTCAACCCAGTCAACCCATTCTACCTGTCCCAGCAAGTCAGCCAACCCAGCCAACCCAGCCAACTCAGCCAACCCAGCCAATCCAGCCAACCCCGCCAAGCCAACCTAGTCAGCCCGTCCAACCCAGCTGGCCTGCACAGCTCCCTACACCGACAGGGTACCTTCCTACCCCTTCTTATCCAGGGTGGTCTGGAAACCCTGGGCAGTCTATATGGCCTGGACAGGTCCCCACCGGAGGCCAGCAGCAGCCATGGCCACCAGCTCCACCTACTGGTCCTGTGGTAAGCTGACTTTAGGCTGGATATGTCTCATGTTTCCACTTATATGTAGAGATGCAGTCACCAATCCACCTTCCTGCAGAGTCCACCTCCAAATCCAAGTCATCTACATTCATCTCCTTCAGCTGATAAGTCAATTATTCTGAAGGCAGTAAATAAATATAATATAAAGGTTGTGGGGGTGATTAGAGTTGGAGCATACTTTATTACCTACCTTCATAGTCTTCTGTTAGAACTGTTGATTTCAGACTCAAATATTGCGAATCATCTTGACAGTAGGGCTGAGTAATAGGATGATCCAGTATCATTATCACGATATCTCACTGCTGTCAGAAAGTTTTTTTTTTAGTTTATGACAATTTGAAAATGTCTGTTTACATTAAGTGTACATGACAAACAGACTAAAGGAAATGACCCTGACTTGCATTAAAGTATACTTATCATTTTCCTGCAAAGTTATTAAACGTAATTAGAACTTTTTATTTCAATCTGTGACATCATCAGTTAAATGATTGGTCCCCACACACTTAGTATTATTAAAATTGGGTATTTTAAAGGGCAAGTGTCTTTACATTTGAAGGAAGGTTGACAGTATTAAATGATTTAGTCAATACTGCTTAATATGTCCCTGAACGAACATGGTGCATTTCACTTCAACGACATACAGGCCGACTGCACATTTCCTTAAAACAAGACCCTTACAGAGGTCCAGTGTGGCAGTCATCTCAGATGTTGTTTAGTCATCAGGAGTTCATAGAGCATTATTGATCCTGTAAAAACATGTACCTTCTCCACACAGCATTTATGTCAATGTGCTATGATTATTTGGAGCATCTGTTTGAATGAATCAAATCTCAGGAAAACTAAATATTGTGATATCACATACCATGAAAATATGGCATCTCTGCCTGATCACCCACCCTCATCTGTCCTAGCACATCACTATCGAGAGAATCTAACCCCAAACTGTTTCCATTTGTCTTGATCCCAGTCAGTGCCCTTCAACATGAATTTCCCCAGAGGCATCTACGACAAGCTGATGCTTACGATAAGAGGGCAGGTCAAGCCTGATGCCAAAAAGTGAGTGAACACCAGGCCCAAGTCATTAATGCAAAGTTCACTGGTAATTCATTTTGCAGTAGCATTTGGTCCACCAGACAACACCAGAGTGTTTATTTCGTCTTTATATTTGGACACACACACACACCAGGTTCACTGTGAATTTCCTGCGTGGTAATGACATCGCTCTGCATATCAACCCTCGCTTCAATGACGGGGGGAAGCAGGTCATTGTTCGCAACCACAGGCTGGGAGAGAAATGGGGGATTGAGGAAAGGAACCTCCTTGGACCATTCCCATTTGCTGCTGGACAACATTTTGAGGTAAGAGACTAATTCACTCAGTGACCATGTTTACACACTGCTTAATGCAGTGTGAGATAATTCCAGTCCAATGTTAAGTTGAATTTAGGGATGAGCTCTTTGCAGAACTACAGGCTTACAAGGTTTCCTCTTCCTCTATAGATGAAGATCCTCTGCACAATCAGTGAATTCAAGGTGGTGGTCAATAACACACCCATGTTTGAATTCAAGCACCGCATCCGAGAGGTTAACCAAATCGACCGTATCAACATCCTGCACGACGTCAGTCTAACTTCCGTCAACGTGGAAACACTGCCCTGAGCTACAGATATCTTTTGCTTTACCTGCCACACTGTATTTGCAAGAGTAAGGAACGTCACGCTTTACCCTGCTGTCAACTAATACTGTGCAGATAACAGTTAATCACTCCATGTGTGGCCCAATACAGAAAACACTTAAAGACTGAACAACCCTTTCAAAAAGGACAAGGCCCTTTACAGCAGACTTGCAAATGCTCCCCATTCCAGAGCTTAGAACCCTAACGCTCTCCCTGTTTCAACTGAACATTGCTCTGGTGAGACACACACAGTGACACACACTTCATGTTTTTCATCATACAGTGTGAAATATCGTAATCATGTCTTGCTTTTCTCATTTGAGCTTTAACCTATATAAAATTTCATTCTGTTTTAATCAACAAAGATAGACATGGAATGTATCTATTGCGTAATGTTTGGAAGAACTAATTTATATAACACAAGTGATAAGAAATGACAAGTTTAAATTTTTCATTTTTAATTTTATTAAAATGTAAATTTTCATTTTGTTGTATTAATAAAAATCACATGGTATAGAAATCACAAGTAACCACAGCATACAAACATGCCCTCTCAATAAAAGCACTCAAGGCCTGGCATATTAACAGATTCATTAAATTAATTACATTAAAAACTTTATTAAATAAAAATACAAATCCAGCTTGTATCAGAGAACACATGTACATAGTAGACAACAAACATGAACAAACTGTACTTTTCAATAACTCTATTATAACACATTCTAAGCCTAGTGTTGGACCACCTGCAGAATCCTCATTCAGAATGCTGTGTGGTCCAGGACTAGACTAATTCTGTCTATGAAGCAGCATTTATTAAAAAAATAATACTAATAATAAAAAATAAACACACAGATGCACACACCATTGAGTTCTTCTTTAGGATATCTGTAAGTCTGTACAAGAGCAAAAATGATTAAAACCACAAAAATTAGGGTTTAAAACATGCAGGCCCAAAATCTGTGCAGCTGATTTGTTAATCACTTCAGATCTGCTTTCTGGCAGAAGAACTGCACAAGTCCAAACTCAAGCTCCCTACCAAAAGTGCAGTCAGTCTTGTCCTGTAGGTGTGGGCTAGATTTTGTAGTCAAGTCTCTTCTCCACTGACTGTAGCAGAAGCTGAGAGTACTGCTCCAGCAGGGCCAGGGTTTGCTCCCCTCCTTCAGCGGCTCCCACTGGTGGCTCTGGCCTGGGAATGGACTCCAGCTCAGAGCGCACTAGGAGGAGAGCCTCAGTCAGCACGTGCGCCATCTCCTGGCGCTCCTTACACATCTCTCCACTGCAGCTCACCTAAAACCACACACACAGAGAGAACAAACTTTAAAACTGCTTTCCAAGATATGTTGGTGGGGTTTTTTTGCCAGTCCTGACCTAAATATTTAACATTTTCATAGTTGTATATTACAAAAAGCACAACAGGGTGGTCACATTTTACATGTGACTATTTAACCATACCTTTACAAAACAAAGGAAACCAAACGCCCGGTCAGAACATTATCATTGCATTAACAGACAGGTGATGTTTCGAAAATACTTGAGTGAATGTGTGGAGAGAGATAAATGCATCAGGCAGGTGTGCTCCATGAAACATTTAGGGCCACAACATCCTTTCATGCTGAGCAGGCCTAGATGACCCTCATGAGTCATGTGTAGCCTACACTAAAAGTGTAAAAGAAAAGAAGACTAAAAGGCCTGAATGCTTGACCCTCTAAAGGGATAAGTGGGTATTGTGGCTGTGGGACTCTGAAACTCTGATAAATCATTCTATCCTGGGGGGGAGGGATCTCTTCCAACACAATACTACCTTCCTCTATAGTGCACATGGGGGTTACTGAATGGTTTGACGAGTATGGAAATAAGAAATCATATGCTATGGCCCTCACGGTCACCCAATCAACCAAAATCTCAAAGTTGAACACCCATGTTGGATTTTGGGCTAACATGCTCTACCACCAAAACCCAACAGTCCTCTCTCTTCATTACAGTGTTAGAGGCTTAGAATCTAGGCCAAGCCACAGTGAACCTGTTCTGTTGGCCGATGGAGGCTTAAGCTTCAATAAGAGACATTGTCACCAGTCTGTATTACAATTGCCTGGTGGTCACTTTCTCCGCCCTCCCCCCATTTAAACTGCTTCACTGCGCATGTTAGCTTCTAAAGAAAGTCCCCAATTCTGAAACCTGTAGAGGTGCTCCAGCGAGGTCTTAACAAATGATCACAGTCGGCTCAGACCCTAGCCATAAGTAAAGCAGGCCAAGATTGAATCGCAGTCTCTGCAACAGCCAGTCCAATTCAATTACAAACAGGGATTGAGGGCAGTGGCATTTATGCTATATTTAGACACAGTGCGGTTGAAGGCTGTCTAAAGCATAAGATCTCACCATTCTGTAGAGCTGGGTGGCCTTTTTCATGTTGGTACACAGATCAGCAGCAGCCTGTCTGCAGGTTTCCATGTTCACTGAGGGCTCTGCAGGAGAACCACACACCAGAAAATACTTTTGAAATTGATCATTTTGTCTGCCAGCATGTACAAATGACCTAGAAAAGGATATTTAAGGTAGATATCTAGATCTGGGTTAAAACACTTATGGGGCATCACTGTATCCCCAGTAGACTTTATGTATACAGTATAAACTGAACGAATAACTCACCCCTTTGACAGCAATGGTTCATGCATGAATGGACAGAATAAGGAGAACTGAAGCAGAAAGGCCAAAGAGCAGCAGAACAGTGATGGAGAGGAAGATGAAAGGGCAGAGATGCCAGAATGATGGAGGAGGAACGTCGGCGGTGCAAACCTTGATCAGTCTGGCTCTCTGTCATGGTGAGGGCTTGGACAGCCAGCAGGGGGCGTTCATGCTGTGAGTGAGAGACAGCTTTTGAGTCCACACTAGCTTTCAAGGGTGAAGAATGAGAGGCAGTGTGAGGGGATGCAGCTTTTGCACGCTCCACCTGATCCTCTGGACAGCCAGCGACTGCATGGTGTTGTGTAATCCTAGCAAGAGAGTCTTTCTGAATAGCAGCAGCTTCAGAAATTGCTGTAGGAGTGGCTCTGCTGAAGTGGTCAGAGACAAAGTTACTCTCCCTTCCAAAAACACATGCCTTGCTGCTTTTAGGAGAGCCGCCATGGGTTTGGCTGCTGGGGCCAGGATGTGAAGTAGGAGGAGATGGAAGAGGTGTATTGCTATAAGATGAACCAGTGGGAGAGGTTGAAGGCCCCGGGCATGGCAAAGTCTCACCACAGGGCACGCCCAAGTGGAGACTCTCTCCAACGGATGCTGCACGGCTGACCTTGGCAATGAAACTGGTGGTGGGGCTCATGTATGAGCGAGCTTTGAGATGACGGCTGGTGTTGGGACTCTCCCATGGCTGAGGGGAGGAGGATCCTGTGAAGGATGGGTGATTTAGGTGAACACGGGGGTCATTTTTCTCCACAGTGGGCTGAGGCAACGGCAATCGAGACTCACGCTTCAAATGAGATGGTGTCATAGATTTCCGATCTTCAAAGGAAAAAAAATGTTAGCAGGAAAGGCAAATGTTAGCAGCTGTGTTCAAATGTACCTGAGCTAAAACGTGCCAAACTAGAAGGGGGAAGCAATACTGCTCAGTCTTGTGTAGCAGTGGGCCATATTTGTCAAATCTGTGTTGCACTAGGTGGCTATTTCAAAGTAATGTACATTGGGAACATGTGGGGTGAAAGACTGACGTACTCATTGTTTATGTTTACAACTTTCAAATACCTCTAGTTTAACATCGCCAGTGCAACAGCAAAAATAGTTAGCCCTCAACACTTACTACAGCCTTATGAAGTCTGACGTCAGGCTACATGCATGTGGCATTAATTATGTAATTTGAAGACATTGGCTTTCATATTAGTGAAACCTACTCTGTGTTGTTAGATTTTGTGCTGACATGGACTTCAAAAGGACTGCTGATTTTTTGCCCATTGGACTGGCCACCCTGCCAGGATGAGCCGCAGCAGTCCTCCTCCTTTGTGGTGTGGAGCATAGCTGTGGGGGGTTAGTCACTGTCTTCTCTTCCAAATCTGTTCCATGACTCTTTCCTTCATGCAGAGGGCGTACTGTGGACACCAGGGGCTTAACTTCAGCACTGGGACCTCTTTCAGTTGTCCAGCTAGTCTTAGAAAGAAATGGGGTGGACCTCCTAAACAAAAAAACAAATAAAATTAGCCACCACCACCATTACTACTATTATTATTAATAATAACAATCATCATCAAATTAATTATACCTGTTTGTGGAGCCTTTGGCAAGGAAGCGTGCCGAAATGCTGCCCTGGGGTCTGGAATTGTTACCTGGCGGAGAACAATGCAGTTCAGCTCAGTATTAAAAGGGCAAACATCAGAATTAACGAAGATGAAATTGGTGATTGAGATGGTCCCTACCCATGCTGCCACTGTCAGCAAGCGTCTCAAAGTGCTCCTTGAGGAAGTTGTTCCGTACAGGGCTCTCTGGCTTATTAAACCCTCGTCTGGTCACGTCCTGGGAATAATGCTCTTCATCAGTGCTGACAGTCTCTGGATCATCTGAGAAAAAAAAAAATAAAAAAAAAAAAAAAAAAAAAAGAGAGAGAGAGAGAAAGAGAAAGAGACACACAGATTAAAAACCAAGCAGATTTTAGGTACTGCACTATACCCATGTTTTCAAAGCTCTCGTGACATTCTGACCAACATTACACTTTCTTTTTTTTTGTGGCACATACATTTAAAAAGCAAGTAAAATGATAACCTATAAATATAATAAAAAAACAAAAAACAAAAAAAAAAACAAACAATTGAATAATTCACTTTAAAGAACTGAAACATAAATTCAATGGATCAGCAATGTGGACCAAACCAACTCTTTATGACCATCAGATTTAAGTTTGGAAATGGTTAAATGATTATTGCCCAAATAAGTTGCTCATCATTTTTTAAGGATAATTTTGCACTGCATTTTATGAGTGAACATCCACTTAGAGTTAGCTTATAGATTAATAGGATACCATTACATAACCCTTTTCATTTAGTTATACACCATTTGAATAAATATGTATTTAAATAAATAAAAAGATGACCACGTGGCAGTGCACCATGACTCTCAGCACTTTAATGGCTCAGTGCAGCACAGCCACAACTTCATTAAATTAAAGCCACAAGGACCCAGACTGCAGCTCACATGCAGCTAAAAATGTACACAGAGAAAAAGTAAGTATTACTACATGTCTTTTATTCACAGTGCGAGTCTGACCTCCATGCTCCCGCTCTGGGCTGGATCCTCCACTGCCATAGCCCGTGGAGCTACCGCTGTCTGGGCTGTGGCTGTCCGGGCACTGGGCTTCCTCGCCCCGCACCTGGTAGGCTCCAGGCAGGCTGTCCGTCCTGGGGCACAGCTCAGGATACAGCACTACACCCTCGGGTTCAGGAGACGAGGCAGGAGCCAGCCAGGCAGAATGAGGACGGCCACGCCGTTTCTTACCCCGCTGCTGTTGGGTTAATTTGAGAGTGAAAGAAAGCCAAGGCATTAGCACAGAAACGGTCTTTAACAACTGCTTCAGAAAGTCTCTTTCACCAAAGCACTCAATTCATAACTGCTGTACGGTGACCGCTGCATACTGGTAATTTCAGTGTGCACTATTGTAAAGTTTACACACCATCGTTGTCAGATAGCTTGTAGTTTACAGTCATTGTGCTACACATGTAGATCTTAAGTCAAGTTAAGAATGCCATGTCAGTATACCATGCCATTTTCAATTAACTGTATTTGAATCTTTAACCCAGTTAATGCCCAGTAACTATGCTTTAAGGAATGAAACTAAGGGGTAGGGTTGTCTCGATTGTCGTTGAGATGGAGGGGTAGGGCGAATGGTTAGGGCTACACGGCCCTTTACACAGTTTTTTTTTCCAGAGGCACACGCCAAATGGAGTGTAATGAGAAAATTGCCCCAGAATGCCCTGTGAATCATCAGCAAGATGGCTGCACAAAGCGACTAAAGAGACTCATATGTTTAATTCTTTGTTTTTTATTGGTTGTTGTACTCAAACGTTCTGGGGTTTTCACCCTACTGACCAAAAGAAAATGACGCATCTGGTTTTTGAAGGGTTCATGGGGGGGAAATTTCAAGAGGGGTAGTGTTACACTAAAAATCAAGGGGTTAGGCTAACAATAAGAAATGGGATTGGGCCTCAGTAGTGCAGTGTGGTGCACTTACTATGCCCTCCTGGCTGCAGAGCTGACTGTTGGACCCGCCTTTTGGAGAGCTGGGTCTGGAAAAGGAGTCAAGCTGCCGTAGCTCCAGCATGGACTTTACCATCAGCTCCAGAGAGCCCATCTTGCAGGACCAGCGCCTTCGTGGTCGTGAAGTCTCGAGCAGAGAAGCCTCAGTCAGACAGGAACCTGTAGAGGACTCCTGAAACTAGATTATACCATACAGCCCAAAAATAAATAAATAAATAAATAAAGAAATAAATTGTTAGCTATATTGTGAAAGAGCATGCATTCTGCCCTGTCCCCTTTTCATAAGCATAATACAAAGGAATTTAGATCAGGTTAATCTGCTCTTAACTCCTGAACTGGGGGACAGAAAATCGATTGGAGATTATTTAAAAACAAAACATGATTTACTGACACATTTAAAATAAATAAATAATAATAATAATAATAATAATAATAATAATAATAATAATAAGTCTGACCTTATTAGTAGAGTCCCAATCATTCCCCTCATCAGAACCACCTAGAACAGAGTAAAACCATCACCTTTTACTCCAAGCTAGACCTTGAAAGAGACCCATTATGCTCATTTTCAGTGTTCATGATTACAATAGATGTACATGCCTCGGTCTTCCCAACACAGTGTCGTATGTCTTTTAATTTCAAACCAGGCGTTTCATGCAGCTGAAAAAGGAAGTTTCCGTGGAAAGGTGGTTCTTCCTTTGATGGGTACTTGATGGGCTTTTTAACTTTGCAGATCATTTACATGCTCAAAAAGCTACAGAACACTCTAAAGTAAAGAAATCTGATAATGCCATGTGGATTACCTTGATCCTCTTCTAATGAATTATGACCAGTGATTTTGTGATCATCTGGAAGCTGGTTTTCCTCAAATCTTTCACCTTCATCATCCTCTTCCTCACTTCCGGAGGAGCAGGTCAGTATAGAGGGAGCACTGTGCATCTCTAGACTGCTTGTAGAGGAGCACCTGAGAAAATAAACCACTGAACCCATCAGCCACAAAGCTGCTCACAAAGCTCAAAGTTGCCATTTTGGAGATGCTTGTTTGGGTTAGTGATAATTATTTTGGAGTTGGGGACATTCCTTCTGACATTAATAAAACCATGAGCTGTCATCTTATATTATGGGCCCATGGTATAGACCATTAGTATAAACCATCATGTGCAGAAATACAATAACCTGGCAGCAATACAAATTCAAACCTCTAAAAGATCCATCTATAAATTATAAGCAAAGTCCAAAAATTTCTGATGTACCTGTACACAGTGTTTGTGAAGGTTGGGCCACTCTGACAGTGTTTGAGCTGTTCCAGACGTGCTCTCATATTAATGGTCAACTCTGGTGCGATACGCCACACAAAGATACAGCTGCAACAACAACAGCAGCAGGTGGAGAAGCAGATCATAGCAGAAATTCAAAACAAACGGTGCTTAAAAATCCACAGTCCTACCTGTCTCCCGAGGCTGAGATTAGATGTCTGCAGTCACTGGTGAACTTAATACCCGTGATGATTTCTACGAGAAGAAACAATTAGTTAGAACCATAGCTAATTATATTAACGTAAACAACATCAGCACAACAGAAGAGAAGACTTTTACCTGAATGCCCAAACATAGCGGCCACACACTCTCCAGTCTGAAAGTCAAACAGGCTGAGGTTCTTGTCTGAGCAGCTTGTAGCCACATACAAACCCGATGGGTCCATTTGGACCTGTGTAAAAGATTTGTCCAGTAAAGTCAGAGGATACTCATTCAGGAGATAAATTTGACTCCTAAAAGCTCAACCTACCCTTAGAAGACTGCCATCCTCAGCCTGAGAGCCTTTAAAGGATTTTTTTTGTTTCCCACTGCTAATATTGAACACTCTGCCAGAAAAGAAGAATTTGATAGTTTAGAAGTTTGCTTCTGCACTTTGCAGGTGAATATGAATGGGACCGGACATTACTTACATTACCAACAGAAGAGACATTTTATATCAGTGAGCATGTAAATAACGCCTGCCCACATACCTGACGCTGCGGTCCTGACAGCCTACAGCTGCATACTTGCAAGTGGGATCCACATCCATATCGTAGAGTGTGCTTTTTCTCACCACATGGTGGGTACATTTAAATTTGATTCCTCTGAAAGTCTGGGATTTGGAAAGTTAAAAAATAATATAATATATATATATAAAAAATTATACATCCTTTTACAAAACAGATAAGAAAACAATAATTCAATATAATGTTATTGGCCTTAAAACATAAATACATTTACCCCCACTTTAATAGAAACGCCCATCCTGTGCTTCATCTCAGTGACCACTCTGAGAAGCACCTACCTAATAGATGCACAGTTACAGACTACAGCCCATCTGTTGAACGCAGTTGTTCATTCACCCACATCCCCTTTCACCATCATTCCATTCTGGACCACAGGACCACTGATGGTCAGATATTACTCATGCGGTAGACCATTCTAAACAAAAACACCAACTCTGTTGGTGCAATGGTGTGTATTGCACTCGTACGAGCAGACAAATTGGCACCTCAGTTTATTTTGAGTGGACTAGCACACAAAAATACCTAAAAAAGATCAACACCACAAATTGCACATTTCAGCAGACGAACTATTGTTTCAACTGTGTACCAACAAAAGGGACCCACAAGGTAGGGGTTTCCAGTAAAGTGGGCAGTGAATGCACATCTTCCGACAGACAAGGCCTGTCAATACTAGTATAGAGTAACTGACAACCCAACAGGTCCCAGAACAGTCAAACAGTCACTAGAACGGAAATAATGCAGAGCTGACTCACCCTGTGGGCAGTACGGAAGTACAAACTCTTATCAGCTCCACAGCTGATCAGCCTCACCTTCCCCTCATTGGCTACAAGGTTCAGTAACCAGACAGAGCGGAAAGAGCACACAAAACAGCTCATCAGTCAAACATGTGAGGACAGATGTGCCAGAAGAATTCCATAACAGAAATATGTAGGTGCACAGTTACACATGTAATTGAGGCTTAGACAAGCACTGAGGAATAACAAGATGTTTAACCAAAATGATGATTCACAATACCATGCATGTTAACGTATCAAGTTGCAGTTTCACAAGAGATCTGTATGTATGCAGAGCAGCTCTGTTTTCACATCCCACAAACCTTTTACATTGCGACTGCAAGCCATGTTAATATTTTAGTGATTTTATTTTAGAAATGGTCAACCCCCCAACCAAGACAAATCTAGGGGAAACCAAAGACTTGATGCCTTTAAGAAAAAATAAATGAAAATGCCAAAATGTATAAACACCAAGCATTTCTATTATCAACACACTCATATTATATGGTGTCCTTTATTATTTTACTTTAACCCTGATATAAATGTTAGGTAAACATTGAGAAAACATTTAAAAAATATCAGCATATGCCTGTGAAGTATGCAGTGAAATCTCTCACCAGTGAAACGAACAGCTGTGATGGAAGAGGAGTGCTCATCCAGGGTCTGCAGAAGCCTGTAATCTTCCTCAACATCCAGCACATAAATTAGCCGATCTCGACCCGCTGTTGCCAGCAGCTTCATTCCTGATAGGGCAGACAAACATTTAGTTTGCAGGTGATCTTGATGGTACTATATGCAAAAAAATAAATAAATAAATAAATAAATAAATAAAAAGAATTTCAAAAAACACACCACACACCACACTGCACTGTAAAATGGGCACACAGATGTGAAAATAAATATGATGTCAACCACTACAAATAATTCTGACTCCAGAAAGGCGTTGGTCACTGTAGCTTACAAAAGCAAATACGAAACTTTCTCTCACCAGTCTCGGGTTTTGAGTACTCTAGGCAGAGGATCTCCGAATCATGGGCTTCCACTTTAAGAATCACTTCCATACTGTTGAGGTCATGGACTCTTCAAGACAAAATTTTTGAAGAAATAAAAAAAAAAAATAAAAAAAAAAAAAAACACACACACACACACACACACAACAACCTACTCTGGTTCTACTTAAATATAAACATTTAAAGAAATGATCCAATACAACTTAATTCTCACAATAACAATGACGTCGCCAAATAACTGTTTAACACTTTATGTCCAGATAGTTGATGTGCTCTACCTCAGTGTGCCGGTCCGGTCTCCAGAGGCCAGGTGTTTGCCATCCGGACTCACACAGATTGTTTTGATGCCTGCCCGACTCTCTAAAGACTGACCTTCAGACTTCTCTGCACTATTAGCCGCAGTTCCCCCTGTATCCATCAAGGGTGCCGTATTATCTTCAATATAAATGACCTTCTGAAGATCCTAAATGTAAATTATTAAACATGAGAATTTTCATTATTGATCAAAACTCAAAAATCTGATTTTTCACAATAGCACAATAGAAAAAGTACACAAGGCTCCAAGTACCACTGGCTCAGAGCTACAGCACCATCTTCTGGACAGACTCAGCTGGACTCTTGAAAATTAACACATACTGGAACAAGTACAACAGGCACCTTTGAGGAAACAATGGACTCACATTGCTGAGAACATTGCCTTTGGTTGGGCAGTCGTGTGGCTCTGTGCTCCACATGCGAACTGTGCTGTCTGCAGAACAGCTGAAAAACACTCCAGAAGAAGCAAGCCCAGCTGGTGGTCCATCTTTAGATTCGGGGTAGGTCTGAAGAATAGCGTTGACACATCATTCACTTTTTACACAAACCCCAAGCAACAATCTATGCTCCAAGCAGTCCATGCTCCATGCGACAGCTAAACTGCATAGGCACAGCTAAATCTCTGAAGTACACCTGCCCAAATGGACAGGGACACCGAGCTTTTTGAAACGATAAACGTGTTTATTTTACAGCTGTGTAAAAGTACTATGTTGTGTAGTTTGTCCTGTACGTGTGATGTCTGCACTCACCTACACCTAAACCCTTCTGGTGATTAAATAGAGTTTTATTAAAGAGTTAAACAATTGCATCCTGTAAGATGGTGTGGTGGCAACCAAACGTGATAAAATCATCCTCCTCCTCCAGCAACATATTGAGCTGTTCTCTATTCCAAGTCTTTGCCTTTGGAGAGCGTTTCAATTAACCTGATGTTGTGGTCTGACAGATGTGAACGTTTAATAAGCAATTATGTCCATTTTTGTCCTTAATAACAGCAGTCTTGTTGGCCAGAACCTGTAAATGTACACCCCATGTCTTACTGGTTTGCTGTTAACTCGCTGCTAATTCTCATGCCATGTTATTCAATTCAACTTTCTCATTATACCAATACAGGGTTGTACAGTATAACGAAACACAGTCAGGCTCCTTCTCCAGCAGTATGTTCGTGTGTTCATATAATTAGCAGTTCGATATGACCAGATATGCGAACTAATAAAAATATTACATTTTTAATATTGTTGTTTAGGACCATTTAGTACTTCCTACTACTAAAGACACTTCAATGAATACAAAGCTGAGTGCTACAAATATACCCACGCTTTAATACAGGTTGCAAGCTAACTGTCAGTAAATGCAAGCATTTTAAACACCAGTCAAAATTAAACCTTTCTTCAAAAAAAAAAAAAGGAAAATTATCCAGTGTGTTGACAGGCTGTGTACCTGGACACGCCCCACTCTAATAAAGCTCTTTCAGTCTTTAAAGCCTTCAGTTTATTTAGTTTTAGTATGAAAGTATTTACCTGCAAGTCCCACACACAGGCAGAGTGGTAAAGGGCAGAGTGCAGCTTGCCCACTCGCTGCAAGTCTTGCACATCCCACACATACAGGCTGTGATCGCTATACACACAGGATAGCCAGAGGTTAACAGGGTCATATGTCACGGCCACCGAGTCTGGGTAGCACCCATCTGGCTTGTTAGAGAGGAGGTGACTGAAAAATAAAGAGGAATAGAGAAAGACCTAACTGGAACTGGGAAACAAGAATAAAGCAAGATACAGTCTGATATATTGTCATATATAGATTAGGCTCAGGCACTGACCTGAAAAAGAGATAGAATTATGCAACCAAATTTTATATAATGTCCTCAACTCAACACAACTGCTGTATTATGTACACTAGAACCATTTCTTTAAATCTGCCATATCAATCTACATGCAAGATTAGGCTTTGGATGGACCTACCTGGCCTGGGTAACTTGAGCGACATCTGTGCCCAGGTAATGTGGGCGTGGCAAGGTGCAGATAAAGCGCAGGTCAGTGGGGCTAAAGACTCGCACCGTCCCGTCAGCACATGCGCAGAAAATCATCGCCTCAGTCACAGACAGGGCACATGCGGTACTTGTCTACAGGTAACATGGATTCAAAGCAGAACGGGAAGAAATATATAAATGTCAAAATGTCTCAACAGAACAGGTTTACCAAAGGAAACATCAATTACCAATGACCTAACAACACTCTGTACAGATGGGGTTTAGAAAATCTGAAGGAATTAAACAAACAAAAAACAAACAAAGAGCACATTACTATAAAGATCTCCACATCCTGGTCATTTGGGAACTGTACAGTTTTGAACTCATGAGCACAACAAGCTATATGCAGTGCATCGAACTCCATCACCCCTGGAGGAAGTAATGAGCAGCTTTAGCAATGTAGTTTAATAATGTTCAATTATATGTATTACATTTAAACCATTATCCGAGAACATTATGCTCTCAAAAGGTGCACATTTGGTTTTACAAGTGGTGTGGACCAACACCAGAAGGCTATAGGCTACTTGTACATTGACCTGCGACTATAAATGTACGTTCCTGTATCTACATTCATTGCCCATTTTATTAGCTCCACTACTCATATAGGAGCACTTTGACCTTCAACTACAGGCTGCAATGCACCAATTTCTCTGTATACCATGTTAACCCACGTTTTGTTTGACCTTCAAATGGTTAGGACCACTGAAGAACAAGGTAAAATGGGTTAATGTATGCAGAGAGACAGATAAGTACAGACTGTTGTAGAACTACATAATGTCCTATATGGGCAATGTGTGTAGATACAAGAAGTTAAACCTAATGAAGTGGCTTGTCAGTACACAGTTCAACAGCACCAGCACAAAAACCAACAAACACCACCACCACAAGGCTGACAATGTGTAATGCCTTATATTTAAAATAATCACCAACAGAAAACTAAATAATCATGAGAAGCTGACATAAACTAAACATAGTGGAGTTACCCGTTAAGCTACCTGCTTCACTGGTGCAGAACAACAAAGACTTACTCTATGGTACACCACTGCGTGTGCACACAATGTTTTCACTTACTTCACTCTAAAATTAGCTTGTAATAAAAACGCAATATGGGACATTAAATTTAAAGTTTGGTCAATAATATGTGCAAGTTTTTGACCACAATCCTGCTACACTACAAAAAAAAAAATAAAAAAAAGAGAAAAGTTGCATGACCTTAATTTCCAGAACTGGCACCAATTTGTTCTTTGAACTGAATCAGTGAATTATAGCATGATGCTGTGATAGGATGCTACCTGTTGGGAAATCCTCACTACTAAATATTTCACAGTCAACTGTCAGCGGTATTATAACTCAGGGAAAGTGACTGGGAATGACAGCATCTCAGCCATGAATTGGTAGGCCATGACAGAGTGGGGTCAGCAGATAATAAAGCCGAGTGTCCAGAAGTCGCCAACTTTCTGCAGAGTCCATCACTAGAGACCTTGTCTGACTGCATTGTGTCAAGTGTAAAGCTTAGTGGTGGGGGGAAATATGGGTGGGCTTATTTTTCCAGGAAATAAAGTGTACACACATATACATTAGTTCTAATTTAATGGCAGGAGAGTTTGAGGAACTCGTCACATTAAAACTACATGAGCACAACCTACTAGGCATTATGTCTAACCCTAATCTTACTGCGGCCTCTATATAGGCACAGTAGAATCAGCACAGCCACCGTGCCAAGAAGAACAAAGTGTGGCTGCCACAGGTGCACAGTAAATAGCCTGAGAACAAAGACTTCAAACGAGTACAGCCAACACACCTAGCCAGCTTTGCTGCGTTAAGCTGATACTGAACGCAGAAGTAATGGAATTCCAATTGGGTCACTTCTCACATCCGTTTTGCCTCTCCTGGTAGATAAGGCTGAACTAAACCACATACATTATATATGCAATTATTTATTGTGTGAAAAGCGCTTACCCGCAAGTCTACCCATCTGTCCAGCATCCTCTTCCCGTTGAACTCACAGAGTAACCCAGAAGAAGTAATGCAGAAGGTGCTCTCAGACTTCTCGCCACAACCACAAGCTACATCACAGAAGAAGTTGTTTTGTAGTTCTCCCAAGAGACCAGAGCGGCCAAGCAGAGGAACAGGGGCTGTGAGCTGTTGAGGTTGAAAGGTAAAAAAAGAAAATGAGGGAAAACAGGAAGAAGCGTGGTTCAATAATATAGACATTTTTTATTTTTAATCCATAGGAGTGGTGTAGAGCAGAATAACCCTACACGGTGCAAAATGTCATGAACTTTTATTAATTAGATCATCATCATCATCATCTTTGAAAGCACCATGGTTGAGCATGTTTTTCTTGAGAATTAACCTGAAGAAGCTCTACTCTCTTATTACTGTTCTGGTGCCTGTAATATAGCACAATATCTTCCAGCTAGACAAGCTATTTGTAGACAACAATAGAAAGCACTTGTTTAAGGCAGCCTCCCATAAATAACCACACTTGCATCCTATAAATAACCATATATTAACCACAGTGCCGTCTTACCCTACTGTGGTATGAACTCCTTTACAGAATATTCATACTGTTATATTTCAGACCAAAGCTCCTGGTATAGTTGGTAAACCAAATAGATGCAGTCACGGAAAAGTGTACCTTGTTCGAATTGCAGGGTTCCAGATACCAGAACCTGACATGTCTATTCCCAGCCGTCACAAAGTAAGAGCTGTCCTCAGAAAAAGACACTGCTGTCACTTTACTGGATACTTTGTTTGCAGCCACCAACGTGTTTTTCTGTAAGAGAAATTTTCATCTCTATTAAATTCATCATCATTTCAGCTGCTCCACATTGATGCAGATGTTAAAGTAATGCTCCAGAGATTTTCCAACCTCCATCTGTCAGATTTAGTTTCAGACCTTGACTTATCATAGACAAAAGCTTTGATGCAAATTCCTCTGATGAACTAAAAGCCCTCTGGTTTGAAACCTGCTTTCCAGTCATCCGTGTTCAATCAGGAAAAAGTTGAAAAATGAGGGGAACAACAAAGCAAAAAGGCCAATACAGCACCAAATGCTGAGGCATTTTCCTCTGGAAACTATTGCCATCTCAAAAGATGAAGTTACACAGATCCATATCCTAATTATAAATCATGTGATAAACAAAGTCATGAACATAAACATTTATACACCTAATGACTGTCCAATGTTTCATTAAAAGGTTGTTTCAGGCCAACAATTTTGCATTTATACCAGGAACAGGGAAAATTATAGAGGATACAGGCAGACAACAAAACACAGACAGACACAGTTACTGTGATACAAATAAGTCATACGAGTTGATCTAATGGAACTAGAGTAATTTCTTTACAGTGGAGGTGATAGGAACCAGGGCTCACAACATCTAGGACACAAGACATTTTCTTTGCTGTCCGAAAAGGCCAGTGACCCTACTTAGAAAATTCGAGTTTTCATATGTAATGCAGATAATGGTAAATCTCTCAAATATTAGGATTTAGGGAGTCATAAGCTTTCAGAGGCATTAAAGACTGAGACATCTGGACCCTATCACCACCACTGTGAACAGTGACTGACCATTTAATTAGACAGAACAGTGGAATTCCCCTTAAAAGGGTAAGTCTCTAGTCACTGAGAGTTCTGCTTACCTTCCAGGCCCATACATTGACGCTCATGTCATGCTGGTAGCCCACACTAACAATGTATTTGCTGTTGGGGGAAAATGCCACGCAAGCCACCCCATACTTGTGCTCCTGCAGCTCAGCCACCTGGGACCCCTCAGCTACATCCCACACCCGCACTGCAGGCAAATGTCCACTCTAAGGGGAGAAGGAAGCAGACTTTTAACACAGTTCACTAGGATAAACATTTCAATCAAGAAGCTTACTCATTCTTACTGCTTCAAAAATGGGCTTTTGAAATTTCTCCACAAAAAAAAAGGAACCTCCAAACGAGCTCCAACTGTCCTGTTTGTAACAGGAGAACCTTTTGAATAGACAACCATCTGCAGCACTGCATAATATGGGCAGGTAATGGCACGAGTTGCAAGATGGAAGACAATGTCGGATAAAAGGCATATGAAAGTTTACTCTGACTATAGCAACATGAGGAACAAGATTCACTGGTCTGACGAGATAAAAAAACCTGACTCTGAGCAGAATAGCAAGACAAGCAGTGCATGTCACCTGCTAATACCACTGCTGTGGAGGCAAGGGGTGAACATTGAATCATGCTATATGGTGCATCTCAGTGGCAGGGGCAAGAGGCTGGTAAGAATTAAGGAAGGCTTAATGCAGCCAAATATAGCCCAGACTTGAAACCCTTTGAACATCTGTGGAAAGACCTGAAGATGGCAGTTCACAGCTGCTTGACATTCAATTTGATGGAACTCAATCTGCCACAAACAATGGGATAAGATACCCAAATCCAGATTTGCAAAGCCTGAACAGCTTGTTTAGTTTTTGAGGCATGTTTTCATGTGTGCTGCAAGTCAAGGGGTCTAAATGCTTTCTGAATCCACTCTACATCTGTGGTCTCAACTAACATTCGAGATTTAGCCCTGAACTGGTCATCAAACTGTTTGTAAAGGAATAACTGAATTAACCGGTCAGGGAAAAAAGCTAGTGTTTCCAAAATCATTCGCACCTTCAGGATACATCAGAAGAGATTACTCCTAGCCATAAATATGGGAATCTTACTCAAGAGGCTAAAGCAGCAACACTACAGGAGACAAGTAGACATGTGTACAACCGTTGCAGCGCTTCCAGATGCGGATTAAGCTTGGTCTCAAGAATAAACTGCAGTTCCAACTGTGCCTATGCACGTTACTGCCATTTTTACAGAATCAGACTGCCTGAAAGTTTCCATTAATGTTTTTTTTTCCCCCTTTTCAAATGTTTCCAAGGAAGCAGTAAAAATGAAAAAGTTTTTACAATGAACATAACTGCGAATGACTCTGTAATAACTGGGAAAGCTGTAGGGGGTATAATAATATCAAGCACACATCAAAAGTGATGGTCAAAATTAAAAGGCAGATATAAAATAAAAACTTTTAAACAGACATGCTTTGTTTTTTTAATCGTTACTTTGAGCTGGTTCCTAAAACTTGAAATACGGCATAATACTTTGTGAAATAGAGAAGATAACTGAATATCAAAGTACTTTCTAACTGCTCGTTTTATCAATTTATTCCAAATACTTTAACAGTAACATTTGTGGAAAGCTCCGGTTCTAAACTGAGCAGGCACATCGTAGATATCACATTTATTTCAGTTGCTGAAGTTAATTTCCCTTATTTCCTTTTAATAGTTTGCACTTATTTTTTATATATAAACAACCGACAACGTTCATGTATGAAAGGTATTATATAAGCAGTATTAGTAGAGTCCGCTGGCTTTAGTTTTCTGTGAAGGAACTGCGTCATAGGATTTCCTAGCCACGCAGCCAACATAAGAACAGCAACCCTTTCAATACACAAAATAAGATTAGGCAGTTGATCAGATTATCGTTCCAGCCTAATGCATTCAGGTTGCACCGTCCGTCTGAAGCAGCCTCATCATCTCCACTATCTACCCTGATACAATTACTCGCGCTGAGACGTGCTTTAGCTGGGGCTGAAAACAGGAGGAGTGAGGATAGCATACTAACACCAATGCAAGCCAACCGCATTGCATGCACCCCAATGTAATTCATCTCCCATGTGTCAGCTCGAAAGCAGACAGCAGGACTTCGTGTCTTGCTGCCAGGACAACCCCAGCACTCACAGCCATGGCTCCGGGGGAAATCTTTAATCGGCTGGTAATGGATAGAGAGGATTACTCTAATGTGCTTCAAAGATCAGCATGCAGACACGGCCCTCGGTGCTCGCTGAACCCTCCTCTACAAACCTAACCCAAATACCCAAGCAGCATTATGGCATGCCGGGAGGAGCTGTGGGGGGACACTTCGGATGTGCGTTATTACGTACTGTATTTCAAGCTTTAGTAACACACAGTGTTTTAATCAGGTTTAAAAAATCAGAATATACAGCATTTTATCCAGTGCCAGAAAAGAGGTAAGATGATCTTAATGCCGTCAAGTGTGCCCAATTTTATGCATGATATGACAACAACATTACAGTGATTCAGTTTTGCTGATTAAAATTATGAAGATGATGTGTTACCTCGCCTGTGACAAGGTATTTGCCATCTGAAGAAAAGGCTAAAGTGGTGATGCTTTTCCTGTAGAAAGAGAGAACAGTCAAGACATGTAACATCTGGAGAACCTGTACACTAAAGAAACAGTGAATGATTCATAACAGCTGCTGAAAAAGCTGAAACAGAAAAAGACAGAAGAAGAGAAGAGGAAGAAGGAGCTGCCACAGCAACAGCAGCAGCAGAAGGTTTAAAAAAAAAAAAAGAAAAAAAGAATGACATAAACATGGTTTAAGAAATAAAGATATACAATAAATGAATAAAAAAGAAAGGGGAAAAAAGAGGAAAAGAAAAACATGGGGGGGGGGGGAGATTTAAAAAAAAAAAAAAAAAAAAAAAAAAAAAAAAAAAAAAAAAAAAAGCAGCTTCATCATTACATAGCACCTTCCTTAAACTCAACACCATCACTATGATAATGTAGCTCATCACCTGGATGTGTTGATTATGTGCTGCTGTCGGTTCTTCTTGGGGTTCAGTAACACCACCACACACCTGAAACGACCACACAACAACAGTAAAAAGATTTAGGGCGGCTGCAGCTCCAGGTGCTCACATAACCGGCTTAACACTGAACCGTACATAGATCATGCTCAAAACCTTTAAACATTTCCATGGGAAAGAAAATACCAGTCACCAGATAAAACGCTCTAAAACATTAATGGAAGGCTTTCAAAGTTCCAGAACCTGCACACCCCTGGAGACCACGTAGCAGACAAGCCTTTCAGTTGGTGCTTTGGCTGCTTTGTTTTGTCTGGCTAAAGGTTCATTATAACCACGTATCATAAATACACAGGTTCTCAAAACACTGCTCAAAGTACCAACACCGTGGGGGAGGAACTTCTTAATGGAATTCTCTGACTATTCCTAATGGCCTGCTTACACCTCACAAGACAGAGTTGGATTTGAAAACAGCTTACCCAGCACTGGTTAGGCAATAAATGAGCCTGTACTGAGATTCCTGCATGCAGTTCATTAAGCGGATCTGAGCTTACAAAGTGCACTGTTGTGTCAATACAGCACAAAACATCAGAGTACAGCAAAGCTTTAGTGTAAATCACCATTTTCTTCAGCAAGTTCATTAGATCGGCAGAAAACAGCAGCAGCAAGCCCTCACAATGCCTGTACGTGTAAACACCTACAGAATAACACAGCGTCTTCCAAAATGTTCTCATTAAGGCCAAACTGAAATTATCCAGATAGTGAATTTCACATTACACTGCGCTCCAGATGTTAAATGCTTCCATGAAAGTTACTCACCCAGCCGGATAGGCAACGGTACCCGAGCAAGGATCACAAGCAAGTCCGCTGCTTCCTGAAGTCGTGATACCAAGTACTCTCTCTAGAGTTACCTGTAACATTATAGAGACTTTAAGAGAGTGATCACAAAAACAGAGCTTTATTAAATTACGTTACAGGAAAACAGTTAGCGGTCAGCAGAGTCATTAATTACATACTATTCATTTAAGGTGACAGAAAGGCAGGCAGGCAGGCAGGCAGACAGGTTAAGTAAGGAGAGTTTTATTTATTTATTTATTTATTCCACTACTCCAGAAGCATTTCTTGCTTCTAACAAGCCAAGTCTGGAACCAGGGTTGAGAACAGCCACTACTTCGTGGTTTGACTGTCAAATTATCCTTGCTTGCCTTTTCCATTTCTCAACAAGGTCTTCTTGACAGCTACACATCTTTTCAGACCCATAGGGCTCTGTTGTTTTCTCACAGAGGAAGCATGGGATGGAAACTCTTTTTTTTTTTTTTTTTTTTTCCTAAAGCAAGACTGAAGCTTGATGGTTGGCATTTTGGTGACCCATCATGTCTCCCTCAGTTTTTTGTAGCTCCATTTTCCCCTCTCTATCTTTTAATCATTTTAAACTTGATCTTCTGTCTACTCACATCTCTGAAAATGAATAACTTTCTTAAAATGATCTTTTTGACAAGAAATGCAATAAATTAAGGTTTTTTACTTGCTTTACTTTAACATATATAAAAGACACCTGAATGCCCTAGCCTGCGCCAATAGAGGGGACTCAATTCACTGATCAGGTAGACCATGTTTATTTAGAAACGCAGTGATTAATCAGCAGCTGATTTACCAGTCTTTAAAGCTAAGATATTTAACCATTATAGCCAAATTGATGAGCTGTGTGGGCAGAGAAAAGCACCTTCCTTATATATAGAACCATTAATAATAACTTGAACTTAACTAAGCATTACAGAAACAAGCACCAAATTCCAGTAATAAGGTCATGCTTTAACAACTAGTGTCTCCTGTTTGTTCTTCAATTGAAGCACAGAGACCACTAAACTAAGTGTATTACTTTTAAAATTAAAATAAAATAATTTAATAAATAAAACACAAAGGCAACACTGAAGCACCTTAACCCACTGACAGCTAAAGGCATCATAAACCAACTTTAGCTTTCAAATTGGGCAACATTACTTCAAATGCCCTGCTGAAATATTTGTATTGTAGACATGCTTCTAAGACAAGTATATTTTAATCTCTCTCTTTTACATTGCTACGGAACCTCAAGACAAAACGTATTTAAAAACAGGCCCCTATACATTCAAGTCCCCACATCTTACATAGTGCAGCTTTAAGGAAACAAGCTGCATCCAAACCCACATCCTATAGTGACTTATACTACACTCCTTTAAAAAGGCTCAAAAGTTGTTCAGCAAGGTCAATAGCTATACACAGAAGCGTAACTCATGACAGAACAATTAAACCAGCTGTGTGTGGTTCTATGAAAGAGAGGGAGAGAAAAAAAAGACACAGTTCCAGCACTAGAAACGGTTGAGTGTGTACTTCACTGTACTGGGCCAGAAGTGTTACTGACGTTGCTTTACTACACAGTCTTATCAGGATATTATGAACACCTCATTGTATCTACACAGGGTTCGTTTTATCAGCTCCGCTCACCATATAGGTGCACAGTGTAGCTCTACAGTTAGAGCATAGTCCACCTGTTTCTCTGTATACTTCGTTATCCCCCTCTCACCTTGTTTTATCAGTGGTCTGCAGTGCTTTTTCCCCACTGTAGTGCTGGGAATGATCCACCACCCACATAATACCTGCTCTGTGGGGGTCCTGACCAGTAAGGGGCAAGATAAAAAAGGGATTACAAAGTCTACTGAGAAACAGATGAACTACCCCACTACTGAAGTGCTCCAACAGGTGGAGCTGATAAAATGAAGACTGACTGTAGATAAACAGAGGTGGTTTTACACACTGATATGACAGTGAGTAAGGTAGTATGTGGCTTTGGAGAAGGAACAGACTGCTGGAAAGCATTTTAGACACGAGGCTGGTTCTAGAGAGCTCAGTGAAGAACAGCACAACAGATCAGCCTCATCAAAGGAGACAGTGTGAGGACGTGGTTCTGGAATAAAGGCCATGAAAAGCAGTTGAGGTAGACATGCAGCACTGCTGCTACCCTCCCGGGAGGCTTCCTGCTGTTGTCTGAAGGCCACGCAACAGCCAGCCAGAGAGTGTTCATATGCTTTTACGGACTTCTATAAGGCGCCCTATTAACCAAACTCACCGGTGACTATGAATAGAGCTCATTCTCTAGTTCGCTAAGTGAAGAAAATCACTGGAGAGCAGCTGTACCTTGTTACCCAGGTTCTCCTTGGCGGCGCGGCGGTTCCGCCTGAGTTTGATGGACGGCGAGCGGAGCAGACTCCTAATTCTGTTCTTGATGGTCGAACCCTCCATGGTGTCCTGCCACTAACAGCACGAAAAAGGGCGCTTTAAAAACGACCCCTGTATTATTCCAGAGCTCATATGATCCAGCAGCACATCGGTATAAAGCATTAAAACTCAGAAACAGCACTTTTCCAGTAACGCCGACAACAATGACCACTTTTTAACGGGGTTTAGTCTGAGAGAAGCCCGTGGCACGCTCACACCTCCGTCAGCTGATTCGCATTGATTTGGTGCGCGTGCTCTCGCTACCTGTGTTGTACTCCCCGGTCGAAGGGAGGGGGCGGGGCCAGTCGCAATCTGATTGGACTAAACCTTACTGGCGGTTACCGTTTATTAGTCCAGACCGGACACGTGCCAACTTCCTGATTAGCACAGTGGAGCCAAGATTCGGTACAATCCCACCTTTTTGCATTAAGGACAATCAGTCTGATGCTCTTCCGTCCACTCTAGCATGTCCCGAAGTGTCCAGACAGATCCTCTTTTCTGATTAATGCATCCAGCTACTTTAAAATACCAGAAATACAGTACAATACAGCGCTCCTGCAGAACCCCAGGGTCAGTACTCCCAATGCGAAGGGTATGAAGCCCCTCCCCCTAGTATTGGGCCTTGAGGAACTGCGTTCTCCTGAGCAATGGCGCTCCATCCAATCCATTTGGGATGAGTCAGAGTGGCATTTGTGATCCAGAACTAATCATCCAACATCAGTACCTGACCTCACCAATACTCCTATGGTTAGATGCAATCTGATCCTCATATCAACGTTCTAACATCTAATGTAAAGTCTCTCCAGAAGAGCAGAGGCGGTTACTGCAGCAAAGACAGAGCAGACACACCATTATACCATAATTACATTAGAAAGGCTGGATAAGATGGTGTCTACAAACTTGGATATACAGCTTATTTTATATATACAGCAGTGTTAATATTTGTAAATGTACCCATGTCTAAAACCACTCCCAGCATTACTCTTCACTGCTTTATTTCCGCTCAAAGCCACAACATATACGTGTGAGTGGACTATTATATCCATCAACACGGTCATTTGAAATAGACGCTATGTAAACAGTTCATTTTGGGGTAGACTGCTCCCGACAACGCACAGGCTTTATTCATGTACACAATCAGCCTTCACATTCTCATGTACAATGAAGGCAGAAGAACCACGCACTGTGCTGTTCAGCTGTAACAATCTCATCATTTAATTTTTTGCCCCTAGCTCTAGAGGCAAAACAAGAAAACAGAGAAGTCTACTTGATGCCCATGGATTCTATAACAGAAATATGAGGCCCAATAACTTGTGTTATTGAAAAAACAAAACAAAACAATAATAATTATAATAATAAAAAAAATAATAATCTGTGTCATGAAACTGTTCATTTTCCACAATCATGTTCCTTTGCATGCTTTATTAAAGACAGCAACGACTATCTCATACAGATTAAGTTCTTTCCTTTTATTCATACAAAGGGTGAGTGATTAACTCCAGTAATGAATTAGAAAATCAGCACATTAAGAAACATGATTGAAAAATGTATTTACAGTGTGAACTTGAACTCTACTCCCTGAATACCCTATTAGCAAATACAAATCTACAAACAATGCACTGTATAATAATATACAAAAGTAAACAGGTTATTAATAAACATTACTCCAATATGGGATTCCACTGGAACCATTACCAAATGAGAGTATTCATACATTAATTTAATGTTTTGTTCAAATGCTGTTTGTATTCTTAAAGAAGTCCTCAGCTCAGGCGCAGGTAAACATGGGCAGCATCCTCAAGATAGGGGAAAGATGAACAGTACATTATTGACGAACTAGGTACAGCGACTAGATGAGAGGTGCTTTTATCCTTATCTTTGTATTCATGAGCAGGCCCGCATGGAGGATTTATGAGAACAGTTTTCAATCTACCATTAGCCTCAGAAATGCATCGGAAAGTACTGAAGCACATCAGGCAAAAGAGATGTTGCAGGAAAGTTCACATTCATCTAAATAATCCTCTGTCTTTTCTTTGGGGTACTCCTTGTGGACATTCTATCAACAGCCGGAGATCTGTTCCTCAGCACTCTGGGACCTAGGGTAGCAGGGTTACATAAGGCATCTTCCATGATCACATCAAGTTTTGCCCTCTTCTTCCTCACTTTCACCACACCTACAATGACCGATTCGTCTTTCTCTGCCTCAGACGCAGCATTATCTTGAACAGAATTCTCAGTGACTTGTGATGAACTTGGGTTCTCATTGTTTGGTTCCTCACACCCTAAAGAGTTTTCAGTTTCTTCACAGACCTTTAAGGAATCATCTGTTTTCGTTTCTACTTCGGCATTGTGCGTATCAAAGGTAACTTCCGAAGAGTGTACTGCAGATATTGAGGCTTGGGGGGAACTTTGTAGATACGTCTTTTCAAGAATTGGAAGCTGAAGCTTTTCAGCTGTATCAGTCGTCCCGAAGGACTGTAGCACAATCTTCGGTAAAGTGGATGGCCCCGTCTCTGTAAAAGACAATTACCAAAGGCATGTTAGTATGTTATAGTCATCATTAAATTATACTGTAATGACCAAAATAGTTATGCTTATGTCAAACTGTTTGAGTATCTCATTTATTGAGTATGCTAAAGGTGCTAATTAGTGCTAAGGGAAGGGCTAATGCTCTCTGATCAAGTTGTGGCACTGTATTCAGTCCTGAAAGAAAAGGGTACAAATGTCATTCTAAGATCAGGCACGTTTCAAAGTGCAGACCCATTTCTACCACAAAGCAGATTAAACAGGAAACTCTCCAACACTCTTGACAAGATTAGCACCCTGGTTAGCTTTTGTACCCATTAGGCTACACAGCACAATTACATCCTGTGACGCCTCCATTTCCTCACAGATTTTAGATTTTAGAAGTTCAAACGTTGGGCTGATTTAATGGGAAAGGCGTCAACATAGTGAACCGGTATGGTTTCAGATCAAATGCTCCATTCAAGACAAATATTTCAAGTCAGAATTAAATTGTTTACAGTGGCAGCGAAAGAAACCACTGCTAAAAAGCTGCATATAAAATATGTATGATGCCTGAGATACTCTTTTACTATAGATAGATAGACGGATGGATAGATAGATATCTGTAAAGTGACACACCCCACACAGGTGAACAGCTCATGAAGGTCTTGGGTAGTAAATACAAAAAGCTGTTTGTGTTGTAGAAACTAGAAATCACAGAACAGACACAGAAATCTGTCTCACCAAGTTTAACACTCACATCTGAATGACTGTTTATGCATTAATATTTGAATTTTGCAAAAAAACAAAACAAAAAAAAAAACAAAACAGTGGACTTGCCATTTAAAGTATCCCAATGATGTGTTAAAAATGCAGGCACGTCACTACACTAGGCTACCTTTACTCCATGTGGTTCGTAGGATAATTATAATAATAGAAAGCACCCAAAGAGATATATGCTCTACCGAAGTGACCTAATTGTGCAAAAGCACAGCAAACAATTTTACACACCTTAGAAATCCCTGAATGAACACTTCAGTAAGGCCACATACCTGATGGCACAGGTTTTGCTGAGAGATTTTTAGTGTTGGATGCCGAAGGTAGACCACGTTTCAAGATTATGTATGCCAACAGCAGCAGTTTTACCAAGAAAAACATACTTAGAAATACATTAACCAAAAATCACCTTTTTTTTCTTTACATTTTGCCTATGAGGAAGTTGCTCTGGCACAGACATTACACATTTAAAAAATGTTCAACATGTAAAAATACAAGCAGTACCAGATGTAAATATATGAATATGTCTAGATTGTAACATTAATATAATGAACAAGTAAAAGTGTCCATGTATGTAAAACTGACAGCTTAGTGAATTACTGAAATTATCAACTGTTGCAACACTACAATTAATTTAGCAAACAATTTACACAATTAACTCACCTGGTCTAACTGAGGTCAGGGGTCCGGTCGCATGGGTGCTAGGTGACACAGGACTTGATGTGCAACTGTCTGAACTCTCATCTGCTGTAAAATTCCATGAAGCATATATAAACACATTCACATACTTGGTTTCGTATTTACACTTATTTACCACATGCCATAGCTAAGCACATACTATTAAGAATGACTAACTGTAGAAGATAAAGACCAAGCTCAGAACACCCATCAGTCTTTCCAGGTCAGTTACAATTTGAAGCAGAATCTCTAATATAATTTGGGCCTATAGTTAGTTATAAGTTATAACTGAACATAACCTTAAATGCATCTTTATTCAGTGACATCTGATAGTATCAGAACACATCAACTTGTAATAAAAGGTCTCTCTTGTACAATACTAACCCGTGGTAAAGGAAGGCTGCTCATCCGATTTCTTCGTTCTTTCTCGTATATAATTGACAGGATTCCACAGCCCAAGATGAGGTGGGAATCGGTTACCTTCACGGTCTAGCCGTCGCGGATTTATCTGAGGAGTTGACGCTGAAGTTGGAATTGGGTTTTGGACATCAAACCACTCTTTCTGTTCACAGTCTTTCTTGAGGTTTAGGTTAAGAAGTTCTTTTCTCTTTCTTGCTGAAATTAGAATTATTCTGTTAGAAACATGTGGCCTCAAAGATCTTTAACATGAGATTTTTATGTCAATATTAAAAACAGTGACAACACAAGCATGTTAAGTATAGCTGTGTTTGCAAAGAATTGGGAGTTTACAAGTTTAAGCTTACAAGTTGAGAGATTATTGTTCAGAAATTAATTTTAGATTGTTTGTTGTCTCAAGTCTAAAAATCTAGACAACCATTTGAGCAACATTCACAGTTATATCTATATTCTGTGCCTCTAGCATATTTAGCTATAACTTATAATATTTCTCTATCTCAGTCTCTTTCATACAGTACTAACCTGTTGGAGTTACTGAAGGCTGGCCAGAGGACATGTTAGATGTTTTATTCCACTGCCCAAGCTGAGGTGGAAGAGGATTATCTTCACTGTCCAGTTGCCTGTGAAGACTTGTTACTGAAGATGGTACCAGGTTTTGGAGATCATGCGAGTTTTCCCGCTCATGGTTTTCAAGGATCTTTGTCTTCACCATTTCCTCAGTTTTTCCTATTGATAAGGGAAGAATGTTTGGTTTCCAAAAGTAGTCTGATCACCAGTGGATGTTTCAAAGGATGGTATTTATCAGCTCATATTGATAGACATTGTAAAAACTGCAAAGAAATTTTATTGTCTAATATATAATTATTGTATTTGTTAGTTATTAGTTTTTTTTCTTCTTCCTCTTCTTTTTATTATTCTTGTTCTCGGCTAAAACGCATCGCGGAGCAAAGGTCGTAAGGCCTAGAGACACCAAACTTGGTATGAAGGTGGAGTGGAGATGAAATGTCTCAGCCACAAAAAAAATGGCACTAATTGGCCAAAGGGGGGGGTGCTATAGCAAACCAAAATACGTTTTGGCCTGTAACTCCTAAACCAAAATTTTGCCAGACAAAACGACATTTTTCCCAGGTTCCTTGGGTCAAAACAAATCACTTTGCCATTTGGACCATTAAGCTCCACCTACTTAGACCTTTTTCTAATTAGCATAATATACAAAACCAACTTTTGCGAACTGGTCTTAGGGTTTAAGCCCAAAAATTCTGAAAAAAATCTCCAAAAAAATTTCAGACACTGAACCTCAATAATTTTCAAAAACATGTCGACTTTTGTAAACAAAATGGCCGCCATATGCAAATAACCCCCTTTAAAGAAAATACTTAATTAATAAAATATTCTGTAAATTACAAATGCTTCATCCAAAAAATTTTAAACTTCGGAATTTGGTTCAGGACAAAATTCTGAGGTGGTCTATCAAATTTGGTGCATTTACATCTATAGGGGGCGCTATAAAGGCTACATAACTGTTTCTCAGCAACCATAGGTCCGATTGAGATGAAGTTTAGCACGTCCCTAGATTTTGATCATAGCCGATCCAAACTGATCTTAAAATACTCTAGGTAAGTCTCTAGGTAAATAATTATCAAAAAAAGTTGACTTTTTTTACTTAGCATGGCTTTTATAAATCAACAAACCACTTCGGCCTTGGAATTTACAGCTTATATTGCAGCTTATATTGCTTACTCCTCAGTCAGTCAGTCAGTCAATATTTAACAGACATGTATGCACTAAGACTCTAACGAGATGTACAAAAATTGGTCTTTTGGGGGCACTAAAAATCGGCCTTTTTGGGGGAGCTATAGCACTTAAAAACACTAAAAATCACTAAACCGCTTATTACAATGTTATTACACCGTCTATAGACGAACTCCTGAGGTCATTTGATTCAACTCTATGTCCTGCACAACTTTGTAATTACATGTTCTGACCTATTCGTTCAGAAATTACAGCTTATAAAACCAAGGGTCAAAGGTCAATCTTAATGAAACTTGGTACACATGTCTGTCTCAGGCCCCTGATCAATGATCTAAACACTTGGAGGCTTTTTGAATAATTCTAAGGCCTTTAATCTCACTTCTGTTATAATGCTAATGCTAATGCTATAAGGGCCTGTACACATAAGCCTCAGCCTGTATAATGTTAATAGACCACTGCTGATTATTTATGGCAAATGAAGACCTGAAGATAAACTCCCACTTCCTATAAGTTTGACCTCTCTGTCTGTAAACAAGGTCCAAACTGCTTTAAGCCTTCTGAGGCCTCAAGGGTTTAAAAGCAGCTGAACAGTTCTCAGTGGGCCTCTACAGAACTGAACTGAAAGTGAGATGTTCCTTTTTTGATAAATACAAACAAATGAGATGGTTCCAAACGACATGAAAACTGCCTGAGCTGTTAAACCTTGACTATCTTGATAGATCTAAAAACAAGGTCTGAACTGCTTTAGGCCTTGCTTTTCCAAAAGGCCTTAGTGGACTTACAACCTGCTAGGACCCCCAATTAGGACCCCTATATTAATAAAGTTATGATTGTGTGGTCATAAAACATTTTGAACACAGAATATAAAAAAAGTAGTTGTATTTCATTACATTAAGGCCACTCACACCACTGCACATTAGCTCAATTGTTGTTTGAAAACAAAAAACTACATTGTTTTATTTACATCATATTTCTTGCAGGTCATATAATCTGATTCCACCAATCTCTGTTGCATTTGTAACTAGCATAGGGACTAACCAAACTGGCCAGAAGCTCCTGAATGAGAGGGGGGAGGGGGCTTTTGCTTTGGTGCAAAATGAACAGTAGTTTACACAAGGACACCCTCTTTCATTTTTTAAAAAGGAGCAAAGCATTTTTAGCTTTATTGATTGAGGATATTCTGCCATTAGCTTTTTTTGTTACCAGGCAAAAATTGCATGTAAAATATAAGTATGTTTTTAATTGCAACAGTTTTAACTGCCTCATTGAAAAATGTCCTGTTACAGCTGCTAAAAATAAATAATTTCTCTCATTACTTTGTAGAAGGGAACATTTTTTTAATAACTACAATCCATGGAGCTAGATGGGAGACTTTGAACAATCCGAGAACAAAATACAGGTAAAATGATTAACTTGTTGTAAATATCTTCATTACTATTATTTTATTAGTATTATTTTAACGGGTTGTTAAATTGCATGGATGTATTGCATAATTTCTGTAATTATTTTATTACTGTGCCATTTATTTGTTTTTATTCTTAAATTGATGGGATCCATTGGGGTTCAGCATGAGAAGAGCTGTGTGTGCTTGGGCATTTTCTTGGGAGACGTTTGTGGGTTTTATCAGTTGTATCTAATGTTAATACTTTGTTTTAGTTTTTGTCTTAGTATTTTTCTTAAAATTAAAATCATCCTGTTGAAGTTTGTTTTATTCAAAAGCAAAGGACAGTAAACAGGCTACATTAATACGGTAATTCTTTAAATTCGGTTACATAAAATTACATTTAATCAGATAACAGGTCATTAATAATAAGACATGCATTTTTAAAGTAACCCTCATCTTTGAGGCAAGATCCAGAAATAGCAGTAAAACAATAAATGTTGATTTCAATAGATTAGGATGGGACACATCTTACCAGATAACTGTGCTATTGTACCGATATACGCAGACTGTCGCTGAAGCAAGGTCTTTTTTCTCTCCTTTAAAGTTCGATTCCGTTCCTCCAGAGCCCGAATCATGAGGCGGGCCTGCAACAAATCCAAGAATTAAGTTATTTTCTCCCCCCACCTCATCTTAAACCCATTACCCAGCCTATGACTATATGTTGTTGTTCTCTCCTCACAGAGGTAAAAGGGGGGAATCATGATGATGAACATCAACAACAACAACCACCACCACCACCACCTCCTCCTCCTCCTCCTCCACCAGAAGGGACTGGAGAAAATGTATATCAAACTGAAGACTGCTCAGTTAATCAATATTATAAAAATCTGCCTCACGTTTTTACGGGTTTATGATAAAACAGGAGTACAGACACATTGCCAACCTGAATGAGAATGTCATGCTTGCACATCTTCATTTGTTCCTCGACGTTCAGTGCTGTTTTCAGTGAAACAAAGGACTGTCGCATTTCACCTCGACGCACACGTTCTTTCTCAGTATGAGTTAGACGCTTGGTTAGCTCATTTGCCTGTTTTACTCTGTCTCTTTTTTGAAGCTGTGGAAAAAAGAAATTTGTTTAAAATTTCTCTCATTGTAAAACATCCACTATGCAGGAGGCTGGAAACGTAAAGGGTCATTTTCATGGTTTAAATGACATTACAAATTAACATCCATTACCTGTTTTATGAGTAACCTTACCTGTTTTCTGAATACATCTGCTCTCTTTCCTCTTCCTTGAAGTTCTCTGACAGTGACAATTTGGAGACAACAATTATAAAGTACTTTTATAAAAAACATCCTTATTTAAATGCATCATACATTTATTTTATCATAAAACCTTTTAAAAAAAGTCAAACAATTTCTACATTAGGCAAATTAATGTTTTGTCTAACCTGGATTGTCGGACATCGGCTTTCATCTTGCTGATAATTCTCTTTTCTTGATTTTCTTTAAACGTCTCAATGTCAACAGTATCATCTTCCTTACTGGATGTGTTAGCCTAGAATTAAAAAAAAAAATTCTAATTCACTTTCGTGTAGTTTTGCTTCCAACATGCATGCACTTGGTTTTTAATGGAAAGTGATCAAGTATTATGTGAATTGGGTAACTCACACTGTCTTCTGTTGTTTCACTGTGACTGGTTGATTCTGAGTCATTACTGGAATTGTCTTCATCACTGCTCGAGTACTCCTCATTACTTGAATCTTCATTGATGTCTGAGTCAGAATCATCACCTGGTTCCCCCTTATCACTGAAGTGCACATTAGTGACATCATCCTCATCAACGCTTAGATTTTGATCAGCCTTCTGAAACCAAAGCCGCTTATTTTTCTTGAATACATCACCTCCTTCTCTCTGTTTAGCAGTTATGGGTGTACTGCTACAGTTGTCCATCTGTTTATCAAATTCAGGTTGGACCTTATTAATCTCAGAGGATGACTGGAAGCCCCTTGGATCAGTTTTCTTTGAGACTGTGTTTGACAGACGTTCTACTGGTATAGTAGGTACTGTTGGTGTCTGACCCTCCAGTAAAGGGCAAGAGACATCACCATCAATATCTACGTAACCATCATCATCATCATCATCATCATCATCACGATCTTCAGCACTAGTGTAGCAGGAAGTGGAGAGTAATGATTCTACCTGACTCGGTCTGGACAATTCCTTATGATCTATAACTTCTGAACTATCACAGTTCAAATTCTGTTTACTGTGATCAGAGTGGTTGGACACTGTCTCTGTGGGATTCTCGGTGGCTTGTTTATTAATAGACAAAATATTTTTTGGGCCAGTGTTTCCTGAGTTTCCTGGAGTTTCTTGTTCTTGAATGTCAATGTGGTTAGAAAACGAATTGACCAGTGTTCCACCGTCAGGGCCTTCTCTTTTACTGACAACTGGAGAACTGTTTTCTGGGAGACCTTTTTCACAGATGTCAGGCTGGTTAGTGACCAATTCCTTATGTGTTGGTTCTTTATACAGCTCAGTCTGAATGGGAGTTTGGAAACCATTTACTTGGATCAGAACTTCCTTGTTGATGTTACATGGGTGGCCGGACAGTGATTGTATAGGTTTATCATTGGGCTCGGTCTTCACCGGAACCGAGAAGCCATTAGGAGAAAGTTCACAAGCATTTCTGTGGCTGCAGTCCTCATGGCCCAGTTCTTCGTCTTTAGGTTGGAGAGTCATGTGTTGTTTTTGTTTAGCATCAGCCTCAGACGTCTTCAATTTTAAAGGACCACTACTAACAGGAGTGTCGGCATTAACATCAATATTGTTATTCAGCTGCTCCTTAAGGTCTTCATTCTCCTCCTCATTATTTGAATCCTCCTCTATCCATAGTACTCGCTCTGCTCCTTTGGGTGGCCAATCATCCATATCTTCATCTTCCAATTCACAATCATCATCACTTTTAAGTACCATCTCAGCTCCTTCAGGTACCCAATCATACCTGCTAGCAGTTGTTTTACTTTCGGTGTTTACCGAATGTTTTTTGTCTACCCAGTTTTTTTCTGCAAGCATGTCTTCTCCAACATCTGAAATCTTGCCATGGCTTAGGCCAGATGCATTGGTCCCTGTTGAACTACTGTTTGACATTTCTGAAATATTTGTATTGCTTTCTGAGGGCTGACTTTCCTGTTCTGTCTTGAGGGAGCAACTTGGTGAAATTACTTCTTCTTTACATTCATCTTTCTGTGGCAATTCAACAGGAATAGAAGTGGGTGTGGAAGAATCTGTAGGCATAGCTGGTACACTAGGGCCTAGAGGAAGTTTTATCAGAGTAAACCCTCCAGGGAGTACCAAAGCTGAAGGGGCTGCAACAAGCTGATCGGGAGGTTTAGCTCTCTGCTGTGACCCTACAGCTTTGCCTTCAGCAGTAGGAGGGCATATCCGGAAAGAGAACGTTCCCGTTTTACCTGGAAAACTCGACTGTAAATTAAAAGCTGGTGTTCCGCTGGCAATATTCATCCCACTACTTCCTGAGAGGGAGAGGATCTTAGGTGCAATCACTGGGAAAGGTCTGGGCAGTGCATTTGATGGGGACGTGGTGTGTAAAGGCTTCAGTACAGATTTGGAATCCTTTGGCTGACATGTGTTAGCAGTTTGAATAACTTGCGAAGAGCTACCTGTCAAGTCATTGTGGAGACAGAGAGAAACATGTATATTATATATTGATGACTAAATGATAGGAATTATTAATGAAATGCAAGGATTTCAGTATTTTACTTATTTTTTCTTATTTTATTTTTTTTTACTTACCTTCACTGTTGTTTAAACAGGATTGAGGCTGACCAATAGGCCCTGAGGCAATAGGCACCAGATGGATTATTTGGCCATTGTACTGACAGAAGATGTTTGACCCTGGCACTCCTGGTAGCTGCTGCAGGATCACTTGCTGCCCAGGTGGAAGAGCACCAGTTGTCGTAGATTCTCCTGAGTTTGTACTTAGAGAATTGGCAGGTGGAACTGGCGCATTAACCAATTTGGACCCAGGAGACAAAAGTGGAGTTGTACCAGGTGACTCTGCAGTAGAGGTTATGGAGGCATCTTCCTTCAAAGATGTGCGTTTCTCTAAAATATGGCAAACATCCTGCTGTTAATTCTTCCAGTGTGCTATCATTCAGATGAGAATTATACTAGAGAACAATAGAATTATTAAGGTAAAAAGAGAAAAGGGGATCTTCTGTAACAAACATACAGGGGATTCGCGTTAAATCTCTAGGTATCTAGGCTAACCTAGGTTACACACTGCTACCGAACACACTATAAATAAAATATTTATGACTAACAAAAATCTCTGACAAATGGCTGACAAGCATAACAATCTCAAGTTAAATAAAAAATAACACTATTGGAAATGTAAAATTCGATTTTTGTTTTTGACACCACTTTCTCTCCCTTGCTACAGAGCAGAAATCAAAACCATTTGACTTACCTACAGGGGTTGATAGGGCAGTCATGGAGTTTAGCTTTGATCTTGTCCTTTTCGAAACTGATTTAGTCTTGGCGGCTATAGCTGGAAGGGGTCTGGAAGACATTGGGGGTGTTGTCTGTGAAATACTTGTCGTTTTGGTTGCAGCATTGGGCTCAGCAGGGGCTTTAGTAAGACAAGGTTTGAGTACATCAGCAAAAACCTTGGGTGGATCTTGAAGTCTAGGCCTTAGTCTGCCAGTGACAAAAGCAGCAAAGCGATTGGCTGGGTGTAATGCTCCCATCTGGCCTAGTAACAGTTTTGCTTGATTGTACAGTTTGCCATTTACCTACAATAAACACAAGTAGGAATGTTATCGTTTTCATATACAGTGAAAAAACAATTTCAGGAGTTTAACAATAACATGGACAATTAACTCAGAATTTACCCTAATCAGACCCTGAGCAGGACCTCCTGGTTTTCTTTTGGCAGCTTTGAGATACCCAGCAGGAACTGCATGAGTGAGCAAGGGGAAAATCCTTGATGTTTTCTTGCAGGATGGCTTGTTTGGATTATCAATCAATGGGGTGCTCTTTCCACTGGGAACCGTTTGTGCTAATACTACTGCATTTCCTGTATGAAAGATCAACTGCATTAACATTTCTTGAAAAACATACCAGCCTAAATAAATGCTCAGATCACCATATGTTTATTTTGTATATCCAAAAGTCTAAATGTTGGTACATGTTTTGCTGTATTCTACAGTCGACAGCATTATTACCTTTTTTAGTTTGCGTCCTCAAGGCTTTTGAAGTTTTTAACTTTCTCTTTACCACCGGTATGTCCTTGCCTGCCTTTGTTTGCTCAGCCCGAGAGACGCACACCTTGTATGTGAGCGTACAAGAAGTCTCTCCTCTTTTGAGTAAGGTGGAGAGAAGCTGCACTTTGTACATGCCAACACAGAAAGGATCAGAGAGAAGGTTCTTGCTCATACGCCAGAACAATGCACTCAGAACCAAGCTCCGATGAGGCTCCCAGTTACACTCCGACAGGATTTCTAGGAGTTTAGTGGGCACTGGTTCATCTGGATTCACTGCGGATGGTGCACCTTTTAGAAACTCTCCAGCTGCTGTAGTACTTGTTTCTAAGTAGGGATAAATGTAAAGAAGAGTTTTAACCTCTAAACATTACTTTTATAGTAGTTATTATTGACCACTGAAAGTATATCATTGAGCCCAGTTACACCAGGTGTAAACTGTTATATTACAACATAAATTTGTTAAACCGTGAGGGTCAACATCATCTCAAACGTCACATCTTACCTTTAAAGCACAGAAAAAGATATTCTTTTCCAAACATCATATACTGTATATCAAAATTTTACTCAAATTATGTATAATGTATATATAGTAGCATTATAACTAAAACATTAAAATAAACTTCAAGACAATAAATACCAACCTGCTGTTTTTTGAGAGGTAGGTGGTACAACAGCTTCCAAACAATGATTCTGTAGGTAAAAAAAAAATCTGTATCACAAAGATATCTTGAAAAACATGAAGGTAGGGAAAGCATGTCACAAATGACAAACTCCGTTGTAAATTTTTAATTTTCTGGTTTTAAATTTACTCATAAAATGAATTAATTCATATACTTCAGTACACATAGCATTTACTTCAAATAAGAAAAACAAACTTACTCCTTTTGCACAAGTCTGTACTATAGTCACCACTGTCTGCACTTTCTTTCAATTAAGTAGTGTAAATGGAAAGTGCAACTGTCAAGTGAGCTAGTTGAATAGATATACTGCCGAGCATAAGCAGAGTTCCAGTGTTACGGTACTTACAAGTTTTTCAGCATCCTGCATCACTTTTTTGCTGGGCAGCATGTGTACCTGAGGAGGTGGATTACTGTTATACTCTCTTACACGAGCACATGTCATCTTGCTTTCAAAGTACAGGTACACAGGATCTTTGTCCTCTTCTCGCATCTACAACCAAGCAAAGTAGCCACCATAGACAGAACAACATTTACAGATTTGTTAATTTTCTAAGCTTAAAGCTTTTAGTAAGTGCACATTTGTTTTACTTCTCAAGCTGAGGTACTCATGACAATACTATACCAAACCGCCAAAGCTGGAAATTTATTTACCAGAACTCTTAATTACCTGAGGAGTTGGACGTGGAACATATGTGCGCATACGAGGCACTTTTTTAAAAGAAGGTGCTGGTTGTGGGACATATACAGGCTCTGAGTCATGTTCTCTTGTTCTCAACTTCCATAAGGTGGTGACACTTGTAGCAGGTGGTGGTCGATCTCCTTTCTCTGGGTCTGCAATTGCTTTATTTCAGTGGGCATTGAACCATTTAAAGTCACGGTTAGAATTTGTAATCATTCAGAAACTTTTAAAAACAGACTCGAACTGACCAGATGTTCTTCAAAGACTTAATGTATTTTAAGTGTATAGGTCTGCTAATGGGATACTTACGAAAAGCCATCAGTGCTTTCCTTCTGCCACGCTGAACTTTAGTCACTTTTGGAGGGTGGATCAGAAGAACTTTGTGCTTGAAACAGTTGCAGTCAAACATGCACTGTTCTCTTCGGCAGTGGGTGGGCCCTCGAATCTTCCTCTGTAGGCTATCGCAGATGCAGCCCAAACGACAGAAGTCCTCTGTACATTCATTGTCATGGTGGTATGTGTTGAATCTGGATCTCTTCAAAGATTTCTGCAGATATTAAAATATACATAAGACATAAGCTTGCAATAATATATAATAGAAACACATATACCTAGCAATAATATTCCATACCTGAGAAGTAAGCAGTGAATTGAGAGCAAAGTTTGCTCTCTGATTGGTGATGTGTGTACGGAGTTTCCCATTAAAGAAAGCCTCTTCTTCCATATCCTGGAGCATGAAATGCACATGCGTTTTAGCAGGTGTCATGCCATAGCTACCTCTGAGCAGAGGCTTCCTTGCTTGGTAATTTCTTCCAAGTCTAGAAGGTGGTCCAGTGGAACTGGCGGTTTGATCACCTTGAAATGAATGTGCAAAATGACTGATTTCCCCTTTTTTTCCAAATGTAGTATAAGAGGATCCTTCTGAACAGAAAGGCACTGAGTTTTGTGGAGATCTCCTTAGTGGAGCTTTGGCCTGGGTGTTGTAGGCATGGTTGGAATGAATCCTGTTTAATGGCGCAGACCGGGTCTTAAGTAGACTATCCAGAGTCACCACATAACTGCTGCTCTTAGAGGGCAGTTGGTAGGACACTGGAGTTGAAAAACTCTTGGAAAAGACAGCAACACGATCACTGATTTGCTGGGCCTCATTTTCAAGGTACTCATCCAACATGTCACTGCAGAACGCAGAATGGTTTCTTAGACCTATTCGGAAACAAAACATTGAAATGCAAACCTATTAACTTGCTACTTTTGTATATAGCAGAATAATGTATAAACAAATTAAGACAAATTTATCTACAAGCTTTTAGCAAGAGCAACCACTTACCTTCAGGAGCACTCTGTCCTGTTTTCGTGTTAAACTTATCTCTCCAGCCTTTTATCTTTGTGGGGTCATTAGTCTTTCCAGTCCGGGACACAAAAGAAACAGCTCCTTCTACACAAGAACAGGCAGCTATTTAAACTTTTTTTTCTTAAATCTTAGCCAACTGCAAATTAGCACCCTCAATCAACAGCCATTTATTTAACAACTGCACCCAATCAACAATTTAAGAAAGAAAATTAATATTTTAGACTCACCATGGGAAGGTGTGGTGCTTTCAGTATTCATCTGATCCAAACTGTTATGAATAGGTGGGGGGAAAGGCAAGCGCACACCAAGGTACTGTAAGTCTATGGCTGCTGTTGGATCCAGAAGATTTAACTTAATGCCAACTGTAAATAAACAACCAACCAGATAAACCATTAAATAAACAAACATCATTCTACAGAATGAATGCATCATGTCATCCAGTAGACATTTTCTACATACCTTCCTGTAGGAGTGGGTGAATGACCTGTCTGTGCTTCTGCTGTTTCAGATAAAGCAGTAAGATGCTCTCCAACTTAGAAATTCTTTCTTCCACAGAAAGACTGACATCTAGATCATCACAATCGATACAGAACACAGAAATTGATTTGTACACATCTTAAAGCGGCACAAATGCAGCAGTATCAGGCTTATACACTTTTTTGCACAACACAATCAAATGCAGAAATGACCAACCCACACAAATCTTCATATCAAAGAATTCCTGCAATTATAACTTGTCATGTTTTTGTCTATTTTTATGTCACTTCACCACAGAAAGTACAACAGAATAAGCTTTTATAAATGTTATATATAAGTTGTCATGAAAGGTTTATGTCGGTGTTGTTGTAGTCTTATAAATACCACCCCAATGTGAGTACGCTGCAACCCTGTTTTTAAAGTGCTAGCAGGTGGTGGTGTGATGGTGCATATTGCACTGGTACTGGTGGATCAGACACAACAGTGCTGCTGGAGTTGTTGTACACCTCAATGCCACTGCTGGACTGACAGCATCAAAAAAAACAAAAATATATAGCTAACAGTACCCTGTGGGCAGTGTCCTAGAAGATGACCAACACAACACTGTGCAATAACAGATCAGCTACTGTTTCTTACTTTACTCTCTGTGCTCTCATACATTTACACTTGGAAATGATGATTGTTCTAGACTGGCCCACATCAGTACTGACTCCACTACACAACCAGCGGCCAACAATCCCACTTCAGGACGCAACCATGAGAAATGCAACCCCAAGTGGAGTCTTGCTTCCAAGTGTATCTTAAGCAAGTATTTTTTTAGCACTGTAACAACTGCTTATATTAAAGATTAATCTAGTAACCACTAATCAAATCATCAACTAGTATCACTATGGTCCGATTTACACCAGGTAGTAACAGGAGTCTTGTGCTCTAATCATAAGTTGTCAGCTAATACGCTTTTAAAAACTATACTCTATTGTACTGCATTTTCATAATATACAAACTACTAATCCTTCAGCTCAACTAAAAACACATTTGAAATACCTGGTTTTAATGGCTATGCTGCTGCCCACTTATGCTCAGATGCACTTTATACCAAGTGTGAACAGGCTCTATTTTCCCCCTCTGTGGTTTCACCTGTGTGCTTACTTTGTATTGTCAATGGATTTTCCTAGACTGCATTACCAACTATACAAAAGTGCCAATATTTTTCATAATCAATATCATTGACTATCAACCTGTTGTAGTATTGTTGTAAACCCCATTAAGCTTTCTAAGGTTAACTAACATTATGTCTAGTTAACAAAACCAAACACATTTAAAACAATCAAAAGATAATGAAATACATCAGTCTGCATACCTTCAACTTCACGAGTGTCTGACTGATTTTCAGCTTCAGACAGTGAGGGAAGTAATGTTTCTACATGCTTCATGTTCTGAACATGAACATCCAAAGCTTTCTTTAAAAAAAATGAAGACACAAATCGTCACTTCAAATTAATTAAGCAAAAATATTGGATGAAGAATTCGTTTTTTCTTTACATTGTTCAAATAAAAGGTACACTTCCATACCTTTGCAGCAAAAGACACAAACAGCATTCCTTCTACATCTTCAAGATCCGGTCGCAAGGAAACATCAAGAGGAGGGATTACAGGAGGGGGTTTTGAATACTTCGCATTAGACCACCATTTAGACTTAGCTTTCCTAGCCCTCCGAAAAGGCTTGCGTCTAAAATGAATGGCTGTGTTACGCCGGTTCAGTTGGCTGGTATTATGGAAAGTTGGTTTAGGTAGGGAGCCCGCAGAAAGCTTCATTTTCATTCTCTCCTGAGTCATTTGGGACTTCACTGCATCCTGAGAGGCCACTTTTGTGCTTTCACTTGGTCTGTTAATGGCTTGTGGAGGTTTGTGTATAGACAGTGTTAGACTTGGTTCAACACTCAAAGCTGCTACATGCTCATCCAGGGTAGGTTGTGCCAAAGACTGCTTGACAATGTCCTTGACTCCGCCAGGCTCTTTGGACTTCACATCATCTTTGCACAAGGCAACACCATTCATGTAACCTGAGACAGCGTTCTTCATTTTTATTAAGATGCCCTCTCTTTCTTTAGGAGGTAATGATCCTGAAGGACTTTTTTTGCTGGAAGAGGTCATGGCAAAACAATTTAAGTATCAAAGCCTACAACAGAACTTTAGTAATCAATAACTGCACACACAATTAAAACCATACTTTGTAACATTACCAAACATGCTTTTCTAACAGTGAAAAGCCCAGCTTACCTGTTGTCTTTAATGCAGGGTGAGGTTGCATCCTTTAATGCACTTTCTTTTTTCTTTTGCTCACTGGTAAACCTGGCCAAATTAAAAACAGAGGACTGTATCTGTGCGCCTCCAGGGGAGCAAAGACCAAGTTTATCCTGAAGCAGACGAATGCTCTGGCTGTCTTTACGAAAGGCCATGGCAAAAGGGTTACAGTCAATTTTAAGCTGGGTGATCTGTGGGTTTTGGTAGCTTGTGACTGCATAGAACTCTGTTTTAGGGAAGGTAAACGTCTTAACATTTGGACTGTTGAGAACAATAGACTGTTCTGAATCTGGATCTACAGGAACAACATGAAGCCGTGGTTGGTAACGGTGCATTGGGTGCAAAAACACACAACCATCTTGGTCCGTAGAGATACTGGTTAGCTTAACCTTGTAAAAGGACACCGGGCTCTCCATCCATTGCTGGCCCAAAGCTGGCGACTCTGGGTGAACACAAACCCCACTAAGCACATGTGGCTCACCCATTTTTGTGGGTTCCCAAGTCCTTCCAGTCCATTTGTGAGAAAAGGCATCTAAAGGCATAATGTCCATAACCAGCATGTACTTCCTTTCTGGCTCTAATCCACTCAGTCTAAAGCGACAGCAAGGAAACATGCGTCTGCCTTGCTTTGTGAGAATCATCTCTGTGCCAAGGCTGTGAAACCGACTCCAAACGGATTCATTTTCCAAAGTGGCTGTAATATTGCTGCTTGTATAAGTGCTCTTGGTAGAGCTTTTGGGGTTTGTCACAGAAGATGCAACAGGACGACTTGTGTGCTTGTTCGTTGCAATGGTCTGGTCCTTACTACAATCATCAGCTTTGCCTGGCTTCAGAAAGACTGAGGGTGGAGTGGAAGCTGTGCAGGCCTTTTCAGTCAGTCTCTCGGCAGTGTCATCAACCTCCATGGTGAAAGATGAGTTTTAAGTTGATCCTGTATGTCTGTCACCAGAACTGCTTACAGTAAAGGTGATAGAAGCCACATTTCTTTACGGTTTAATGCCTCTAACAGCTACATAACAGAAAGCGAAGACTCAAAGTCGTCAAAAAACTGCTCCGTAAATTAGCAGCTATTCTCGGAAAGTGTTCTACCATAATCTGGCGATAATCTTCATTACTTTTCTCATATTTGTCATTATTGACAACAAACACTCTTGGCAACAATCAACTCTTTGAGCACTTCCTCTCATATGAGTAAGTAACATATGACTTTAGCATTTCCTGTACTTTACCTGCTCTCACTTGAAGGAAACCCTGACTGTTAAGACACAGCAGCCTGAAAATGGTATGTCTGTTTCAATTCAAATATGTTGTATTAACAAAGCAGAATACTAAATACAAGTTTCAACAACATTCTGGTATCACTTTAAAAATGAGGGAAATTAACGTTACATGTAGCTTAGCAGGTAACGATATGTTACCTGTTCAGTTGCCTGAACTAGTGGTGAACAAAATTCGATATCACAGCATTAGGTGAATACATCATGACACTAGAGAGTATTAAACGTTCTATTTACATGCATTTGGGAATAAGAAAAATTTCTGGTTTGCAACCAGCCAATTCTTTATGCTGCAGCTGTTTTTTGTCACTAATACAAAGTGGAAACGGTAATCTACAGGACCACACAAGTCCTTTCAATTAGTCAAGTATGTAGTAGGTTTCAGCACCAAAATGTCTTTCTCATCTCAGGGGTGGCGTGTTTTACTGAGATATTTCAAATCTAATTTTAGGAAAGCGTTAGCAGTGCAACCTTACTCTACTTGTTTAACAGAGGAGAACACAACACTCCTGTCTAGTGGTCATGGGTTTAACCACAGCACAACACAACCTGTACCCCTGTCTGCCACAAATCTTCAGTTATAAGCTATGGCTTGAAATCAGTACTGTGCTATTCAGAAACAATACAATGTCACAATAACATAATATCATGATATTGAATATTTTAGATTGTATTCGACTTATATATGCTAATCATGTATGATAATCGTGATATATGAATGACATCATTAATGTTAGAATATGAGGAATTTACACTGAGGAATATACTCAGTGTTAGTATATTAATAGCAGGTTTTCTCCATACACTGTGGGCGATTCAAATGAGCAGTGTGAGCCATCAGCAAACAACAAGACCTCTAAAACAGCACATTGGATGACTGGCTTTAACAGTGCACCCTTACCCTACTTGTTTAGGCTGGATCGGGGAGTCTAATAGTGATAAACACAACACTGCTGACTAAAGCTCACGAGTTTAAACACAACACAAACTGCACCCCTGTCTACATCATAAGCAAAAGCCATGGACATAAATCAGTACTGTGTTTTCAGAATCAGTACTGTCACACAACACTGTGAGATGGAACATTTGTTACATGTTCTTCAATTAGTAATAATTAAGTGCATATGCTTAATGATCGATATGGTGTGATTATTCCTGTGACAGTGTCACAGGAAAGTCTTACGAAGCTGTCACAGTTGGTTTGTTTGTTTATCCTCGTAAAATGACATCGAAGGTATTCGCCAATTTTCAGATAGAAAACGATCTGAGAACTTAGGGCTGGACCTGCAGGATAACTGCAGTGAATATTAGCACTAGGTACAGTGAAGTATGGTACATACAGTTAAACCACTGACACCAACCTTAGAAGCAGAAACACCAGCCTTACAACTGGGAAGTACTATCACGGTATGTCAATTTCCCGGTATACCGGTATAGACGGTACACCACCCCAAAATTAACGCTGAACTAAACATTCATAACGCTTCATTACTTTCAGTGGACAGCTCAACACGTAAACCCAACCTTAATGTAATGTTACCTAGAGAACACAAGCCAATACGACTAACTCGTTACAGGCTATCGTAGCGCTACGGCTCGGTCAACGATCGTCGTAGTAACGTACACATGCTCACAAAATTAACCCGATTTCACAAACTTTCCCCACCAACACAGAACACTAACTTCAGACTGGCATTAAGCTGGAACTTTCTTTCTTACCACCGAAGTTTGAAATGGTGTCTAGTCACATGAAAAACAGCTGAGTTAGCCAGTTAGCTAAGTCAGCTAGCTAACTTCATGCTTCTACAACGAAAACAGAAGCTGAAACTCTCAACTTCAGAGCCGAGAGCGGTTAAATCCGTTAACAGTCAGCAGCGTGTACACCTTCCTCTCCGTCACGACGAAACGGCTTTTGCAGCCGAAGCGGAGTGTTACCAGGTGAAGTGCACACTGCTAAAGCAACTTCGACGAACAGCACAAACTCCCCAATGGAGGCCTGAGCAAGCAAGCGGCTGCTGCATGGAGCCCGTGGAGCAGGCAGGGCGCATGCACACAAACTCGCCTGGAAAAGCGGGAGTCCGTCCCGCGCTTTGAGAGCCCCTCAAAATCGCCCGCCAACGTGCAAAACTCGCGCGAAACAAAAGTCGAACTAACAACCCACGCGCTGCAGCCGCCGCTGCCCACTTGCCTTTAATCGTCAAGAAGATCGGAGGAACGTGCGCTTCTTAAGACTCTCCGTCCCGCGTTCAGTTCAGTCTCTCTCAGTCGAGCCACAGCGTGCTTCATGTCAGCCAGCGCTCGCACACACTCACATCCGTGCTCTGCGAGGGTGTGACGTAAAAGTAACCATGGCGGCACCCAGCACCGCGCAGGCTCCCAGAGGTGGAGGTCGAGGTGTTTCTTCATGAATCGATGAATAAGAGCAGAGAACAGCCAGAATGACAAGCGAACAGTCCAACAGCTTAGATGCTCATTTTAGTGCATTAGTCGCGAACAACAGCCCCCAATGAGTATGTTGCCCCTTTAAGTTATAGATGCTCATATGGTCAACTTAACATTCGGGTCTTGGCAGAAAGACACGCTGCCTCTCTTCATACACTTTCCATATACTGAAATTTCATGGACTTTTGCATCACATAAAATCAAATTTAAGTGCCGAACACTTAGAATATTGCTAGACAACATTATCTATAATCATGATCATACCAGTGTCTCTTTCCTGTTTTAGAGATGTTATGTTTACATTTGATACACAATTAACAATCAGATTATATATATATATATATATAAGCATAGTCATATACGAATTGAAATGTTACTTTTTGCATACATTAAGAAGAAGAAAAAACAGAAGAAAAAGATAAATAGAGACATACCACGAAAAAGAAATAAATATAACAACGAAATATATTAAAATACACACCAATGATCATATTAAACAAATATGAGAGACAGTAAAAATCATAAGCAAATTATTGTTATTTTTTTTTAAAATCAAAACACAATTTTAAGGTCTTCACTCCTTTCTTACTGTAAGAAGAAGATAAGGATCTCAGATAAAACACCATGTCTTTACAAAAAAAAAAAAAGTGAAGAAGGGGGTCTGGCCTCTGTTCTTCGCCCTTACGTTTTTCTAAATAGAGTTCAAATTTACTGTGAATATAATCCATTAAACTCATGGTATCAAAGCCCTGGCAGTTATCTGAATGTCGCTGGCTTGCAACTGATGAAAAATGGGGGGGGGAAACTGGATCTTTTAACTTCATTATCATCTGGCACTTACTGGTATATACCAGAACATGTTATGACATTGTATTTTATCAGTATCGCCCAGCACTCTTTTGCCGTGATAAGAAGACGAATATGGCAGAAAAAAAGTGCAGGAAATTCCTATTTTTCCAGGATTTGCACGCCTGTACGTACCCTGATATTTTCCACCCTATAATTAAATAATCTGTGCATAAGGTTCTCAGTATAAAACACTGTCGACGAATATATAAAGAGAGCAATATGTGAAACAGAAGCGCTTTTGCGGTATACAATCAGTTACATTTCTGTATTTGAATACTGACCTACTTCCTGTACGCTGTATTACGACCACCAGAAACTACTGTTCAGCTGCTGTAACCGTGTCGCGGAAGTCGGGCGTCGCAGTGCACGCTGGTTGAATTCTGAGATAGGCTAAGCGAAACCAAAATTGGAATGGTTTTAGAACATCTGAAACCATTTCAATTTTATACAGTTGCGTCAGCCCTGTTGTTGGCTTTACGTCACGATGATGGATATTTATTTTACTTTAGTCTCGTAAGAGTCACAGCTAGGCCGCATTAATTAGCCTAGCATGCTAAATACACGAACAGTTCAGGTCCGCCTAGCATTTTAGACGACAAGAAAACACGAACATCTAAGCTATTACAAATGAACATTAGCTTGCTAGCAGCTTACTTCCGCTGCTCTTTGAGTCATATAAATGCCCAGGTCCTCGACTCTGAAATACGGGACTAATCTCTGAAGGATCTGTAGCGGTACTTGCTCAAGGATGATTGTAGTTGGTTAAGGGATCCCGGATGTCCAACCAAATATGAACACTACACTTCATGCACTTCATTCATCAACTGTAAAAATTGGTTATTAATTAAAATAATAAATGGGTAAGGTCATAACTATATAACTTTAAAGAATCTTCAAACTGTTTTGGGCTATTGGAGTTACTGTTGTAGTTCATGACCACTTTTCATAACCTCAAATTCATAAACTGCAATGGATAAGTTAGTTGGGACCTAACTAGCATTATAATGTCTACCTGTATTAGGGACTGCTGAGCAACACAGAAGAAACCAGCACAAAGCAGCACAGACCATATGGTTGGTCACTCGCAAAACCAGTATATCTTGTGTTTTAAATGCTGGTATGCTGGTCAACAGCAATGAAAGCTAATAAGGTGATCACAACCAAAACCAGTATACATTGTGTTTTAAATGCTGGTATGCTGGTCAACAGCAATGAAAGCTAATAAGGTGATCACAACCAAAACCAGTATACATTGTGTTTTAATGCTGGCCTTGCAAGCTTGTATAGTGCTGGTCTGGTGTTGGTTAAACTGATTAACCAGCATACCAGCATCAAAACAACACTTTTGCTGGTATTGCTGGTGAACCTCATATGCATTTCCTGATGACCGGTAAACCAGCATTCAGAAACAACATATTGTTTTTTGGCTGGTGATTAAGGCGTTGCTTTCAAAATCAAACACAAAATACGCTGACATTTGTAGGTGGGTATTCAGTAAATGGCTTTACTTTGATGTGGATATACCCGTGTACACTGCTCCACTGTTTGGCGGTAAAACGCACAGCTGTATTTCACTGTGCTGTCAATTAAAGCAAAATGATTCTGTGACCATGCTGGGGTGACCAGCTGAACCAGCACCAGGCCAGCATAAACCAGCATAGAACTGCTTAGACCAGCACAAATGCATGCTGGTCTGTGTTGTTTTTTTTAAGCAGGGAGAACAGTTTGTGGTAAAGAAATTAGGAGCTTTAGACCCCGGTGGAATATTGGCTACCACAGCAAAGCATGGTGGGATTCTGCCCATTACTTTTAGCTGCTTTTCCTGTCTGTCTTTTTTTCTGCAATTATAAGCCGAAACTCTCAATCGAATTCAAACATGAGGTAATCTGTCACTACTGCATGGGGCCTATATGCTTCAGTAAAAAGGGTGTCGTTTATGATGTGTTTATCATACATTTCTTACAGAATCAAGGTTGCTTTACTGTAGTAGAAGCCAATTTTCTTCACTGAAGCCTTTGCGCTAGATGCTGAAACATGGCTGTAAGGATTTGTTTGCATTTAGCCACAAGAGTATTAGTGTGGTCAGATACTCAACTGATTCCAAACATATTGGATGGACCTCCATCACTCGAGAATGCAGCTCCACTGCTTCACGGCCCAATCCTGAGGGACATCATACCCCTCTAGATGAGGCTTTGTGCTGGACATGGTCAGCTTAGGCTTATGTCCAGCTGTTTCAGAGCATCACATTCAGGTTCAGACCACATACTGGTTTTCTATGGGGACTGTTCATTAATTGTGTGTGTGGAACCGAATGTATTTTGTAAGGAATGAGTTCACCTTACAGTAGGTGAATTGGTTGATTTAAACAGTTGTACCTTTGAATATACAGTATACTGTTACCTCTCAGATATAGTGACCTTTCACTAAAATGAGAGTAGCATTTTAGTAGTATAAGCAACATTTACAAAGTGTGCAATCTGTTTATTTTAGTGTTAGCAAGTAGTGTTGGCATCATTTATCATCATACACAGTGTTTTATTTTCTTGCTTATTTACAGTTTATGGCAGGGGATTCAGAAAGATAACTCAATTTCAATCTGTTGACACTGTACAGACCAAATATGACATAGATTGAAATGAACACTGTTCATTACAAGATCTCAGCTACTCTCAGTATACAAGGTCGATATATATCAATCATCTCCTCTGTGCTGAATAAGGAATGCTAAGCCTCATGGAAAAATAAAGACATCAAGTTCCTTGCTTAAGATAAGATGACAAAGCTCTAAGGCATCAATTACATGGCTCCCAGTCCTCCCAGGTTCTACAGCTTTTCCTCAAGCCCCAATTAACCAGTGAGCAGCCAGTAAGGTTTTGAAAGTCTCCTGACATCAGAGATACTTGATTCATTGAGGCAGAAAGTGAGGAGGCAAAAGAAGTGATTGCGCCGCACCATACAGTATATCGTAGGGACCATAGTGGGACCGACTGCAACCTAGTTGTTTTGCAAGGTGAACTGATGGAGGGGACTGTCTTTGGGCTGATGGTGTTGAGGATCATCATTTCTGTCCTTGGTGTGGTGGGAAATGCGGTCTTGATTATATCAATCCTCCATATGACTCGACTGAAGACGTTTGAAGTGTTCTTGCTTGGACTGGCCTTGTCAAACCTTGAGGAGATTATGACTGTGGATATCTATGACCTGATTGTGCTTCGCTCCACACACAGCATCAGCTTCTGGTCCTGCAGTACACTGAAATTCATGACCATCTCTGGAGACGTCGCTAGCATCCTTTTTACGGTGCTCATCAGCATTTTCCGCTATCAGAAGCTTCATAACGCTGCCATTCGGGTGATCACTCCTATCTTCATGGACAGCATGAATATAGCCATTGGACTTAGTGTTGGGTGTGTTTTGACTTCTCTTCTGTTAAGTGTGCCAACATACTTTGTAAATCCTAAAACCTTGCCGAACATGGACAATTCCAGTTTGGAAGACTGCCCAGCAGATTTCTTCCAGTGTCCAAAAGGCCACTGTCCCACTTTCAACAATATTTACAAACATCTGTTTATTTTTCTGTGTCACCTCTTGCCCCTTGTCATCGTAACAGGGACAAGTTCTCTAATTATCAAGATTTTGATGGTCCAACAGAAAGTGGCAGAACTACATCACGATTCAGAACCAGCTACTATCGCTGCCCATTATCATCACGAGAACTCAGTGTTCCATCGAAGCACCATTGGCATACTGGCAGCAATGGCAGCCTTTCAGGTATACTGTACTTTTTTTCTGATTCTCCACCTGATGTTCAGCCCGTATGACTTTGCTGCGTGGTCGGAGCTGGAGTTCTTCATTACAACGTTTTACACAGCTATCATTCCTTATATTTATGGCATGGGACATAACTTTTTCTCTGTGAAACACTTTATGAGACGTTAGTTTTTTTAGTTGACAGATCATTTAATATTTCTGCAAAAATAATTGTTAAGTGTAACATGCTCCTCTAGAGAAACTAACCATGTCAGAAATGTTCACAGTGGTGATGATGGTTAGTCTTTAATGCCTCTAAAAGATCCAGCACAGAGTTATTACCTAATAAATAGTTATGTATATGTTACCGGATGCCTAAAACATTGTTTAACAATTGTTTTAAAATTAGTTTCTGGCATATTTCTGAAACCCATTGTATACAGGATATATATGCTTTACTATCAACATTAATCGTAAAAACTCTGACGACATGTAGATTTACTGGTAAATTTGGCTAGCAATTGAAAGGGCCACATAATGTTTGTATTGTAGACACTGATTCCACTGTAAAGTGAATTGTGAATTGTGTAGTGAAGTGTATGTCGCTCTGTAATTAACCATTTCACATAAAACACCCCGAATTACTTTGTTAACCATTGAAATACACAGAAATATAAGCATTTAAAGATAAGCCTTTAAAACAAATTATAATTTATAATTTATAATTTATTTATATATTTAACATCATCTGAGAGTTAACTGAAAACTACCATAGTGTATTACCTTGCATTAATTATTGTGTTGCATTAAAATGAAGAGACACGTATGCACTGTCCTTTACTTGCACTGTGGCTTAACTGTTTTACAAAAGAAATTATAAATATGATTAATAGAAAATATTACTTTAGCAGTGCTGCGAAAGGATTATGCTATTTCAGCAATGTCCATTGATTAGATAAATAAGTAGCTTTTTGTGAACTTCTTTAACAAGTACAGGTAATTGTAATAAAAAGCAGTTCTGTAAATTACTTTTTTATTATGAACTTATCATATTTGTATTTAGTCTTTACTTAGCCCTCACCATAATGCATGTAGCTCAGTGCCCACCTTGAACAAGATGGACTGTGAGATTTGATTACATTTATGTAAACTATAGCTGTGTTAGATGAGTGTGATTAAGGAAGAGATGACAATTGACATGCAAATTTGTATATATAGTCCAGTGAATCACTGAAAAGCTGATGTAGCAAGAGTGAAGACATGCATGTAGTTTGTTTTTGCTGCTGCACTCATGTCCTTGTCTGAACTGTGCAATGCGTACTGAATGTGACTCACTGAATAAATTTCTCTCAGTTTGGCATCTGGCTCTGTGCTCGGCATTTTCTCTTCTCAACAGAAGAAAATGCCCTCCTTTCTTGCAGCCTCTTAATGATAGATTTCCATAATACTTTAGATAATTTTATAATTCACCACAAATGCAAAGACACATTGCAAAATGACATGAACGTTTTCCTACAGTTTCCTATCATTTATTTATTTAGCAAAACTAAACATTGATATAATGACCATCGTTTATGGTTACAATGATGCTTTCACAGTCCAGTAGGTTTCTGGCTGATGTGTCATGTTTTAGCTGCCATGACTTTTCACAAACACTAGCTCTGAATGAGAGAGAGTCTTAGGGGTTTCTTTCAAGGAAGGTCAGAGATGCACACAGCACCAAAAGGCTTATTACAAGTCAGCCTTTAAAAGGACCTTTTTTGGCATTATACATCACTTTGGTAAGACTTGAAACAAAGTTTTTGTAAACTGTACAAATCAAAATCCAAAAATTAGTTCATTTGGTAAAATACAAATAGCAACACAAAAGCGTGATTAAAATCTACTTTCACCTGCATTAAAACAGTATAAAGACACTATATGTAATGCTTTATCTCACTAGCTTTATAGTTTCTTATAAATTCAATCAGCTTAAGACTATGAACATTGTGAAGTGTTAAAATAAACGTTTTGAAGTTTTGAACATGTGATGCAATCATGCTTGAATATAAAAGAGGCAAAGAGAGGAAAGAGTATTTTATGAACAAGGTTGGGTTCGAGGCTCACCCTTTGCCTCAACAAAAAAATTTAATTGCTTAAAAATAATTCCTCTGCCAGAAATTTTAAGGAGTTTAGAAATTTCCCCCTCTATGGTGCATTATATTATCAAAAGAATGTGCCCAAGCAGTCAGTAAATCAGGAAAATTATCTGTGCACAAAGAAAAAAAAAGAAAAACGCAACATGTGACATTTAGTTCCTCAGATAAATACATATTTTATGATAATCCATAAAATACACAGATAAGCTATTGCCAATAATAAGTACCTCCCTTCACTGTATCCACAAATGCATGTTAAGACTGTGGAAGTCATATGTCAACAGCCTCCAGACATGCTGCTGACTTCTCTGGGTTCAAATGTGTAAGGAGGTCTAATGAGTCAACTTTTCAGCCTGTTTCTGAATAATGAACATTGGGTTCTCTGACCCTAAGAAAAGAAGGACCATCTGGTTCAAAAGTCCAACATTTGTCAGCGTAAGGAGGTCTTGGGGATAACCCCTACACATCCCTAAACACGTTTTAGAGCGACATATGCTGCCTTTTAGGTGTTTTTCCAGGGACACATGACAACACCAACAGCCAATACACCAACAAAGACCTTATATAGTTATACAACTGATTTTTATAACGGAAGAATGATTTTAAAAAGATCTGACTTTTTCAGAGTTTGCGTCTTCAGTTCCCAAACCATTATTGAGTGCAGTTAAATTTAAAGGTCACACAGGTGTAAACATCCTACTGACTCAACACCTATGGAACTATAGTAGTCACACTTTACACTTCACGAACACAGTCATCGAATGTGGACTGTTTTACACTGGATAAAGGAGAGTGTAGTAGCCACTGCTGTCTCATTTTTATTAGCACACACTGTCAGGAACTGGGGTTGCATGAAAATGTCATTTTTACTGTTTTCTGAGATGATCCTTACAGTCCATCACAGCTTCAGTTTATTAGAGAAAACCATTCAGCGACACAAGCCCTGGAGGCTGAGCACTGATAGAGGGCTACAGAGGACAGTAGAACTGTGAAGGCAAACACACTGAAAAAGTCTGAAGGAGAGAGAGAGAGAGAGAGAGAGAGAGAGAGAGAGAGAGATAATAATTTAATACGTGCCGTATTGGAGTTTGTAGACCTATTTAGTTGTATTTATTTATCGGTATCCTCTGTGGAATAGAGTCGTGTCCCTTTAAGGAAACACTTTCTCCCCCACATGTGATCATCGGACACAGAGCGGGGATGATGCCGTTATGTAAAGTACTGTGTAGTATGCGGGCTCTGGTTCCGGTCTCAAGGAAAACACTGACAGAAAAGTGCACCGTTTGCAGGACAGAGAGAGCTCAGAGCTGCTCCCACTGAGCGAGAGGAGGGCGGACTGTGGCCTGGCTGCTACTCGCTAGGTGAGTACGTTGCGCAAAGGTGTAGCTGCTTACCGCCTAACGGTTTCACACGAGCTAACTTAACGTTACAGCAGGGCTGTGGGTGTCTACACATCTCCCCCGAGCTGTAGCTTCACTTCAAACGTCAGAAAGTGAACGGGGGTGGGGGTCCGTTAGCCAGGCGCCGAGCACGGCTTTTGGACTGTGGAGTTGTTTTGCTGGCTGCCTGAGCGATTTCTTGGTTTGGAGGCAGTTCAGCTCAGCTCAGCTCAGCTCAGCTCAGCTTAAGCTCCACGCGGAAGACAGCAGAAAGCCGCAACCGAGCCGACGCATCGTTCACCTCTGTGGGAAGCTGCATGCTAGCTGACTAGCACTCCGCGCGTGCAGCCGCTCAGGATTTGTGGGATTTGAAGGCACTTGCGGGTGAGTGTCACATTCTTCATGCTTTTACTTTATGTCCGAGGTTATGGAAGTGAGCACTTCCCTCGGTTTGTAGTCCTTAAAACTGGACTGTTTAACCGCTGTTCGAACTTTCTGCCTGCTCGGACGGGGGTCTGTCAAGCGAGTCGGGCTGCGGTAATGAATTAACGCTAGCGGCTCTAATGGATGGCGGGTGAATGGTGGATCATGACATGTCATTAGCTCGTTAGCATCTTGTGCGCGTGCGCGTGTATGCGCGCGCCTGTATGTAGGAGAGACAGATCTGGATGAATGGATGAATGAGTGAAAGTGAGAATGACAGATCTTTGTAGTATGAAAGAAAGCGTTCCGCGTATTATCATCTCGAGAGAATCTGTGCCTGATGTTTGGGCGAGTTCTTAGCGTACAGGCGTGCCACATGCCTCAGCTTTGCACACAATCACGGAGGACATGTGTGCGCTGTGCACACGGCACGTCGTTAAGGCAGCGGGGCTCGGGGAGGGGGCTCACTGGAAAATCAAGTCCGGTAGTCACACGTAGCCAGAGCTTTTCGAAGTTAGGCTGAATGCACCACAAGTGTTTGGGTTTCGGTTAGGAGTGTGTATTAATTCTGCACTCCGGCTGCAGGTGCAGGTTACGTGCATGGAGGCTAGGCGCTCGGTGGTGACGTCACTACTGGTCAGCAACACGCAGAGGTTTAAACAGGCATTCCGGCTTAAGATGAGTTAGTAATGTTGTCTGACGTACAGCGTTATATCTATTTCTCTCCGCCTAAGTGTGCTCACACTACAGTACCCAGCATGCATGACACAAATACAGCTACTGGGAATCCCTGTGGTGTCCATCATTACTGCCAGTGTAGCCACAGATCTACAGGCGTGGCTGGGACGTATTGTGAATATGTAGTCAGTATACATAGATGAAGTATCTGTATTCAGTTCAAGTTAGATTTTGTAAAGGCAGTATTATTGACAATACTAGTAAAATAAATAAATACCAATTAAATTAATAAAATAGTCTTCAAAAGAAACGGCATTAATTCTTGTATATTAACCATTTTAACATCAGCGGATGGCATTCGTCTTTCCGAACACTGAGTGCTAAAGCCTGGGTAGACTGAGAAATACTTCAGCTGTTTACATCAGCATTACTGAGATCTCTGGAGGGATGACTAAACTGGTGGACATGTTTGCGTGTGTTAAGTTTTATCGTTACTGTTGTACTTGTGTTTGGAGGATTATAGCACAGGACTGAAGCAGGCGGTGACAAAAATGTTGAGAATTTTTGTAAGTTCATTTAAAGCAGGGCTTGCACAGATTCGATAGATCGACTGCTCAGTGATGATTATGACCTGCAGCCTTGAAGCTTGAAACTGATAAGTTGCTGATCACATGCATGATGTAGATGAAAACAAGGAAACAGGATGCAGGTGCAAGAAGGTTTATTCTGATTCATGCTAAAAAAAAAACAAAACAAAGAAGTTCACAACAGAAATAAAACAAAGATGATAGAAATAAAGGGAACATAAGATTACAGAGCATACACCTGCACAAATAGTGCACCCAGAAGGAATCAGATTGCAATGGCGTCATGCCAGACTGTCATGTAGTGGCTGAGGATGGCTGCAGGTCATCTTCAGTGACGAGTCACTCTTTTGTCTTGGTGGAGACGAACAATGAATCTGTGTGTGAAGGCACCGTGGTCAGCACCATGATAAATAGTTTCTTGTCACATGTCAAGAGGGCCTGGAGTCATTTCACCTTCACATCTACTGCAAAATCTGCAGGAACTGTGTAAGAACATTTCAGCTGCATGGGATGGATTATTGCAGAACTCTTTTAGGAACCTCTACACCTACAAAGTGAGACGTCGTATATGTATTATACTGACCAAGGCTGTTTCTCAGTATGTGTTCTCGCCTGACATAATCTTTCACTGGGCAAGTTGCTCTCCAGTACTTAAGAACACATGTACCAAGAACAGTTGAGGTACTTGGATGTTGTCGGATCTTGCTCTGCCCTGAAAACCAACAACTTGGGGAAGCATTGGTTGCTGACTTACTGTCAAGAACAAACAGAACTGCCCAGCATTCTTGGCAGCAGAGTATACAAACTCACAGGTGTTTGTGTAAAACTCTTTGCTAAGTATAAGTATAAGGTGCACTTAAATCTACTTTGGAAGTAAACTGGGGTGAGAAATCGACATTGAAGTTGTCAAATCCTTGCTTATGTGGTACAAATAAAACCTTTCCTCTGACAGTTATAAGAACAAGGCTCTGTCTATCAGTGCAGGTAGTCTCTCCTCTTACTCCTCAACCAGGAGCACCAGTGGCTCAGCTCTGCAGTGACGGCAATAGCATTTTTACTCTTTCCATTTCCGATATGAAAGATTGTTCTGACATTTTGTCAGGATGAGGCTTCTTTTAACAGCCTCCTCTTCATCTCTCACCTGAACCTGGTGCTGCAATACGGCTGTAACAGCACCATTTTACTTCTATCCTTCTCCTAATGTCACTAAGATTGACCCACATGCTACTCTTACACTTAGGAACTTTATTTATGTTGGCTCGTGAACATTTAAAACATGAATTACTGCTACTGTCTACTGTAGCTGAAGAACTTTCCCTTTATTTTACCAAAGAACAACAGCAGCAGTTATTAGACTATGTTTAATATTCTACATTCATCAGATACGTAATTTGTCTCCTACTGCTGGTGATATCAGCTGGACACAGAGCAGCTATTACACAACAGCAATTCCACGGCAACTTCTGTTAGAGCGTACTCCATTGTCCCGTGTCCTGGCGAGTTTGTTCCTGTCAGTAGTGTTCTTCCCAAGAATACCAGAACTTTCATTGTGTTCCTGGTATTAAGAAACACCCCAAATTACTTCAACACTTGGGAACATCTGTCATTCACTATTGAATTTCAGTAAGTAGTCAGTCTTACCAGCTTTCAGCTTTCTGATAACAGGCTAACGTAAACCAGCTAGTATCAATGTGTCCATAGGGGTGCAGTTAATGTTTGCTCTTTGAACAGTGGTAGCTATGATCAATGCAATGGGTAATGACATCAACGTGAATTATTTTTATTTTCTCAAAGACTCATTCTAGACTATAATTTTTTAATCCTATTATTTGATGTGATAACCAATACTGTTTTTCATTATAGCAGGTTTAACAGTTTAAATAACTGCATTAGGAGTAGGTGTAGAAAGTCTTGGCCTTCTGAAACACAAACATAAAATTGGCTGTTCTTGGTCTGCAGCAACTACTGGATGATGATGGATAGGTGCTAGACAGATACTACCTTATACCTCATGTCAAGGCAAGTTTATTTATATAGCACCTTTTACAACAGATGTCACAAAGCAGCATTACAGAGAATCCGGATCCATGCCCCCAGTGAGCAAGCACAGCAACAGTGGCAGGACAAACTTCCTCAGAACAGGAGGAAGAAACCCCCAGAGGAACCAAGACTCAGAGGGGGAACCCGTCCTCTTTGGGTCATTTAGTACTAGATATGTCAGAATCCAGAAACTACATGGGGATAAAAACACATTAAGCAGCAGCTCGGATGCAAGCAGTTCTTCCTTACTGCACTGCAGAGCTATTCAGTTGACAAGCATACACACTGGGTTGATTTTAACTGTAATGTATTTAAAGTGTTCTCTCTGCAATAGCCCAATATCGAAAATTTTATTCCTCGGATGGGGGGCCTATCCCTACTTTCTGTATGGGGTTAGGTGGTGAGGCCAATCATTCTCTGAGTAGAGTTTTCTCTGAGTACAGGTCTGAGTACATGTTGTGTTTGCACACAGAAGAATTAGTTTTTCCACATGTAACCCATCTCTGAAGTGAAACACCCACATACACTGGTGAACACACACACTAGGGGGGAGTGAGCACACTTGCCCGGACCGATGGGCAGCTCTAACCACAGTACCCGGGTAGCAGTTGGGATGTAGATGTACCCTCAAGGGCACTTTAGTCATTACTGTTAGTTCAGGGAATTGAACCGGCAACCCTCCAGTTCCAAGACTGGTTCCCTAACCTACAGCCCACGACTGCCCCAAAATGAATACATATGTATAATTTTGTTTCCTGTAGGGGTCTACAAAAATTACATAGTAAGTAATAATAAATATGTAATAAGCTGTTGAGTCTGTATGGTGCTGTGAGTCTGTTGTGTATGTGCAGGTTTTCTTTTACACCATTCTGAATACATGGTGCAATTTCATCCATTCAGTTATGGCAACCATTAACAACATGTTCATTGTAGTTACGATACTAACCAACACTTGCCTTTGGATAAAGTGACCTTTGGCTCATGTGTGGCTGCCCAAAAAGAATTCCATTTTATTGGTCATACTTTAAAAAACTTTGTGTGCAGGTGCATGCCAGCTTTTGCCTTCCCTTAAAGTACCTGAATTCACTGTTTAGAAAAGTGTCTGGCTTTTGAGTAATCGCTTATGTCCAGTGAGATATTGATGATTTCAAGTATGGCCTTGCTCTACATGTTATATGCTTTATAACACTGCAGTGCTGTAAAGATCCTTTTCCCTTTACCTTAGAATACTTAGAGCATCTAGGAGTGGTCTAGTGATGTAAAAATTGGGTAGAGTAGTCAGAATAAGTCATTCTCGGCTTATTTTAGTAAAGGATTGTGGCAGCTTTGGATTTCCCTTAGGAATCTTCGTTCTGCTCTCAGGCAAACTCCTACTCCGAGCTAATTTAGTGGGTTACATCTGAGTGAAGGACATGATCGGAATGCATTTCATCTTTACTCAACTTTAGATTCTTTAGTTGACTGCTCTCCAAGCCAAATGTTCACTTTTCTCATGCCCATTACGTTGTTTATTATGTTTCATCTTTGATTAATTAAGGCCTGAAGTTTACAATGACAGCCCTGTTAGATTACAATGTCTTTTGGCATTTAACTCCACAGCTATAATAGAAGTCTGCAAAAATGCCTTCCTTCATTGCTGATTAAATTATTATTATTTCTTTCTTATCTTGGCCAAACCCCACAATTTACTGTTTATTCATAATATAATGTGGCTGGATATATCTAGATGGCATTAATGTAGTATTTATGTTTTTAGTATAGTTTTATAGTTTTTCATAATGCTTTCATCTGTCAATTACATTTTGTAAATTTTTCAGTTTTTTTTATTATCCCTGTGATTTATTTTTGTACTGAATTAGCATTTTTGGTTATTAAAATGCAGGAATACAGATTTCTGTGCAAAAGTCATTATTATTAGAAACCTTTTTGTATTTGTTATTGTTATATTGTTGTTAATGATACCTGCTAGATATGGTTGTATTGATTAATTTATGTACTAAAAAAATTTAGCTTTAAGTAGGTCAGTAGTGTACCCTCGTTGTATCCGTAGGTCAGTAGTGTACCCTCGTTGTATCCGTAGGTCAGTAGTGTACCCTTGTCGTAGCTGTAGGTCAGCAGTGTACCCTTGTCATAGATTTAGGTCAGCAGTGAACCCTTGACGTAGCTTTAGGTCAGCGGCGTACCCTTGTTGTAGCTGTAGGTCAGCGGCGTACCCTTGTTGTAGCTGTAGGTCAGTAGTGTACCCTTGTTGTAGCTGTAGGTCAGCGGCGTACCCTTGTCGTAGCTGTAGGTCAGCAGTGTACCCTTGTTGTAGCTGTAGGTCAGCGGCGTACCCTTGTCGTAGCTGTAGGTCAGTAGTGTACCCTTGTTGTAGCTTTAGGTCAGCAGTGTACCCTTGTCACAGCTTTAGGTCAGCAGTGTACCCTTGTCATAGCTTTAGGTCAGCAGTGAACCCTTGTCACAGCTTTAGGTCAGCAGTGTACCCTTGTCATAGCTTTAGGTCAGCAGTGAACCCTTGTCACAGCTTTAGGTCAGCAGTGTACCCTTGTCATAGCTTTAGGTCAGCAGTGAACCCTTGTCATAGCTTTAGGTCAGCAGTGTACCCTTGTCATAGCTTTAGGTCAGCAGTGAACCCTTGTCATAGCTTTAGGTCAGCAGTGAACCCTTGTCATAGCTTTAGGTCAGCAGTGAACCCTTGTCATAGCTTTAGGTCAGCAGCGAACCCTTGTCATAGCTTTAGGTCAGCAGCGAACCCTTGTCGTAGCTTTAGGTCAGCGGTGTACCCTTGTCATAGCTTTAGGTCAGCAGTGTACCCTTGTCGTAGCTTTAGCTCAGCAGTGTACCCTTGTCGTAGCTTTAGCTCAGCAGTAAACCCTTGTCGTAGCTTTAGCTCAGCGGCGTACCCTTGTTGTAGCTGTAGGTCAGTAGTGTACCCTTGTCATAGCTTTACGTCAGTGGTATACCCTTGTTGTAGCTTTAGGTCAATAGTGTACCCTTGTCGTACTTTTAGTCCAATAGTGTACCATTTGTTGTAGCTTTAGGTCAGTATGTATGTGTTACAGGGAAGCTTGTTTTCCTCACTTACAGTGAAACTCCCACACCACCAATCGTGATTGCTCATAAAGTATAAATGGGAAATGGGAAATTTGACATGTCATAAATTTGAAATACTGTCATCATGTTAAATCCTGTGAAATGGTGTAACTGTTGTACTAGCAAGATATACTAGACCCCTAGTCTATAAATAATATGTCTATAATAGTATATATAGTTCTGTTGCCTGAAGGACCTGGGATCGAATCCTGGCTGAGGCGTTCAGGGATCCGTTCTGTGTGGAGTTTGCATGCTCTCCCCATGTCTCTTGTTTGAGTAAGTTTCCCCCCACAGTGTAAAAACATGCAGTCAGATGCACTAGAGATGCTAAATTGCCCCTAGATGTGAGTGAATGTGTATGCTTGTGTGTTTGCACTGTGATGGACTGTGGCCAGTTATGCCCGGCCTGTATCATTTTCTGATGACTATTGGATCGGTCTAGGGCATTAGAGTACCTGCTGATTTAACGCATGTGAATTCAGCATTCATTTACTTTAATGCTAATTAGGTCATAGTTCACCATAGTGCAGGGCTAACTCGGTGGTCCAGCCAATATCATTAATAATTACGTAGCCAGCACAGCAGTGGTTCCAGAGCAAAATGAGCTCAATACTGATTTAGATGAAGCATGTTAGTTGGGTCCATCTCACTGGATGGACAGGCATAACAATGATATGTTTGTTAAGGTGTTAATTGATGTGGAGTGGACAGCTGGAGAAAGCCTAGTTTTAGGTTTCTTAGCTGAACGATTTTAATGAGTCGTGTTTAAAAACTGTTCAAAAGAGACCAAATGGGGCATTTCAAAAACTCCCTAGAGTCTCCACTCTATGATATTAATATGTGCCCCTAGACAATATAAATCCCAAATCCTTCATTAATCAAATATCACTATTTTTAAGGCAGAATGGGACGAGGTGTGCTGTAAGGCAGAGGAGACTTCATGTTACAGACTGGAAAAACAGACTGCTTTTGTTGTCAGTATTGCAGAAGCATATAGAGATAGCAAACCTGCTGAAGCTCCATCACTGATGGTTGTGGAGCTGCTTCATCTTTTCACAAAAGACTGAGCGTCTGAGCTCAGTCTTTTGTGAAAAGATGTGACTATGATGTGTGATTTAGAGTGTCGTAAGGAAAAGTGAAAGCTCCGGTTGAAGCCGTCAGGGCTTTGTACTGCTTAGTGTAGTTTATTTTCACACTGGATTTTTCTCACAGCCATTTCATTGTTGGAACACAGTAGAGCAGCATAAACAGACCTCAGAACAATTAAGATCATCTGCTTGTTTGGTTCTTTGTTTTTTGAGAAATTAGTCAAAAAAATGTATTTTGTAAAACTTTAGGTTTAGGGTTAGTTACACCCTTTGATTCCTCAGAGGACAGATATCATGAACTGTCACTCCATACGCTGATGACAGCACTACATGAACATTTGCATTGAAGGACACTAATTAATAAAATACGCGATGAACCGTTGGAAAAGAAATGATGAGAATCACTACACTTTAGGGCTGTACCCGGCTCAGAATTTTGCCAGTCGAATCGGATTCGACTATTCGTTCATGTTTTTTCTCCATGTACATTATCCTGTAATCAGTAAATCAATTTGCATACGGTTCAGATCTGATGTCCTCATTAAGAAAGTCAGCAGAGTCACAGGCGTGGCATGTGATGAACGATCTGCATTGGAGTCTGATTTAAGAATATAGCGTCGGGCAGCAGCTCGTATTTATGCTTACATTAGCGCTTATAGCTTATTGTCTTTTTAATTTAACTTTTAACAGCTTCTTCAGTAGGAGGACCCTTCATCTTTCATCTCTCATAAGTAACGAACTGCTAAATAAAACCTGATTAGTCAATATTTAAATTATTTGTAGATGAAAAGAAGAATGGTAAACCGGAAACCGTTTATTATATTCCCCGCGCTGGAATCCATTATTTCTTGTTTATCGGCAGGCATATTAAGTCACCGTACTAATCTTTAAATAAAGATAATCTTAGCTGTAGATGAATAAATAAAAATATGTGTAATTTAGGTTTTAAAATAATGGAATTATAATGAAACAAACTTCTTCGGTCCGTTTTTCCCTCACCGCAAACAGCCACGTCTAAAACGAAAGTCGGCTCACTGGTTTGAAGCAGTGTTCGATGTCTGACTAAATGAAGAGCAGAGTTAGGTTTCATTTGTTCGGATTCTCTTTTTCAAAAGCTCCTCCAGACTTTTTCTGAGACATCGTTCCACCCGTGTTTCTCAGCTTCACAGCTTAAGCTCCCTTCAGCGGATTTAATTTTTTAGCAAGCATGTGTCATAGCCCAGTTAGAACTTTAATATATTTATTATTCCCTTTTAATAATTATTAAAATGTCTTTTTGAATTCCTAAAGTCTTGTGCATTTAAGCTTTAGTCTGTTTTAAGAAGAAAATAAAGGTCACTGTTGTCAGTCAACTTAAAGGGTCTCCGACTGACAATTCAACTCGTCAACTTCTAGAGGGCAACCCTACTACACTTGTGCCAGTCTTGCTGAAAGATACTTGCTGCGACTGATTTTTGAACTAAACTAGTGAAAATGACCCCAAATCACCATCATGGTTATTAAAAGCTACTATTTTGCATGAAGATGTTTACATGTAGCATGTTATAACCTAAAATTAACTTACCTTGAAACCAACAGATACAATATAGGAAAAAGCAACTAACAGAAACTAATGAACCCCCTGAGAATGCTGGGAGGCTACGCCTTCTTGAAACAGTAGTTTAATACTGTGTTAAACATTGTAAATCTTTTAGGTGTTCTTCAGTCAATGAACCTCAACTTTGAGGTTTATGGTGCTGAGGTAAGTTAGGATTGGCTGACAGTGTTTAGCAGCCTTTATTGCTAACACAAAATAAGAATGTGAAGATGTACTACATGGATAAGTTTCCCCTGTAATTTGTTTGAACATCTGGTCTGGGAAGTGTGTTAATGCATTTCACATTGTGGTGTATTTCAGTTTGTAATCAAATCTAAAGTAACTATATAACCTTTTTATATTACATTGTATTACAGTTTTGCAGGAAAATAATATCCTTTAAAACAGTTTGCCCTGGACCTTATCATATTATCACACTGTACTGTATATGTAATCTAATGTAATATATTCAATTCAGTTCAGCTTTATTGTCATTATGTCAATACAGGGTTGTACAGTATAATAAAACACAGACTACTTTGTACAGTAATTAAAAAATAGATACATAATAAGTACAGTGCAAAGACAAATGACAGACACAAGACAGTAAGTGCATGAACAGTAAAACAGATGTGCAAGAGCAGTAACTGAGTGTCAGAATGTTTCTAGAACAGAGGTTCAACCAGCAGTTAGCCTTTGCAGCAGAGTAAAATACAGTTGTAAACAGTGTGTGTGTGTGTTTGTGTGTGTGTTTGTGTGTGTGTGTGTGTGTTTGTGTGTGTGTGTGTGTGTTTGTGTGTGTGTGTGTGTGTGTGTGCGTGTATACAGCTAATGTTCAGGTAAACAGCTAAGTCAGCCATTTACCTTACAATAGATATGTTCAGTATCTAGAGCAAACAGCTCAGATATTCAAGGATAGAGGTCTAGTTAGAGTCCAAGTGCAAGTGGGCTAGTGGACCCTAGTGTGTAATTTGCTAGCGGATCAGAGCTAGATCAATAACAGTCTGTAGTGTTGTGGTCATGTTCTGATAGGTGCTGTTGGTGTAGCTGCATAGTAGCATAGTTTGAAATCACTGTTTTCAATTAATGAAACCAATTTAGTACAAAATGCATGTACGTGTGGACAGTCAAGTGATTATTTTAGGGTCATTGTGATGTATTTTGTTATCATAATCAATCATTTTCTTTAATAAGTATAATGTTCATATTGTCAGTACCTAAAGGACCCTGACGAACCGTATGTCCCATTCCAAAGAGAACATAACGAGTTCTGGAACCAGATTTAGTGCAGCACTGTATGTGAAACGGTGAATGACCTGCTCCCGCTCCCTGCTTACATATGTATAAAATCAAACTATATTATTGAAATTGTACTATTGTTTTATCAAAATGTTTGTAGGAAGCTGTAAAAATTAAGATGTTTAGTTCCTTGTTTCATACTAATTAAGAAAGCTGTATTACAAAAGAGTCCAGACTCTTCTGCAAAGGTCCAGTGTGGCAGATATATACATGAAAGATATCAAACATTTCTATATGTAACACTGATTCAACTATACACCAATATTTTGGGGGAAAATGATTATTTACGACATGGTAAAATCAGATTATGATCAGGGAGAGTTTTCACTGCTTTCTCTATATGAGTTAAATCAGAAATATATCTTATTATAAGCTCATTCTCAAAGATGTGCCACAGGGGTGTCCAGTCCTACCCACTGCAGGTTTTCCTACCAGATGAGCAGGAGGTCCCCTGATTCTACTAAATCAGGTAAATCAACTACTCAGCCTTCAAAAAACTGATCATGTGATCTTCTGCTTTTTTGGAATGAAAACCTGCAGTGGGTAGGATTGGACACCACTGCTCTACGTCATCAAGAATGAACTATATATACAACATTTCAATTAGTCATACATATACAGTGGGGTGCGAAAGTTTGGGCAGCGTTGTTAATTTTCCTGATTTACCTTTATAAAGCATTGATTGTTTGGATAAAAAAAATCTGTTAAATATATCATATAGGGGACAAACACAGTGATATTTGAGAAGTGAAATGAAGTTTATATGATTTACAGAATGTGTGCAATAATTGTCTAAACAAAAGTAGGCAGGTGCATAAATTTGGGCACTGTTGTCATTTTATTGATTTCAAAACCTTTAGAACTAATTATTGTAACTCAGATTTGGTTTGGTAATTTCCGTGACCCTTGACCTCCATGCACAGGTGACTCCAATTATGAGAAAGGGTATTTAAAGGGGGCAATTGTAAGTTTTTCTCCTCTTTGCATCTTCTCTGAAGAGTCGCAGCATAGTCTCAAAACAACTTTCAAATGACCTGAAAACAAAGATTGTTCACCGTCATGGTTTAGGGGAAGGATACAGAAAGCTATCTCAGAGATTTCAGCTTTCAGTCTCCACTGTGAGAAACATTGTGAGAAAATGGAAGACCACAGGCACAGTTCAAGTCAAGGCTCGAAGTGGCAGACCAAGAAAAACTTCGAATAAACAGAAGCGAAGGATGTTGAGAACAGTCAGAGTCAACCCACAGACCAGCACCAAAGACCTACAACATGATCTTGCTGCTGATGGAGTCACTGTGCATCGTTCAACTATTCTGCGCACTTTACACAAAGAGATGCTGTATGGGAGAGTGATGCAGAGGAAGCCTTTTCTCCGCCCACATCACAAACAGAGCCGCTTGAGGTATGCTAAAGCACATTTGGACAAGCCAGCTTCATTTTGGAATAAGGTGCTGTGGACTGATGAAACTAAAACAGAGTTATTTGGGCATAACAAGGGCCGTTATGCATGGAGGAAAAAGAACGCAGCACTCCAAGAAAAACACCTGCTACCTACAGTAAAATTTGGTGTTGGTTCCATCATGCTGTGGGGCTGTGTGGCCAGTACAGGGACTGGAAATCTTGTTAAAGTTGAGGGACACATGGATTCCAATCAATGACAGCAGATTCTGGAGACCAATGTCCAGGAATCAGTGACAAAGCTGAAGCTGCGCCGGGGCTGGATCTTTCAACAAGACAACGACCTAAACACTGCTCAAAATCTACTAATGCATTCATGCAGAGGAACAAGTACAACGTTCTGGAGTGGCCATCTCAGTCCCCAGACCTGAATATTATTGAAAATCTGTGGTGTCACTTAATAAGAGCTATCCATGCTCGGAAACCATCAAACTTAAATGAACTAGAGATGTTTTGTAAAGAAGAAAGGTCTAAAATACCTTCAGCCACAATCCAGACTCTCATTAGAAGCTATAGGAAGCGTTTAAAGGCTGTTATTTCTGCGAAAGGAGGATCTACTAAAGGTTCTTTCTTTTTGGTGCCCAAATTTATGCACCTACCTACTTTTGTTTAGACAATTATTGCACACATTCTGTAAATCATATAAACTTCTCAAATATCACTGTGTTTGTCCCCTATATGATATATTTAACGCAATGTTTTTTTTATCCAAACAATCAATGCTTTATAAAGGTAAATCAGGAAAATTAACAAGGTTGCCCAAACTTTCGCACCCCACTGTAGAAATATCTGATATTTTCATCTACATATCTGGCAAAACATATACATTATATTAAATAAGGAACATTACATTTGATAAGTATCACAGGAACAGTGAACGGTGTTTTTGTTGGGTTACAAATGCGAAAAAAGGTTCACAGATAACTAAACTTTCACCTCTTCCGGAAAACAATAAATACACCATCAAATATCAGTTTTAAATATTGCACAGATCTGAACATCAAATTGTCTGATTAAGGTTTGTTTCCTGCTGATGCTGTAATTACCGTGATATTGTGCATACTTTGTAAGAGTAAGTAAAATGTTAATGCAGCAACTGTGCGCCTTCAGAGATCCTCAACAGACTGTTCAGGGTTCTGCTTCAGGTATTAATGCTGTGGTCAGACCTTCTCAGGACAGATTTGGGGGGTGGGGGGCGGTGGTTTCTCAGTTTAGCCAGATAACTTAAACCCAAAGTCAGCCCTCCCTGCCCAATAAGGAAAGAGCTGAGGGACGTTCAGCTCATTAGACATTGGACAGTTCACATTGGGCTCAAGTTTTTCGGCTGACTGAGAAATCCTGCTTGGTGAAATCCCCCGCCTCTGCTGAAGTTATAAAGACCAGCGTTCATTATTTACAAATAGCCACCGCTTGGAAACAACAACTGCCCCCCTTCTGATTGGACGGCGGCCGTGTCGAGCTGCGCGCGCGCGCCTTGCTATTGGTGGAGCTGAAGTTGTGTGCAAATCGGCGAAGCAGGAAGAAGAGAGCGCCCCCCCCAAACACATACACCTCAGCGCGAGCAGAGGCTCCTGCCATTTAACTAATAAATCCTCCTCTTTCGACGGCCGCCAGGATCGAGTCTCTGATTGTGAGTATGTCTGGGCTGTATTTTCTGTGGTAAAAGGCCGAGTTGAAGCGGTGCTCGCTGGTCCTCGGTGCCAGCTGAAGCAGCGCGACCCTCTTCAGGACGAATTCGTTTTCTCTGTTGGCAAAAACATTTGCAGTGAGGGCGGATTTAGCTGCATCGCGCTCTGGCTGGAGGTAGTAGCAGATCGCGAGAGGAGGGCGAAACGCCACTAGGTTTGAGGAGTGAGTGTGTGGGTCGGGCTGTGTGTGCTGGACGCGGCTAAAGTGCTGTTTTTCCTGCAGCAGCAGCCTCTCTGCACCGACCACATCGCAGGCTGTTATTTCTCCCTCTGATGTAGGCTGACGTCAAGCCAACGGTGTCAGCCCGAGGTGTCGAGGCTGAACACAGCACAGCGGCGCGGCTGAAACGCAGCCTCACCTTGTTTCACAGTGAGAGAAAACTTAGTTTTGACGGTTATACACGGGGCTGCTCGGTGCTCGTGGCGCTCACGCAGAAGACACGGACGCTGCGTGCCTCACGCGCCGCTTTGTTGCTCGGCTCCAAACTTCCTTAGGGTCCTCTGTCGGGGCTTTGTGGGATGCGGTTGTAGCCTCCGTGTCCGCTGCTTGGGTCAGGTGCAGAAGCGGAGTCTGGAGACACGACCACAGCATCTTAGCACGAGATTGACAGAACAGGGTTCATAAAATACCAGTACACTGACGGTTCCGTGAGAGCTGGGACAGCTTTGTTACGATGTAATACGCAGCTTATAAAGAGTGAATACCTGTATAGTCAGTGCATGTATAAGCAGATACAGAGCTGTTTTATTAAGGATATGAGTTTACAGGGACAGGGGTGCTGTAGCTTGCTCATCAGTTAAAAGCAGTGGTCTACTGGGCTCTGGAGGTCTCATCAGACTGACTGACTACATCTGTATAATTCTTTGAGATGTAAACAATGGTCGTCTGTGGACGTCTAAAATGTGTTTAAATGTAGTCATATACATCATTTAAACAATGTTTCAATGGTTCAAATGGTTTAGATGTTTACTGGGAAGCTCCTTTAGGGTGATTTGATGTGAAATGTGCCGTGCTGGAGAAATGTACCGAGTCTGGTTTCTTTAGAGTGGTGGTGATAGGAACCAGTGGTCTGAATCACAAAAGCTTTATTAAGGAGAAACCAGCGAAGTGTCTTAATACAAACGTTATGAAGTTCATCCGTATGGACCACATTTATCAAAATCTTCTTCTTGCATGTGTTCCTGAGAAACAGTCTACATCAGATTCATGTCATAACCCGCAGAATTGTTTACAGAAGGGCTGAACGGTTAGTGGAAAATATCTAGAAGTCTCAGACCTGCTTTCTTTTGGCCAAGAATAACAGAAAGTGTCTGGTTGAAGGTTTGAGTGTAGTGGGCCAGACTTCCCAGTATGTTGTGGTTGTGATGTCACCACACATTTCTTGAACACACGTTATAGAAAGATTTTAGTTTTAGAACACTATTGTGGATCCTCAGGATTTGCAGTCTCTACAACACAATATAAACATTTAATTTGCTGTTGTATTGCTGTTACTTGGGTAAACATACACATACAGTACTTGGTTGTAAAATACTCAAAGGGGAATTCCATCAGTGTTGTTTTTATTTCTGCATAATTCAGCCCTTAAGACATAAACAGGTTTGTTTAGAGTGGGTTTGAGGTGAAGTGTTAACTGTAAAGAAACTCAGATTTTAAATTCTGATTCCTTTACAGTGGTGGTGATGGGAACCATGTCTCCAACACAAATATAGACATTTTATTTACTTTTATTTAGCCAGTAAACCTACATGTGTATTCTGAGATTTTCTGTGTGCTGTTGATAATCGTAAAATAGTCATAAATATGTTTTTTTTTTAATCTTACTGTCTTTTTTTTGAATGGTTCAAAATAATTGGATTAAATACATTTTAACCCTAAACTTCATCGCAGAACTATGATATAACAATGTGTCAGAGACATCAGGCGGCATATATCTACCCATTTCCTGTAGTAAATGTCTGTGAGAGAACTTTCAGAGGCATTCGGCTCTTCAGATGTCTGGCTCTTATCACCAGTATTTTGAACAATTTTAAGTTTTTCACACCAAACCATTCTGAATGACTTGGTTAACATCTCAACTGTTTTGTTATGTGGCTTTTTTGAACAATCAAACAGAGCAAATGATTGAAATCATTTTAGTCTTTCTTCCTTATAATAATAATAATAATAAGCTGAGAAATGACTTTTTATCACACTTGTGAGTGTGAAACATGTTTTCTGGAACTTGAATGCTCTTTAATCGGCTTCATTGCACCAAACAAAAGCAGGTGAGCACCGTGACTGCTCTTCTCTGTGTATCTGAGAAGTTTTAAATAAGAGCCCTAAGACATGTCTTAAGTGAATGGACTTCAGGACTGTCTACCCATGTTTCCTATTCAGAATCACCAGTAAGCCTACGCTGTGTCTTCTGAGTGTAGTGTGCTATTGACGCTGGTAAAACAGACGTAAATCTGAATTAAAGGAATAATTTTCCCTCCATGTGATTGTTCATGTTCCCTTTTACGTATCAAAGATAGATTGTCTTTTAGTATCAGTGGTTGTGTTGTTGACATGAAGGCAATTACAAAACTGAATGACCCTGAATGACTCTGAAAGACTTGCTTATAGAAACGGTAGAATTTAAAGCTTGAGGATTTTGCTGCAAAGCCTAGAAACACAATTTATTCAAAAAGTCCAAAAGAAACAGGAATCCACAAAAGGTCACTTTACCAGCCACAACATTAAAACTGCAATAAGCACAGAGTTATTATGATTTAACCTTGTTTAAAGTTCACAAGCTTTCAGAAGGCATTGAAGAAGTTTTTGTGTGTGGTTAAGAGCAAGCAGTTTTAACTATTTTAACCTTTGTTCATTACAAACGTCTCAAACGTGTCCCTGAAAAATGGCCGTGGGTTCTCTGCTGAGGAACCTTGTCTTTATCATCTTTATGTGTTGTAGTAGTTGGGATCATTACAGCCACCAAGTTCAGCTGTTCAGAAATGCAGCAGACACAGTGTAGAAGGAGTGAACTGACAGTGTAGGAGGAGTATACTGGGATGGTTCTTCTCCTGTGAACACAATATGGTTGATCACAGTGTAGAAGGGAAAGTTTTTCCACTGACTCAGAGTAATGAGTAACAAGAACTAGGGCTGCGCGATTTGTACAAACTGACGTTGGAGTATTTTTGTGCGATATGAATTTTCACCAGATGACATGAATAGCATTATTTGAAAACATTGTTCACTGTAAAATGATCGGAGTGAAAATAAGAATTAAAAAAAGAAGTGGAGAAATTACTTTTTACCACACATGAACGCTCTTTAATCGGCTTCAGTGCACCAAACACAAAAGCAGGTGAGCACTGTGACTGCTCTTCTCTGAGTCTGTGCAGGTTTTTCTTTGTATCAGGCTGTAAAAAGTTGTAGCATGCAGTGTGAGTATTGCACATGTGCACATTGCGATGACAAATCTGAAACGATATATTGTGCAGCCTTAACAAGTAGCCTAAATGTGGAGGAGTATCATTGTGATTATGATATTTGTCTTTCCAGATGTAGTGGAGTTAAAATCACAGGTTTCAGATTAATCTCCAAGTATGGATATTCAGAAATGTCTTAAGTGAATGGACTTCAGGACTGTCTATCTATGTTTGCTGTTCAGTGAACCTTCACCGTGTCCTCTGGGTGTAGTGTGTTTTTGAAGCTGGTGTAAAATACATGTGGCCTAAATCTGAATGAAAGGAATTACTTTCCTTGAACGTGCCTCTCTACCATACCTTAAGTGCTTCAGACGTCTGGTTCATATCACAGCTGCTGTGAACTTGGTTTATCTAGAGTTTCTTCTGAAAGAGCTCTGTATGACTCTGTTTACACCTGTTTAACAATGAATGGAGTGGCACTGGTGGAATTCCTCCTAAATAAGCTGTAAATGATGACTTCTGCGTTATTAACCATCACCCGCGTGAAGCCTTGGATTAGCCTGTATGTTTTCAAATAAGTGAATAACATCTCATCAGAAGGGCCTTGAGCACTGCGGCTCTGATAAAGGTGACTGTGAGCTTGAGAGTCAGTTTCACAGTCTTTTAAGGCAAATTAGTGTTGGCTATTAAATCACATCCTGTCAGGTTATTGTATGCATTTCTCCCCCATGCTGGAAACATGAAATTGCATCTCTATTATTTGTCTGACAGCGGTGCTGATAAACTCCAACTAAACAGACACAAAATGCTTATACCACACACACACACACACACACACAGACATATGTATATACACACCAAATCAGAATTTTGTAAACATGAATATTGGTACTTATGGGTGGATTGTACAACAGTTAAACACAGCAGAATTAACTAAATTATGGTTGATAATGGGGAAAATATTGTTGTGTTTAAGGCTGACATGTCAAATGTTTTGGGGGTGGGGGGGTTTGGGTCTATGCGTCCTTAAGAAGTGCTTTTTACTGTTGCTACTGAAAGTGAAAGAGAGAGAGAGAGAGAGGAACAGAGACAGAGGCAGAGAATGAAAAAGTCTGCAGGACAAAAGTAACTTTGGCTTTCTGCTATGTTCTCAGCGCAGCTCCTCCACGTCTCCTTATTTAATGTTTATTGTTTTTATTTGAAGTTTAATTTGAAACTGCAAATTAATGGCACCATGCTTTGGATTTTGCTGGTCTGAAAAGCATGCTAAGTGTATATCAGCAGCTAGCCCTGACTCTGAGATTTTCCAGAGTAAAAAAAGTTTCACTTGAACCAAGTAACTCATATACCGAAGAACACAGGTTTAGGTTTTTTCCCTGTTTTACCAAAAGCTGGTGGAGCTGCTGGAAGTGATTTGTTAGTTGGTGCTAACATGTTTTAGAATTATTAACGCAGATAAAATAAGAGCTCCTTATGAAGTTACAGTTGTATTAAACACTGCAGTAAAAATGGATGGCTGGTTTAAACAACAGCGGTTAACCCCACACAGTCCAGGTAATGGTGAAGTTTTTGGAGTTGGATGATCAGTTCCCATAGACTTGCAGCTTTAGTAGAACATGGTTACCATTAGTTACCATTATCAACAACGACGACATTAGAAGTAGGGCTGCCCTCTAGAAGTTGAGAGTTGAATCGTTTAAGTCCCTTTAAGTCGACTGGCAAGTTTTTTTCATAAAACAGACTAAAGCTTAAAAAATGCACAACTTTAAGAATTAAAAAAAGACATTTTAATAATTATTAAAAGGGAATAATAAATATATATTTAAGTTTTAGCTGGGCTAAAAAATTAAATCCATGTGACAACGTGCACTGGCGGTTCACTGTTGAAGGAAGCTTAAGCTGTAAAGCTGAGAAACACGGGTGGAACGATATCTCAGAAAAAGTTTGGAGGAGCTTTTGAAGAAGTTAATCTGAACAAGTTTAAGCTAATTTAATTTTAAGTTAGTTTTAGACATATTGGCTGTTTGCGGTGAAGGAAAAACGGACCGAAGACGTTTTATTATGTTTTATTATAATTCCATTATTTTAGAACACAAATTACAGATATTTTTATTTATTCATCTACAGCCAAGATTGTTTTTATTTAAAGATAAGTACAGTCACTTAATATGCCTGCCGATAAACGAGAGATAATTATTACAGCGCAGGTAATATAATAACTAAACAGTTTCAGGTCTACCATTCTTCTTTTCCTCTAAAAGTAATTTAAATTTTGACTAATTGGTGTTATTTAGCAGTTCATTATTTATGGGAGATGAAAGACGAAGGGTCCTCCTACTGAAGAAGCTGTTAGAAGTGAAATTAAAAAGACTATAAGCTATAAGCGCTAATGTTTAGCATAAGTAGGAGCTGCTGCCCGACGCTATATCCTGTAATTAAATCAGGCTCCAATTCAGATCGATCATCATACGCCACGTCTCTTTTAGTTCAGAAATATGTTCCTGTGACTCTGCTGACTTTCTAAATGAGGAGGATCAGATCTGAAACGTATGCAAATTGATTTACTCATTACTAGATAATGTACATGGAGAAAAACCATGAATGAGTAGTCGAATTGTTGGCCAGGACGGGCAAATCCGATTCGACTGGCAAAATTCTGAGTCAGGTACAGCCCTAATTAGAAGCATATTGTTTACTAGTGTTTAATTATGAATATGTATTGCTGCACACTACATACATACAAGTGTGTTTTACTACAAGACCACTGAACATGGTCTGAAGGGGTGACAGTTTTCTTAAACACCTCACTTTAATAACTCTCCAGTACGCACCAGAACTGGTGCAGTCCTGTTACAGCAGTTCAGTTTGATTGTTGGTTTGTTCCGTATGAATTAATATTATAATTAATGAATTATAATTAATGAATAACACAAACATCTTGCAGATTTTCTTTCGGTAACTGAACTTCACATAAAATTTGATCTATACCTTTCATATTTAGAGAGTTAAAAAAAATGACACAATCTCATCTTAGTGTAAAGAAATATTTGACTTTTTAATTGCTTCCAGATTTGGCTGGCTCATTTGTACAGTCATAATTGTCATAATTGTTTGCTGTATTTGAGATTCAACACAATTTTAAGGTATTAATGAATTTACACATATAATGACTCAAGTTAAAAAGTTTATATGCAGATAATCAGCCAGAGGGGAAAATGGTAGATGTAAACAGAAGACTTATAGAGGATACAGGAAAATTAAACTTAGCTAAGGTGCAGGAGTGACCTTTATTTAAACACCGCAATTTAATTACAGTCTTAAACGTATCTTAAGACTGTAGGTTCAGTAACACTGCAAGGTCATCAGCCTGAGCATGGTGTCGTTGGTCATCTAGTAATTGGTCATTAGTACAGCGGTTTATATACCCATGGATCATGGCTCCTTGAATACAGTTGTACAGTAAAACTTTGAACTCCTCTGATTAAATGGCGTGTTTTGTGATGTTCTAATTGAAAGTGAAGGAGCACTACAGAAAACACACTTAAACCCATTCTGCTATTTTAATGCACAGGTTCTTTTTATTTGCTGAGTTGCAGAGCGTATTAAAAATGAAATGAAACCTAAACCAAGGCCACATTTTGTGCTACCTTTATATATGTAAAATTTGATATAACTACCACTAAATGAGTTGATCTGAGTGATAGATAGATAGATAGACTTTATTGATCCTGAAGCTGTAGCAGTTACAAAGTACAGCACAGTTAAGACAAAGAGGGTTGTACAGAATGAACCCAAATGGGTAGGTACAAAAATATTTATTTAAAAATGTATATAAGAGTTAAACTATAAACTACAAATGACATACAGAAAGAGTTCATATGTTGGTATTTAAGTGGAGTGTCTGGAGTTTCCAGGAGTTTAGATGTACAGGATATATAGTAAAGTGTAATAGTGCAAAATATTTAAAAATTAGCCCCGCTAAAACCTAAAAGGATCATTTAGGTTTATTTAGAAAGCAACATAAGTGATTTCTAAAGTCTATAGTCATTTCTAAAATCATTGTTCTATTTTCTATATTTGTAACAGTCGGCTCAAATCTTGCATTTCCTGTTAGAGCTGAGTGGGTTGGTAATTCGTATGAAATGCTATGAATAGAACTGGATAATCTGCAGAGAAAGTATTTACCATCTAAACATGCAGTTGAGAGAGAAAAGCAACTGTAAATGTGAAGGTATTTGGCAGCTGTTTTCTTGCAGTTCACGTTCAGGAAAAAACGTAAACGGTTGTGTTACTGTATATCTGTTAGTGAAGCAAGGCAGGGCTTTTACTGCCCTTATAAAAGTTGGCCAAGTATGTGTACATGTAAAATAAGTCAAGCATAGCCGACACAAAGGGGCAGATTTACTGCATGTTTGTGGTGGCGTTAATGCGTTTTGCACTTGTAACTGCAATCACAGCTAATTTATCAACGTCTGTGCTGAAGCCTTTTTTATGTGTGCACGAGGTCGTCACTCGACTTCATGAACTTCATGCATTTCAGAGCATTGCACTGTTGAGGTACAAACATGGGGGTTGAGAATATGCGAATGAGCCACCCACCCAGAAGAAGCAGGACCAATTACTGTAAAAAGAGCTGCCGCACTGAAGACACAAGAGAGGAGATTGGTTATAAAAATCACACTTCTTTTTTCTTCTCTTCACATATAAAAAGTGTTTAATTATTATACAGTTTTATTATATCATACAATATTTTTCTGTTGTGGTTTCTTTCACTTTCACTTTGAATGGAAGGTGAAAATGAAAATGACCCAAACTGTTCATTTACTTATAACTTTAATATAATGAAGCGAAAACATCCAGATTTCACATTTACATTTAATTGTGGCTATATTTTAAAAATAACGTTCCGATATCATACCTGTAAAATTTACAGACTGTTTTGCAGTCACTGTTCTGTACCTACTCCATACAGCACATATATGGAAAATGTGCTGCCAAAACAGCCCCTTTTGTAAGAATCGTTTTTGTGATGTAATAAAAATCAGCACGTTTACATTTATGTGGCTGTTCAGCCTAAAGTTGTTTAGCCCTGCCCACATTGAAGTTATAAGAGGTGTTCCAGCCTGGAGTATGTTTTCGACTGGGACAGAATGCAGGGCAGCCAATCAGAATGATGATTATTTACATATCACCAAAATATCTATGTAAGGAAATCACAGCAATTTCAACACTGTCCATACTCTGTAAATACAATATGTTAAACTTTTATTACCCAATTATATATTTGATTATTTGCCTGGTGTATAAGATTGTCCATAACACAGCAGCCCCCGTGCTCAGAGAACTTTGTGCAGCTGTGCTTTGAGAATCAGTGCACGGCTATAAGGTCCACCTCCAGGGGGCAGTGTGGAATTTGTCTATGGACTACTTTTTTTGCACCACTGCTTTTTCCTACAAAGCTACAGAACACATTAACTACTTACTGATTTAGAAGACTTTGTGTGGACTTTTTAAAATAAAAAATATATATATTTTGATAAATCTGTCATGTTTGCATTAATGTAATAAGGCTTAGACATAAATGTTGGATGATGGAGGGGCATTTATGTTGATTGGGACGGTAAACTTGGAGTTGGGAGTTACACACACATTTGATTGATATTTTATTGTGTTGTATTTTCATGTTGTGTTTTTATATTAGTTGTTTGTTTACCTGCCCAGGGACTGCAGGTGTAAATGAGCGTATTAGCTACATCTGTGGTTGGTGTAGCTCAGCGGATAACACCACTACCAGTCAAGTAGCCACCACCACACGTGGGAGACTGGGGTTCGAATCCCAGGCTGAGTGACTATGCTGTGCTACACCAATAAGAGTCCATGGGCAAGACTCCTAACACTACATTGGCCTACCTGTAATATGATTAACCTTGTAAGTCGCTCTGGATAAGAGCGTCAGCTAAATACCGTAAATGTAAATGTAAATGTAAATCTGGTGCAAAGCATCTGTTCTCTTTGGAGATTAATGAATTGTGTGTATTGTCAATGACAAATGCATATAACACATTACATGTATCAGTCTGAAAGTCACAGTAACAAAAACAGCCTGTTCAATTCCGAGGAATAAAGAGAAATTGGAAAATGTTTTCCAGCTGAGCACAATCTAGGGTTGTGTTTTTGCCCTCAGTAAGTCAGCTTAACCAGTTTGTAGGTGATGTCATGTAAACAGCAGTTCATAGTAAGTCAGGTGCAGGCCAGAACCTTCTGCTGTTTGCTAAATTTTAGCACATGCTGGAGATGTTGTGCACAGTGAATGTGGCCAAAAGTGCCAGTAAGTAGGAGTAAGATGTAGTCTGTCACCCAAGCCAGTCTCTCAGAGACACCAGAATTTACTAAAGTAATAGAGCAGTGTTTTCTATGTGAACACAAGGGTACCACTATAGATAAAAATTTATAGTATTTATCAGTATTTATCGTACCTTATAAGACTTGTTTACCTTTAATATGTCTTTGTTTCCTTTAGATTTTCTCAGAAAGCATGTGATGACCCAAGCTCGGAAAAAGGGTTCCCTCAGCCAGTGCCGTGGCGAGGGCCGTGACTATGTAGATGGCTGGTCCCAAGGAAAGACCATGGGTAGAGCTTGGCCTGAGCGTAGTTTGAAAGAGGCAAAGACTCTGAAGGGTGTGGCCAAGAGAGACAAGCAAAAGGGACGGAAGCGTATGGAGAGATGGATCGATGATGGATTTAAGAGCAAAGCCAGGCTAGACAATTTCCTTAACAAGAGCAGGACCAAGAAAGATGCGGTTAGGAAAGGCAAGGCAAAAGTGTCGAAGAAGCTGAGGGAAGAACGGAACAGGAAGCTCTACCCACTACGAGGGAGGGGTGGCACACCAGAGGCTGAGGCTTTGAGCTGTCATGTTCTACTTACCCGCCTGGAGGAAGATGCCTTGGAACAGGGAAATGATTTGTGTGATGAGGATCCAAACATGATTCGAGGAAGAAATGCGCAAAAAAAGAGCATCAAAGCTAACAGAAAGCTAGAAAAAGCCAAGAAATTATTACATACACCATCTAAAACTAAATCAGAACCTACCATCAGTAAAACCCTAGCTCAGGAGCCTCGTAAGCGCCGGCTTGCCTCTCTCAATGCTGAGGCAGTTAACAGCCTGCTGCTGGAAAAAACAGATGCACCACTAGGGAGCAAACTCACTAAGAAACAGCAGCACGAGGCACCACCTGTTGCTATTGCAGCAGATGATGCAAAGATTTGCTCCCTTTCGAAAAGGCCTGCACAAGCTCACAAGACTGAATCGTGCCAAAGCCGCAAGCAGGCCAAGAAAAGCAAGCCAGAAGAGAAAGATGACAAGGAGCTGAGTCTGTATGCTCCTACTCCTAGACGCCTTGCTGGACTAAATGCTGCTGCCCTGCTGAAACTCACAAGCTCCTCTACAGGAAACAAGCAGCGAGCGAAGGCAGACAGTAAGGACATTTCCGTGGCAGGGAAGCAGACTATACGTTCTAAAAGCAGGGTACGACAGCCTAAGAAGCAAGGCTTTCAACAGGCTTTACCACGAGGTGGCTGTGCAGTATGCAAGAGCAGGGGAACTATGGAGTCCAAACTGGATTGGGAAGGGGCAACCAACCATCACCGCCTAACCAAACCAGGGTACCAGTCTCGCAGTATGATGGGATATCCCCTTAAGGTGGTAAAAGAAGAACAGGTGGAGACGGATCTTAGTCCTTCCTACTTTTGCTGTCCTCCGGAGGGCTCAGTGGAATACTGCCACAGGTTGGCGCTGTTCCTGGGGCAGAAGGCCTATAGCGAAACAGACGAGCACCCTGTGACCCCGGTGAAACGCGAATGCCTGGTTCCTCAGTCGTCACTGGCACATCCAGCCCTCACCCTTAGTGCCCACCCATGCTTGTGTGCGGACCCCTGCTACTCTAGCTACTATGTTCACATTGCTCATCCTGGGCCTCCTTCTTCTAACCTAAGTACACAGCCTCTGCCTTGTGCGCACAACCCCCTGTGTGCTCGCAGGGTTCCCGGGTCCAAGTTGCTGTCCTCTTCCGTCTCTCATGCCTCAGGAATTCCACACCCTACCTTCTGCAATTCGGTGGGGTCACCCTGCTACAACGAGGGCTGCAGGGTTGGCAGCTACGCCTTCAGTGCTATGCAGCCAGTCACCAGCAGGGCGTGCACTTATTCCACAGGCTGCTCCAACTGTAGCCATCAAATCAAAACAGGTAAGAGATGATAGCGGAGCTGAAAAACTCTTATCTTGCATAATGCATATTTAAAGACAACGTATTACTTGTTCTTTATGAGTCACACTAAATACTGTGTGTATGGTATTCGCAGAAGGCTACTCTTCACCTCAAGGGGATCACAAGTCCTCACTGCTTGTGCCACCGGCCTTGCCTCTTTCTGGCTGCCCTTTGCCTAGGGTAAGCCCATCCTCCACAGTTCTACCACGTCTTCTGTCCACCCTCTCAGACAACAGACAGACAGAGGTCAGGCTTCAAGGGCCTAAAGAATGCCCTCAAAACACCAAACCATCCAACGGCTCCATTGTAAGGAGGCGCTCAAAACTGTCTCTGAAACAGTCGTTGCCCAGCCCAGTAAGTGCCAAACAGCAGAAAAAGGCAAATCGCCACCGAGCAACAAACGGCTGGCGCCCTTTTGGAGAACCCACAGAGAGAGAAGTCTTTATTGCGGTGAGTTTCTTTTTTCCCACTGGTTTACATGCCATGGCTTATAAGAGCTTTCTCTATGTCAGTGTATTTGTTTTTTTGCAGGGAGAAGATGAGACTGCCCTACGTCAGTGTTATGAAGGAGTAGAGCGAGATGGAGAAGTAATTCGGGTCAGAGACACCGTGCTGTTGCGCTCTGGACCAAGAAAGAAATCCTTACCGTATGTGGCCAAGATATCAGCTTTGTGGGACGACCCCAAGACAGGTGGGAGTTGTATGTAATATGGTTAAAAGTACACAATGTAATTACACATAGTAATTATGGTGATGTAACATTTCGCTCAGGAGTCAATGTACACATTTAAATTAATTAAATTTAAAGCAACACCTCAACCCTTTTTCAGTATAGAGGTGGGAAATTTCACAGTATTTATAGGCATAGAGATACAGTCACATTACACCATGACAGATATCATCAGCAGTTAAAGAACAGACCAATTGCATGGTTAGTGGAGTGCAGTATGTAATGTGCCAAATATAATATTGTATTCATGGTTTTTAAATTATATCTTTTATATATTTGTATCTAATTCAATTTATTACATTTCACAAAAACTAAAAACTAAATCATGTGATGCAATTTGAGTATTGTGAAAATGTCTTGAAGTAGCATGATGTGATATTTTTGACCCAGCGCAGTTAGACTATGCTCAGACAGCAGGCAAAAGTGACCCCAATGTATATTTGATATTAGTCTGAACAAAACTGAACCTTCATGCGCAAATGAACAAAGCTTTATGTGGCAGCCTAATCCAGAGATCCCGAGGTAAACAATAACTGCTGTCGGATGCGGCTCCAATCCTGAACTAGTTTCATCTTCACCAGTATCACAGGGTCAGTCTTGAAGTTTTAATGACTGACATGTTCAAACTCACCATGGCCATGGCTGCTTCTTTGGTTTGTGTCCTTGGTTTCTCTAAGCTTTGCTTTCAGACCTGTTTTTCTTTGATGCTTCAGCCTCCTTAATGATGTGTTCAGCCATTTCTTTCCAGATCTCTTTAAATGCGTTTGAGAAGTGTTTTGTTTTGTACAGAAACATCAGCCCACATGTTCATGAGGTCTTGGGAGCACAAAATTATGACAAATGTCGACCTGGATTGACATAAAAGTCACATGAATTCCGATCTGGCTGTTCAGACTGAATCATGTGGCCACAAAGGCAGTCCAATAACCGAGAGTCCAAATGGGGTCTTTTCTCAGAAGGGGGTGACATCATAACAATTGTAGCCAATTTTAGTACTAAAAATATCACAATATACTGAGTCACAACGTACAGTCATCATCCAAAACAAATTGCACCCAGGAGGAATTTTGGTAGATACAGGCCATGATACACGCTATTTTTTGCTGTAAGTGTCTGACTACATCAGGTTGTCCTGTTGCATGGGTTTTCCATTCTGACTCTGTGCTGTTGTATTCGTTGCATTCTTTCCAAGTAAGGTATGCCTCGGAGAAGAGTTCGAAAGCTATATGAACAGTTAGCAGAGTTCGAGAAGGATTGTATTGTAGGGCTTCAGGAGGCAGGATCATGCTCTATACCAGTCGTGTGGATAATACCATAGCATGCTGCTGGTGGCAGTGGATAGAAGGAGGCACACACCAGCAACATGAAGGGTCTGGGAGACCTATACGAACCATGGAGAGAGAGAACTGAAAAATTGTCAGACATGTGACATAATAAAAGATCTGTTGTCACGCGTCACATGTCTACAAGGCCTGGTGACATTCCACCTCCACTCCTACTGCAAAATCTTCAGGAACTGTGTGAGAATATTCAAGCTGCATGGGATGGATTATCACAGGACACCATTAGGAACCTATTATCCTTATAAGTCATTACATTTATCATAATTTATTGTTCCTGGTAAGGTTTATCTTCCTCCTAAATAGCATTGCAACCAGACACTTCCTTCTGGGTGCAACTATTCTTTAGACGATGAGTGTATCTAACATGTTGAGATAGTGTTATGTTGCCCCACCAAAGGTACTCATCATTTCCTAAGACTAAATGAAAAATGGGACTCGCTGTTAGATATTCCCTGCTGTGCCCTACAGGAGTGATGAGTTTAATGTTTGTGTTACTTTTATTAGTGCGTTTGAAGTCCATGCATTAAAGAATAACAGTAATTTAGTGTTTCATTTGTTAGTGGATTAGTAGGCCAGGAGAGCATTTTAGCAGCCTTATCTCTAAATTGCTGTTTTTGTCTGAACCCTCTGTGGTTATGTGGTGCCACTGTTTTAGGCTGTCTTTCAGTGGCTGGATCTGGGATTAGCCTATTCTTCTGCTGCTGGTGTTTTCTTTTGCTAATGGCTAATCGGACTTAGCCCTGCTTGATATTTGCTGCTCTTAAATACAGTATAACACTTCGTAATATGTAGCCTAGTGCAAGTTGCCAATCTATATAAGCCTCTGAATAATTATATATTCCTTCTTTGCTGTGTTCATTTGTTTAGATGCTTGCATAGTTTCAGTTACATATGTGCTGAATGTGGGACCCTTAATGTAAGAAGCACAGAGTCGATTACATGGCCATACTACTTTATTAGACCAGATGCAAATTAGCATGTTGTTAAACTGAAATCACTTGGTCCTGGTGGGTGTTTTTTTTTTGTTTGGTGTTTTTTTTGGGGTTTTTTTTTGGAATATTTTGATTACATGCATCTGTGTCATCTGTTTTGTTTCAAAATGCCGTCTTTTTTATTTTGTATGAGTAAATATTGTTATTTTAGTAACTTAATCCTCACTTTGTTGCAAGTCCTGCACTGGTTCAGATTTGTATTAATCTGATAAATATTTTTAAAGCATTCTCAGTAGCTGCCTCTGACGTTTTCACTTCCTCTCTCAGGAGAGCTGATGATGAGTCTGTTCTGGTACTATCGACCTGAACACACACAGGGAGGCAGGGATCCCAGCATGCACTGTGAGGTGAGACATTTCCTCATACCAGAAAGAGCAGCTCTCAAATACATCTCAATAAATCCCATTGCTGGAGCTACAAAGCTGACACAGATTTAATAGAAGCCCATAGTCATCTAAATATTTTCCTTATATACATTCCCAAAACTCTCAAACCACATCCAGGTCTTCATTCTGGTCATTAGGTCATCATTTGTTCTCTAAAATGAAGGTTTGTTCATATTTAAAGTTCACAGACGTCATGCTGGATGTGAAAAGAGGTGCATGTTGGGATGCATGTACAGAAAAAAGATTAAGGTGACTATTGACTTCCACTGTTTAACAATGTTAACTCCATAGCTCCAAGCCTAAATAGTCTCAGCTGATCTGGGGTGAAACATTTCTTCAAGAGGAAAAAAAAAGAAGCCAAACCTTAAGCTAAAGGTTGAGCAAAATGGATAGAAACTATTGAAAATGTTCAGATGGAGCTTGATTATATGCTGAGCAATTAGATTTTTGCCAGTACGATATGTTGTTGTTTTATATTTATTTATTTATTTTTGTATTTTGCCCTTTTCCAGAATGAAATATTTGCCTCTCGGCATCAAGATGAAAACAGTGTGGCCTGTATTGAAGACAGATGCTATGTTTTGCCGTTAGCACAGTACTGTAGGTAAGACATTCTTTTGAATTGGGCACCTGTGGTGCCCGGATCTCACTGAAACCACTTTCAGGTGTCTACTGCTGGCTTTTGAATCAATTCCAAAGGTTCCGGTCACTGTGAACTGATACAGTTTGTTGGAAAAATGGTTCATGGTTTGGTCATTGTTATTAACATAGAACAAAACTTGCACTGCATTATCACTCATCTGTAAAGCTTAAAACATCAACGAGAGCTTTAAACTAGAGCGCTGTGACTCTGACAGCAAACATGAGAGAACTTGTCATTCCACATTTCTGTGTTTTATTACAGTAGGTCATGTTTTTATGGCCAAAAGATTAGTATAAACAATCGTTGTCACTTGGTAAATATACAATAAAGTTTTTGTAGACAACTTCTGTAAGGTGTTTGGACAGTGATAGTCTTTCTGTCAGTTTAATCTTACTATGCTGGCCTAACTGTTGATATTTAAATACTCAAAGTGGTAGTATAGTATTCATAAACAACGCTACTTGTGTCAGTGTAGGTGTGGAAATGGACCAAAGTTAAAATAAAGCAAACAGGAATTATATTTGAATGTCTCAACAGGCTTAACAGGCCATACATTTGAGCAAACCTCCATTCCCCATTAAATAGCAGTGGTTTTGTCCCCAGAACTGTAAGCATCACTACAGTATTAGACTGAGAATTAATTTTACTAGGCTCTTGCAGAGTTTTTACCCCATTACCCATTTACTGGTACTTTACCAAGTACTAATCCTGTTCCAGAGATAACTGTTTGTGGCTAATTGGAAATTTATTTTCTGTGTTTTAGATTTTGTGCCTTGGTAAAGCGCCGATCAGAGGGCGTATCTGACAGCACTCAAGTGGTGCCACGCCCCTCCGACAGTGCCATCCCTTCTCACCGACTTGTGCCCGATGATGTTGACCCTGAGCTGGTTTACCTGTGTCGCCACGTCTACGACTTCCGTTACGGACGCATACTGAAGAACCTCCAGTAAAGGTGCAAGCTTGCACCTCACACAAGACGAAAAGCCTCCATACTAAGAGGATCCCTGTGAAACCTACTGGCCTGTTTTGTTCTAATCATTCTAATTTATTTTTGGGGAAGAGAGACATTCATTTGCTTTAACAGAAAACAGAGGTTAGGAGGGTGGTCCACCACTAAAGGAACATCCCCCATATCATGGAAAAGTGGCAGTATCCAGGGGAGGGCTGTAGAAAAGCCAGAATGACAGCTTTGCATCTTCATTTGTTTGATTTTGTTTTTCTTCAATATTGCATAGAAGGTGAAGGTTTTATGTATATCTCTTCAGTGATATGTCTTGTACACTGGACTGTGACACTGGCAAAAAGGAGATGAAGAATCTGAGCATAATCAAAAATGGTCTTATTCGACATGTGACTTAAAGGGGGACAAATCTAGATTCTGTTTAGTTGGAGAATGTAGAGCTCCTGTTTGGTGGAATCTAGAGGAGGTGGAGAAATCAAGTTTTTGCTTGAGGAGCAGGCATCTTCAGTTCTTCTTTTTTCTGTAAAGGGTGGAGTTTTGACTGTGCCACCATTTGATTTAGTGGTGAAGGAAATGGAGCCACAATGAATTTCAGTTAGTGAAGTTGTCCACCCTGTTCATTCTTCTCCGTGTCTTGCCTTATTACGTGCAGGTAGCTCCGTAGGCAGCTAGTTTGACCTAGTCCTCTAAAAACGCCACTCCTGTTATAAAATAAACCAAAGGTCAGCACAGTGTTAATCACCATCCTCACTAGTTGAACCCCCAGTATCTGCAGTATCTGCCTATTACTCTCTAATGCCATAGATTGGAAAAGTGATTTGTGTTTGTTGTTGTTTTGTTTCTTTTTTAGGAGAAGTTTTATAATATATTGAATTGAGACACTCAAGACATATAACAAATATATTTTGAATATTTATTTGACAAAATCCTGCCTGCGCCCATTTCCCCCTGCTTTTAGAAACCCTAGTGAAATTGCACTAATCCATTCCCTTGCTTTATTGTATTTCCTTTACTTTTTTAATCTCTTTTGCTCTGCTGCTCTTTTTACTTTATATGTTAGCCTATGGCTCTGATTCTATCAACACTGTTCACGGTGGAGATTTAATCAGGAAGGGAACATGCAAGAACAATGACTTAAAGCACTCCTTTATGTAGAGCAGAATAAAAGCTGATGAATAACAGATCTCGACACAAGATCTGTGCAGGCTTCAGACTCTGCGTGCAACATGGAAAATGTATGAACTGAGCTGCTGTCTCAACTTCTGTGATACTCGGTGGCTACTGCTGCTACAGCTGTCATAAACATTAAAGGTAAGGAAAGCCCCTTTCTGATGATGTGTCTTGAGGGTGGGAGGAGATTTTGGAAAATTACACACGGTTTGGAGTTTTTATATGCGTTTGAATTTTGTGGTTGTCGTTCGCTGGCAGCATGACGGCAACATATTCAGTGCCAGGATGTCCTTTAAGGACAGTTACTTCCTAGTGTTCTACTATTTCCACATCTTTCGCTTAATAATGGGATTCTGCAAGAGATAAACGTAGTCATCTAACTGTTCAGACTTTATATAATGTTCATGTGTTATATAATGTCACATGCCAGCCTATGTTTTTTAATGATTGGTAAATACCTTTATCTACAAAATTCATAACTACGGACAAATAGTCTTCATATGGAGGACCTGCAATACATGATAAGCTTATATTCTCATATTTTCAACTCCGCTATGCAGCTCCTTTATGTCCTAGATTTGCTGTTTAGTTTAATATGGCTTGACTTGAGCTGACAGGTAGCCAAACTGACACCCTTCAAGTAAACGTGTATTGATCCTTGAGGTCTAATGAATATATGGATATTGTGAATTGTGTTGATTAAATCAGAGCCTGCGCTCTGAGATAGAGTCCTGAGGAGTTTGTGTAACAGATATCAGTCTCCGAGCACTGAATGAAAGAATAGCGATCATCTCTCCTCTAGTAAATATTGCACCTTTCGAATGCGTGTACCCTGCGATCATAGCAAAGCTCCCAGGTATTTGAAATCAACTTCCATGCCTGAAATCTATAAAAGATCAGGAATGCTCTAGGATATTGTTTTGTCTTCTTAAACCACTAACCGTAAACCATATCCATGCTTATATATGTTGAAATGATGTACAGTGGTACTAGAATTTCCTCTTACAGGTAGTTTAGATGGCTTTCCAGCAGTACTATATATATATAGTATATATAAGTGTATGTTTCTTAATGTATGCAGAAAACCCAGAACTCGTTTCATTCCATTGCATCATTGGCACAGATGTTGCTGCAATTATACCTTGTTCAGCAGGTCTTCACTAAAAAAAAAAAAAGAAAAAAAAAAAAGATTCTATTAATAAGATTATGGTTTAAATGAAACGTTTTTGATCCCGTATTTGTAAACAGAATGCTTCTCTGTTTTTCAATTTGTCCTGGAAACATGAGATATTTTATTAAGTCTATTTCTAAAGGTAGAATATGCAATATATTTTTGGGACTATTTTTGAGGATTCTATTTAAATCAAAGTCCTTATATTGTTTTAACAAATTCCGAATTGTTTTGATGTGGATCATAAATTGAAATTAACGAGAACCAAATAGCTAAAACATGGACAGTGTTTTCATTTTATTATTAGGTTAGAATCCAAAGGTGGAGCACATGATGAGCCATCAAATAGGGGGGGATAACAGAATGAAATGTACATATATATTAATTATTGAAGAATCGCCAGACCATCTTTCAAATGAGAGAAAATGTTGCACAATACGTTTTTTATGTACACACTATAGCAAACATGTAACTATATTTAAGGAGTTAGTGTAACATTTTGCGTATACAAGAGTTTTTGTGTGCTATATAGGGGATGATGTCTAATCTATATTTGTCATTATATGAGTCATCTTAGTTGAAAAGTGTTTTGAAGTGCTGTTGCAATACGTGTGGTCAAAGAGCGCCGTCGTTTTCTTTTTCCTTTAGGAATGATTTGTTTTGCTTTTTGTTTAAGTTATAAAGTTTGAGCTCAGTTAAATAAGTTAAAGTTGCAGTTGTTGTATTTATGGAGATGTAGAGTTGGCATCAAGGTGTAAAGACCAAAGCACACTCTTCTACTGGTGCCCCCTTTTGTGTGTATATTGCATATACGTGGGGCAGCCTCAGCAACTAGTAACTGTACAGTACTGCTGCTGTCACTGCAGAGCGACTTCTGTCAAACTGAGACTCATTAGTCAGATAAGAGGTTACTTTAATTATTCAGTTGCTGTGAATCAGGTTAAGTAGTGCTATAAGATGTGGTCAATTTACATGTCTCCCTGTTTCCCTTTTGCTGTAAGTTGTCTTGGTTTGGTTTGCAGGAAACAAGCCAAATATCACTTCATTACTCCAGTACGTGGTAGGACTGCTATGTAAAGGGCAGGTGACACCCGGCGTCGCTCTGCTACATGTTATTTGATCATTGAGACTGATATCGAGTCCGCTGCTTTGCTTTGTTTTTGTCTTTTAATGTCATGTTCCAAAAAAGGAAAGTTGTTTTATATGATACTGGTTGGTCATCTTTGAGGCTTCATGGTTACTAGACCACCAGCATGTGCCAGGAAGACCTTCAGAGCTAAATGGCTCGTTTTGGGAAGCCCACACATCCATTTCCGGAAGAGCGGTTAACCTGAGGGAGCTTGAAGTAAATCTTCTGCAAACATCATAGATCTAATCTTTAGACAGATGTTTCATGAGAATCAAGTCCCAAGTGTTTAGTTGGCGCCATAGTGGCTAGTTATATGTTGCATGGCTGTATAAACGCTTAAGGTCATGAAATCCCTCTGTATCATGGAGCTTGACCTCTTCTCTACAATGAAAAAGTGTCGATGTGATCCCGTATGATTCAGAATTCCTTTTAACCATAACCACGATGACCAAAATCAAGTTTTTGGGGATTTCCTAATCCTGACCAATACTAAAAATTCCATTTTCTTAGCTCTCTGTGCTACTAGGTTAGTGCTTATTGCTAACATATATTTTGATAAAGTGTGAAAGTGAATATAAAGTTATTTTTGAATGGGGGTGGGTGGGAAAGGGGGGGCTTTTTTGTTTATGTTGCTTTGTCATGCACTCATTTTTTTTCCTTTTTTTTTTTTTGTTTATTCTTTTTTTGTTAAATGACAACAAGAATCCCTGCTGATTATTGTTCAAATGAAAGAGTATTTATAAAACATTCTTTTGTTAAAACCCGTCTGGAGTGTTTTTATTGCTGATCTTCTGCATGTTACAGTTCAGTAAATCGTGTTTCATTTTCTTGTTACTGATTTGATGGGCCAACTAGACCACTTCCCTGAGTTCCACATACACCATAAAAGTCTAGGATGCACTCTGATGGGCACCAGCATTAACCAGCAGATGTCAGCAGTTAACCTATGAAACTAGGATGTTCACAGGCCTCATGCCATAGTGATTTGGAACTGCTAAGGTTTGACCTTTTTTAGTTTAGTGCCGAACTACATGGCCTGCTACGTTAGCTTTGCTAGATGACAGTGAGGAGATGCAGAAAATACTAGAAGGATATTATATTAACTGTTCTATAAATCAGGGTCACAGGTCTCATGTTTCTATTAAAATAGGTTTCTATTAAAACACATGTAATTCTAGATCTTTGAGTCCGTGAAGGGGTTATCTAAATATGGAGCAGCCACAAAATTAGCGAACAAGTATTGTATGTATGTTAAATGTTTTGATTTATGCGATATATAGAACATAGTTGTTTGATGAAATTGTTGATGGGAATCTTTAGTCATGCATGTGTACACGTGCTAGTGTTGATTGATTTGGTCGTTGGCTTGACTTCTCAGGTATAACATTTACTCCTATTAACTGATACATTGTGCCTTTGAAGAGTGCACTGTGTGAGTGATGAGCTGCAGTAGATATTTGTCTCACGCTCCAGTAAAGCCTGTCGTCCTTGCTCGTATCTCTTACCCCTGTAGGTGGATTCAGCTTTGGACTCTCTGATCCTCTTTAAAGCTATTAGCAGTGTGAAGCTGTGACCAGACAGCAGTGTTGACTGTCTCATGGTGGGGGGACCCAGCAGGGAATTGTGTCAAGACATTCCGATAAGATAGTGTGTCTTAACACGTAGTATTTATCAGAGGAGCTGAATGCTACACTATTTAGGCGTCTCATCCAGTGACTCTTACTGGTGTAACGTTTCTGATTCCTGTCTCAGTGCTGGGATTCTACCATGTGAGGGTGTTATCCACTACACTGTACAACTTTCCATAAAGCCTGACAGAAGTCTTGTCTCACCAGTGCCATCTTGTGGTTAAGGATAAAAATGCATATTAGTAATTAATTACTTTAACAATGTGGTTTTTCACTTGTATTGTTCTTTTATGTGTTTTTTTAAGTGTCATTCATTTTTCAACCTTTTTATCCCTTACTACTAAATTGGCTGTTTTTGGCTGTATACCTTGAAGACTTGCCTGGTTCAAAAGACAGTGGAGCTCAGTAGATAGAAGTACATACAGTCACTGAGCACATGGAATACTGCCTCAAGAGCACTGAGGCGCACTGAAGTCATTGTCATGCTGCACATAACCATTAGAACATGGTACACTGTGGCCATGAAGGCATGCACATGTACTTAAATCGGCCGTGGCATTCAAGTGATGATTGATCAGAATTATCAGACCTAAAATGTGCCAAGAAAGCATTCCTCACACCATTACAAACCATTCCACCACCTTTACCCGCCCGGGCTGTTAATTAAAGGGAGGCTGACTCCATGGATGCACCAGTTCCTGACCCTACTATCTGTTTGATCTGATTCATCAGACCAGGCTATGTTTTTCCAGTGTTGCTGACGGGAGTTGAACTTGACATGGTCTTCTGTTGTTGTAGCACATCCACCCTAATGCTCAATGTATTGTTTGTTCCAAAATGCTTTAGCAGCTAACCTGAACACATTGGGCTACAAATAACCTGAAGTACTATATGATCCTAATGAGCATGTGGAACCTTGTCTACGGTGTGATGATGGAGATGCAGAGGCACTAAAAAGTGTTGGTTTGAGTGTGTCCTTCATTTCCACATGAATAGAATATATTAACACCTCACAGCAATTGCCAGAAACTGGGCTTACATAATCTGAAAGACAAAACTGTGCGAGTGTTAATATATTTCATTCATGTGGAAATGATGCCCACATTTGAATCAAATAAATTCAGTGCATCTGCTCTGCTCAGGGTAAATTGAGGTGGTGTGGAACATCTGTTTTTATGCAGCAATCCATTCGACTGCAAGATAAACAGAAAGAGAGCTTACTGGGGATACCATTACTTCATCACGCTCTCATCTATCCAGCCCCCATGCTGTCTGGCCCAGAGGCAATTAACTTCCAGGGCTTACTGAGATCTTAATGAATTCTCTTAAGCAGGTTTGCCGCTTAATCATCCCTTGCTTTGCATAAGCAGAATGTTCATTATAGGGTCTTGTCGAACGATTTTAGGTTACAGATACAGTTTAGAGCAGCTTCAGAAATAACCAGAGGCAAAGGGCGAAAAGTAGTGCATGTTCAGCAACTTACCCTGTAAAACACAAGCACAGGGGCATCCCAGCAACATTATGTGTTTAGTGCTGAACATCTTGCCCTACAGATCTGATTACACCCGTTTGTACATAAACCTTAAGATTACATGTTTACACTACCTATGCACATATCGTCGCTGTCCAAGGAAAAACATGTATCTCCAAAATGGCAACTTGTGAAGAGGCCAAAAACCTTAACTTTAATGGAAGTCAATGGAACCAGACATCTTTCCAAGCAGTTTTGGGCCAGTTCTGTTGGTCCATTCATCATGAGATTCTCACTCAGCATAAACAGCCGCTGATGTGTTTAAATGATCCATAAAAGTAAAAATGGACAAAAGTGGAGATACGTGTTTTTCATTGGACAGCAACGATATGCTCATAATCAAAGAATAGTAGCACAAATAGTTGCACCCAGAAGGTATTAGTCAGCAGGAATGAAACTTGGTGGGTAGGTTTGACATTTTGAGATATCCCTATTTTTCAGGGAGAGTCCCAGTGTCCTGGGGACAGTCCCTGTTCTTGGTGACCTGTCCCTGGCTGGAGTCGTTCCCAGAAATGTCCCAGTTTTTAAGAGTGAAATAGAAACACACCAGAAAGCCCCAAGATAGACCTGCAGCAGAACAGACCGGCAGGTGTCTCATGATGTGTTGGGCTGCTGCAATCTACTAACTACTTCTACCACTTACTGACGTAGTTTTAGAAAACACAGCTGTGTAAAACCCTACCAGAAGCTGGCAAGCATCATGACTTTACAACATCCCCACTAACATCTTTATAGGATACTAGGTAACCCCGAGATTTAAAGCGGTCGGCAGGGCTTAAAACGTACTGCCAGGTAAGAGGTGGGCTGATTTGTATAAGCACACTGTCTTCTTGGGCGTACTATACCCACTATCTACAAATACAATTTCAGCCATCCGTTCCTGACATATGGCACATCGTTGCTGTCCATTGAAAAACAAGTACTCCAAAATGGCAACTTTACAAGAGAGGGTCATTTCCATGGGTCATAGCAGCTGTCTGTCTCTGGTTGTTGGGCTTCAGCCACAGGCCTTTCTTCTACAGCCACACAGCTATTTTGTACTGCCAAAATATTAAATATAAACACAAACTATGGGCTTATACAGCCACTCAATCTTTTGTGGTGTCTCAGCCTTAGCCTTGCCTAAGTCTCTAGAGGTTTGAGGCCTTTTTTACTTAGTGACTATTTCTTAAAAGCAATGAGCAACAAAAATCTCACAATGTCCCCATTTTTTCATTGGAGAAATCTGGTCACCTTATACTAAAGGCTACACAGCACATATAAAGGCGAGACAGAACAGTCTGATACCAGAACTTCTATCCAGGAAAAGCAATTATAGACAACACTGTATTGTACTGTATGTTCTAATTTGGCTGCTAATGATGCAAGAATTCAAACTTGAAAGGTTCTTTGATTAGCCAATCACATTTACTGACCAAGCTATTAACTCTTTGGTATGCACGTCTCCCCCCTCCCCTCCACCCACGGCTGAGGGCTTGAGATGGCTTACCAGTGCCAGTAATCTGGGAGCAGTGACATCACCCATCTCAAGATGTGTGTATGGGTGTCCCTGTGGATTAAGGAGGTCAAACAAGAGAAGAAGAGTGTGCGCTTGTGTGGCCCTCCACACTGTACCTTACACTTACTTACACACACAAAGACACACGCAAGAACACTCACACACAGCCGACCTCTCACATGGAGGAGGGCATGGCAGAGGCAGACACTCATATGGAGGAGCTGGTGGAGCACTCTGGATCCATGGCTGCTGAGGCTGAAGGAGCACGACTGAGGGGGCCGTACCATGGAGAAGCTCTTCTAGCACCAGAAGCAGACTTTATAGTAGGTTAGTGTCTTCAGTGACTAAGCTTGGTTTTTTTTTAAACAGCTGTTCAATACGGTGAGTGGGTCATGTGACAGCTGGCAATAGGCAACTTTCGATTGGACCTGTGGCTCTCAAACTGTTGCTCATGGAATTTTAGGGGCCCCATGCACTGGTTTGAGAGCCACTGTCCTAAAGCCTTTAAGTCATTTTGCAAATTAAGTCATTGCTTCAAAACAGTGCTACAGATTTTCAGGGGAAGCTCATTCTTATGATTGTTTGGGGTTATTTAATTAACAGCAAACCCGCCTGGTCAGTAAAGTATATTCAAATCAGTCTATATAACCATTAATGTGCATAACTAGAGAATCCCTAAGTTTGCAAGTATTTGCTCATCTGTTTGATAAAGCTCTATTTGGTGTTGTGTGAGCAACAGCTTATCTTTCTGAGATCTGCACTTAAAAAACACGTTTTTGTTTTCCAAACACAATTAAATACATTTTATTTAAGGGGAAAATGAAAAATACTGAATGTGCTATCAAAATATTAAAAAGTAATATTGCTAAATAAAACAAAAACATTTCTAGAACTACTATGCATGGCTATGCACAGCTTTAGCACCAATTGTGCAACACTTCAAATCATTCTGAAGTTTAAATTTGAATCTTTTTATTGTGGACATTAAAAGTTGCAAACAGGAGAGAATTCTACCTGCTTTCTACATAACTGTACCAAACTATAATTTTTTTCTTATTTGGGTGATAAATGTTTTCTCTGGTTGGATAGAGATGTATTACCGGACTACTGATGTCAACCACTGGTGTAGTTCAGTTCATATAATGTATAAATGAGTTCAGTCACCTGGAAAGATTCTGCTTCTTTTCTTTTATTGTTACGGCACCTGGTAGGTATTCCTTCATGTTGAATAAACTGATTATCATCTGGTCCAGCGCATTTGCTTCACTGTTGTTCTGTCACCTTTTTTTGGTGTTTAAAAGTTACATAAGTGAAACGAAGACAGAGGGAAGTCAGAGCTGTTTGTATTTTTGCTCCAACAGGATGTAGTCTTGCTAATTCCATTTTACTGTCCTGAGATTAAGTGCTATTTTAATCCCAATCTCCATATGGGCCCTCTCGAGGTAGCACGGACCTTCTGGATTTACTATGGATGAAGAGAGGAAGGAAACAGTAGACAACAGTAACGGCCTCATCTGTAAAACTACATTAGGTTATGTTAGATACTAGTGAATCCTGCTGCTCAGACCCGAGAATGCTCAGGTGGGATACAATACAATTGTACTTACTGAGACCAGGCACGTCAAGCACTAGGACCAAAACGAACATTTTTGATATGAGTTTAATAGTGGTCCAAGTTCAGAGCCTCTTAGAACCATGGTTCCCAACCCTGGTCCCGGAAAACTACCATGCCCCTTTTTTGTTTTCCTGACAAAACAAATAGTTTACAACCCGGACGGACCTGTTAATGAGTAGATTAGTTGGATCAGGTCTGGGGAAACAGTCAGATGTGCAGGAAAATGGGTCCTTCAGGACCATGGTTGGGAACCACAGCGATGTAAATGCCTTAAATCCATAAGGTACATTAAATCCATTCTTATGAAGGCACTGATTTAAACTAAAACAAAAATAATAATAATAATAAACCATTTTAACTGCATAAAAAATAAAAGGCATATAGGCCTGAGACATGGTGCATGAATTTACTGGAACGTTAGGAAAAGCAGAATGTAATACAACTGAAGTTGTATGCAAAGGTTTGGGCACTCCTGGTGAAATCACACTTCTTGATTTGAAGTGTAAATGAGTAACACATCCTCTACAGAGAACACGCTTCTGCATATTCTAATATACCATTATATTTTACTTGCCAAATTAAATATGCTGGAAAAATAGGACATAAAATATGGCCTTACATATTTTAGATACTATGTGTTATTTAAATTTTTTCAACATATTTAACATCTCAAACACAGAAATGACACACAAAATTTGCAAAATGTTATAATTAAGTTTGTGCTCTGTAGAGGACATTTTAACTTACTTTAACATAGGAAACTAACAAAACATATAATCTATCAGAGAGAGTTCAAACTTTTACATCTGGCTTGTGTTCACGATAAAGTTTTAGCTCTGTAATACACTATATTTCTATTCCTTTAGAAATGGTCCAAAAACAGAAGGAACAAGTTATCATTATATTACATAAGTACATGAAAGTAAACATCATAAGAATTATGATGATGATAAGTCTTTGTATAGTTCTAATGTATCTACTGCAGGGGTGCACAACTAAAATCGCGCGCTTCGGCTTCGCTTCGTCCTGTATATTGACCATCTCTTCTAAAAATGCCCAAAAAGTTCACTAGGCTGTTAGTGCTGAACCGTGTGATTTCCCTCTGTGCGTGACAGATGACCATGCCTCAGCTCACAGCGGGATGGAAGTGGCTGACCGGCTTACCTACCTGGAGCAGCGCATCCAAATGCAGGAGGATGAGATCCAGCTGCTGAAGATGGCACTGGCAGATGTGCTCAAGAGACTCAACATCTCAGAAGAACAAACTGCTGCAATGAGCAAGAGAGGGCCTGCTAAAGGTACCACATACACACACAGTAACATTGCCTCATAAAACATTTCACTAACATTTTTCAAGAAGCAAAAAGAGGAATTTGCAGACAAAATAACTCAATTCTAAGAAATTCACTGCATTAGTAGATCAGTTATACACTCATCGTCAAAGGAATAGCTGCACAAATAGCTGCACTCAGAAGGAATCAACTAACAGAAATGAAACTTGGTGGGACGGTTTGACATCATGAGACATGCCAATGATTCAAGTTTCATACTCCTGTGTGCACACAAGGACTGGCCTTATCACTGTACCTTACTGACCCAACAGCCACAATTGCAGACATTAAGTGAGCAGTGATGCCCTTAATGAGTCATCCGGTTAGTATGATGCAGGTCTACATGTGCACAGATAATTATAACGACTGCCCTTAGCACCGCATCAATGCCATCAAAGACTGCAACAGTGTCGTCCCAGATTGTCATGGAGTGACTCAGAATGGCAGTGGGTCATCTTTCTGTGATAACCCTCTACAACTCAACGTCTGGCATGTTGTGTTAGCAAACTACTTCTGTATGTGTAGCTCAATAAATGTTGCCCATGTCAGTCTAAACTTACCATCATATGTATTTTCTGGTAACCTTTATCTTCCTTTCTTATAGCTCTGCAATCCAACACTTCCTTCTGGGTGCAACTATTTTTTTTTGGACAATGGGTGTAAATATTATTTTGGTAACCTTACAGGTGTGGTTAAAATCCATAAACTCTGCATGAGACAACCAAGACTGATATGTACCAGTGACCAGATTTAGTAAGAATGGAAAGAGATAGTCAGAAGGCCAAAAATCATGAGAATCCACGCATACCAACACCAACCTTGCACAAGCGTCTGGCACCAGCCATTAACATCTCTCCATTACCAGTCCACTAAAAGCCACAGATGGCCAACTATTAAATTCTGTATGAGAAAGTCGTAATGCCACAGAAAGCATTCAGATCGCTGAAGCAATAATATGTTGATTATTATACAGTCATATGCAAAAGTAAATCAATGTTTTTTGTGTTGATTTAAAAATAATGTAAATAAGTTACAGGGAACTGTCGAGAACATGGCTCTTTCTGCTATTCTTTGTGCATGACTTAATTTATTTTTGTTCAAGCTAATGGAATAAAATAAAACAAGCTACTGCGTCTCAGAGGAAAAGTATCTCCAAAACCGTATTTGCTCTTAATGCAAAGGTAAAGTGTAAAAGAGATTTTATTAATAGTCAGTCTTTTCTATCAATACAATCATCATGACATATTTACACAACATATAGGACAGCTGTTGAGTTGTGCAGAAAATAAGAGAAATATTAATAATTAATATTAATTCCTCAAAATGCCCCAAATAAACATTATTAGTACACTGAGATGAGTTTGTTCTCTGTATAGGACGTGTATTTAACAGAAAAAAACACACCCAACTTTTGAATGCAGCGGTATATACAGTTCTCGCTTTAATTGTTTTGGTTATGTGTCATTTTATACTTTTTCTGAGACTACAGTAAAATGTGCATTGTGCATTATTGTGCTGAAAATTGTTAATCCCTTATATGTGTATTAGTTGTAGATGATTCATGATCAGACAAACTCAAAAAACATTCGGACCACAGGTATTAAATAACTGCAGATATGGATGATAATGGATGAACTGACCTTGTCCCATGGAGTTATGACTTTGGAGATAAAAGGTTTCGTATGACTGTGACTGCATCCTGTCTTATATATTATCTGACTTTATATCGACAGTCTTCAGAGCCAGAGCGCACCACAGTTTGATGATTTTCCTGCTTAAACACACCTGATTTAACTAATCTGTTAATTGTTAATTACCAGGTACAGAGTGTGTGTGTTTGTGTGTGTGTGTGTGTGTGTGTGTGAGTGTGTGTGTGTGTGTGTGTGTGTGTGTGTGTGTGTGTGTGTGTGTGTTAGAGCAGTATAGTCTCCCGACTGTGCTGGACACTGACCCTCCAGTTATTTAAGAACTTCTTATTTTTACAATTAGTGTCTGTATTCTCTCTTTTCATCAGCCAGGCCCGTGTCTCTAGCTCTGCCCTCCAAATCAGCCAGCAATACTGCTTCCTCAATGAAGAAGAGCTCCAGTTCCACACTGCCCTCTACTGCATCGTCTAGGAACTACAGCCCATCACCAGGCAGCAAAAGGTACCTAGAAAGAAAACTGCGGAGAGCTGTATTATTCTGTCCTGCAGTTTTCTCTGAGCTGATCTGTCTGTTTAAAGTTAGAGCATCTTTCGTCCTCTTTTGCTAACTGAGTGGGATGATTTGTTCTTCTGTCTTATCAGGAGTCCAGCAGGCAGTGTGAAAGACAGTCCGAGTGGTCCAAGCAGGCGCACACCAGTACCCTCCATGACCAGCACCTGTAGGAAACCGCAAGAGAGGTCAGGCTGCTCACAAGAGCTGAAAATGTATTTGATGATCTTAAAGGAATACTTCAGCACCCCTCTCTAATTACTGTCTCTCTATAGAAATAGCATCAGTGCGTATGTCCTGCAGTGTTCTGTCCTACAGAAGTGAAGCCACCTGAAAAAACAACAGTGATAAAGTCAGTGAGCAGATGCTGAGACGTCATCATGCTGGGTGCTATGATGAACTTGTTTTGAGTATATTAATTTGGTCTTTACACCGAGATTATGTTGCCTACGGCAACTAATCTGCCAATTAAACAGACCACGTATAACACTTGTTGAAAACCACTGAAGTATTCCTTTAAAGGAGACCTGCTATGCCCATTTTCAGTGTTCCTAATTCTATTATTGGAGTCTCACAGAATGTTCCTAAAACACATTATTTTTCTCATACTGTACATCTGTATTAATTAAGAGCTCCTGTGTCTTTAAGCCCTGCCTTCTGGTGAGCCAGCTGTGCTCTGACTGGTCAGCTTGCCCATGCAGTCCTAATGTGTAGAACCGCCAGTGAAAGCATCCTGCTACTAGTTCAACCCCCATACCGCTGATGCTATTCCTACAATGGCATCGGCCCTACTGTATTAGCTTAAGCCATGGTCCCAACCTAAAGTCAGAATGGGTTGGTAGTTCCAGCTATGCTGGCCAGACTGCAGGGTTGTCTGTGTGTTGTGTGAGGTTGTGGCAAGCTTGCTGGTAGGCTGGCAATAATGATTGTGTTACGAGGTGATGTCACCTTGTAACAGAGAAAAGAACTGAGATTCCAACAAGGTGTTTCAGGCAGATGAGAAAAGTGGTTTCTGTGGCGTGTATAACTTTTCATATTAACTCCCCTTAAATATCATCCTGGTGTTCTTTGTTCACATTCAACAAGCAGCAAGCCAAAGGAGGCTAGTGCGAGTGTTATAGGTAAGAGACTCGCCTAATTCTGTCACATTGGACCATATGGAATTTACTTTTGTCATTAATACTAATGTTTAATGTTGATTTAATGAAAATATCATTGTTATTTTTAGGAGAGCGACGTGTGACACACTGCAAAGGTAGGTGTTATCCCACCCTGGGATTTATCTGTCTATTAGTTTATCTATTCATTTATTGATTCATTTATTAGGTAAATATCTCCATTAGGTAAGCATTGTTTTTCTGCAATATAGACCAACATCATAAAAACAATTCTTATAAGTCTTTTTTATTTCTTTGTTTTGTTATCCTTCCCTATTTACCCCGTCCTCTAAACTCAATCCTTTATTATTGCTTCATACCCCTCTATGCCTCCACCCCATCATCATGTGCCCCTTCACTTAGTGACTATGCAGATTTTTCTGAGCCCCCTAGCAAAAAGGACTGGGTCTACTAAGACAGTAATGGTAACAGCTATGCAGCCGAGCGCGTATCCACCTGCCAGCGGACCCCCTCTGGAAAAGGCAGCCTCAGAGAAGACTAAAGCAGGAGCTGGAAAAAGCCCTGCTGTCCCCCTGAAGCAGAAGAGCCCATGTCAAAGCCCTTTCTCTCCCACTAACACCCCAACCTACAAAAGCCCCATCAAATCACCCAACCAGTACTTTCAGATCTGCTACTGAAGACTGGCAGTGGATACTCTAGAAAGGTGGTCACCAACCCTTCATCCACCTTTGTACAGGTTTCACTTCCAGCCCTAATCTAACTTAGCTCTTTCAGCTAATCCGTGAATTCTGAAGGGGAATGATTAAATGCATCAGGTGGGGTCTATCTCCAGGAGCAGGTTTGGAGACCACTGCTCTAGCAGGATCACTCTGTTTGCTGGTTGTTTGTGAGGGATGTATACTTGTTATTTAGTTTTTGCTGGTTGAAAAACAATAGGGAACTTGATCGGGAGTATTCTGACTTATACATTAGTAGGTTTGTAGATGATCCATGTGTAACCCTCTATTCTTCGCCATGCCTGATTACCTGTTTTCTTTTTCTTTCTCATTTCTAAGCTTGTCTCTTATGAGTGTGATTTAACTCAATGGCACTTCTATGCTACTGACATGCCTCCAAAAAAATACTTTCCAATAAATCGCTTTTTACGGCTCTGCTTGCTTTTAAAATGCTAAAAAAGATTGCTGTTACTGTCTATCTGTTTTTTATTATATTCACAATCTGTCTTTTATACTGTGAGAACATTTATGATGAACTGAATGACAGAACAGAACATTACTTAAACAGACTCAGACAGCTTTGCCTTCCTCTGCAAAGTTAGAATTTGTAAGACTCGTGGTTAAGTTAGGGTTTAGTTAGGACCGGTCAGCTCCGCTGTTGCTTTTCACAGTGGTGCTGTATAAGTCTGATCCTGAAAGCTGGTAGTTCTAGCTTTGCAGGCCAGACTGGAGCAGGATTTGACTGCTTTAGCTCTCTGTGTGTCGTGTGAGGGCGTGCCATGATTGCTGGTAGGTGGGCAATAGGAACTTTGTTGCAAGTCGATGTCTGCATGTAACACAGAAAAGGGCTGAAATTCCAACAAGGTGTTTCAGGCAGCTGAGAAAAATGGCTTCTGTGGGAGAGACTTTCTCCCTCTGGGATGTATTTGGGTGTTTAAAACTTTGCAGACCATTTACATGCACAAAAGCTACATAACACACTAAAGGAAAGGAAACTGGAAAAGCATAATAGGTCCTTCTCAGCTTTGTACTCCCTTATGAAATGATAATATATCGCAATGTATTGGAAAATATAGTGCAATATATTAAACAATATAATGTCATATATGGGAAACAAATGCATATATTTTGCATATATTTATATAGTGATAAATATATTACAATATATTGTATAATACATAAGGAATTGACAATTTTCATATATTGTATGTATGGTAGTATAATATATATTTACTTATATACTGTAATATATTTCATTTTATATGTAATAGACATCATATGTATTTCTCAATATGTGTTTGCATATATATATATATATATATATATATATATATATATATATATATATATATATATATATATATATATATATATGATAATATATATAGTTTTATATATGTGAGAATATATACATATATTGCCACATGTATGTATGAAAATATTCTCACATATATAAAACTATATATATAATCATATATATATATATATATGATAATATATTAATCACTATATAAATATATGCAAAATACATGCACTTGTTTCCCATATATGACATTATATTATTTAATATATTGCACTATATTTTCTAATACATTGCGATATATTATCATTTAATTAAGGGCTGAAAAAACATTGACATAATGTTGTCATTATTGCCTCACTTTAAACCAGCAGCGAGCTGGATGACAGAAATGGAAAAGAATATTACCTAGAAAATCTTCTCATATTAACTTACAGTAGTTTTGCCTTCCCCTGCAACTTTAGAGTTTGTGAGATAGACATGAGGCATTGTTTTTTCAAACTTACATTAGTGTTCACATTATGCATTCAACACATTAGGAAGGACATAATGTGCAATCACTTGCTCTGGACTCGAACATAGTCTCTAGAAATAGGTTATTCACAACAATACACCTCACATTATGCCACAAAAACATGCAGTCCATTATTTCATAAAGCCGGTCATTTAATTTTACCAACATTTCCTCAGTGTTTCAGTGACATGGTGGGATAAATGTGACTGTGATGATGTTTTACCATGGCTGCCATCTGCTGGCCAGTGAGTTTTGGTGGGCACAGAGTGTTACTACATGTATACAAATTGTGTGACAGTTATGAACCAAAAATCCTGATCAACTCCCTTACATGCTTCCTCTCTGAGAGATTAATCTATATTTACATTTATCTTTCTTAGTAATAATTTCTTCCCCTCTGCAAATTCCATTATAGTGTAGCAATACTTTAATGCCTTAAACTGTGTGTCATACTTTGATTCCTTACCCCTATAACTTCCCAGTGTGTAGTGGTTACAGATCCATTCATCGTTTCTGCTGAATAATTAGTCTAGATATGTTTTTATTAACAGTGCCCCCTTTACTAGAAGGCTAAAGCATAAATTAAGTCTAACCAAACCTGCAGGACTAATAAGAGACAGACTCTGTATAAAGTTAATCCAAGGTATGGGGTATGCCAATCATTTAACTTCACTCCATGACAATCCATTATCCATTACTGCACAAACTGTCCTGATATGGAGTTACAGTTCATCTAATTGCCATGGCTGTGAAGGTGCTAATCTCTGTGATCTGTGCATCTCTATGGGATTTCTAATGTTGTGTTAGTGCCACGCTAAGCACAATGTAACCTGTCTTGCTGTGTGTAGTTTCATATATTGCTCTTATTCTTCATTTAGGGTTATTTACAGGGGTTGGACAATAAAACTGAAACACCTGGTTTTAGACCACAATCATTTTGCGGCCAATACAGCGTCAGTTTGTCTTGGGAATGACATGTACAAGTCCTGCACAGTGGTCAGAGGGATTTTAAGCCATTCTTCTTGCAGGATAGTGGCCAGGTCACTACGTGATGCTGGTGGAGGTTCGTCCTTCTTGGTGGTATGCTGACATTACCCTGGATACCGTGGCTCTTGATACATCACAAAGACTTGCTGTCTTGGTCACAGATGCGCCAGCAAGACGTGCACCAACAGTTTGTCCTCTTTTGAACTCTGGTATGTCACCCATAATGTTGTGTGCATTGCAGTATTTTGAGCAAAACTCTTACCTGCTAATTGAACCTTCACACTCTGCTCTTACTGGTGCAATGTGCAATTAATGAAGACTGGCCACCAGGCTGGTCCAATTTAGCCATGAGACCTCCCACACTAAAATGACAGGTGTTTCAGTTTCATTGTCTGTCCCTGTATATTCTCTGTGTGTAGCCTCGTGTTCATGAAGAGCTCTTTCTGTTCGGTGCTCGAATGATCGCTAACAAATAGTTAAAGGTCACGCTTAACATACCCTGTGCATACATCAAAGTTCTAATGACACACTGCAGTAATCAGTGGATAGGATAATGATATTTATGTAATCTTAGTGTAACCAACTATGAACTAACTGTTATGCAAACCTCTGTTAGCCTGCCTTTTTTCAGTATAGTAAAACACATTGTTTAATTTGCATGCTGCACTGGCCAGATCATAATGGTTGCACCTGCCCAATTCAGCCACTAATCACATTTGCAAAAGCTAAACTGTCCACTCCCACCCCCAAAATCCTGCACCATTTTCGCCTGCACCTGCCCACTTCAGCTTGGGTTCACTAATTACTCTAGAAGACGTCTACAAGTCAGCTGAAATGAAATTCAAGTCAAAACAGATGCTCAGGTTGCAAAACTCATTTTATGCTCTCCTGTTACTTCTACAAGCGGTGAAGGCCGAACGATATGGGAAGAATATCTAATTGCGATTTTTCTGATCAGTATTGAGACTGTGATTTAAATTGCAAGTCCAAGCCTGTTGTTTTGGTCAGTGAGACCAGAATATTCCCTTTTCTGGCTTCCCTCTGGGCAGGCTACCAGTTAGGAGCTAAAACTCTATATGAATATCTGTACTATATGTATGTGGATACTCACTTATATATACATAAGTGAGTCTGCATAGACATACAGACTATTATTATAGTTGTAGGATGAAGCCACTCTAGCTGTTGACCAATCAGAATAACGTTAGTGAGCTAACCAGGCAAACCACAGGAGCTCTTACAGAGCTTTACAGACAAAGGGGTGAACTGAAGTATGTTAGACCCCAAAAATAAAATTATGAACACTGAAAATGATCCTCAGACACAGCAACCAGGTTTTCAGCTATAAGCCATAAGCCATGCCATGCAAGCTATGACAATGATTAGTTCTTATAAATCCAGAACACTGATCCCAAATCAGGTCTCTTCAGACCACGTAATCATGTAAAGTGCTACATAAAACGCATGAACTGATCCCAGATCAGCATTCTCATTCTGAGAGGTGTATATGGGCCATGGACACGCATGGTTTGAGAGGGGGATTAATGAATGCTTAAGTAATTAATGCTCGCATTTTGGGAGAATTGCAAGGTCAAACAGAACCGGCAGCTCGTGGTGTATGGTTGCAGAGGCGCTGCTGGGGGCGCCACTGGACCTCCCCCTCTCTGCCTCCCTCACTCTCGCTCTCCCTCTCTGGTTCACCCAGTGGAAACATGGCCCCTCAGCAGCAGACCCCTGTCTCCGTGCCGAAGCGTCTGGGACACGCTCAGTGGACACAGTCGGTGTGAAATGGACGTGAGGAAGGCGGACAGTGTAGCGCGGAGCTTTCTCAGTCTCGAGCAGGAGCGGACGGCCCGCTGTGACGCGTTGATTTCCGTTGTTCTCCCTCTCCTGCATCTGCACATTCATCCCAGGCAGTGAACGAGCCCCCGACCGGAGCAGCGCCAGGCTGCTGAGAGCGTGCTGAAGGGGACAGAGAGACAGACAGACATACAGAGAGAGACGCACAGGGCCGGTGAGGTGGAGGAGAAGAGACAGAGGAGGCAGAAAAGACCGCAGCGGCGTTTGGCGCAGTCCTGCGAGCGGACAGAGGAGAGATGAGGTAAGCAGCAGCAGCAGCACGCGCCGCTCCTGGACCCTCGTGCACAATGCGTTGCTGGACGCTAGACTGCGGGATTTATGAGCTGCGGCTTAACAGGATTAGTTTAGCTGACCGCATCTGTCTCAGAGCTTCGTCTTTCATGTTTGGCATCTAGTAAAATCGCTCGACCCCTCTACACCGGTGCCACCTCCACCCTGCCTCGGTTTGACAGGCGTTTCAGCTACCTGCCGCGGGCCTGAGGTGGGGCAGCGGCTCGTTACCAGTCTGGGGGGCGCCCTCATAACGGCGGAGGTGATTTTTGACCTGGCACGGTTTTGGACGTTTATGGGCACAAAAACGTGGACGAGTACAGGAGAACGCGCTCGTGGGCCAAGCGGAGGGCGTGGTCTGCGTAGAAGGGTGCTGTTGTCATAGAAACGAGACGGCACGTGCGCAGCATGGTGATTAGACCTTTCATTGATGGGAAGAGCTGAGCGCGAGCGCCACTGGTCCGATGTATCGCCTGATAATCACTGTATCGCGATATTACCTTTTGCGATACTGACCGCGCAGAAAAACTGTAATATGCAAATACGACTTCCCCATAGCAACGCTGATGCCAACTTCAGTGGCAACAAAATGTTTGGTGTATATAGTTATACTTGCTGGGTAAACTGATTTGCTACAGCACCACCCTGAGGCAGACCAGTGCTGCATCTCTAGTTAGCTAATAAAGACAGAGGATTGCTGATTGTGGGTGAGTCAACTGAACAGTGACAGCATAACTTCATAATAAGTACAATTTCAGACAATCAGGGGGTCGAAGAGTATAATTAGGGGGTTCCAGACCACCAAGTAAATAACGTAAAAATCTGATATATAAAATTGGTAGTTAGTGTTCACCTCCAAGCAAACTGAGCTGTCCAGTGATGTTGCGCTAGGAGTAGGCTGAAAAGGTGATGCTTCATGTGTCTCCAAGACAACTAGTCACCCTCGGAGCTTGCCCTGACAGCAAGAGGATAGCAGCCCACTCTTCAGAGTTCAGCAGAGTGTTATACAAAATGCCACATTTAATCCTTCGTTTTCCACTCACAGTCCAATTGATTTATTTATCCTTCAATTTTTAAAAATTGATGTAATTTTTATCTAGCATAGAATAGAATAATAGTCCAATAGAATAATAGAATTATGATTTTCCACATTCTGACCATTTAATATTTATAATATTTGTATTAGTTTGTTATTTAAACAAACAGAAAATCTGTTCGTAGGTAGACCTTATACATAGGACTATCTGAATGGTTCAGGGTTGGAAGGCAGTGGCATACAGTCAGCGGGGTGCTGACCTTATCAAGCCAAAGACCTCATATTGCTATCTCCTGTCTATATTGCTATTTGGTAGCACTGTGTGATGAGGAGACTTAACAAGCAGGAGATTAAATCAAGTGGTATGGCAGATAAATTACAGTTTTTGATGATATGGTTGAGATGTTGGTTGTTGTTTCTCTGTTCCATCTTTTCAAACCCAAAAAAACACAATATTACAGCATATCATGTATCATAAAACCCTCTTGATCTATCACAGTATTATATATTTTGCCATATTGCCCACATCTAGGGGACCCAGTAACTATGAACACCATGAACACGCTCCAAGCAGACCACCACAGTGCAGGTTCATGAAAAAGGACATGTGTGCTCTCGTGTAGACAATTAGCAGTAAACGTTGTTGTGTTATGCTCTGGTGAGCCAGAAGTCCCAGTGGTCCAGTACATAAAATTGTCAATGGTGGTGCATGCCTAAATACCCATTATGGCATCTTAATGACAGGGCTAGCGCTAATAGCCGCAGTACTGTCTGTCTTCAATCATTTACCCATTTTTTGAGGATTCCAAAATTGCGCGCAGGCTTCTCCCCTTTAAATGCAGACTGTTAATCCACACATGCAGCCTAGAACACAGAAACTGCACCTGTGCAGGTTTTCAGTCATCCATGTCAGTAAATTGCCTAGTAGAAGTAAGTCACGGTGTCAGGCCTCCTTAAGGGTAAGTTCTTAAAGTTTTGCCACCTATCCCTGGAAATCAGGTTACATGGTGTACTGTTGGTTAATCATTTGTGTGTTTTTTTCTGTGATGTGACAGAAGGCTACCACATGCACACATGGGTCTTCCTCATGGGTGTTTTGTGGGTGTTTTGATGAATCAAAGTATTGATGTAACATGTACACATAATGAAGACTAGTTTGCTGCTGCTCTATTGTGCTGTTCTCCCTGTTGTGCAGCTATACAAGGAAATCTTTAATAAATTCTGGATCATAGTGGACGATGTTTTAGAGCAGTGGTCCTTTTGCTCTTTATTCTGATTGCCTCTTGGTCCAGCCACTACATGCCATCTCCATCAAGCTGCCTAATAAGGAGTACCTGGTTGCAGTTCTCTTTTTGCAGTGATTGATGTTATTGTCTTGTTTCTTCACTCCAAAGTTGTGGGATAAGGCTACACCTGATTTATTAAGCTGTAAGTGCTGCAGTCAGTCAATCGTATGTGTGCAAGAGGTGTATTAGTTTTCTATCAGCGTGAAAAACCTGTGAAAGCCGTAACAGATAAATCTGCATTGCCTGAGAACACTGTGACTTTCCACCTGCACTAGCCTAGCCGATGTTTTCTATTCACCCTCCAGCGCCAGATACGGCAGGTCTCCCCTGAGTGGCATGCTGTGGCCAATTGGTGCTGGCAGATCCTGTAACAGGCGGTGTGAAGATTCACTGCTCCCCCAAGGTCAGGGCCAGTGGCTGCCAAGTCTGCCTGCCGTCGATGTCCGGCAGGCCACACTGTGGCAGAACTAAAGCAATGGCTGCTACCACAGGGCTCAAGACATTCATACCAAAACCTTTAACTCTCTATTTATATTTTAAGACCCTCAGACAAGGCTAGTGCTTAGGTTTCTGATAATATAGTAAAGTGAAAGGTGTGCAAAATCATGTTACACTATATATCAAGACTGTCTGTCAGATCAGTGAATGATGCACCATTGCTGATACAGGTGTTCAGTTATTTAAACCTTTCGGTTAATCTCCATAGAAAAACATGAACCTAAGATCACTATGCCCGATGCCAAGCGTTAGCTAGATGGGTACAAAGCTGCCCAGTATTGGGCTGTAGAGCAGTTATGGAGCTCCATCCAGTACCTTTAGAAGGTGCTGGAGTGGCATTAGTAATCCAGAACTAAATCATCCAACATCAGTACGTGAGCTCGCTAATGATCTTGTGAGCAGTCCTCACAGCAATGTTCCAATATCTACTGTAAAGCTTTCCCAGAGGAATAGAGACTATTATAATTCCCTTAATATCAGAAAAAACATTGGACGAGTTAGGGTCTTCAAACATTTGGATGAATAGTATGTTTTATCATTATCATGATGAATGTCATTATTGCCTTTCTGAGTTGAATAATGTCTGTACTTAAAGAACCATGTCTCAGAGGGAAAAATTAAATATATTGATGTGTCATGACAATGAGAGCATAATCATAATCCTGTTTATCTGGATTTAGTGCAGTATATGTTGCATAAAAATCTGATGTTTTATTGTGTCATATTTTTAAAAAATGTTTTAAATAAAAACATAAAAATATCTTTGATATTAAGATATGATATTTTTGCCATATCGCCCAGCCTAATTTCAACTCCTCACCCTAACAACTCTATATCTTATATATGGGTTTTATATTAGTTACAGACTGTTTAGTGCAGTGTTCATAGAGCACAGCATTTGTCAGATAACATTTAATGTTATGGCCACACCTTACTATAGGGTACTGTTCATAAGGCCACCTACACAGCTGATCCTGACAACTGATACAACCCTACATAAGTGTTCAAAAATGCTTATATCCATAGCTGTCATAATCTGTCATAAAGGACAGCAAATTTTGCAGAATGACACCTTTAGAACTAAGCATGTGTAAACACATGTATGTTTATGCCAGTTATTTTTGCAAGTTATTACATACCTTGCATGAAAAGCCTGTGAAGGTCTCATGTAGCTGTATGAAACTTTGCACTGCATGAACCTGGATTATGGGCGATTTCAGATTTACTGAATAATAAGCCTGCAGTTTAAGAGATGAATTTCTAATGGAGGTTATAAAAGTTTACGCAGATGAATTACTACAGATGCCTTAATGATAATATATTCACAGTACATTCATTTATTCATTTGTTTGGTTTAATATCTGCAAACAAACTCAGACCCAGTTGTTCCATAGTGAATGTGTCTGTGTCTATTTGTGTGTGTGACCTGTTTCTGTCACTGGTTGACTGGGTTGTATATGTTGGTGTGTCTGTGCATGCGGTTTGTGTGCCAGCAGCGGTCTACATATATAGCTGGCCTGTCTGCACAAGCTATATCAATAACCCCGGTCATGCAGGCAGAGTAAGCCTGGAATATTATGACAAATTACCAGGTCAAGCGAATGGAGTGGTCAAATGACAGGAACAAGGTCCATCTGGTGGATTACCAGGACAAGCGCTTGTAAACGTTCAGCTGTTCCAGAAATAAATTAGGAATTTTGTGTCAGGAGCAAATGTGAATGTAAATTGGTTGCTAAGGAGCCCAAATAAAACCATGGCTGTTTATTAGTACTACACACTGAACTGACTTTGGACCTCATCAACATAGCCCACACAAACCAGTAAGCTTTGTCATATGTGGTGGACTAGAGGCTACAGTTGGCTACTGCAGTTTGGGTCGCTGGTGTTCGTATTTTAGTGTTGGTGTGTGGGAAGTGAGAAACATTGCGCTTCAAGCAATAGGTTGTTTATTGAACACAGCATCAAGGGAGAAACGCTGTACAGTGCTGGCTGAAACAGGACAGAGTGGGGCAGGTCACTAACAGTTTTACAATCTCCCCTGACGGCACTAACGCTGCCCACACAGAATGACACACTCCACATAGCAACATAACACCATTAAACCAACAACAACTTTATTTACAATGAACTCTCTGCAGCACCTCCCAGGTGCCTCTGCGTGTCCATGCCTAGTACCAGGACGATGCACTATATGAAAATGTTTTAGTTTAATAGTAGACTTACACTAACGTGACATCATTACAGGGTGCAGGAGTGTTAGCTTGGATTCGCTTGGTCGTCTCCACCAGGACAAAAGCGGCATTTAACACTGAAGATGATATATTTTAGTTACATGACATATATATATAGTCTATATATATATATATATATATATATATATATATATATATATATATATATATATATATATATCGTCGCTGTCCAAAGAAAAACAGGTATCTCCAAAATGGCAACTTTACAGGAGAGGCCAAAACCTTATTTAATTTGAATGGAAGTCAATGGAACCAGACGTCCTTCCAAGCTGTTTGGGGCCATTCCTGTTGGTCCATTCTACATGAAATCTCCACACAGTGTAAACAGCAGCTGATGTGGTCAAGCGAGGCATAAAAGTAAAAATCAACAAAAATGGAGATACATGGTTTTCTTTGGACAGCGACGATATATATATATATATATATGTAAGAATCTGGTCTTGTTCTCAGCTACTCCTGATCGTAAACTCAGACTTGACGTGTCCAGGTCTTGGTTTTGGGACTCTGGTTAACCCCTTTTTGTCTGTTCTCTTTGGAATACTCACATATCAAAATTAGTTGGAATGCACATTCTTAAAATTCACACGGTATAACCTGAAGCATTTCTGGACTGGAATCTGCTGGGTAGCCTAGACCTCTAGATTTATAGCAGCAAATTTATGTACCCTTGGTGAAGACCACTGTACTGTGGTATTGTTTTGGTTGGCATGGGGGTGTTGAGTGAACATGTTAACCCAGTGAATCCGTCATAAATCTGCTTCCTGCTGCTAATCTGGGATTAAGATTCATTTCGGAGGTCTTTTCAGAGATTCATGTACCTCTGGTGAAGACCACTGTACTCTGTGACTATGGTATTGTTTTGGTTGGCATGGCGGTATTGAGTGAACGTGTTAACCCAATGAATCTGTCATGAGTCTGCTTCCTGCTGCTAATCTGGGATTAAGCTTCATTTAGGAGGTCTTTTTAGAGATTTGTGGACGTGTGTGTGTGTTTCTGTGTGTGTATGTGGTAAGACATTCAGTTTCTCGAATATACATGTGTCCTTTGATGCAGTTATGAAATTTGGCTCACCTCTTGTACTTAATGGTTTATATGCTCAAACGCATGAAGGTTTAAGTTTCTGTCTCTTTAACAACAGAAGAAATGCCTATGGATATGAAAGCACATGTTTACAAGACACTTAACGCTTTCCTAATGATCCCCCTTTAATGATACGTCTAAGAAAGTCCAGCAGCAATAACAGCATACGGATTTTATTGACCTCGTTTAAAGCCAGCGGGCCCGTGCTACAATTAAGTGTTCTGATTTCACTTGGCAGTCGAGCAAACAGTGTAAGCAGTTAAGAGCTATTTAAATCCTGTCAGAGTAGCTGACTCAGACACCGTTTCACTCCCTCACTTCCACCACTTCAATCTGTCAGGTAGAGCTCTAGTACAGTTTGTAGGGCAGACATGTAGATCTAACACAGAAAGGATCACAGACAGCTAGTGGCGTCTTTAATGGTCTATAATGGGCTGGGATGCAGTGATCATCACTAGACTGGTTAAGACGTGCTGTGTTGGCAACCCCTCAAAGCTGAGCTGTAAAGGAGCAGTGTGTAACCTCTAGCGGTGAGGATGCATAGTGCAATCTACTGACTGGCAGAATGTACATGCTGCACCATTTAAGGTGGAATGGATTGGTGAAAAAAACAACACTGGGGAATAAGAAGATGAATGTCAGCAGCAAGATATAAATACTGCACTATTTAAGGTGGAATGAAAAACTGGAACATGAAACGGATGAATAAGAAGCTGAGTGTTACAACCAAAATGTAAATACTGTCCTATTTAAGGTGGAATGAAAAACTGGAACAAGAAACTGATAGATAAGAAGCTAAATGTCACAGCCAGAATGTAAATACTGTACTATTTAAGGTGGAATTAACAATTCGAACAAGAAACGGTTAAACAAGAAACTGACCGCCTTTACTAGAATGTAAATGCTGCGCCTTGTAATTTGCAATAAATTTGAAAATGGTGAATAAGAAGGTGACTAGTAGTTTTGGTTTTTTTTGATAATGGGATTTAAACCATCAAAATATCCCTCCTGGAGTATAGAGTATAGTGTATAGCGCTACCAATGTATATGTGCTACAGTACATTTCAACAAGGATTCTTCTGTTTATGTCTTTACTTGTTATAGCACCTCTAAATTTAAGCTGCCACTTATATACCTTAAATGCACTCTCTTCAGCCAACGTGTTGTTTATTCATTGTGGGCTACTGTAGCAGCACGGCTGTTCTGTGTGGCTTACATTAGAACGCGATCTGCTTCTTTGGAGATGTGAAGAGCTGGCCAAAGCTAACACAAATGGTTTGTTGTTACAGGTAATTATACAGTAATTACAAGAAATGTTTGTATATTATATTCCGTTTCTTCTAATAGATCCCCCTAAATCTTACACACTGGTTCTTAAGCTGACTTTTATTGACTGTACATACAAACTTTAAACGCCATCACTAAAAGAGCTTTACAATACCTCCCAAAGGCCGCTTGAGCCTTTATATTATTGGGGAGTAGGGATCCAGACTGTGCCATCCATTACTTTCTAGCAGCATTAGCTTTGTAAGCTTCAGTGAAAAATAAAAGCAGTCTTCAAACACCAAACATGTCTTGGATGATGGACTGAGGTCTCTGAAGTAAGCAGGAAACAGTGTGAATTAGATTTTTGCCTGACCCATCACTTTAAGTAATACTGCCCCGAGTGGAGCGATGTGCTCTGAAGGCTGATGCACATGAGAACAGAGAATGGTGCCTCAAATTAGAAGAGGACAGAGGATTTTATTTCAGAGCAGATCAGAACAGAGCATGCCTAATAATGGAATATATAACATCGGCGAGATGCTAATGCATATTTTGATTTTAAAAAGGCCTGTCTGCTCTAAAAGAAAGAGGTGCATATCATTGCTTCAAATTTCCATATCATCTACAATTCAAAGAGCATGGGTTGCTCTTGTTGCTATCTCACCAGACAGCCAAAGTAACTGTAAGGGTATCACAGTGACCTCTTATACCCCTTAGTCATAACCTGAATAGCACAATCAGGGATTGCTTTCATAGTAGAGCTGAGCAGTGAACATGCACAGGGATTTTCATTGCTTAGATATAATTCAGTGTGCAGGCACTAAAAGCACATTGCCGATAGGTTCACTTAAGTGCATATCGATCCTGGTCAGTGTGTATAGATCTCTCTGGTGCTGCTTGCTTGGGTGGCCCACTTATGAGTTTGAAATAGAACAGCTCGTACTGAATTCTCAGGCCCTGGTGACCAGACATGGCTTCAAAGACAAAGAAATCTGCGCATGGACGTGTGGGAAGGCATCTTCTGACTAAGTCTAATGTGGCGCATTCGCAGCCACTGCACTGTTTCTCTCAGGAGGAAAATATCTGTATGTCCTGGAGGAAGCAGTTGACACCTTGTTTTTTCAGATAGATGAAGATACTGACAGATCTGTATGTGCAATGCTATTTTGGAAAGATTGCTACAGACAAAGACACTCATAAACTCAACCAAAGTCTGAAGAAATGACAGGTAATCAATAGGTACCTAAATTATGTTTATGTTTTTTCTGTTTTTTCTCTTTCTTTTAATGTGTTATGTAGATTTGGGTGAATGTAAACATTCTGCAAAGCTTTCCTTTTGTTTTGCTGCCTAAAACTCCTCATTGGAATTGCAGTCTTTTTCTCTCTTACAAGGTGACATAATCTCATAGCACCAGTAGACACTGGGACCCCTGGTAAGACCCCGGGTAAGACCCCTGTGTAATGACAGTTGTGAACTGGTCATGTTTACGCTCTTACAAGGTGACATAATCTCATAGCACCAGAACTGGGATCCCTGGTTCTTACAGAGATGGCCACAAGTCACAAAATTAGAGTCTAAGTCAAGTCACGAGTCTTTAGGCTAGAGTCCAAGTCAAGTCACGAGTCTTTAGGCTAGAGTCTAAGTCAAGTCTTAAATCAATTTACACAAAGCATATATAGTAACTATAGCACTAAAAAAAGTGTAGATTAAAAAAACAGATTAACTTTGTGTGAAAAACACAACCATATTTTTTTACACTTCTTTTCTGTTTTTTCTTTTTTTTTTGTTTAAATGCTACATATTTCCTTATGATATTTACTCACATAAAATGCCATGCTCTACAACTCTCAAACAGAACAAACTAGAAGCAATATCACTTTTTGTTTCGGCACCATACTCTGCCTCAAACACTTCCTGTTTCAGGCCAGCTTAAGGGGTTAATACTGTATGTTATATAGCTGGAATGATGGCTAAACGGCTAAGCGGCTAGCACAAACCTATCCGGGTGTGTTTTCAGATGCCTTATGAAGTTTGATGTGGTCGATCCAGTGTCTTTAATTTGTCTCCCACACTCTTTGCACGTTGCCACTCTTCTGTTATATGCTAGGATTTTGAATTCCCTGTAGGCAAAGGCTACCACGTACGGCGAAGCCATGCTACAGTGTTGTGTTTACACTCGACAAAGTCTTGTCAACAGTGCCAAACAGTCAAAACCGTATTCAAAACTACAGATGCTGAGTTTTGTCATTTTAGAATAGCTTTACAAATCCCTCATTAATCTCTCGTTACAAGTTAACTGTCAATGGGAAAATGTTCCAGTGGACATTTAGAGCCCTGAGGATTATCCTGTGAGCTAGCCAAATGATCCTGCATTTCAGAATGTAAATAAAAAGCTATCAGTACAATCACCACCTATCTCTATAGCATCTCCATCTATGAAATAACATTTCTCTAGGTCAGTTAGAAGAACTGGAAAGGGTCTATAAAGAACCATGGCACAGAAAGGTTTTTGAAAACCTGGATTAAAAGTGGTTATTATCTCATACCTTTTTATTACACCTGTTTTATAGCAGTAGAAGCTAATGGAAGAGCGAGGATGATAAAATCAACAGGTTACTTATCTATGGATTCCTTTGTAAAGTAAAAACAGGTTTTCCTGCGTCAACAGTTTAATGAAGTTCTAAAATCCTACCATCCTATTATACTGAACACTGTAAAGTATATTATAGTGTATTGAGTGAAGGTGTAGCAATTTCAGTACAACATAAAGAAAACACTGTCAGTGATCAGAACAGAGTATTTTGTATTGTGTATATGTATATATAAGTATTTTAAATTTTAATTTTTTATGTATTTTTGTAAAGTTTGTACATTTGAATATTCATGTTCTAAACTATTACAAAGCGCAAGAAAATTTTGATTACATATACATTAAACAAAAGAGACATATGAACACATGTCCTCGTATAGTACAAAAACAAGTCTGAGTGTGTCAGTGGGCAGGGCACCACCCTGTCACTTATGGCCACTCAATCCTTTTAGAGGATGAGCTGAGAGACAAGTAGACATTCCACATGATCTTCAGCTTCAATCAGTTTCTCTCTCTCTCTCTCTCTCTCTCTCTCTCTCTCTCTCTCTCTCCCTCTCTCTCTCTCTCTCTCTCTCTCTCTCTCTTCACCACTTGTCCTCCCCCCCACTATATGTTAGTGTAGTGTAGATATGAGGAGTGGACAGCATCTTTACTGTCTACACTGACAGTCATTTCACCCTCCCTCTTTCCCCACTGTCGCTCTCCCCCCTCACTCTCTCTTTCCCTCCCTCTCATCTTATTAAGAAGCGCCTCATCTCTCCCTGCGTTCTGCAGGCCATGTATGCAGTTGATGAGTATGGGTAAGACTCGCTCTCTTTCTTGATGTTAGACTTGTTCTGATTTTGTACAGCAGACAGAAGCAGCAGCACCCAGTTTGGTAATGAACTTCCTGAAGTAGATCAGGTTATCCTGTACAGAGCTGTGTAGGAGCTAGGCACTGCAGGCACTCTGTGGTATATCAGCTCCATCACAGTGTTGCAGTGGTGTTGTGTTATACTCAGAGCTGGCTGCTGGTGCTGAATTGCTCTGCTTTTTGAGAAGTTTCTTCTTCTGAAGGTCTCGGGAGTGGGTTAGATGCAGGGCTGCATATGTCTGGCTCTTCCTAGTGAAAGGTGTTGTCCTTCCTGCAGCGCATCTGTTCTGCTTACAGTGAGGCTTTTTCTGTACTGTGTAATGACAGTTGGTGGTCACGTGTAGTTTTAGCAAGTTGCGCACACTCTCCTTCGTTTTTAATGATCGTGCCCTTTCCCTTTGATAATGTAGCCTCTTCATCCTTACATACTTATGTGAGGCCACTAGTGACCCATGACCTCATTCCTCCCCCACTTCATCCTTTTTTAGCTGAGAAGAAAAAATCTAAAAATGAAACACAGATTTTCGAAACAGTATTTTTGAAATGTAGAGAGTATATGATATTTAGATGAATAAAGTTAATGCTAATTGCATACAAACTACATTTAGCTGGCCTGGATACTATAAGTAAATCGCAAAACACTGCTATTTTATATAGATATCTATATTTTATACAGATATTATATCATGGATATGATATTCATTGTGTAGTTATTACTAATAGACTAACAGAACACTGAACACTCATGTCACAGTATGTCTTTATTACAGTATAGCAGTGTAGGATATGTCACCTGTCACTAGTCAGAAACACTATCCTCTCAGTGAAGAATGTAAATCTAAGGTAAAGGTGATTTATCAGGTGATTTACTCTGTAATTAAATATTTATCTGCATGAATAATTCCATTTGGATATTTGAATGAAATGAACGTAGTAAGGCTGGCCTGGTGAATGAGGGATGTAGAACTGGGCAGTAGTCAGAGAAATGCTTGACTTCTGTAGTGGTCACGCTTACTGAATGCTCTGGGTCCTCACAATCTGACCTTGGGCTCCCGGCACTGAACCTGAACAGAGATCAGCTTCAGAGACAGCTGTCAGCCTCCATCCCTCTCTCTCTCTCTCTCTCTCTCTCTCTCTCTCTCTCTCGCTCTGTATCTCTCTCTCTCTTACTCTCACTTTCACTCAAACATTTCTCTGCATCCTTATCTTACTCTATCTCTCCCTAACATCTCTCTCTCTATCTTTCTTGCTGTATCTCTCTCTGTCTCTCTGTCACTATCACTCAATGTGCTTTTTTTTTGTCTACGTCTCTATGTCTCTCTCTCTCAGTATCACACTCACTGTATTTTTCTACCAGTATCACTTTTACTGTATTTCTCTCTCTCTGTATCTCTTTGTGTATCACGCTCTCTGTGTATCTCTCTTACTGTATCATTCTCTCTGTCTCTAACATCCCTCTCTTTCTCTCACTGTGTCTCATTGTTTTCTTCTCCTTGTTGTTCTAACATCTCTTCTATAACTCTCTCTCTCTCTCTCTCTTTCTCTCTCTCTCTCTCTCTCTCTCTCTCTCTCTGTAGTCCCTCTGTAATATCTCTCTGGCTGTTTCATCATCTTTTCATTCTCTGCTTCGTTTTCACCTCCTTCTTCCTTCTTCCTGCTCTACTTTACCCCGTCTCCTTCGTCTGCGTCAGTCGAGTTTTCACACTCTCCCTCCTCCAGAAGAACTAAATTATCTTTGAAGGCTCTTCTTCTGTTTCATTCATATGCTTATTTAATTATTTTTGATCCCCACAATCTGTACATCTCTATCCCCTCTTAACGTCACTCTCTGCTGTCTTATTTTTTGTCCCATGTGTCTGAATCCAGGAGAAGGCCATGTCCTCCTGCGTTATGCTAATGGCTGTGTGGTTACAGTAGGCTCTTTTGGCCAAGCTCCGTTCAAATGGAGGTGCTCCTTTAAGGATTAGAATGCAATCTGCAACCTGCAGCAGAGAGAAGGGGATGGCGGTGGGGGGAAGGGCTGCATGTACCTCTGCCTAAGCAGCCTCTTCATTACCAGCTCTATACGTCTGTCCACCTGTGTGTCTGCTGGCCTGACACATATCCCTGCCGTCATTGCAGTCATGTAGTTGTTTTACAGTGAAATGCTGGTTTGTTTTTTACAGGATTGTTCTCTAAAGCGATTCAGTATTCTTTAGCAGAACCAATCAACATCTCATTTCAGCTGGGAGGCTGGACATTTACCATGTATTAAAGCCCTGCTGAGTACGGAGAGAGGAGCTACAGCTTACTAATCCAGTACAGATGCTTTTACTGTGATCCATAAGCTAATGCACCTGACCACGTTCACTAGTAAAGGTTACTGAATGTAAATATTTCCTAACTAGGGACGCTTTTACGTCAGACCAGTCCTGCTTTTTTCTCAGTTTGGTCTGTTTTGTTATGTTTGTTATGTTTCTGTTTTTTCCAATGTTCAGATCACTCTGCTGTTAGTAGCAAAGTTGTGTGTGGATTTTGTCACATGGATCGTGGAACATATGTTGGTCAAAACTCTTTCTTGGGTTAAATTCCAAAGCCCATGGCTGTCTGTTCAGCTTCTTATTCTCACTATGTCTAAATTACAGGGATTTTTACAGGATTATTGGCTGACCACATTCTCCTGATTCTGATCTATAGCTTCTTGATCTATAACTGCCTTTTCACTTTTTTATTTCCCACTTTCTTCTCTGTTCCCATCAGTGTAGCTTCAGAAAAACAGGGCTAAATAAAAATAACCTTGATGTCACAAATGAAATGTTGACACTGGTGGGAATGTGTATTATTACCCAGTAGAACTGAAAACTGATCTGTAATTTCTGCCTTGTATTACAGCTTTGACAGAATATGTTGTTATGTATAATACATTATAAGTGGCATTTCCTCCTGTTACACTCTGGTATATACAGAGTGCTTGCTCTTTCAAAAATATGTATCCTTACTAAATGTATTTTGTTGTCAAATTATTGAGCTGGTAAAACTGAAAGACAAGAGAGGACTGGAACACATGCCTTTGTTTATCACTACAGACGTTTAATCAGTGACTGGTGTGTAACATAGGCCTGCTAAGCTAATTCTGCAATAAATTAACACATAGGCTGCAGGACTCTAGTTTTTGCTAGCAGTCCACTGAGTCTTGTTAAACCAGACCTTTACATTCATATCTGTGCATGTATTTTGCTAATAGTGACTTGCAGGGTGATTTTAACAGGCGGAGAGCGCATGACTCATTAAGCAGAATGAGCAGTGCTGTTACTGTATCACCCTCTGTCATTTGGATTACAGCTAAATATAGGTTTTAGACAGCCAAATAAGACCAATACACAAGCTAACAAGTCAGGCACTGTACAACAATGCAGTGTGATATAGTATGATGCAGTGGATGTGTAAAACACCCTGTTAGGCTTAGATGCTCTGTCAGTGTCAGGAACCACAGATACCGATGGACAAAAATGTTTAGTTTTCTGGTGTTTTTTTCCGGTCAATTGCACAAAAGAGAGAAGAGAGGTTGGTGAAACTGGTAGGGTTGTGTATAGTTACATAAAACTGTGTGATCGGATTAAAAAATCCAATGCAACATGGAGGCTAAGGATAGCAGACTGGAGGCTGAATAAAGCAGAGAACATAAAATTCATTAAAGTAAATAAATTAAAATGGGGATACAAATTTGTGCCTGTGCTGACATTCAGTATTTCTTGTGTTTATTTTGCGGAGTGCCCACTGTACAAGCCTCTGGAGACAGTGTTATGATCTGTGGTTGCCTCAGCTGGTCAGGTTGAGGCTCAGCAATGTAAAATGTAGTTAGCTTATTACCTGAGTGTAGTGAATGACCAGGTTAGGTCAACAATGGACTGTTCTGGATTGTCCCTGATGACAAGGCAATATTCTAACATTGATGCTAAGCTTCATCTGGCCCTAATGGTAAAAGAGTGGTCCACAAAGAAACACAAAGACTCATTGTGACATGTGAATTGGCCACCACAGTATCCTGACCTTAACCCCATTAAACGTGTATGTGCTAAGATGTGCTGAAGTAGTTCAGCTCTACTATTGTCAATACAAGATCTCAACCAAAAATGAATTCAACTCTGGATAGAAATAAACATTGCATCAGGTTGTCAAAACTGTGCTATAGCAGATGCATGCCATGATCAAAGCCAAGGGGGGTCCATTGAAAAATTAGACTGTGCTACCTTTTTTTGGCCAGTCTGTGTGTGTAGAGTGTGGTGCTTTGTTCTGTAGCAGCTAGAACTACTCTGTAAGACCTGCCAGCTGTGATAGATGATTAAAGAGGGAGGATGCTATCTACAGGGTACTGTATCAGCAGGCAGTGCAGGGCACGTTTGTATTGGCCATTACCAAGATGACAGTGATGGTAGTCAGATTGAGGACTGGTGCCTCCGGGCTTGTGTAGTTTTTCTAGCTGCTTTGCTTCATGACTCAGGAGCTGAAGGCTCCCACATTTATAATCACAGCCAAGGTAGTAAAGAGAGGGTGATAAAGTGAGGGAAAGGGAAGGAGACCGAGAAAACAAAGAAAGTGAGAAAGAAAAGGAGAGAAAGAGAAGTGGATGGAGAGAGGGAAGGAGCCAGAAAGAATAAAAAAGACAAGGGAAAGAGAGTGAAAGCTAGACAGAGAGAAACAGAAAGGGTCAGGAGAAAGGATGAGTAAAAGAGAAGACATGGGTCAAAAGAGAGGCACACAGAGATGGATGGAGAGAGAAAAGGAGGGAGAGAGAGATAAGAGAAGAAATAGATGGTGAGATAGTATCAAAGGAAACAGAGGCATAAAAGAATGGATGGAGGGGGAAAGGAAGGAAGAAAAAGGAGCGAGAGAGGAGAGAGAATGTGGGAGGAGCCAGCAGCAGTAGTGTAGAGGGGGAGGGGGGTTTTTGGCCTATGGTGCTGGCAGACCATCTCTCATGTCACAGCTGGAAGGGGAGGAGGAGAGGATAGAGAGAGGGAGGGAGGGATGGAGAGATAGAGGGTTGGGGGAGGGAGCTGGTAATCCACTAGATGAAGCGAGAGAAAGAGAGGCAGGGAGGCAGTGTAAGGGTGACGCCTCATAGCGAGCATCATTTCATTCAACTGTGGAGAGCTCTCTGTCTACCTCTCTCACCCTCTCTCTCATTACTACTCTCACCGTTGTGCTCTTCCAGTGCAGAACTCATAGAGGATGAGATTAGTCTTCATTCCTTCGTCTTAAGAGCATCTCAGGATTCATTTTTTGTTAATTTTTTCCAGCTTAGCAGATCTCTTCCAGGATTGTGGTTCAGACAAGAGGCTCAGGGCAGCCATGTGTGTGTCTGATGGATGGTGAAGTCTGGCCTTTCCGCGACTCCTGCTCTGGATGAGGTGGCTGAGATGCCTCTGCTGCTCTTCCAGTTTCTGAACCTTTAACGTTAAACGCTACAGGAGAGAGCAGAAGGGGGGGAGGGGATCCTACATCCCGCAGAGCGAAAGATCGAGTAAACGAGTCTGCCAAAGAGTAGGAGGAAGAGGAGTGAGCAACCTGTTCCTCTGTGCTATGACCTTAAGCGATGGATATTAACCTGCAGTCTCACCGCTTCTACTTCCCCCAGATCTACTGTGACGCTGGCGCTCAGGTCACTGAGTATAAGATCAGGTAGGTTTGTGTGCTGGCTGCTGGCTGTCCTCTGTGGCTGCTCCGAGGTGTGGAGCGGAATTCTAATTGAGTGGCTTTTATGAAAACGAGGAGGCTGGAGGATGCTTGATTTATGGTTTCCGCCGGAGCTTGCCAGGCTGCGACTAGACCGGCAACACTAGCGCTCTTAACACGATTGAAGCGTACGACTGTGGCTCTTTTGTTCTTCTCGCGTCTCGCTCTGTCTTTCTCGCCTTCCGCCGCTTCTGAAGGTGATTCCTCAGAGGCCTTGTAAAGCTGCATCAGCGTTTTTTCTCCAGCAGGAAGCTGCATGCCTTTAAAAGTTCTCAGGCTGGCTGCTCACAGCTTCTATTTCATAGCGGTGGTGTTGTCTAGGTGTGCTGACTGGGACTGAGCCTGCATCAGCACTTTGCTTTCTGGAGCAGAAGCATTTTTCAAACGTAGGTGGTGTCATTTTCATTGGGTGCTCAGGTGAAAACATTATACCTCAGAAATGACTCAAGGACACTCATTTTTGTGTTTTCCGTAGAGATGACATAATATTAGATTTTCTTTTCCGATGCTGATATTACTGGTGAACATTATGACAGTGTTTATCATTATTGTGGCAAATACAATAACAATACAGTTTTATGACTACACTGCGAATATTGTTAGTACTTCAAGAGCACTGCCCAACTGTGTCATTACAAAGGGAGCGTAATTATGCAAGTGTAATTGGATTTAGTGCAGCACAGTGTATGAAATACTGAAATCAATTTATCAACCCTTGCAAAACTTCAATATCATGCTTTACAAGTCAGTGTTTTACTTTTATCATGCGTCATATCGTGCACACTGAACCAGTCAACCACTACAGCCATATACTTTAATCCGATACTGTTTTCTTTTAATAGCTTTTCAATTATCTTATAATCCTTTATGGATGTCACTTGAGATTGGGGCTATGTATTGGCAATAACCTGCCGATACTATTCATATCATGATACAGGGATTATGGGATATTAAGTGCCATTCTGTAAGCAAAAGAATATAATGGGATGCTGTAAGCAAGACCATATACTACAATGGTTAAACGAACATTAACTAGTCATTTAGAGTTGCCTGTGCTAACCGTATCAGTGCACCCTTATTCTGGAATAAGATACAGATTACACTGAGGGTAGATTACAGCACTGTATCAACAGTGTAGTTGTAGTAGTAGATTTAAATACAACATAAAATGAGCCACTGTCTGCCACCAAACTATAAATCTTATGCCCAAACTATTCATTTAAAGTTTACACTGTGTTTGATATAAATTGATATATTGTCATAAAGTATAATATAGCAGTTCTTAAGTGTATTGATAGTTTCTTACACCCCCTCATTCTCAAACTACTGAAGGTTCATTCACAAAGCACCTTTCTCAAACACTCGGTTCACCACAGGATTGTAACAGGATTAGATTACCTTGAAATCTGATTCAGGGCTTTCTGCTGATATCTGCCCGATACTGGCGCTCTGTGATATCGATATGGATTCTGTAAACATTTCATGAAGAATGGACCAGAGCAAATGCAATTACTTGGTATAAATCCATTTTGCTGCTGCTTTGCTAAAAGCTCTGCTGTCTTGCAGGAAACGAGAGAGGTGAAGTTAAACCGTAGTGCTTTGTCTTTGTGGAACCCAGTGGAACTGGAATCAGGACTGGTGTTTTCTAAAGTCCTGCCCTTCTGAAAGCCTACTTGACTTTCGTAGCCAACCTTATCGCTCCATAACTCCTACTCATCCCTCGTTTCAGATTTCATCTTGTCCTGTAATCTCTTGTCTCTCAGCAGGACCCGTCCATTTTTTCTCCCAATCAGGCGATTAGAGCCGATTTAAAGACACAGGCTGTGTTTTTGGTCCTAGTCAGGTTTCACTGCTGTGATGGCTCGCTCCTTCATACTGGGCCATAGAAGAAAAAATGAACTCATGCCCGACCACCGGATTTAGAGTTTGGCGTGGTTGCTTGTGTGTTCCTCCAGAATGTGTTTGATTCGGCTCCACTATGTGTTTTTTCTGGTTTGGGAGATAATCGTTGCGTGTCTGTTTGACTTGGACGTAGAGCCGTTGGTTGTTCCTGCAGAGTGAGGATTGCATTGCCGGCTCCAAATACACGTCCTCTCATGCAGGAATGAGGGCCAGGGAGAGGAGAGAAGGGATTATTTTTCTGGATCTAGAGGGATATTTCAGATATTGCTTTTAGTTTCGCTCCATATTTCTCCAGCCTACCCTCACACAGACCTGTTGAAGAAGAAGCGATTAGGAAATTTGATAGCTCCAAAAGGTGCCAGCTGGGGATTCAGATTTTTGAATTGTTGTTGTCAAAAACACATTTTTTTCCAATCATGCTTGCAAACTGCCTCTGTTCTGGCCAAGCCTTGATAGGTGAACAACAACAGCTCACTCAGTAGTTGTTTTAACAGGGAAACTGGCGAGTACATGCTGAGTGTGGTGGGGCTGTGGGGTTTGTGGTGTGGATTTGCTGGCTGTTTCCACCGCTCTGGGGCTCGGTGTGCTGGTGCTTTTGAAACGATTATGCTGATCAGCTGGAATGAGCGGAACAGAAAGACCACAGCATCAGAACGAGGCTACTGATAGACATGCTGGCATACTGTATGATCAATGATGAGCTTGTTAGTGCAGAGGGAAGGAGCGGTGAAACAGAGAGAGGCTAGGAGATGGGTGAAAGATAGAATGGGTGAATGAGGCAGGCAGGTAAAGGCGAAAGAAGAAGTGGGGAACCCTCAGGGCCTTTTAGGCCACCAGAGAAGGCCAAACGGTTTCTGCGAATAAACGTAGTGGTTCTCTTATTTAGTTTTATACTGAAGTTAGGTTTATACTGAAGGCCCAACATGTCAGATTAGCCACCAGTGTAATTAGGGACTGAAAGCAAAAATAATCGCTTGATCGCGTTTTGTTTTCAGTGGTTGGGGCCTATTTTGTGAGAATGAAACACCTCTCCAGGCCTCTGGAAGTCCTGGCTGTATGTATGAGGGCCAGTTTGAACAGTGCATTTAAATGAGTTTATCAGTAGAAAATGGATAACAGTGGCTGGCAGTAGCTTCATGTCAGGGGTCTTTACAGAAAGAGTCACTGTAAAGCTGCTGCATAGAATAATATATGTTAAGATTTCTGTTGCAAGCTTCAAACTTACAACCTTTAAATGTCTGTATTTAATTTGCAACAGGCCAAAAATGTCCGTTTTCCTATCAGTTTAACATAAACCCTACTGAGGATCTACCATAGAGGTTTTTTATTTTGTAGATGTTAACTCTCGGAGGGCACGTTTTTTGAACAGTGTATCAGTTACAAGTTCTTCATTTTCCACTGCAGATGTGGATGTAGATGCTGCATGTAGCTGCGGTAATGTGAAGGAGACTAATTTTGTTCAGAGGAAGCTGATGGCAGCAAGATAAAAGACTGCTAAGGAAACAGGAGAGTGTGGGAATTCAAATGAAGAAGTGATTCTGTCACCTTTTGGTGTCGCCTTTAACTGGCTTGAAACATTGACAGATACCAGAAATAGTACTAAAAACTGTACGTAGAGTTGAGATAATTTGAGACAGGACCATGCAGAAGAAAAGTGACTATAGGCGTGATTTGCCACTGAGTACATATAGGAGGAGCTTTAGGATAGTTCACTGAATCATAAGGCATTACACTGAATTGACATTGATTGATGTGATAGAGTATATATAAAGTGAAACATATGACATCAATAAAATCGCCGTAAGTAAAGTGATAGACAAGGAGGTTTTGGTGTGCTGTATTTCATTGATATGAATTATATGCATATATAAAGTAAGTAAATGTAATCGCTTTTTTCTTTTACTGTGGAAGAGACATAAAATGCAAATTAAAGTAAAAGGGATGGAAGAAAAAGACTGAAAGAGATATGAACGAGAGAGAGATCGTTTTAGATTTGTATGAATATGAAAAAGCTACTATACATTGAGGTTTGATTGGATTAGAACTGGAAATGTGCATGTATCCCATATAGACAGAAGTGGATGCTACAGAAAAGCCTTTGTGCTTACAGAAAGGATTCAGGATACCATGGAGACATGGTGCTCCCCGCTATCCCATAATACAATTGGACAAGACGCCATGGCAACCACACCACAGGAGATCACTCGGTATATCCTGTCGGCTCTGGTAGCGAAAGGCAGCGAGACCAAACGTAACCTTTTTTGATGTGTGTGATCATGTGTGTGCTCGTGTTTGCCTTTCTGCAAATGAAGAAGAGCCATCAGCTGTGCTGGGTTTACTCCCAGCAGACCAGACAAAACAGTTTGGTCTCTATGTATACATAAAAGACATGGGGAATGAGTCAAAACGGGAGAAGCCCACATTTCTGTTCCTCATGCCTGTAGGTGTCCTGACAAAATAAGGCCAGAGTGAAACCGCAGGGCGAAGCAGACTGAAAGCTTGCATGTTTTCTGGGTATTTAAACCCCGATGGCAAAATCGTTCCACCTAAAAGACTTTAAGACAGGAAGTACGAGATTAGCTGCTGCTCAAATATTTCTTTGCTTACAGGGAACTGCAAACAAACGTCTTTCTTTCATTCCCATTCTTCAGGTATGTCTCTGATATTACATGAGATTTGCTGTCTCTTAGACGAAGGCTTTCTGAGCTATGTATGTCTGTAGCTGTAGATTCCACAGTTTTCTTTCTGGAAAATAGGGCTAAATATTAATTACATGCTGGTGATTCCTAGTGGTGACTCTCCAACAGAATACAGGCTCCATACTCTACACACACGGCCTGGCACACTCTAATATTTTGTTGGACCCCTTGTAGTATGCATTTGCTGTGGGACTGTTTCAACAACCTTCTGCAACATGTTTTTCCATCCGGAGATGCATTCATCCAGCACTTTCATCCAGCATTCATCCAACAAGTTGATTCCCTTGGCATACCGTGCTGGAATATGGCTGTGCCATCAGGGAAGAACAATGCATTGATTAGATAACGTGGAAAGTCAGTACATTCAGGTGGTCAGCAGACTTTACTTAGTGCCACATAACATTGCTGAGCCTTGACCTGACCAACTGAAGCAACCTCAGATCATAACACTGCCTCCAGAGGCTTATACAGTGGGCACTGTGCAGGCATGTGCACTGCATAGTGTCAACTTGTGCATTTCTCTTTTTACCCTGAAGCATGAGTCGCTCTGGAGTAGGGTAAATCTGGACTGGTCAGACCCCTTGACCTTTTTCCATTGCTCTAGAGTCCAGGCTTTATGTTCACCTGGAAATTGAAGATTTTTTACTGATTAGCCTTACTAATAAGTGTCGGTTCAGTCACACGTGTGGAACTAATCTGCTGTATCTGTTTTCAGTCTTTATGCTTTCAGTGTTTATATAACAGTATATACAGGCTGTTGTTTACAGATGCCAGTTTGTATATATATATATATATATAAAATACTGTATAATATAAATGCTATATGTGAACTCATATATCTTCTTACTCATTTGCTTAGCTGTGTGCCATTTTCCGCCTTCTTTACCCTGGTGATCTACAATGTTTCTGTCTGCTGGCATGCAGTTAATTTCTTATTTCCATATTGTGTAATCCCTGAGATTATGGCCCTGGAGATTTTTTAAAATGGAAATATTATTTGGGAATTGTCTGTTTGAGCTTTGGTGGGGGAGGGTACTGTTTCCGGAGTCAGTATTCAAATGCTGAAGGTCAGTGCTGTTAACCTATCAGCTCTTGTAGAGTTAATACAATGAAGTCAAATAATGCTACAGGGCACAGAGAGTCGAGCGCAAGACAATAGGTACAAGGATTCCTGCTGGTCATCCATTCTTGTTTATTTAAGCTGCATCCAAAGTCATAATTTTATATGCTGTAATATATAAGGCTTGGAGAAGAATGTCAGTGTATGAAATAATGTAACTTAAAATAAATAAATAAATAAATAATAATAATAATAATAATAGTCATGAATGAATAAACTTGATCAGGGGTGTTTTTGCATTGTGCAGCACTTTTATACTCTGCACCACCAGTATACTGTTGTGTCATATACATTGCCACCAATATACTGTTGTGTTTCCAGCTGTGAGTAGACAAGCTAGAGGTATTCAGAATGCTCCTGCGTTTGTGGGCTAAAAGCACATAAAGAGCTTTAACACTGCATGCATTATTTGATTGTAGTGTGAAGGTATTGAAGCCATGTTGGTTACTACAGCATCACAAAGCTCATTCATCCTTTTTCTGTCCGGCTTTTTTTCTGGGCCAGGCGCATATTCCACTCCAGTTGTCATGCCAACAGATTAGGGTGTTCTTGCAGTCTATGCAGTGAACTGAGTAAGCACGAGGATGCCTCAGAGATTCCAGGCTTCAGTGCACGCGAGCACACATACACATTAATGCACAGACACCCGCTTGCAGGTAAAATACTCATTAGCAGGAAGAAGTGTCAGACACAGCAGTACTTTCCCTTTATACCCTGTGCACTGCTGTCCTTCATGCCTCCGTTGATTAGGCATGGCTGTTATCAGTAAAATAAGGTCACACTGAAAGTTAGTCTGCCAGCTGCAAACATACACCATATGTCTTATAGACATATTGCAGACAGTTTAAGAAATTCGTATAGCGACTTTTCTGGTCAGTACTGTGACTGCGATTTAAATTGTAGTTAATTTATGAGAACTGAAGTCCAGACCTGTTATTTCGTCAGTAAGACCAGAGCATCCTCTTTCTCAGTTAGCTGAGGTTAATGATGTCCCCACATATCATTGTTTGGCTGCCTCTGGTTGGTCTACACATCTACAGGATTCCCTAAGACACGGTTTTGATGAAATAGCGATTCAGCTTTCTTCCCGAATGCTGTACACTAAATGTTGGAACGTTGCTGTAAGGATTTGATTGCATTCTGCCACAAGAATTAGCAAGGGAGGTACTGTTGTTGCACCAGTCTGACTGATCTATTTTTTTCCTATGGATAAGAATTTAGAACCATATGTGTTCACACACAGATCAATTTCACTTCTCCATTTAACCCATACAGTGAAATGCACACACAGGGGGTGGTGAGCACACTTGCCCAGGGTGGTGGGTAGCCCTATCGTATGGTGCCTGGGGAGTAGGGGGTTAGGTGCCTTGTTTAAGGGCACGTTGTGTCCTGTCAGTTAAAGGGATCGAACCAATGTCGTTCCAGTCACAAGCCTGGTTCTCTAACCTCTAGTCCATGACTGCCCAATTAAGACTCGGGTCTTTTTTTGCCAGGAAGACGAGACGACTTGATTATCTTCTTTTCTAGCTTGAGGCTATATCCTTAAATGTAATGAGTTATCCCGCCAGTAGGCTGTTGCCCTGTATGGCACTACTTACTTGGCATTTGCAGTGATAACCTGCAGTTTAAGCTAATCAAACCTTAAGTTCTGACAAATTTTATGCAGCGCTTGGACTCATAAGTAGATCTGGCTAAAGAAGAAGCAGACTGCACTCGGGTGAGGAAACACAGCTTTATCGAGGGCAATTCAGAAATCATTTCACGGTCTCTCCCTTGGAGAACATCCTTTCAGACTGTAAATTATTTCACAGACAGCCTAAACGACTGCACTTTTATTTCTGCCGTCAAGACATTTGAATGCCCTCCATTTTCAGCGCAGAGAGCTTTTTCTTCCTCTGCCACCAAACCTCAAGTGCACAGCCGAGCAAGCTGCTTATGTAACACTCACCCCAAAAAAGCCTGACTCATAATTTGTAACTGCTCAATTCTTCGAATTGGAAGGCAGCTGTTTTCCTTGGCAGTAGAAGCTGACACTCATCTGAAACCCTAAAACCTTTTTAAAGGCCTAGCTATATTTAAAGGCTCAAACACTCTCTAACTGCATCTAAATTTGTCTGCTCGAGGTTCTGCTGAGATCAGCTCTGCGCTCACTACCTTTGTGTTGAGCTGCCCTGAATATCTGAATATAACTTGAGTTTGTGCTTTCTCTGGAAGAGATCTGAGAATGAAAAAAGTACTCTGGGCTTTCTCTAGAAGAGCTACGTGAATGAGAACAGGACTTTGTTCTTTTTCTGGAGGAGATACATGAATGAGAACAGCACTCTGTGCGTGCTCTAGAAGAGATTCGTGAATGAGAACAGCACTCTGTGCGTGCTCTGGAAGAGATATGAGAATGAGAACAGCTCTCTGTGCATGCTCTGGAAGAGATACGAGAATGAGAACAGCACTCCGTGCGTGCTCTGGAAGAGATACGAGAATGAGAACAGCACTCCGTGCTTTCTCTAGAAGAGATTCGTGAATGAGAACAGTACTCCGTGCGTGCTCTAGAAGAGATTCGTGAATGAGAACAGCGGCAGCTCTAGAAGAGAGACAGTGCATGCTCTGGAAGAGATACGAGAATGAGAACAGCACTCCGTGCTTTCTCTAGAAGAGATTCGTGAATGAGAACAGTACTCCGTGCGTGCTCTAAAAGAGATTCGTGAATGAGAACAGCACTCCGTGCGTGCTCTGGAAGAGATACGAGAATGAGAACAGCACTCCGTGCTTTCTCTAGAAGAGATTCGTGAATGAGAACAGTACTCCGTGCATGCTCTGGAAGAGATACGTGAATGAGAACAGCACTCCGTGCGTGCTCTGGAAGAGATACGAGAATGAGAACAGCACTCTGTGCGTGCTCTGGAAGAGATACGAGAATGAGAACAGCACTCTGTGCGTGCTCTGGAAGAGATACGAGAATGAGAACAGCACTCCGTGCTTTCTCTAGAAGAGATTCGTGAATGAGAACAGTATTCCGTGCATGCTCTAGAAGAGATACGTGAATGAGAACAGCACTCTGTGCGTGCTCTGGAAGAGATACGTGAATGAGAATGGCATTATTTAATGAACTTGTCACCGACTGACACAGCACTCTATAATTAGACTGTTAATGTGTGTGAAGTGATTTGTCATCCTGGCCTGGCCTGAAACACACGTTTTGGCAACTGCAGGATGGTTCATAGACCAAACAGTCTGAGGATGCTCTTTGAAGTCTTGGTTTTGCATCTTTTAGCCAACTCTCTCCATCAGGCAGCATGTGTGTGTGTGTGACTCGTTGCAGGGGCATTTATAATAGTTTGTGGAAAGGCTGACATTGTGGGGACCTTTCACCGAAGGATGTCCAAAAGGACTTTTTTTCAGATGAAAATGGTTGAATGGATCCCAAAACAACTGGATGGTTCTTACAAAGATGTGTTTGTTTATTTATTATTTTTAATTAACTATCTATTCATTTATTTATTTATTTTGTTTGTTTGTTCGTTCATTAGTTTTACTTCCTCTTTTCTGACTGTTGGGTGTTTTATTTACATTTGAATTATTTTATTGGTATGGCCCTCGCTATTTATTTATTTATTTAAGGTTAATGGTTTTGTTATTTCATGTTTGAATGGCCCCTGTAATGATTTGTAATTTTTGTTTTTATTTTGTTACATTTTATTTAATAATTAAATAAAATAAGCCCCTGTTTGCTTATTTTATTTAATTATTTATTTAGAATGGTCTCCACAACATGTTATTATTAAAATAATTGTTTCACAAAATTGGTTTAGTCAGTTTAGACAGATGATGTAACCCCGAGGTCATGTCTGTTGTATAGGAAATGTACTGCGGAATATCCATATTGGACTGTCCTCCTTTTGGGCTTTATTATCTGGCTAGCTGAGAGATCTGGCTTTGTAAAATTCCTGTCATACTTGGCCGCATGTGTGGATGAAATGTGCCATGTCCTGAGTGGTGGATTTGCTGTCCCTGGAGATTGTGGGTTGATTGCTGTGTCTCCACGGGGAGCAGAATTTTGGTGGCTCTGCATCAGATGTTTATCCCCAATTGAGATTTAACGCGCTGGTGTGGGTGTTTACACACTCGCCAGATGTGATAACTCTTTTCCCCGCATGGCAGTGAGTGTCTAAATTAAATAAATTCATATTTAACTGCATTTTAAGCTTCACAGTCTGTTCAGATACACCTTTCTTGACCATCCATCTTTCGTGTTTATTAGTTAATGTACATGTATTTTAAGCAATAATTAATTTTTCACATCCACTTACACAAGATTGGTCCCCTGCTGTGTTGACCTCAAACATGACCTCTGCAGTTTGCACAAAAGAGGTCAAATTACATAGAGCACAGTAAATTGAAATATCTCACAGGATGTCAGGGATGATGTCATGATCAATAAGACTGACTGTGGTGTGTTGGCTTCATTTTCTCACTGCATTAATTACATGCTATTAAATCTAAGTGGACAGGCTCTGGCACTCATACAGATAATGCGCTTGAAAACAGGCTCACCCTGTAAAAGCTTTCATTGTAGGACACTGACTGCATCAACCCACTAAACATAGCCTTTCTGTGTATCATATGCGTCAACCTATCCCAATGAGTCATCACTTTCTGAGATGTTTGAGTTGATCAATCTGTGTTTTCATTAACAGAGAACTGACATTATGTGTGTGTGTGTGTGTGTGTGTGTGTAAAGCATATCCCAGCGTTCTGCTCTGGGCTAAATTCAACATTGTGCACATGGCTAAAGCACACTGAGGCACTCCGTACACAGAACTGTTCGGCTGACTCCATACCGCAACTCCGTTCAGGGCTGTGTAGTAGCTCGCAGTGAGAAGAGATGCTCCCTGACAACGCTGTCTCATCTGTTTGTGTGTTCGTGGCTCTATGGCTGCGTCATCCCCTCGGCCCACTCGCCTCACTGAGCCGTGCTTTAATTCTCTTAAGCTGACTCTGAGGCCGGAGCTCTTAACAGCTAATAGTGAAGCAGAATTAGGCAGCCTATGTGTAATTCACCGCTGTGAGATCATTAGCTGATGGTGGTGGAGGCGCTGACGGAGCTTTGTCTGCTTATCTAACAGTCAAAAACTCCACAGCAGGAGAGCAGACGCTGCACTGAAATTATAAAACAATCTACGAATGAATGTTATAAAATCTGATATTGTGTTTGTGATTTTACAGGGGAATTACACACTCTAAGATCTCTACATAATTAAATAACCACAAGCTGAATAAGTGATGGTTTCAGAGTGAAATGATCCGTTACACAGAAAATTGCAGAGACTTGCTCACAATGGTGGAGATAGAAGCCAGATGTCAGAAGCATTTACTGGTTCTCCAAGTTACTTCTCACAAAACTATTACATTAATTGGTTTTGACTGGGCTGCCTGGTTTTTGAGACATTGATTTGTGAAGTTTTGGCCTGAAATGCATTAGTGGCGCCCCTCACAGTGTTACATTTACACTTACTGTGGATTTGACATGTTTTCTAATTTTGTATGGTTTTATTATTCCTGGTCTGAATGGACCTTAATCACTCCTGCGAAGAAATTTCAGTTTAAGCACGCGTCATGAATCTGCTGTAGACATAGGACCTTTCTCAAGAACAATTTTACGGAAATACTGAATGTGGTCCAATGCCCAGTGTAATCTCTTTCATTATTATTTATTATGGATTATTAATTATATTAACTTTATCTGTGAGTGCTGGTCAAATGAGGAATGCTTTTGTTTATTTTGCACAATTGCTGCTTATTTAATACAAATAAAATGTCTAATAAAAATCCAGTTCTATTAACTTCTGTTTAAGGTTAAGAAGGTTTGTGACCCTCTCCTGTTGTTCTGACAGCATCAGTATGTGTATAATTTTGCTGTTATGTGGATATATGTGTATAGTTTTCAGATACAGAAAGTGATATATAAATAAGAGCTCTGATAATGATGTGATGTGGCGCTGTGCGCGCCGTATGTGACAGGACAAATGAGATGAAAACAGAGTGTGATTATCGTGATGTGCTCAGTCAGCTGTGATGGAGAGAGGGTAAGAGAGAGAGAGAAAGAGAGAGAGAGAGAGAGAGAGAGAGGGTGATAGAGAAAGGGAGAGAGGGAGATGCAGATGCTTCCAGAGTGTTTAAGTGAACACTGACCTCACTAAATGCATAGAAACACATGTACACACAAACAAGCCTAACTAAACCTGTCTCAGTCACCTGACCCAACACCAAACCCTGTCTGTTGGACAACTGCAGAACATGGTAGCACACCCATGCACAAAAGCTGCACCCTCGGTATGTTTCAGAACATGATCCAGACCTCTCTACTCTCATACAACACCAACTCCAGAACACCATGCTGTCTGCCAGGGCATTTACTTTGCTCAGTGTACAGTTACTGACAAATTCATGGAATTTCATTAGACTGTGCCCGACACATTTCCCTGCTCAAACCCTCCTGCGCTAACTCAGAACTTAATGAGCTGCTTTGTTGGGTTAGACAGAAAAACATGCAGGACCTCTGAGAGACTGTCAGGCAGTACATCCAGAGGTTTAAACAACTGCAGTGTAAATAAATAGCATCATTGGAAATGAAATTGTAATATTTCTGTTTTTGAAATTGTTGTACGCTTAACATGCTTCATTAAAAAGGCAGTGCAACTTCATTGCTGGATTAGTGTTTGTAACATTGCCAAGAGCTTCAGTCATCATCATCTTCCATTCATGGCCTACCTGTTCTTAAATGATCCGGACCTGTGCAGGACCTTCAACAATGATTGACAAGGTATTAGAAAACATTCCAAAACGTTTTTGGAAAATAGGAAAGTAGTCATGTAGAGATTATTTGCAGTTGTTTTTCCACACCAGTTTTGTAAATGGACTTCAGGGGAAAATATAAATATGAGAGAATTGCAGTATGTGTAGCATACAGCCTACATTACACTTTTACTTTTATAAAACAGCTTAGCAAGTTGAAAGGAAACAGAAGTCTGTAGCAAAGAGATGGCTCCTAGTGTTATTTCATATATATGATTTTGATATTGGCACCAAGCATGTGGTGAACATGTGGTGAGGTCAGCAATTCTTCAGTAGTTATACACAGGAACCAGACATATGGGGCATAGCAGTATTGCAATATCCAGAAGTCAGATTGGAGTCCACTATATGATGATGCAGACTGCTCTGTAACCTCTGCCCTGAGTAAAAGGGTTCACACCGACGTGAAATACTTCAGACAGTCGCTCTCCTTTCTACCATCAGTAGAATGAACACTGCAGAGTGAGTAGACTACTTCTGAGAGTGCTGCATGGACAACCATGTTCTAGGTTTGGTGGAGGTGGGGGTTGGAAGAACAGGAAGAGAGAAGAAGGGATGGTAGAGAGCGGAGAGGAGATGTGTGCATTGACATTAACATCAGGCCAGCTGAATTATCCATGAGAGGTGCAGGCAGGCGGCGGGGCCAAAGCAGCTTTAGAGGCAGCTCGTGATCTTCAGGGGGACTGACAGACTGCCTGCTGGCTACAGTCGCACTGCTCCCAACTGTGTGTGTGTGTGTGTGCGTGCGTGCATGGGTGCATGTGTGTGTGCGTGTGCGTGGGTGCGTGTGTGTGTGTGTATGTGTGTGTGTGTGTGTGCGGTGTGTGTGTGTGTGTGTGTGTATGTGTGTATGTGTGCGGTGTGTGTGCGTGCGTGCATGGGTGCATGTGTGTGTGCGTGTGCGTGGGTGCGTGTGTGTGTGTGTATGTGTGTATGTGTGCGGTGTGTGTGCGTGCGTACATGGGTGCATGTGTGTGTGCGTGTGCGTGGGTGCGTGTGTGTGTGTGTGTGTGTGTGTGTGTGTTTGTACATCATGCACACTTTGGGGGTTTAAAAACGACCCCAGTTGTTATAAATCATAATACATATTTAATCTAAATTGACTTTATTGGTTAATTAAGATGTCAGTTAAAACATACGACAATATATCAGCTACTAATCTAATAGCAGTCATGTACAGTAACCAGGTGGGGGGAGAAGCCCAGGCTTTTACAGGGAGAGTCACAGATCTGAAAAGAAGAAGCCTCAGCTGGCAAACGAAGGTGAGATCTGAGTGCTGGTACAGACAGAACTGTGCTGTGTTCAGTAACTCGAGCATACTTGTGAAGATTCTTCACTGAGTGTGTGTGAGTGTGTGTGTGTGTGTGTGTGTGAGTGTGTGTGCGTGTGTGTGTGAGAGAGAGAGAGACTGATGAGCTCTGCATTCCTCACACACACACCATCTCTCTCTTTATTTAGTCTTCTGTCAGTGCGCTTCCCAAACTGTGATTTATTCATATCTCAGAGCGCCGGTTAATTTTTCAGAGAGAGTGGAGCAATGTTCACTGCACTGAGAGAGAGAGCGAGAGAGAGAGAGAGAGAGAGAGAGAGAGAGAGAGAGAGAGAGAGAGAGAGAGAGAGAGAGAGAGAGAGAGAGAGAGAGAGAAGCCGAGAGAGGAGCGGAGAGAGAGAGAGAGAGAGAGAGAGGTGGGAGAGAGAGAGAGGAGGAGAGGTGGAAGAGAGAGAGAGAAAGAGAGAGGGAGGGGGAGAGAGAGAGAGATGGAGAGAGAGAGGGGGAGAGAGAGAGAGAGAGAGAGAAGACAAGAAAGAGAGAAAGAGAGAGAGAGAGAGAGAGAGAGGTGGAGAGGACGAAAGAGAGAAAGAGAGAGAGAGAGAGAGGCGGAGAGAGAGAGAGAGAGAGAGAGAGAGAGAGAGAGAGAGGGAGAGAGAGAGAGAGAGGGAGAGAGAGAGAGAGAGAGAGAGAGAGAGAGAGAGAGAGAGAGAGAGAGAGAGAGAGAGAGAGAGAGAGAGAGAGAGAGAGAGGGAGAGAGAGAGAGAGGGAGAAAGAGCGAGAGAGAGAGAGAGAGAGAAAGAGCGAGAGAGAGAGAGAGAGAGAGAGAGAGAGAGAGAGAGAGAGAGAGAGAGAGAGAGAGAGAGAGAGAGAGAGAGAGAGAGAGAGAGAGAGAGATTTTATCTGTGTTTGTATGTAGGTTACTTTGTGTGTCTGCTGTAGACCTGCAGGGAAAACAACCATCTCTCTCTCTCTCTGTCTATCTCACTCTGTCTCTCTTTTTTACTCACTCTCTTTTTTCTCTCTTTCTCTATTTCTCTTTCCCTCACTCTTTTTTCTCTCTGTCTCTATTTTTCTTTCCCTCACTCTTTTTTCTCTCTGTCTCTATTTCTCTTTCCCTCACTCTTTTTTCTCTCTTTCTATTTCTCATTCATTTTCTCTTTCTTTCTCCCTCTCTAGCTATTTTTTTCTTTTTGTCTCTCATCTCCTGATTTCGTACTTCTTTTTCCCCATCTTTTTTCTTTCTTGGTGTTTTATATTAATTATTGTTTTCCATCTCATGATCTTCCTCTTTCTATTTTTTTATCAGTATATCAGTAGTCTCTCTTTTTTTTCGTTTTTCTTTCTGTTTTCTCTCAGTTCTTCTTGCCGTTTCTATTGCCATCTAATTGTTTCTTACCCTCTCTCTCTATAATGAACGTCTTTCTCTCCATCCCCCTTTCTCTCGTTTTTCCTCTCATGTATCTTTTAATTTTTTTCTTTCTCTATCTCTCCCTCTCTGTCTCTTTCTTTCTCCAATTTTTTTTTTTTCTTTAATCTGTATCTGTCTCTCTCATTCTGTTCCTCTCCTTCCCACTCTCGGTGTTCTCTCAACCCCCCACCCGACCGGGCCCTGGCTGATGCTGTTTCCCTCTGAACGTGTCGAGTGAGTGTGTGGAGGTAAATTAAGCAGCTCAGTGTTTCAGCACTGGGTGATTTAAGGGCTGTTAGAAGGAGCTGCTAATGTACTGTGAGTGTTGCGTTAGTCTCTCAGCTTCAGATGTGGTTATTTATAATCAGAGGCTGTCTGGAGCCAAAACTCACCATACAGAGTACAAAAACACATAAGTGTAGAGTTTCCATTCTTTGGTTCTCTCAGAAGAACAGGGGTGTGTTTCAGTCAGAGTATGCTTTCTAGCATGTGTACTGGAACAGGAACCATCTAGAACCAGATACAGCTGATCATGCACAGCGCTTCCATAGTTAATAGCCCTTTAAGCTGACTGTGCATGGTGTGGAGTTTATGCCTCTAATCTTCTGGGAAGAGTTTGCACTAGATGTTTGAACATTGCTGTGAGGATTTGTTTGCATTTAGTTACAAAATCATTAGTGAGGTTATGTACTGATGTCGGAAGATTAGTTTTGAATCACGCCAGGTCATCCCAGAGGTACCAGATAGAGATCGATCATTCCTGAAATGAAAGAGTTCCACTGCTCCACAGTGTAGTGCTGGGGTTTTACGCTCACGTCCGGCTCCTCCAGAGCATGGCTTTCTATTGTCAGGTCTTCTTACAGAGATTTGTTTACGCAGTGTGCCTGCTGACTGCACCCTAAAGTAGCCAAATTCATGAATCAGAAGGGCGTCTGGATACTTTTGGCAGTGTGAGGTGCCATATCTGCTTGATGAATCTACCCATACAGGCTGCTGTGTCGTAGTAGCAGTGTATAAATCATTAAAGCGCTTCTAAAAATGATCTCGCCCCAGAGCTGTACTCGCTTTCAGCAAACCCTGCAATTTGTTTGCCAGCAGCCGTGACTGGGGGTCATGAGTGTGTTCTTCTCGGCTGTGGAGCGCTGCTGCAGTCACTGTGGCAGCCTCTCTCTGTAGTGTAACTAAAATGCAGGAATGTATGAATGCATTGATCTCAGTTTCTCACGGATCCAGTGTCGAGTCTCATGATGCCGTGTGGTGATCAATACCAACAGCATGGTTTCTCGTTTTGTAGCCCGTTTCTAAATGTAGATACTTCAGTTTAACATCTGTATACAGCACAACTGGAATAGCTTAAGATCTTTCTTTCTTTCTCTCTTGTTTTCTCTGTTTTTTGACTGTCTCTCTCCCTCATCACTCTTTCTCCTTTCACAATCTGTGTCTCTTTCTTTCTTTTCTTCTTTCTGTCTTTCTTTCTGGGTACCATAGGTATTATTTCTTACTTATTACCATGTGATGTATCAGATCTCCTCTCCTCTCCTCTCCTCTCTTCTCCTCTCCTCTCCTCTCCTCTCCTCTCCTCTCCTCTCCTCTCCTCTCTTCTCCTCTCCTCTCCTCTCCTCTCCTCTCCTCTCCTCTCCTCTCCTCTCCTCTCCTCTCCTCTCCTCTCCTCTCCTCTCTCCTCCTGTGTGACTGTTTCTCTCTGTGTCAGCCCCTTTTGGCTTCAGTAGCCTTGGGGTCCACTCTTACTTTAGCTCTGCACAGATGGGGCCTGTTTGTTTTTCTCATTTCAGTGGAAAACTCATATCAGTACCCATCCCCCTCATTTCTTCTACACTCGCTCTCTCTTCTTCTTTTTTCTTTCTCCACGCGTCTTTAGTTTTCTTTCTTTCTTTCTTTCTTTCTTTCTTTCTTTCTTTTTTTCTGTCCCTTACATTCTCTTCCCCTCAGCACTCTTTCTCTTTTTCTTATATCCCTTTCTTTCTCCCCTGTCCCTCTATATATCTCTGTTTTTCTCCCTCTCTTCCTCATTCCTCTCTCTTTCTCTGTTTCTCTGTTTCTGTTTTTCCACCTTTCTGTTTTTTCTTTCATTTCTCTTTCTACTCTTTTTTTTTTGCTTTCACTCTCTGAGCCTCTATCTCTCCCTCTCTTCCCAGCTTTCGCCCTCTGTCACTCTCATTCCTCCCTATCTGAATGTTTTCCGCTTTTCTCCCGAACGCTCTTTAAAACCTCAGGCATGCAGTTTCTCTCTGTTTAGTTTGGTCCTCCTTGGTCTGACTTTGTTGATCTTGGCTGACATCAGTAAAGAGCAGGACGGAAACAGATTCCATGTTTTATGATGTTCTTATACAGCTATCAGACGCTTTGTGGAAGCGGGCTCTGACCAGCTTTGTTTTTATTGTGTCTGTTTCAGTGAGCAGAGCATTTGCCAGGCCCGTGCCTCGGTGATGGTCTACGATGACACCAGCAAAAAATGGGTGCCAATCAAACCAGGCCAACAAGGCTTCAGCCGCATCAACATCTACCACAACACTGCCAACAACACCTTCCGCGTGGTGGGGGTTAAACTGCAGGACCAGCAGGTATAGTTTAAAGCTAATTTACTGCAGTTTCATTGGGCTTGTCCCAAATTGCACCCTGCGGTTCTGTTCCACATCAGCAGTGTGGTGTCAGCAGTGTGCAGATTCATAGGACAGAAATCCAGCATGCATTTAGGTCAGACTCATAGGATGTATGTACAGTAACTGGTGGACTTTTCCAGTGGTTGCTCTAAGGGCATATAGAGGACATTATTGCATACACATACAAGTGCAAAGCTGTTATTGGGGAATGGATGTAACATAAGTCAGCATGGCTAAAAGGTCCTGCCAGAACGTAAAGTACCAACATCCCCTTCACAACCAGGAAGAATAGATTTCTCTACATTGTCCTCCATTTTTTTACTCTGTTGTCATATGTTAATTTTAGTGGGTGTGTATATTAATGAGCCAAGACTGTTACATTTAGGATTTGGAAATAGAATTGTTGATACTGCCCTCTTTTGTAAATGTGGGGTTTGTAATTGTAGGAGGAGCAAAAGTATTTAAGGTTCATGGTACATCAGTTCTGTGTACCAAGCTCTTTTTATTCAGTTCAGTTTTCCATTCTATGGCATCTTTAACAAGTTGTCCCGAGACATGTGTTGCAGTTGCTAGATCATATCTGGCCCCATAAGACTAATGAGGCCCTGAACTCTCTCATTTAGACCATCTCAGAAAGTGTATGGACATGTAGTGGAATAGGGGCTGCTGTACTGCCAGACTACTGCCAGTCACTGATAGTTTGATCTTGACTCCTTTCTCAGGTTGTCATTAACTACTCCATCGTAAAGGGGTTAAAGTACAATCAGGCGACTCCTAATCTAGGCCATCCATGCACTGAAAACAAATAAAGAATTATTGAGCACAATTAAAAGCCCTGTCAGCAGTTTTGTTTTAGCATACATGAATTTATTGTTTCTGGGAGATTTGGTAATAGATAGAGAAAAGCAGGCAGGATAAATCAAATAAGACACAGCAACAGCCCCTGAGGACAATCCATGCTCATGCACATACACTACACATGCATTAAATCCACCACTAGCCTTACGTAACCCGTCTGACCTCTGCAGAGTTGTACCATCTATACACCTCTTTGTCTGTTGAACTTAAAAAACACAGAGAGACAAGAATTTCCAAAAATCAAAACTGTTAAGAGGAAAAAACCTTCATGACAGAAGGGGGTCTGACTTTGTTGTAAGACGTAGTGTTAGATAAAGAATTAGACTGCTTCTGCTTGCTGGAGTGGACTGTTTTTAAACTCATGTAATATGGGTAATGAGATAAGTATTTGGAGACCGACAGACGGTCTGAGGCAGCTGGTGACAGGGGCTGGGCTGGCGGATTAAACCCTCTACTCCAATAAAACCCTTTACTGAAGGCTTCAGATATACCACAGCAAATCGTGACCCAGTCATTTATCCCTGCACACTGTGTCTAAACCTACAGCCTGTGGTCTCATAAGCAAAAGCCATAAAAAATTCTTAATACATAATTAGCCTTTTAGAAATATGTCCAGTGTAACTTGCACTGAGAAACAGGGATCATGGCAGTAGAACTTACTCCATGTCATCTTATCTTTTTGTGACTATGCTAACGGCCTCAGTCTTTCAGCTGAGTGCTCTGAAAGATTTGGCAAGCCTTCTTTCTAATACCCATGAACAGCTGTAGCAGAAGCCGTTCTGATCACTTTTAACCCAAATACGTACTGCAAGTACTCAAGTGGATCTGTGGCAAAGTGTTGAGCAATGCAAGCATTGCCACTGAGCCACATTCTGGGCCCAAAGCCTGCTTGGCCTTTTGGAAGTCACATTGCCCTCTAATGGCGTACACCATGCACTGCATCATTAATGTTGATTAGGGAAGAACAGATGAAAGCTGGAGGCTGACTGTTTGTAGCTGGAGAAACTGGTATTATAACATATTTGGTACATAGATTAAAGCAACACCCCAGGCTCTCTGTCAAAGTACCCAGCAGTACCATATAGGCTTTTTGTAGGTGTCAGCTATTTCCATTCCCCTTCCTTTTACATTTTAAACTGACTTTATTTCCTGATCTAAATTGTTGCTAAATCAAAAGTATGATTGAATACTAACAGATTTAAAGGTTTCTCATTAAATACTGTTATGGCTGGCATGAACAGCAGACAAGTTTATGATTTTGTTAGTGTATATTTTACAGAATTTAAACGTTCATCGTCATGAGTATGTAAGGTTCGGGCCAATGTTGGACATGTATAGATGAGATTTAAAAGGTTTACTACAAAAGCACAATCCAAAAAGTTTGTAACAGGGTAGATGTAACCAAAAAGGTAGATCCACTGATGAAGTTGAAAAGTAAGCCAAAAGTCACAAACCAGGAGGAACAAAGAGAGATAGTAAGGCTTGGAACACACTGACTAACAGAGACAATCCTTCACCATGAACACAACAAACCAAACAGCTTAAATATTAAATATAAAAGACCATACAACAGGTGTAAACAGCCAGTAAAGGTGTGAGACTGATCTGGGATAGGCCACCAGATCACATGATCACTCGAGGTGTCCTGGGAAATGGAGTCCCCAGGGGCGGAGGGAGGCGTGACAGAAGACTTAGCACTGTGCAGTATTATACCCTCACTGAGCTGCTGGTTCAGTATGCTGTTCATTTTACTGCAGTTTGTTCACATAATGTTTTCATAATTGAAATGTTCCTCTCTTCCATGATATGTTTTATTTTCCAGCTAGAAGGGCAAATTTACCCTCCCTGGACTGAGACCTTGTGCTAGTTAGTAAAAGCACCTATCTGCTAGCAGTATGAGCTGCAAACATGTTGGAAATCGGATGCTTTCATTTTCTTTGTGCGCCGTCACACTGCTATGAAACTCCTATTGCTGCAGACATTCAAACTTCTATATATCCAAATGATTAGTTATTATTTCAAGACATCAGAAGCCGTATAACCCCTAGGAATTTGGTAGTTTTAGGTACATCAGATACTATGTGGTGCACACCAGATAAATTTAGGTAAACACAAGATATTATCAAAAAAAAAAAAAACACACATCTTTATCTGGTTATCACATAGTATTTGGTGCTCACCACATAATACCATTGTAAGTAAGCTCACCAGGCAAAAAATGAGTCACTTGTGACTGAAACGACCTAAATAGCATTTAATACCTCTTTTACACAAATAACAGCTGTGGTTCAATTTGGCATAGACTGGACAGGTTTCTGGATGTAGGCAGCATGTCACTGCAGGTAGAACCATATGACCGTAAACCTGCAAATTCAGATACTTCCTTTGCACTATGGCCTTTGACATACCCAAATACAATCCCTCCTTTACCCCATCATTAACATCTGCTTTGGAGCCATTTTCCACACATTAAATGAGACATTCACTGCACTGTACCGCCTCCTCTCAATCTATGAATCCGTCACACCCGCAGGTATTCATAGTCTGATCATACTTCTACAACATCATCTACAAGAGCCTGAAGTTACTACCTTAAACATGCAAGGTGGCTAACGTCTTGTTAGGCAAAAATGTAGTGCACCAAGTACTATCAAAACACACAGCATCAGTATGTGGTGCTCATTTGATCATATTTGGTATGCAACACATATTTGACGCTCGCCACAATTTTTTTTTTTTAGGTAGACATTTGGTGTTCTGTCATATATACCCCTGAAGGAATGTGGTGTATACTGTCAAAAATACACCACATCCGTATCTAGTCTTAACCTGATCTGGTGCACACACCAGAATTTTGATACACTTTCTGTGGTTTACATAGACACCCAGACGGATTTCAGCATTTCATTCATGTGCACACTGTAATTGCATGCACACATCTTCTTGAATGACGCGTAATGAGAGAGAGACACACAGAGAGGGGATGAGGAGGTAAATGAGACTCTGAGCGTCTAAGTTATTAACCGAGAAGTGTTTTCCCAGTACAGCGCTAATCTTAATTAAACTCAGTCGTTGAGTGGCATTCCCCTGAGCTCAGTACTAGAGCATGACTCTCCAGCTTTTCTTTCTACTGTTGAAACAGAATGCCAGAGAACGACAGAGAAAGCAAAGAGGGGGAGAAAGAAAGAGAACAAAGGCTGCACGTCTGCTGCTGGTACTGCGTCCTTCTGTTTGTGAATAGCAAATGCCGTAGAGTTGAATGAGTTCAGGGAAGATGAGGACACAGTACAGTATGAGAAAAGTAACTGATCAGTCAAGATAAGTTTGATGTCCGAAGTTTTCTTTGCTCTAGTTTTGCACTGGAGCTACAAGCCTAATCACTTTGAATTTTTTGTGTTTATAAATAGCAGTATATCAGTGTCAGGGTCACATAAGCAAATCTGTTTGAGATTAGTCAGCTCAGTGTTGATTAAGGCGAGTGTGTGATGATTTAGACATGCAGTTTTCATGATGGTAATTGCTATTTGTTGGCTGGCCTTGTAGCTCAGACGCAAAAAAGCAAACATCAAACTTCAAACTTGTCTTGACTGCTCTATTAAAGTCATTAATTAGAGCCTAGATTTAGGGTAGTGTCTCAAATAATCTCAAATAAAACACTGTATGCTCAATGTAAATGACAAATGGATAAGAAATTGATATGCAGATCCTCACATCGTCCTTACGCCAGTTAGATATCAAACAGCTTTTTTTAGAGGAAAGGATTTTTACCATATTTTCCAGTTTAGCCATGGCCAGTTACTCTCTAAAGTTGGATCTCCCCCGGGCCCTCAACTTTTACCTCGCCAATCGTGTCACTGGAGGTGATTGGGTTATGCACAAGGGGACCATATGAGAGAAGCTCTCCATTTCCTTTCCTTCATTTCAGGCTGATTTCAGTCCAAACATTTACTCTTCTAATGAGACTCAACTGCAGAGTCTGAGGAGCTGAATGCCTGTAAAAGCTACATCCCAGAAAGTTATGACATGAGATAAGTATAAATAAGTAAATTATTTTCATTCACCATTCATGGTGAAAGGATTCAAGAAGGGTGTCCTAAGGGTAAAACTATCCCCAAAGAAAAGTACTTTTTCATATTTACCACTATTTTACCATCAGGCTCACTGGCTCTGACTGAGCCTCAAACCATTTCTTTTTATGATGCAACAAAATGACAGAAGCTGTGAAGTATATGGAAATCTGCCAGAATTCCAGCACATTAAATATCTGGTGTGCCCTGGATACTATATAGTTAGAAGTCTGGATTTTACCATCTTCAAGTTAACTGGTGGTTTTGGATAGTAACGAAAATGCCTTTATTTGTTTTGTTGACATGGCAGCTATGGCTTTTATCAGCTATGTGTTAATGAATCTGTAAATGTCTCCTAACTATTTAACTTAAATTAACATCATATTAAACTACTTTTATGTACATTTGTTGGAAAGTTCCTGCAAACATTTCGGGCAATGATTTGTATCCTTAAGGCACCTGTGCAATCTCACATGTTCCCACTATCCACTGCATGGGATGCCAATCAGGAAGTGACATGATTGACCCCATCTGGTCCTCCCTGAAAACAGTAACATGAGGTTACTGGGTCCAGTTTCAATTTACTGTTAATAGTCTCCCCATCACAGGATGCATCAAGTTTTGATGCTGTGAATAAAATAAATAAATAAATATGATCATATATAATTACTCATAATAATAATAATTATTAATATTGTTATTATTATTAGTAGTAGAGTAGTAGTATTAGTATTTAGTAAATTTCCCATGCCTCCTTTTCATCTAATTCTATTTCTTCTAAAGAATTCCAGCTCTGAAAAAGCTTGAGTGCCCCCTGTTGGCTTGGGGCTGGATCTGGTCGCAAGAGAAGCACACACAGGGAGGCTGAAAGAAATATGAGCCAGCAAGGGCTCGCTGGCCTTCTGCTTCTCTACAGGTGTGGGGTTACCCTACAGAGAAACAGGAGACCAGTGGGGAGGAGTATGGAAGGGCTAGAGAGGAGGAGGAGAGTGAGAGAGAGAGAAAAAAGAGAGAAGGGATGAAGGGACCGGAAACACTATGATCAGCAGAGAGTGGGTCTGCCACTGTCTCTGTATCTGCCACAGCCGGATCTTCTTCTTCAAGATGTCCTGTAGGTACAACTCGCTCTCCCTTCTCTCCTGTCTCCTCCTCTCTGATCGTCATACTGTAGTGAGACACATCAGATACAGTCATTATAGTCCTATAGAAGAAAGGCTTTAGGTTAGAACCGTGTAGCTGTGATAACAGCAGGTGCAGGTGTGATGCAGAACGGGCAGAGCTTCAGTTTATGGATCTTAATGCCTTAAAACACCAATTTTATTAAAAATCCTACTGGACTACTGGTCAATGTGAGTTTGAAGAATACACATGTCCCTGTTATGTTTAATCAGGACTTTTTTAATAGATAGAATGTTTGATCTTGTAATTGAGGTACAAAAGCATATTAGTACATTAGTACACAATTAGTTAATTGAAAAATGTAAACATTTTTGCTACATACAGTATTAGAATTATTGGTGCACTGACCATGTACCAATATTATGCCAGTATTGATACATCAGTGCTTACTGAATATTAAAACTGGGACTAACCATACTTCAGTTTACCTGGATTGGCACAGAGAGAAATATCATTTGTATTTATGTAGGTTTACAAATACAGTGAAAAAGAAGGCATTTATCTCAGTATGAACATAAAAGTACTTCTAACATAATTACTATTAATATTTGCTTCTTAAGACCATAAATCAAATTAAGTGGTACATTAAAGGTAAGACAGCATCTGTCTATTTAGCACAATGAGTCACAAATTTGGGTAGAGCACCATTCAAATACAGTATGAGTGTAGGAAAGGCACACGCTGCTTATGTCAACACAGATTGGCCCAAGTAAAAGTAATAAATTGACAGATTTCTAACTGCATGCTTGGGGCAAATAAATGAGTGGTGTTAGTGTACTTTTCTTAAGGCTACAAGCCACCTACACAAGCTTGTAATGACATAACTCTACATAAGTGTTAATAAAACGCTTATTCCAAAAGACATCTTCTGTCATAAAGGCTCCTTGACAAATGCAACCTTCATAGCACCTCCTGGAGGAACCAGTTATAAACACATATGTAGAGTTAAATCAGCTATGTAGGTGCCATGCCATGTGAGCACTGAACAGACGCTACATTCCACAGACGCGTGTGCTGGTGCATAGCAGAGCCACTGTAGGTTAATGCAAGTGTACACACTACTGTTAACAAGGTTTGTCTCAGTGATTTAGTGGTAACTCGACAGCTTATAACAGCAAACACTAGTCATCCGCACCGTTCATGACAGAGCAGGTTGGAGCTCTGTTTATATTCCGGTTGCAGGTCATTCAGGTCCTGCATTCTGCCTTTTAAACTTGATGTAAAGCGGGATTTGAAAGTAGATTGAGTCTGACTGTTGATGCTGGTGATTGCTTGCTGTAGTCTGTCATGTATGTGATTGAATGTGTGTAGTTGTATATTTGCACATATAAAATCATTGTTGTTGATTAGTAACACATGAGTATGAGTAACACAAACCATATAGAGAACACACTGCAGCAACAAAATGCAAAATTACTGTTTCATTTTAGAGAAAAACAGAAAATGTGGCCTGTTAAATTTATATATTTTGCTGTGTGTGTGAGAGGGTGTGTGTGTGTTTGCGTGTGTGTGTGTGTGTGTGTGTGTGTGTGTGTGTGTGTGTGTGTGTGTGTGTGTGTTTGTGTGTGTGTGTGTGTGTGTATGTGTGAATATGCATGTGTGTGTGTGTTTGTGTGTGTGTGTGTGTGTATGTGTGAATATGCATGTGTGTGTGTGTTTGTGTGTGTGTGTATGTGTGAATATGCATGTGTTCTGTGTGTGTGTGTGTGTGTGTGTGTGTGTGTGTGTATGTGTGAATATGCATGTGCTCTGTGTGTGTGTGTGTGTGTGTGTGTGAGAGAGAGGGTGTGTATGTGTAAATTATCAATGAAAAATGAGTCAGAGCGTTGGTGTCTGACTCTAAGAGATCAGATCGGGTTCTGCTGTGTTGTATTTGTCAGTTTGGGAAGCTGAAATTTGAGCTTGAGGAAGCACCAGTGTCCCTTACTGCACCTCTACAACCAAACATCCTACAAATCAGCTCTGTTTTAGGAACGCTACTCACCAAACAGACCAATGTGTTTTCTTTCCACTAGTCTGTTTTCCGTGTATTTACTTAACCTGGGTAATAGTTTTAAAATGACTGGCCGTGGGTGTGGTCAGCATTTTGCAGTAATGAGATGTGTTACTGTCATTGCCTGGAGTGTTCATTTACACTTCTGATGTTTCTGCCTGCTTCCCCTCTCACACCAACATTACAGCTTCTCTCTCCATCATACTGGCCTGTCTGCAGAGCTTCTTGTGCCTATTTCAGTCTTCCTTCAGCACTTCACTAGCTTTGAATAATTCAGCCTGTTTTACTTGTCAAATTGTCCTCTTAAATTAAACATAGAAAATCAGTCTTTTTTTGAAGACGTGAATAGAAATATTGTATAACAGCAATTTAACAGAGAACAGTGACAATACATTATTGTATTTGTTGTGCACAATAATAGCAACACATATAACAGTCTGAAGCACTACTGTACTGATCAATTTCTGCCAAGTCTAGATCATTATCGCGCCATCCAGTGTGACAGCCAGCGGGCACTCCACGGTCTACAAGGTCCTGAAATAAAATATCTAACCTCATTTACCTCCCTCTTAGGACACACAATGCGGTCATGAGCAGAAAAAAACAAGTAGCTATTTCACAAAAGCAGCAAACACTTAATTCAGCCTAATTAGAATAGAGCACTTCCCCTGCCTCAGTAACAGCACATGATACAAGCATTCGAGCACACGTGTAGCATCTGTTAGGCACACATGGTGATGGGCGGGCACTTAGGTGCGTCCCACCTGGTTGAAGGTGCGTAACGTCTGTCTCAATGAGAGCGAATGGAATTAAGAAGGCTGGCTGAGATAGAATATCATGTCTCCACCAAGAGGTGCAATGACACAGCACACTAGACTTTAAGCCCATGTGGGATTAGCAGTGCATTCTAAATTGAAATGGTCATTTGAATGTTTCATGCAAAAGGCCAAAGGTCACCATCTATGAGGCAGATACTACCTTAAACTAAAGGTCCTATATCATTTAAAACCTCACCTCACTTCTTAAGGTAGTATGTACACACGGATAAAATTACATACCGTTCACTTCCTGGTCCATACACTCACATATATCATATTCCACTGAAATGCTATAGATTTTATTTGGCAGTGCGCTTCATGCCCTGACTCTATAAATATGTTCTTTTCCACTGGGAAAACCTTATTAGGGTCACAAATGGACCTTTAAACCATTGCTGTATTTCTAAGGGGACATTTACATTGTTTGTACCTCCACTGCACCTTTTTTTTTTTATCTAATAAATTTCTTTTGTGATGTCATATATCTGCCTATGCAGTCTACAGCGGTTTAACCACACCCCTTTTCACTCTGAAGTTATAATGAGTGTTTTCAGCCCAGATTGCTTTTTAAAAGAGGTAAAACACAGGACAGTCAAACTCTATAGTTATGTACTTCAGTCTTAAAGGCACAGTAACACAAACAAACACGCTTTATTCATTCTAAGTAATAAAGAGAGGAAAGGAATCAATTAAAGGCCCCACAAACATGATACATAGATCTCAAGGAAAACAAAAAAAGTGTAGGTTATGGGCTCTGATTGGCTCTTTAGCAGATGAACAGTATTAGTATTACAAGACGCACAGACATTTTTTGATGCACAAAATATGTCATGATAAAAATAGTATATAATTTTTTCTTACTTGTAATGAAACATGCAGTTGGTCAGCATTTATAGATAATAACAATATCCAAGAACCACTCCTCGATGTAAGTATAATGTGAAGCAATTCCTAACAATACAGTATTATCATATTACTCTCCCCACCTTCAATATATAATAATAACACTATCACATATTTAATTACATGGTGAACTACTCAGTGAATTACCTTTACATTGTGCACATTCATTTCATTGTAATAGAAAAAAAATACATTTCCCACAAAATAAGACGGTATTCCTAATAACAATTTAATATTTTAATGTTTTAAAACACAAATGTGGTATCGATTGAATCTGTATCTCAAACAGAATTTCCTTGTATGTTTCATTCCCATGACTAAATAGATCATAGTTATTATCCAGTTAAATCGTGTTTGTTAACTGTGACTTCTCCAACTGTAATATGGGTCTTTTTATTCTGATACAGGTCCAGCTGTTCAGCGCCAGGTACAAAATGGGCCCACTACAGACGAACTGGAGGCACAAAGAAAGTAAGATCTGGCCTAGAAAGCTGCTTGTGGCTGGTGATCTATGGAGCTGTGCAGTTTTCTGGCTCAACTTTGTGATTCTGGCTCCATTTGATCACATACACAACAGGAAGTCTCCTGAACTGGGTGATTCATTTGAATGCTTTTAGGAATGAGTTGTAGAAAAGTCACACCAAGAAGTGGAAGGCGCAGACAGCGCAGCAACAAGAATTCAAATTTATACCCACAGATTTTAGATCATTAAGGTTTATTATTTTGATTGGTGGTTAATGTCTGTATCAGAAACAACAACCAATAAACTGCAAGAAATAAAACAGGAAAACAGTTAAACTGCTTAATCTGTCACCAAGCTCCTTATATTTGTTGGGGCGGGGTGACCCATTATGTTCAATCGTTTTTTTAATTTGAACTTAAACAGAAGCACTTATCAATTATTGAAGACAGATACCAATTAAATACACAAGTCACACAGAGATTTGCTGGTACAGGAATCATAGGCTGATGCCACTAGCTGAATTTTACAGATGCATGTCTGTCAGTTCTAATACATAAACATTTACAGCTCGTACAAAACGAGACATCTAGCATTTACTCCTGTTGGCTTATGTGTCTCTAAAAAGGTGACCTTACAGGAGATCAACAGCATCACCAGGCTGCCTTAATATTTTATTTGATCTTAATCTATTTATTATTTAGTTTCTGGGCAAAAAACACAGATTTTGTTCTGTTAACTTATTATTTGTTTAAAAATAGTTCGTTGTTCATTAAAATTCTCAAAATTCAGGCCATGTTTATGGCCACAATACTACAGGCTGCTGTTGTGTCCAGATGAGGTAGAAATATTGGAAGAAAATGAGAAGGATATATTTTTGACAGGGAAGAATGTAGTGACAGTTATTGGAGGGAACTCTGTTTTGTAGTAGAGGAACTAAGCCAATAAATACCTGTTTGAAATATCCCCATCTGTGTGGTACTAAAGTACTATATTAAACTTCCAGCTTATGAAGATTAAACAATTAATAAAGGAAAGAAAAGTGATAAAACTAAATCACTGACTATTATCTGGAAAAACTGATATGATTCCAACATCATCAGTTATCACTAAAATGGTTTACTATGCAGCTATGGCGGCCCTTTGCTGACGAGACAGTGACAGCCTTGTGCTAGGGTTAGGTGCTAAGTCATAGTGTTTGGATAACCATTCTGCCATTCTGCTGTGTTCTGAAGCACCAGAAAAGACACAGTTTATTTACAGGCCAGGAATAGCAGTAAGAAGAGCTGCCCCTTGTGGTAAAAAGATGGAGTGCTGCATATCTCTACAGTCCCCAGGCTGCTGTGTCAGCTGTTCCTGAGCAGCACGCAGCTGGAAATTTCCACAACTCTCTCTCTCTCTCTCTCTGTCCCCCAGGTTAGCTCTCAGATATGGGTTAATGCATTATCTCAGAGAGGCTTTAGAGACATTGATTTCACGGAATAAGAATCTGCATGTCATCTGTGCACTAACTTTCCTCATGTTTATAAATGCTCATGACGCAGCAGATACATTCTAAAGGCTAAGCTGCAGCCAAAGAAAAAGCACTGGCCTCTGAAGACTCTTTGTTGGTATTGTATCACACAAATCAGAACAGTCAGATAAAGCTGTAGAGTTGTGTTACTGGAAAAGTGTTGCACAATGAAGCTGGACTGGAAAATGCAGAAAGATCCTTTATAAAAAAAACAAAAACTAAATATGAATTAAGGATGAACTGATCTGATAATAGGATTGGATATCAGTTCTGATATTAATTTGCCAGATCTGATAATTAGGATGATCTATGGGGCTGATCCATTCAACTTTAATTTTGTTTGCAACATGTGCCAGTAAGCATGACATGAACAATAACATGAAGCAAGCCTACGACTCAGCCGTATGAGGGTATTTTGTTTTACAAGTAATTTACTATTTTTGAACATATACATGTTTTTTGGACAGCATGGATAAATACTACACAGCCTTTGTGAATTCAGCTGCACTGTTTGCTGACCACTTGCACATACGACTTGTATAATTTCTATAGAAAAGCATATCTGAGAAAATGGGACACAGCTGCACATGAGCCTTAGGTCATTACGCCCAACGTCAAGCTCTGTCCAGTACCTTTGGAAAAAGTGTAGGAGTAGAATTTGTGATCCAGGACAAACTATGCAACATCAGTACCTGGCCTCACTAATTCTGTTCTGGCTGAATGCAATCAAATCCTCAAAGCAATGTTGTAACATCTAGTGTACGGAAAACACAAAAGCACATTTGAAAAAAAAGCAGCCAGCAATTATAGGTGCAGATGACAAGTATATCTCAGTCACAGTGACGCTTTGCAGAGTGTTAGTGACACTATGTGACGGTGTGTACGTTACGCAGCACCATTAACTGCAGTAGTGTCACTTTTCTCCTCCTATAAGCTGTTCTGATAACATTCACAGTGTTGCTGCTGATTGCATGACAGTAATAGCGTGGTAATGATCTGTTTGTGTAAAGTAAATTATATAGCCGGCTCTCTGACTGTGCGCATTGTGTGTGCACTCCTCAGGCAGATGGAGATGCAGCAGCAACAGCAGCAGCAACAACAGCAGCAGCAGATGCAGGCGCATATTGAGAGAGAACGTCGTTCGTCCAACTCAGGTAGGAGATAAATGATAGCCTGAGAGCATGGATTAAGCATCAACCTCTGTGACCTAAAGGCTAACCATACTGAGAGAGCACATTCATTAGGTACATATGTATGTAATAAATTACAAGTTCATATCTATGTTCATATCTGCATGTATGTGTGAATTGATTATATGATATGTGATATTATATGATTTATGATAATCTGTTGTGGTCTACACTTGCAATAAATCAAAACATAAACAAATCTATGATTCCTGCTTCTCCTGGGTTTCTCGTCTGCTCCTTTCTTGCTTCCGAACCCTTTACATCTCATGCTGTTCTCTTGGCAGGTTCCCCGTTCCAGGGACACCCGGCTGTGCTCTCTGTGGCACCTCCAAATGTAGCGCCACCTCCAATGTCAATGGGAGGTCCATGCCCACCACCACCTCCCCCTCCTGCACCTCCTGGGCCTCCGCCCCCTTCAGCAGGAGCTCCCCCTCCACCCCCACCGCCCTTGCCTGTGGTCGGAGGAGGATATGGGGGCCACGGGGTACAGCACGAGGAAGCAAACGCACCCACCGGCCTCGCTGCCATGATCGCTGGAGCCAAACTGCGTCGAGTGCAAAGGGTTCGCTTGACACTCTGACACAGATATCAGACATGACAACAATTCCAGTGCATATTTCAAATTCCAGAGCAAAGAAATAAATCTGCAGTATTTATTCCTTAACTGTTGATGATCAGTTATTATGTGTTTGGTGTTGATGTTTTGTTCTTTAGCTCTGCACTGGAGCTACAAGGCTAATGTTCAAGTACAGGTAATAAAAAATGTAGTCACTGGTAGCTTATGCGTGACTATATCCAGCATAGAGCATTGTCAGCAGAGCACCGTCACCAGTCGCGATAGTGCCTTGCCCAAGGGCCAGGTAACCAGGTATACCCAATCAGTCCTGGGATTTGTACACACAGTCTGCCAGTTGCAGGCCTGCCAATGCTACCTCTAGGCTAGGATTTTATGAAGGTGAGCTGTTTGGAAATGTTTTAGCTTTATTAGCTGGTCAATGCCAAAGGAAGGCAGTTGGCTAGTGTACTGGTAGAAAACAGCTAATCACCTTATGCCCATATACATATACCCGGATGAGTCATATTGTTCATTAATATTAAGCTAATATCCAAAGTAATCCCTGTGTGCAGCACAGACAGCAGCTAGATGGTCTGGGAGTTACTGAGTAAGCTCCTGGCAGGTTATTACATGTATCTGGAGCCATACTGACTGTGGTCCATCCCACAGCTGCTGAAGTGTGCATGGGGAATCCATAGAGCGAACATGAGGTGGTCTCTCAGATACTCAATTGCTATCAAGTCTGGGAAATTAGGTGGGGCAGACTAGTAATTGAACGTTTTGGCCATGCTCTTCCAACCAATGTCAGACATTTCTAGCCATGTGGCATGTCGTATTGTCTTGCTGGAAGATCCCATCCAGCCCAGAGAAGACAGTCAGCATGTATGGGTGTACAGGTTCTGCAAGGATAGAATCATGCCCAAACTGGTTGAGGGTGCCCTCCACATGGAGGAGTTTGCCCAGAGAGCTGTGTGCTGTCACCGTCAAAAGTAGGAAGCAGACATAGTCATGTGACTTGACTGTGTAAATGTAGCAACTTATAATAATAAAGAATATTACTCAAATGAGGAAGACGACGGGGTAGTCACCTGGCTTTGTGAACACCATTCTGCAGTTGTTCCCTTTGAAACGTTAAAAATGCAGTAATGCATGCTGGGTACTGTAGTGTGAGGACACTTAAAACTGGTTTCTGACAATACACAACTCTACACTGCTTTCTAAAAATAGACAACAGAACATTACATAACAGTACTAGCAGCTGTCTTGAAGCCTCAATTTTGCCTGTACACAATATTTTATAGGTAACAGTATGTCATACAGATTTAGAGATCACACAAGCAAGTATTTTTGACATTATTTAAGGATTTGATCATTTAGGCATGCAGTGCAAAATGTGCCAATAAGTTAGTGTTGCTCCTCCATTACGTTATCTAGATGATCTTTGCAGCTCCAGTGCACAACTAAAGAAGTAACAGGTTGACCCCGAGCCTGTCTTGGCTCATCACCTGTATTTCAGGTTAGAGAACTGCAGAGCTTTTGCTATAAATTAAAGATTCCTTAGTTCAGTTAAAACCACTGCTAGTTATGTATGATGTACCCAGTGCACTCTCAACACCCAGAAGTCTTTACATGTCCACTAATTGAGTTATAAGCTTGCATGCTATGATGCAATATGCTCTAATTTGAGACATCTAAAGATGGAGCAGATGGTATATGAGCTTAAATGAGCTGCAGTTTTCTCAGGCCTACATGCGGGCAGCACTAAGGAATGTGGCTCATGTGTCCACAGCCTGAGGACAGTTCAGCATCTGGAGCCAAAAATGATGCCAACCGGACGAGTGGAGGGAGCGGTGGCCTGATGGAGGAGATGAACGCCCTGTTGGCGCGAAGGTCAGCACTCAGGAGGTTTTTAGGAGGAACAAAACAGTTTCACATTTCTTTAGGAAACTACTGTTGTCTCCGGAAAAGATTTTCGGCCTGTGATGGCAAATAATCTGAAATTCTCTGACTACTTTTCCATTCTGACTACTAGACGGAAAGCTGCAAGCCAGTCTGAGGACAAGAAAGATGGAGACAGCCAAAACGTAAGTACTGAAAAGTTTGTCTTTGTTTTTATTGTTGTGTAACTTTTTGAGTTACACTAGAGGTTAGTGAACTGTTATGGATAGTAGTTAATCGTTAATATGGAATTATGACAGGGAGGATATACATGGTTTTACATTTGAAACTCCTCACACTGTTGTGGAATTGTTTCATAAACCTAAGCTTTATGTCTTTTAGGATGATCCAAATTCCTCCTCCCCCATGTCTAGAGGACAGAACGCCTCAGGTACCCACCACATCAACACATTCTTCAGATTATCTACCAGTCTACCAGAAGGATGGTTTTACAGTATGCTACCAGAGGGCAGGGATTGTTAATAACCTCACATAGCAGGTTTCAGTGGGGAGGATTCTGTTCTCACTGATTAAAATAACCTCTCTCTTCTGAAGCTTTCAAGTAGCTGTAATCTGCTGTTTTTATTCTCTCCTGCAGATGGTGCAAAGAAGCCATGGGATCGAGCCAACTCTGCAGAGAGATCGTCATTGGTATCTAGGTAAGAGATTCTGGCTGCGTTCTCAGGTTTTATATTACCTATGTAGATTTTATTTCAGCATTTCACAGCAGTGCAGAAAATCTGTTATTATTCACGTTTAATTATAAAGACACACTAAATTTCTGAATTAAATAAATTAAATAAAAACTATTAAATATAATTCACGTTGTAAGTTACTTTGTAACCTTGTCCGTATTTAGACCTATGATTTAAAACCTTCTTTTTTAATACGATTTTGACTAATTTAAAGTCATAGTAAAATTAACACTTAAGATTAATAACCAAAGAATGGATTTTAGGGGAATCAAATACAGTATATTGTCGCTGTCCAAAGAAAAACATGTATCTCCAAAATGGCAGCTGTACAGGAGAGGACAAAAACCTGATTGAATTTGAAGTCAATGGAACCAGACGTTTCTCCAAGCATTTTTTGGATATTTTTGGTGAACCTTTCATCATGAAATGTTCACCCAATGTAAACAGCAGCTCATGTGATCAAATGATCCCAAAAATTAAAAATCGAGCAAATTGAAGATACATGGTTTTCATTGGACAGCGACGATATAGCCTATTGGGTCATTTTGTATGATAAAATAAAAACAAAAATATCTGTGGTTTGTTGATTCTCTTTTACTGACAAAACTACAAAAAACTACCTGTAATGATTTGGCTGACCCACTTGCTTGCATTTTGGAACTATAACAAATTTTGACACCAAAAATACACTTAAATGAAAGTTGGGATCTGAGAAATAAGAGTCAGTGGTTTGTAGATTCCAGATAAATGGAACTGAGTTATTGAAAAGTAGGAGGACTGGTAACAGGTAAGAGGATCGTGGATACAAACAGAGCATTCACCAAAGGCAAACATTGGTTGTGGCTTTGTGCCAAACTAAGAGAGAATTATTCAAAAAGATTGCAAAGAATTCAGGTCTTTCACCGTCTTGATCCATAGTATTGTGAAAAGACTGAGAAAGGCCCTCAGGTGGCCTTGAATGAGAAGCCTTCATGCTACTGTGTTAGATATAGCCACATGGGTTCAGGAGTACATTGGAAGACTTGTCACTTAACACAGTCTGCCTCTGCATCAAGAATGAACCCTATTACACAAGCCAACATCTGTCATGGTACGGGGGAACATCAGTACCTACGCCATGGGTGACTTGCATATTTGTGAGTGGACCATTGACATGTATACATGGGGATGCTAGGTATTGGGAGACATATGCTGCCATCAAGACAACATTCTTCTCCCCTGGGAAGTTTATGGACATTTCATTAGGGTAAAGCCAGGCCTCATTTTGCATGTGCAACAACAGCATGGCTTCATAGACACACAGTGTGTGTGCTTGACTGGCCTACCTGCAGTCCATATCTGTCTCCTATTGAAAATGTGAAGCACGTGGTGAAGAATCAGGCAATGACGACCACAGACTGTTAAGGAGCTGCGGTGTTGTATCAAGCAAGAACGGGCTTTATTTCCATTTGCAGTTTCGCTCGTCACGGTTCTAAGTTACTCATTTTGAATCAACCACTGCTTTGAACATCTGCACACACACTAAATCATTGCATCGTATTTTTCATTAAACCACACAAACAGTTTACTGTATTACAGACTGCATGTGTTTTGGTAGTGACAGTTCTTAATTTGTAATAGTCGGCATCCTCAGTTTCCAAACCAGTAAAATTAAAATGAAAAACATGCAAACAGTGTTTCTGTCCCAACTTCGTTTTCAGTGTATTGTGGGCATTAAATTCTAAATTTGCTAGATTTACAGTTAAGATGGTCACTGAAAATGCTAGAAATATATTTTTTTTACTTACGTCAATTAAATAAAGGTTTATGAGAATATACACATCACTAATTCTTGTTTTTACTACATTTTACAAAATGTCTGCGAATGGAGTTTTTACTAGCATCAGTGTATATCAAGCAAGTATATATTCATAATAATCCTCCTGCATCAATGTACATTAAAAGTAAAGGGAAGGAAAATCACGTCAATACAATACAGTACAGTAACATAGAATATAATTTATTACAAAATGATATACAGGAGTTATTGAGTGGTGGGGCTTAAAATAAATAAATAACTGAACAATAATCCTGGAATTTAGTGGGATTAAAATGGTCAATGGTCATGTCCTTCAATGTCAGTGAACTGCACTGAAAGAGCAGTGAACATTAATAAGAGATATCGAGTATGTACTGGGGTTTTTTTTAAAAAAGTCAGAAGTATCTGCGTTTGTGTGTAAATGCTATGTGTGATGGTTTAGGGTTCGACCTGTGGGGAGCGGTAATGACACAGACGCCTTAGACTTCGATAGAATGAAACAGGTAACAGTTAAACCTCATTAAACTTTAACACTGTACTAAAATAAATAAGCTGCTGTTACAAGTGTAATTGTTAATGTGTTTTTTCCTGTGTCATTTGCCTGTGTACATTATTAGGAAATCTTGGAAGAAGTTGTTCGTGAATTGCACAAGGTGAAGGATGAAATCATTGATGGTATGTATAAAGTTATTTATACAGTGAGCTCCAAGAATCTTAGGCCACTACTAGACATCTTTGTGTTTGATAAATTAATAGAGAAACTTTATTAGATCTTCACATAATATACTAACAATTAAGGCAAATTTGAATCTCAGAAATATTTACATAAATAATTTTTAGTATTTGCTTTAATGTGCACTCCCATGTTTGGGCTCCAGTGTTTGTGAAAAGCATCTGATGAATAGTGATCATCTGGACACCTGTGTCAACAGAAGAGATCAGACAAAGCAAGAGCTAACATTTTTGTACAAAGGCATCGTCACTGTGTCATAAACATGCAGTGCTATCAATGTGCAGGAATTTGAAGGATGGCCCTGTAATAGTGCAGAATCTTGATTATTAATTTTTTTAACACTTTCTGTTGTTTATTTCCAGATCTTAATAAAAAAAATCCCAGATTTTCAGTGTGGTCAGTGCAGACTGTTGGACCCCACTGTATTATAATAACATATTACATCCAAAAGACCACACAGGCCAAGATTATGCTAAAGCCTAATGAAATGAAATAATGATAAGTACATAAGTCTGTAATTTATAATCATGAATATGATCATTTGGACCTTACTGTGTGCTAAATGAACCATGAATCATCAGATGACTTAGTAATACATGTTCCTTCATCTCTTTCAGCCATTAGACATGAACTTAGTAGAATTAGCACGACATAATCTCCCACGACCCACGAGACCCATCTTTTATGAGACCCAAACCCCTGGCAGGATCTGCTGTAGCTGAAGAGGGGAAGATGTCCAGCAACGTTACCGCCATGTTAAAGCAAATGGGCCACTTTGCTCTAACATGAAGGCTACCTGTGCTAACCCTCAGATATGTATATGGATGGAGGACACTTGCACTGATCTCTCTCTCTCTCTCTCTCTCTCTCTCTCTCTCTCTGTTTTTGGGTTTAAATAATATTTGGCAACTGTCTTTTTGAAGTCTTTAGAAAAACTGTTTTTATTGTTTTTTTTTTCATTATTATTATTATTATTATTATTATTATTATTAGTGGTGGTGGTAGTGGTGTTTATGTAAATGGTAGTAGATTAGTGATGAAATGGTAAAAATAAATGATGATAATAATAATAAATAATAATAATGTCATTGCACATGTCTAAATGTTTTATATTTTTATTGATCTTTATTTTCATTTTCCTGTGTTAAAGCTCATTATAAACATATACACTACCTGTTCATTTCTCAATGATCATTTGTTTCTTTTTTTTTTAAAGATTTTTTAAAGTCCTTTTGGCAACACAAACGTGTATGTAATCACTGACAGAAAGATTTTTAAAACAAGGTGGAACCAGTGATGAGTGACAGGAGAACTGAGGCTTTTTGGATATTGCAATCTTACAAAGAAAAAAAGGAGCATCCATACACCGGAGTATTTGTGACCATGTTGTTAATAAAATGTTTATTGGCTGCAAGGATGTGGTGAAGTATTGTGTTTTATTTCCCTTTTTGACCAAGTGCTTCCTGGTTTGAAGGAGAAGAAAATATCCGTTACATTAAAACTGAATAAAACTGGAATGGACGAATGAGGCGGTGTGTTTACTTCTGAGAGATTTCTGTTTCAATACTCTGGTTCTGTGTTAAGTAGAGCTCCCCCTGCAGGCAAGAAACAGCATGTTCAGAAAGATCTCTAGGGCTCTCACTGATTTTAATACAGAGCATATTGTCTAAATCTAAATGTCCTGCCGAGTATAATTGTTCCAGTATGGCAGAACGATTTGGGGAAAATATCTCATCATGATTTTTCTAACCCAGTAATAACTGTCTATAAGTTTAGGGAATGGTCTGAAGTTAAGGACACTTGTTTCTGGCTTGACGACTGAACGCAGAACGCAGTTCACCAGACTGCCAGTTAGTTTAGTGGTAATGAGATAATGTTGTCATATTGTTTATCTCTACATGGGAGTGTGGTTGCTCTTGTTGGACCCAACCCATTTACAGCAGATCACAAGCTCTGTGTTTTAAGGCAACTAATAATAATATAGGCTATAATTATTAAACTGCAGCTCTTGTGATTTTGAAACTGCACCTCATTGATTTGTGATGAACTTATATAACTTTTAATATAATATAAATATTAATTAACATAAATAAACATCCCCCTAATAAAGCATTATGCGCCAAAACTGTTTATATAGTTAATTTAGCTTGCATCTAAGAATCCTGAAGTTTCCTATTTGATTGCATGTGAAGGCAGAGCTCTATCAAGAACACTTTGATTTAGTTTTACACAACAAAACCAACAATGCACGAAAACAGATTATATAGGCATATAACAAGGCAGGAAAACTAAATGTACGTAGGGTGTTTATGAGAAAATATGAGAATAAGAGAACACTTACATAATATATATATTATAAATATTATATAATAATATTTACATATATTATACATTAAACATAAGTATATTTATACATTTATGAACTATATTTGTGTCATTCTCACCAAACAGCCTCAAATTATGTTTGTAAATATTTAAGTGGTAACAATACTTGTTATATAAAAATATAATTCAGTAAACCAATTGGAGCCTATATTTATTATATTATGATATGTTATTTTGTAATTTATATTCTAATTGTCTACATATCTGCTTCTCGTTACCAATATTACATACATACACACACACATACATACATACATACATACATACATATGTATATATATATATACCAATACCAATATTCCAATTTTTTGGTTTATTTTAAATAAATATATGTATATAGCACAATACGTTTTTTTTCCCTGGCCAAGTATGTTGACACACACAATGAATTTGGTATATGCTTATTTGTTTGAAAAAAAGTTACAAATTAATCCTAAAATCTTCCTGAAATATTTATATTTATATAAATGTATTATAAAACATTTCAATTATTTAGGTTTCTTTTAATTTATTTAACCACAGCTCATTGGTGGTGTACCCAAAAAAACTTTTAGTCATCTTTATTTGTCTAGTTTGTGTTCTTATCATTATAAAACAACATGATATCTGTTAATGTCCTTTATAATGCTGGGGCCTTTTAACGAAAGCGAGCGCGTGTGCGCGGACCCGACTCCCTCGATCTCGCGAGAGTTGAAACTGGAGCGTAGTGGCGACGTGAACGCATGTGAACTGAGTGGAGTTATTTGTATTATAGAGGAGGGAGGGCGGCAGCAGCAGCAGTTATAGCTATCGTTTCAGCGGAGGGGGTGTGTGTTTGTGGGGCAACGAGCTCTACTGCGAGACAGTGTGTGTGTATATGTGTGAGCGCAAGCAAGCTAGCAAAGCTGGCGGAGTTCAACATGGCATCCGGCGAAACGCTGTACATAGAGACAGACGGCTCGGAGATGCCGGCTGAAATAGTGGAGCTGCACGAAATTGAAGTGGAGACGATTCCAGTGGAGACTATCGAGACAACAGTGGTCGGTGAAGACGACGACGACGACGATGATGATCACCAGCCCATGATCGCGCTGCAGCCCCTGGTAACAGATGATCCGAGCCAGGTCCACCACCATCAGGAGGTGATTCTTGTGCAAACCCGAGAGGAGGTGGTCGGTGGGGACGATTCGGACCTCCGTGCTGACGACGGGTTCGAGGACCAGATCCTCATCCCTGTCCCTGCTCCGGGTGCAGAGGAGGAGTACATCGGGCAGACCCTTGTCACGGTCGCGGGGAAAAGCTCCGTGGGGCGGATGAAGAAGGGGGCAGGCAGCGGCAAGAAAGCGGGCAAAAAGAGCTACTTAAGCGCAGCCGAGGCCACCGGGAGAAAATGGGAGCAAAAGCAAGTGCAGATAAAGACGCTGGAGGGCGAGTTCTCCGTTACGATGTGGGCGTCAGGTGAGTTCTCTGTGCCAAATTTGGAACTTTCTCTCCGCGGATCGCTGCCGTATCGGTAGCCGACAAAGCAGGGCCTGGCAGGGCGTTGTCCGTCCGCAGCGGATCTCTCCGCAACCCCGTCCCTTAGCGCAATGCCCGGTGTGTCGCTGAGATTGCCACACGCTGAAAATGCGAGCACTTAGACTGGTGTGTTTTTGTTTTGAAGGGAGGCCATGTTTTTAGGTGTTGCTGGGCGCCGCCATGTTCGCCGAGTCCAGTATGGCGGCCCGTAAAAATGGCGAAGATGGCGGAGAGAGAGCGCGCTGGTGGCGCTGCGTGTAGGCCGCAGACTGAAAGGCTAATAGGCTAACACAGCAACTCAGGCGCTCGTAAAACATGCAAGACTCACTCTAAACTGACTAGTTTTACCGTAGTGTCTCACATAATCACAATGCCGGAATTGCAACATAGCGTTGCGGGTTAACGTATCTGTAATGTATTGTTTTTTTTTGCTCGACTGTTGATGGTTTTGTAGCACGCTAGCTGGATGAGCTAATGTGCTAATCTACATTGTTTGTGTCTGTGCTTTGGGTACTGTAGTTAGTACGGATTTATTGACCAACTGCTCGTTACAAATAAGATTCATTTAAACGTTTCTCATGATTCACCGCCTTAACATTACAAGTAGCCAGGGTTATCGTGGCTGGATTTTAATTTGTTTTTTTAAGGCCTAGATGGCTCTTTTCTCCCTAGTGTATAGTCTAATCCAACAAAGCCTCGGGTGCTTCCGTCACTTTATAGACCGATTAGCTTAGCTGGGTCTTTTCCAACCAGGAAGCTCGTCTACAGTACAGTTGGAGTTTCATTGCTGTTTCAATGTTGTATTCATCTGATAGGTTGATCGATTGGAAATGATCGAACTGGTTTAGCTATGTTAATGACGGTTTGCTCGGTTAATACGGCTCCCTCTGGGGGAAGTCGGTGGACACTGTGTTTGTGGTTGTTTATCGTTTTGCTGGTATATTATCTATATCTGAAAACACCAGCCCCTCTGCTTCACCTGCGGCATTACTGTCGTTTCTTGCCAGCAGCATCGAACTGAATGCAACAAAACTGATTTAATTACCCTGTTTTATCTGAGCCACTTTCCTTCTATAATGAAGTCAATAAAGTACGTGTCGGAGAAATCAAGAGAATGGGCTGTATATTACTTTTACATTGGTGTGCAGGGTGTTCTTTACTGAGATTGTACATATACGTTTGTGTGTGTCTGTATTTATTTATTTTTATATATATATATATATATATATATATATATATATATATATATATATATATATATATATACACACACACACACACACACACACACACACACACACACACACACACTTGCTATATAAATGCAATGTGTTTATCTGCTGTCCGGTATGGATTACATGTATAGATTATTTCCAGTAGAGACGATGCTCCTGTGTAGAAATGTAAACATGCTAATGATTCTTTAAGTGGTCAAATTATGGTTTTTCAGATTAATGATGAAAATGTTCTATATAGAACCTTCTTGGATCACGGTTACATGCACGATTGCACCACAAAATTGATTCTTCATAATAAAATAACCATTATTTGTGGTATATAAACTACAGACAATTTATAGAACCGTTCTGTATGTCTATTGCTCTTGGTTCTGTATGGAACCATTGTCTTCTACAAATGCACCTTTTTTTAAGGGTGACTTGGAACACACTGATCTGACTTTTGATTTGTCTGTAATATTATGATCACGATTATTCGCATTTACTGTGTGGTGTTGATCAAATTTAATATTACAGTGGCAAATAGTGTTTAGTTTTGGCTTTAAGGGGGGTAATCGCAAAACATATCACAGTGCACAATGGCAGTGGATGTTGTGCCCATTTTGCCAACTAATGCAACTGCACAGGTTAAACCCAAGCGTTTAGGCGGTCAGCACCAGTTAACATCTCGCTCCAACACTCCTCCTGCCTACAAGCTCCAGTGACATGTGAAAGTTAAGTACCAACATGAGGTCTGCAACTGTGTGCTAAAGTAATATCTTAAAGACATGGTATTTTTAATTTTTTTAATTTTTTTATTTGATTTATTTTCTTCCTTTAAAATTATCTTAGGTAAACGCAACATAGCATTAAGCTGGCACAAACTGCTTTTCCACAACAGGAAAATAATGATTTCCTACATTTCTCTATTGCTATTTGTTTTTATTTTTAATTAAAGAATACAGTGAAGGACTAGAATATAAGAGAACAATGAAAAACAAACTGCTTGGCGCCAAGGACAGTGGTGCAAATCATGGAGCTTTTATGCCATCACCCAAAGGTTTAGAATCACTGTCATTATAGATTTAAACTAACTCTAAACCTAGCACAAAATAACATTTAAAGTCCTTTAAGGCATCTAGTGTGCTGTATGTCAGTCTTTGTTTGGTATTCCAAATTTATTTCATACCTTCAAACGGCATTGCGCTGGCTTTCTGTCATTGTTGTGTGTCATATTTGTGGCTGTTTTAAAAACAAGTGCAAAATTTTTTTTTTTGACGATTGGACCAATAAAAAAAACTTGCACGAATCACTTCAGATAAAACTTATTTACACTAACCCGCCAGTAAACAATGATTTCCCCCTTTTCTTGCAAATTTTCCATATTTCAGATACTTCTGTTTCTCTGTACAGTGAGATATATAGAAGATACTTTTTTTTATTGGACCACAAATGCCTTGAATCATAAACAGTCATCTGGAAAGTCTTGAGCTTGGACAGAGCACTCACAGCACACACACATTATTTTCGTTTCAGATGACAAAAAGGACATTGACCATGAAACTGTGGTGGAGGAACAGATTATTGGAGAGAATTCTCCTCCAGACTACTCAGAGTACATGACTGGAAAGAAGCTCCCTCCTGGTGGCATCCCGGGAATCGACCTCTCAGACCCCAAACAGCTAGCAGAGTTTGCCAGGTGAGACACCCCCCCACACTCGTATAACCATTTACTGACATCACAACAGTAATGTGAGTGACTTGGCATTTGGTTTGCGGATTGAATCAGAACTGTGGTGTCTGTAGAGCGTGCAGGGATTCATGATACTACTCTAATTGGTCTGTGGTTCAGCTGTTTCTACAGGCATACTTCCTTTATGGGAATTATGTTGGCAAACGATCACTGGGTGGTATTAATCAGTGTCACAAATATTTATTCCATAATTTTTATCTTTTATTTACACAAATGTGGAATTTGTAATAAAATATTTGACTAAATAACCCAAACAGTTTAAATATGTACAACAGTAGATTTCAGAAAAGAAGTCCTGTATGGTAGGAGTGGCCAACACGGCTGTGTTTTATTATTATAGTGATACAAAAGAGGACTGTGACAGTGTGTTTGTGTGTGTGCGTGTGTACGTGTCTCTATAGAGAGAGCATAATTATTCATTGTAACAGGATGCAGTGCAGGGCAGATGGTGAAACACTGAATAATGTATGTATATAACAATGTAATGGTAGTGTATTACAGTATTTTAGAATATATTTATTTCATTTATGACCCTACCGATTCTATATTGTGTATTACAAAATAGAATATATATATAGTACTATTTACATATTATTAATGCTGTGGTCATATCGTCGACCTTTATGCGTAATGTTTTGCTTAAGAGTGCAAGCATCTCTGCTGGGTGATTCCTGATATTAAATATGAACGCGTGCCACACTAAGTTATGGTTTTTAGGGTGGTAAAGGTTATTTTTCTGTGCATACAGGTTCTCTGTACAACATATTTGAATCCAATAAGTATTAATCCATGGTGTTTCTTAGTCCCTACAGTAACAGTGGCGGCCCTTTTGGTCGCGACTCAGCACGGTAAGACGTGGGTCTGTGGTGCACTGTTAAATCTATTGGTTTTGAGTTTCTCGTTTTCATTGTATTCACTAAAGCGGTTGTAAGGTGTTGAGCTCTTTGACACTCACAGAAGAAGCTAGTGGTGATGTAACTTTCTGAAAAACCACTTTATCTTTGTTGGTTCTAGTCTATGTCTCTGCTTTGCCTTAATGTGTGCACAAATGACAGGAGCCTCTGTAAGCTGTGACACAGTATGTTTCCTTTTGCTTTAATTCAGTTGATCAAGTCTCTTGTTCTTTTTGATCTCTTAGAATGAAGCCACGGAAGATCAAAGAGGATGATGCACCCAGGACGATAGCCTGCCCTCACAAAGTGAGTGTGTTTTTGACTCTATTCTTATTTGACTCAGAGGTAGTGAATTAGTTAGCATTTTAAATTTCATGTCACACTAAGGTACAGGTAATTACCTCTAGGTCTGTACTTTGAGTTGTATTGAGTTTAGCCGTCTGATTGGGCCTGTCTTTGCCTTGTGTTATCGTTCGATCTGAATAAAGTGAATTCCGTAATCCATAACATAAACATTCATTTAGGATCTCTGTTACTGGTTCAGGTTATTTTGCCATTATGTGTGGCTTACAGCTTAATCAATTACGTGCTGCTTTTAGACTCCCAAATGATTCACTGATTCACAGATGGTGTAATACAGTATTGTGTTTATTTTGTATGAGAATAAGTTTTTATCAATGCAAGTAAAATTTACTGGCTCTGATGAATTTTTTTTTTTTTTTGTTTTTTTTTTAAAGGCTATATTATAGGTTATAAAACAGAATCAGCAGTTTTGTTCTGGTAGGCAGAGCAGTATCAATACTTAATACCATTATGGTACCAACTCAGTTGTTTAAATTATACCAAGTCTAAAATGATCCTTATTATTCAATACCAATTTTTAGTACAGACAGGTTAATATGAGGCAATAAGCATGCCAGTTTTAAAGCCCAGTCTGGTGATGATATCACAAGCATATCCTGGAGTTTTTAACTTATGTACACGTTTTCACACATGTAGTGTATATGTAGCTGCATGTGTTCATATACGACACACATTCCAATAAACAGGGTGACTCCTTCATTTTTAAATCATTTACAAAAATGCATCCCCCATGGCTTTTAAGGTGTTTTTATTTATTTAAAAATAACACGCATAACACGTCCTGGTGTCGCTCCACCTCCACCCTTACCACAAAATCCTCAGGAAAATATTCAAGCTACATGGGATGGATTATCACAGGACACTATTAGGAACCTCTGAAACTCAATGCCAAGATGTCTGCATGTTCCATTAGCAAACATGGTGGGCTGACCCCATATTATATAAAATATTTTTAATACATAGTCGTACAAATATTGGGACACAAACCAGCTGGGAACTAGATCTTCTGTAGGCAAATTGTCATTTCAACTTTAGCCAGATTTTGACTCTGGCTCATTTGACAGCTAACGGCTTGCTGGTAAATTCTTGGGTATGTTTATGTGGGAAAGATGCCTTAATGTTAAAATACTGGTTCTACTTAAAGTGAGCTGATTGGTTTCTCCATTCTATTTCTGAGCTGGATCACATTCATTGAACAAAGTCTTTGTATGTCCACTGCCCATTTCAGACTATTCTGTGCATCCAGATGGGTCCTGCTACATTGTCTGACACTGAACCGGTTTTGAATATATAATTTGCAGATAGGCCTCTGGAGTAACGTGCTGCTCTGATTTCATTCCAGTAATATGTGTCCAGAGTTTTTCCTTTTATGGTCTTGTCGGAATGGCTAGGCAGATGGAAATGGGCCTTTTTAGTCCTGGAGTATTGTCGTAATCAAGTTTGTGTTTACCTCCAGGGATGCACGAAGATGTTCAGGGATAACTCTGCAATGAGAAAGCACCTACACACACATGGGCCGCGGGTTCATGTGTGTGCAGAGTGTGGGAAAGCCTTTGTGGAGAGCTCCAAACTAAAGCGCCACCAACTTGTTCACACCGGAGAAAAGCCTTTCCAGGTTAGAACATGCTCTTTATCTCTAAATTCAAGCGGTTTAATTTGAACTGTTGTCTGTTTTAGCCACTGAAACAAGAACTTTCTCCGATGCTTGCTTAATTTACAGATCTAACCTTCTGCTAATAATTTGTCATCAAACATGTGGTCATGCAGGACTGGGTATGGTTCTAATAGAAATCTAACTCTCGTGTTTATCTTTCCTGATTAGTGCACTTTCGAAGGCTGTGGGAAACGCTTCTCGCTGGACTTTAACCTCCGCACACATGTCCGGATTCACACCGGAGACCGCCCGTACGTCTGCCCGTTCGATGGCTGCAATAAAAAGTTTGCCCAGTCCACCAACCTCAAGTCACACATTCTGACACACGCAAAAGCCAAAAACAACCAATGAGCACCTCCGTTCTCTTTCCCCTTTTACACCTGAACCCAGCCTCAACGCTACAGCATCTTAACACTGGAGGTTTGAACTGTGCTCTTCTGTAGTTCTCCTAAGGAGTCGGGGCAAAAACAAAAAATAAAGACCTAAAGGTCTTAGGATAAATTATGGCAATTGTAAAAGACTCAAAAGCTAAACATTGGGAACCCCTCTGTCCTCAAATCAGCCTGCTAACCGTGTGGCCCTTGCTGAGGAGCAGAGCAGGGTTGCATCCAACCCAGCTGAACCACCACACGTTTTGAAGACGCGTCGCGTCCGGATGAATGGTCGAACTCATGGACACTCATAGACATTGCTTTTTACCACAAAGATGAATGAGAACGTTTGGACAGTGTGCTCCATTTCCCTTCACTTTTACTTAATCTCACCAGTCCGCATAGATATAGCTTTTAATTTTGTATTTCTCCAAGTGTGCATATTGTACACTTATTTTTTGGGATATGCTTAGTAATGCAACCTTGTGATCATTCTTTATCCCCGAGGATTTAAGGTTTTGCTTAGGACATGTTCTTCTTGGAAGGGTGGATGATAGTTACTGTAAGACAATACTTCAAAAGTATTTTATGTAAAAAGTTATCTTTTTCTGTTTCATTTTTTTCCCTTTCTACTTTATTTGGTTGTAATCTAACCACTGAATAATCTTGTATACGTGTATTGTTTGGCTGTATGGAGATCATGTAGAAATGGACAGCAGTGTGATATCAAGTGTTTACTGCTATAAAGCGTTTAGTCATCAGTTAATTTCTCGTTTGTCACATTTGTCTCACTTGGCAAAGAACATTCATTCACTTTTAAACCCATCTCACAATAAACCACAGTGTGATCTATCATCTTTTTCTTTGTTTAGAATGTATTGTAAAGGCCTAAACCTTGAAATATTCTTTGTTAATATTTACATTTCCATGTATTTCAGTGAGCTGCAATTAAAAAAAGGAGAAAATTCAACTTTAAAGTCCCAGCACTTTTTATACAGTTTATATACCTTTTGCAAACCCTGGATACCTGGACATGGATTTAGACCTGGACTGAATTTGAATTGTGCATCATGGGAAGTTCAGTTCAGACCAGTATTGTTGTTCTGGGTCTTGAAAACTGACCCCTAATGTCTCTTGTTCCGTGGGTGGTGTACTGACCTCTTGTGGTCAAGATGTGAAGCGAAGAGCCCTGCCGGAGAGTTTGACGATCTCTTATTACACTATATCTAAACACAATTCATTTTTGACATCACCTTGATCTGTCTTTGATACTGCTGTCTGTGTGACTGTGATGGTGTTCATTGGACTTTTTTATTTTTTTCCCTCCGTGGTCGGCTGTTGGCTGGATATCACTGCTTAACATGGGGAGATCCGCTCTGCTTCAATTCCCATGCGCTCCATTGAGCTTTCATTTAAATGACAATGATAGAATAGACCAATTGAACCTTTAAGACCACTAATGTAACATCCAGCTCTGCTAACAATACATCTCATTGATGCGCTGTCCAAGGTCCTGAGCAGCAATTGTGATTCATTTTAAGCTGTATAATTAATCCCTGAAACGAAGTGCAAAATGAACAGGGAAAATGGTAACACTTAGCTGAGAATTCAGAACAGTAATAACGTTTTACACCAGTTGTTTCTCGAAGATGACTGTAATAGCTTTAGGCTATGTTTCTTCAATGATTATTCCCAGTTTTATTGTTCTGATATTGAAATTGGCAGTACTAACTAATTGTGCTAACTGCTAACTACCTTTGGTAGTTTCAAACATTTATTCAACACACTGCCAGCAGCACTTTGTGAATGAATCTGATTGTCTTAGTACAAAAATGTTCAGAGGTTGGATGTATTGCATGTGATGCACTGAATAAGAAATTTAAATGTGGTTTATTGCGCTAACAATATGGGAAATCATGTTATCATATGATGGTCTTTTATAACTCTCTGTGTATACGTCTATTAATCGAGCAAAGCTTTATTTTTATAGATCCATTCATAGTAAGTGTGCTTTACAGGTAAGAAAATAACATGACTAACACAACATGCCTGATGTTTTGGCATGGAGTTGTGACGGTTCCTAATGGTGTCCTGTGATAATCCATCCCATGCAGTTTGAATATGCTCACACAGTTCCTGCAGCTGTAGGGGTGGAGGTGGAGTGATACCAGGCCTCCTGGACATGTGACAACAAGCCGTTCGTCTTGGTGCTGACCCTGGTGCTTCCATACACGGATTCGTTTGTCGACTCCACCAGGACAACAGTTGGACTTGTCCCTGAAGAAATTCTGCTGCCATTTTGAGTCACTCCGTGACAGTCTGGCACGACACCATTGCAGTCATTGGAGACGTTGGCGTGATGTTAAGGGCAGTTGTTGTAACGGTCTGCATGCATGTAGTCCTGTGTTGCACAGTTGTCTGTCAGTGGTGCAGGCACTAACAGGATGACTCATGAAGGGCATCACTGCTCACTGAATGTCTGCAGTCGTGGCTGTTAGGTCTCTGTGCATGTTGGACAATTAGATGGTTTGTGTGGGTCTCCGAGATTCACTGTTACATGCCGCCTTCTTTCCATTCTATCCACTTCGTGTATCTTTAGCTTTTCAACTCCAGATGCAACTGAATTAACCACACCCTGCTACGTTCAGCCCAGAGTAGTAGGACTTTGTCATGGAACATTATAGGTAGGTTTGGCATGAAAAAAAGTCAAAGCCATGCGGTACAGAGCCTAAACCGAGTGAGGTACGGTGGTGTATCTGTAAGGCTGTATTTCCTCATAGACCCTCAAACTATACTAGGACATGAAACACGTCTGCCCGGAGAAGTTGTGGTTGGCACCTCATAGCACCTCCAAATTCTCCCTGACCAGAATATCAAGCTCCTGCAGCGGCCAGCTCAGCCCCCTGACCTAAACACATCTGAAAGCCTGTGAGGTGATCTTAAAAAGAGTCAACAGATGGGGACGAGGGACTCTGCAGAGATTATCTACAGAGGAATTGTGTCAGATCCTCCTTGCACAATTATAAGAGTCAGAGCTGTTATCTTGGCAAAGAGAAGGTGCACATTCCAACATTCCAACAACCTCCAGTTATTATTTTTTATAAAGACTTCCTCAAACATAGAGTTTCCCCTAATGAATGTTTAAGAGGCATCCTGGCTTTTCTAAATGGCTGTAGGATATGTTTATAAAGCATGTTTCTTTCTGGTGTCTACATAGAAGCTATGTAGAGTTGTTTGCCTGTTTTGGTGAGCTCATGAATAATTTGATAATCTCTGGTCTGATTTGCTCATTTACAGTGAGACACCACAATAATCACTCATATAGACACAGGTAGGGAAGTGGACCACTGTGAACCTCCTGTTTAGTTAATGATGCTAATTACTTGGAGCTTGCTAGTTGGTAACATTACCTTTACTACAAAACAAATGAAAGGTGTTACTCACTGTAACTCTTCAGTTTAAGATGACCTACTTCAAATGACAAACAGTGGATAAAACACAGCATTGCTGTACTAAACATACTGCTCCTCTCCCTTTAGCCTCATGTCTTTTCTGTGTTAAACACCGAGTGAAGCTGCTCAATATTGTCCGAGGTTTCAGAAACTGTTTGAATAGAAACGTGTAAAGCAAACTAACAACTTCCATTACCAGCTGTCCAGGATCTTGTTAAAGATGTGGGAGAAGATCTTAAAAGCAGCCACAGTTATATTCTGGCACCTATGCAAACTGTTCTCTTTAAGGTGGAACAAAGCATTTGATTAAGAAGTTGGAAAAGAGGAAGCTGACTCCAGCCTCATTTAAAGATGAGCATCAGCCATGTCTATTAGGTTAGTCAAAAAAGGGCTGACATTCCCTTCCCAGTCTGGAATGGAAGATTTTCCCGACATAGACCACCGTTTTTTTGTTGTTGTTGCTCTGCTGTTATTGTTACAGTGGGCCAGAATGGCGAGTTCAGGATTTTGGAATCTGCCTGTTTTACCGCCCTCCTCTGTAAATGGGGGATTTGCATGTATTGTATTAACGGCTGTGTTTGTCAGTTTTATCCTCTTTATTCCACCATACCAATATAAATACACCTATAGATTCTATTCTATAAAGCACATGTAGTATACGTGTATTTAAAACACATTTCCCCTGATATCATGCAACGTACAGTGAGATATACCCAAATACCCTGCAGTCATACATTAATAAACGTTGCTCCTGAACTGCAGAGTTTTTTGCCACTTTTTTGCTGTGCCTTTCATAAAGTGTTGTAACTTTTTAAATGTGTCTTTAATGTTAATTCTGTTCAGAATAAGCTTAATGTTATTACCTGCCCACACACACACACACACACACACACTCGATAAGCTGATTTAGACTATCACAACATCCTAACTATTTCTTTATTTCTGGAAGGATTTTCTGATAAGAGCATTACACGATCAAACTATCTGTGGTGTAGCGGTAGTGTTAATACCAGGCTGAAGTCTCCTTTTCACCAGCTTCTGTTCAAATGTCTCCATTCCACCTTAAAGGGTTCAGCAGCTACATTCTGGCACGTCAGGCATTATATCTGGAATTCATTATATCTGGACAAGGATCTGACTTCAGCCTCGTAGTTTAAATGCAGGCTTTATATCCTACCCAGAGTTTAATATACAGACTTTGAGAAGGTAGCGCAATCCATCAGAACACATGAGCTATAAAGTAGTGACTGGTGGTCACTTGCATGTTCTGCAGGTGAGACCATCTCCAGTCAATTTTACCTAGGCACTAATTCCAAACTACGACCGCACTTCAGACTTAGCCCTCTTAGACTGCTGACAAATCTGTGGAGCACCACTTTGCATGCTGTACCTGTGAGATGTGTGTTTGTACTGTTTGTGTTTAAATATGGGTCACAGTGGATATACAAATCACTGCTCTCTGTTTTATTTCCATTTTACATACTGTCTCAATTTTCTTTTCAGGGCCTGAGGTTTGTACTGCCGACTCTGCTGGATACAGTATAAATCTGCTCTTGGATCACATTACATTGGCACTAATAATGTTTTATTGAACTTGGCCTGATCTAGGCCTCAAAACCTGTCCTGTGTTGATTTAAGTGAAGAAATATCCACAATGCATCTATTAATAAGCATTTGCGGCGTATCTGCTGCATTGATTCTGAGCTCTGCATATTTTGTCTTGGGGCATTACGCCTGAGAGTTAGAGAATGCAGATATCTTCTGACTGCCTGGAAATTTGGGATGTTTATATTCATTTATTCACCCGCCTTATCCGCACACGGCTGTTTTAAGGCCTCCTGAATGCCTGCCTCACTTCTGTGTGGCTGTGAATTTGGAATTCTGACAGTACATAAACCTCTCATGTGAAACCTACTGCAACACAAATTTCATATTGTCTCTTAAAGAGCTGCCAACAGGGACCGGCCCGCCCGTGGTTCGGCTCGCATGTGTTCATGCGGGACACGGGGAGAGAGTCGGGGAAAAGAGGTTGGAGGGTGTGGGGTGGGGGGTGTTGCTTTGTCTCTCCTGTGACTCTGTGCATGGAATTGGCAATTGAACACTGTGAGGACTCTGCATGGCTGCTCATGCATTTGTTTAGATTTGGATCATTTATGGAGGCAATTGCTTGTTTCGATTGTCAAAGGCAGCAGAGAGCAAGCGTGCTACTTGTTATGCAGCTGATGTCAGTTGAACCTTCCTGCCTGCTGTAAGCACCTGAAACATGGATGCTTCTGGCTGATTATGAAGTGCTTCCCCACAGAGCCAAATCACAATCCCGCCTCATTGTGTTGTTTGTGACTGTGCCACTCCTAATTGTTACCGTAATGAAACGGAAAAGTGGATTTTGGTGAAATGACTTGTTTGCCATCATGCATTATTTGTTCCCTTTGTAATGTATTTTTCATGTTTCTAATGTGAATATTTCATTGGGTGGGAGCTGGCTGAATCTACAAGAAAATGAAGTGTGCGTATGAGTGTGTGTCTCTGTGTGTGTGTGTGTGTGTGTGGACGTGAGTGTGCAGACCTGTATGTGTCTGTGAGACATCAGCAGGCGACCGTTTCTGACATAGATGAAGTCTGTGTGTCTTTGCAGCGAGCAAAGCCTGCATTTCACATATATTCATGCAGAAATATGTTGCCAAGGTAACTGAGTCATGAAGGGCTGTGTGCAGATACCCTTGAATTCCATGGAGGTGGAGAGAGAGAGAGAAAGAGGGAATGAGACAGAGAGAGTGAAAGACAAACAGACTGACAGAGTGGGAGACAGAGAGAGAAAATGAGACAGGGAGACAGAAAGTCAGAGATACAGAGAGACAGAGAAAGGAGAGAATGAAAGAGAGACAGAGAGAAAGAAGAGAGTGAGAGAGAAAGAGAGAGAGATAGAGAGAGACAGAGAGAAAGGAGAGAGAGAGACAGAGAGAAAGGAGAGAGAGAGAAAGAGAGAGAGAGAGAGACAGAGAGAGAGAGAGACAGAGAGAGAGAGACAGAGAGAGAGAGAGCAGTAAAATAACTGTGTATAGCCATGATTGATTCATTCATTGGTAAGAGGACGGCTGTGCGTTCTTTAGCCCTTGAACTAACACTGAATGGATGAGTGAGAATTTTTAACCTTTATTTCAGCTTCATCCAAAAATTTGTTCTGTGTCAACAGCTTGCTTTTACAAGGTTCAGAACAGATGCAAACTGAGCATCATTACTCCCGAATGTCAGTGTTACATTCCAAAACACCTCCTCACATTAAAGAGTCTAAGGCCTGAACCACACAAACTAAATATTACACTGATATCTACCTGCACTGACCTTACCGACTCAGCTGTCTCTGAAATTACTATTCATAGCAGAGTTCAGGACAAATACAGTTCTGTGCCAAGGATCCGCGAACACCCTTGTCCCAATCACTCTCCAAGCCAAACTGCCAATTAAGCACAAATTACTCACTTTAAGAAGACATCCCCAAAGAGACTCAGCATGAGATAACTGGCATGAGAAAGAGCCAAGGTCTAAAGAAATATAAATTATTTTAAAAAATGAAAGTTATTATGACAGAGAAAACTGGAAACTGTGCAGGATTCAGTAGACCACCAAAACTGCCACTGTCATCAGATAGACAGTACTCAAAGTTTTAAACTTGAAAAGATTCACATCTGGAAAAAATCCACAGAGACGTCCATCCTTCCACTGAGAGAAGACAACTCTTTTTCTGGGAAGGAAGATTACCGGGTTACCGGGAACAATGATGATAAATTTAGACTGATATGGGCAATATTTATTGAGCTGCACATACAGAAGTACTGTCTCCCAGTATGGCGTAAGGCCACCATGTTTGCTAATACAACATGCCAGACGTCTCGCCATGGAGGTGTAGAGGTTGCAAATGGTGTTCTGTGATAACCCATACCATGCAACTTGAATATTCTCACGCAGATGTCTTTGCTTATGTCACATTTGAGCATGAAACCTGCATCGTTTCAAAAGTTACGTTCCTGTCAGTTGATCCTTTTTGTGTAACTATTAGTGAAACTATTTTTTTTGGCAATTACTGTATGTTTCTCAGTGCTGGCCCCCCTTCTGTTCTAATGACTCTATATAAGGAATCAGCTTCCCCTTCATATAGGAACACTTGTAGTTCCATGATTGTTGTTCTTCAGTGGTCAGGACCTCCACAGGACCACCACAGAGCAGGCATTATGTGGATGGTGGATTATTCTCTGCACTGTAGTGACACTGACATGGCTGTGTATTAGTGTGTGGTGCCCTGGAACAGACACAGCAGTGCTTAAATAGTTCCTCTTAAGTTTACTTGTCCTAACTTTTTGTGGTGTATTTCCAGGATGAAATGAAACCAGATTAAATCCTGTTCTCAGATTTTTACTGTGAAAAAATAACTACTTAATATACTTAATGGCCATTTTGACTGAATATGTAATACAAGGGTGGTTTGACTTTTACACAGGACTGTGATTAAAATAGTGTTTATGTTAACTAATGAAGAACAAATACACCGTGATAGGACCCCACATCCGCTATTACCTTCAAGATGCGCCAAGGATTCTCTTTTTTCAAATCACCCTTTATATTAGATATGACACTGCATTCGAGCCTCTTCACCTCAGCTCTGTGCCTGACTGTATCGATCTGGTCTTAAGCTGTGTTTAGGCTTTATCATTTCAATTATCCTACTATATTCCAGACAGCACTTTCCCAGAAGGAGTAATCACATCCAATATTAACGAGGATGTTCATTCAGAGCACATTTTCCCGCATTAATAATGCATATGCTTGAAATTGCCAGCGCATACATTATATTATAATTCTGTTTATAATTTCCCTCTACAGGTATGAGAAGTCCACTTATTTGCTGTAGCATCCGTCACATCAAACGCATTTATTTTCTGTTCTCATTGTAGCTGTTTAATTGGATAATGAATAATGAAAGAAAGACAAAGTCTGTGCTTCTGACATGGCAGAAGAGTAATCACACGTGATGGATTAGTTTTCTTGCCATCAAGTTACAGAGATTGAAAACTTTCCCTAATAGAAAAAAAATAATCCACCTGAATACACAGCCTCTTAAACATAAGCCCAGAAGTATCCAGACACTGTAAGGTGAACCTATGGCTAACACAGGTGTTCAGTTGCACACCTGCAGCTTGTTCAGTCTCCATAGAAAAGCATTGCAGATAGTATAAAATGCTTTTGGAGCAACTACATATGACTCGAAGGTCACCATGTGATACTAAGCATCGGCTTGAGGGATATAAAGCACCCACCCTCCTAACAATGGGCTGCAGAGCATTCTCTAGAGTGATGGAGCTCCATCCAATACCTCTGAGATGTGTTAAAGTAGGGTTTGTGAACCAGATATAATCATCAACTTTCAATACAGTATCTAGTGTACAGCCTTCCCACATGAGTAGAGGCTGTGGCTGTAACAAAAAGGGGACAAATTCATTATTAATACCCTCAATTTCAGAAGACATGTCGGATAAGCAGGTTTCTACAAAGTTTTAGACCTATAGGGCTGGTTTCTCACACATGTATTAAGCCTAGATTGGGAAGAAAGAGCAGTTAGAATACATTTTTACTCTCAGGATTACTCAAAGGCTTAATCTGGATCTGGGAAACTGGCCCATATTACATTGGGGTTGCTCAGTTCTGGTTCTGGGGATCTACCACCCTGGGAATTAGATACACCTAGCATATTATTCAGATGTCCCTAAAGGCTTTCACTGCGTGCATCAGAAGTGTTAGATGAGGGTTGCAGCTACACTCTGCAGGGTGGTGGATTTCCTGGACCAGGACTGATCACACCTGCTTTACAGAAAAAGTATGAAATTGTGATTTCATTGGAAAAAATGAAAAAACTTTGGATACGGATTCCCAGCTAGGGTGGATATTTTTAATTGTTCTAGGAAAAACTCTGTATATCAAACCCAGATGTGTTGTGGAGGTTGTTTAAACTTCACACCTGCACGTCTCATTTACAAAAGGTGTTTTCTGAACATTCCTTTAGGTAGTGAGATGTGGTTCTTCCATTGCATTGCCTTTTTTGGCATCTTTATGTGCTATATTGTGGTTTAGGAGCTGAATAGTGGAGCCATACAAAAAATAAAGCCTAAATAAATATCTTTTTTTTGTTTTTGTTTTTGCAGCAATGTCAAAAGATCCAGATGGTTGAAACCGTGTGACAAACATGGTATTATAATGCTGGCGGTCCATCGTAAATACCTGCCAACTGGTAACTGTACCTGTTTAAAAAGCAAATGCAGCCAACAACCACAACAGCCTTGGCTGCAGAGTGAGAGAGAGGAAATGAAGATGGCAGAAAGAGCTTGTAGAGCTTGAAGAGGCTCTGAAGTGGCTGACTCCTCTCCTATATGAGGGGAATTAAACCCAAACTCTTATTATCTTGGCCTCGGCAGATCAGTGCTGAAGTAGCAATGCATCATATGGCAGGAGTAGTCATTATTGACCCTTTGCAAACGCGGCAAGCTCTGTTTATCCACAGCTGACTGCAACGTAGCCCAAGAGCTAAGGAGCTCCTCATCGCACTTCAAGAGATGCACTTGCCACAGATACTCATCTTTAATTTATGTGCCCTTACAGGACCCACTTGAGACTGCCACATAGCGTGCGAAAGTTTGCAGCTTCAGAATATCGATAATGAGCAGAAAGCAAGACAACCTTGCCCTCTTGGTGTGCATGAATTAATTAGTGATTAATTGACAGCACAGCTGTCAGCATCTCAGTCTTGTGTCCTCATCTGTCTGACACCACATAGAACGGTTTCATTTATCTGGCCATAAGGCATCGCAGCTGGATTGCTCATCTGAAACCTAGCCTCTGTCTGACTGCAGTATTTTATGTAGGTAAACATGAAAACCAAAATCTGTTTTATTCTGAAAGCCAGTGGTAAAGACAAAAGATCAAAGAACCAGTGACTCGTGACTGGGACAGAAAGATATAGAGTCATATGCAAATGTTTGGGCACCCCAAGTCAAATTCCTTTTTTTTTTTTTGGATTTGAGAATAAGAAATTCTTGACCTACTGAAAAAACAAAACATATTAACCATCTGTTACATGATTATTTACTAACAGGTAGTATCATATCTATGTTAATAAATATAAATTTATTTTTTGGGAGTTTTGGTGTTTAATTTGTGGAAAATGAGTCTTTTACTTTGAAAGGAAAAACACTAGGCCCTCTAAACATTACATGACCGGAAAATCCTAACCGTTCAATATTCACAACACAAAATTCCTTCAAGAAAAAAAAAAAAAGAAAATCTATCTGGGTTAAATAAACTTTTAATTTTCTATATTAAAACCAATTTATATATTCAACCTATTGGACTGTAATTCAATTACACAGCACTAAGCTAAGCATTAAGGTTTAAATATGCATATATAGTCATTTAATGTGTTCTATAATCATAACTGTATAATCTGGATAATATACATGACCAAAGAGTTATGATTTGTGTTCATTTCTAGTCAATAATCCTAAACAGTTTCAACAATATTTAATTCCTGTAAATGTAAAAAAAGATTTTTAAAAAAGATAATATAGATTTTTAAATGTTCTGGGAAAAACTCTGTAACTCTCCACCAGATGTGTTGTGGAGGTTGTTTGAACTTCACACCTGCACGTCTCATTTACAAAAGGTGTTTTCTGAACATTCCTTTAGGTAGTGAGATGTGGTTCTTCCATTGCACTGCTATACAAAAAAGATAATATATGTTAAACAAGTTCTAATGTAAAAATAGGTTAAAAGTTAGATTTGTTTAGTCTCATTTTCAGAAAATGGATGTTTAATATTTACCAACCAGTTTTTAATGTTAGCAATTAAAAACACAGTAAAATATTTTTTTTATCATGTGTTAGTATAAACGTGTTAAACGTGCCTATATATAACCTGCCGCACTCTATTTTTCAGCCCCTGGATGTTAAACTCATCAAAGAAACAGTATTTGTGCTTTAGTGTGCTCACTTCATCAGCAAAACATGTCATTCGACAAGGGGCGCCCTGGTGGGACATTCTGGTCTAAATAAGCTTACTGCTCAAGATGTACAAAACAAGCGTACTTTCTTTTTAGCAGCATTGTAAAAACCTCCAGATGGCGGACAAGCATGTTATGATGATGATAATTCATAGTAAATACCTCATAACAACACATGTTAATAAACAGGGCCTTTCTTGTGCCAAGGGTTAGCTTAAACAAGCATCAGAACGGTACCTATAACAGCTTATAATAGGGCTGGACTATATTTATCATTACTGTGACAAATTATTCTGAGGACATTATTATTATGTATATCCTCATATAACATTTTTGCCATATTGCCCCCCCCAACACACACACACACTTTAAACTATATTCATTATATACTTGATTTCTTTAGACCTTACCCTCAGAGCAAATACTTTTGGTACAAATGAGCTGATTTGCTAATCAACCAACCATCACTAATATTAGCTATCATAGCTAAGACACTCAAAAAAGTTAATTAGCTATACATTCACACAGCAACAAACAGCAGTTACAGTTGACTAAGAGTAATGTCTTTACATTGCATTTGTCAGAAATGTGAAGACGTGAAACCCCCGTCCGGTAGATTTGGTCCCCCAATGAACAATTCAAGGCTACAGCTTTGTGTGGACACAATCAGTACATATTAAACACACAGCAAATTCTGACTCTGAATCTGATAACTTGTACTTAATGGGCACCTTGATCTCCTCTGCAGTTTGCTCTGCATTGTTACCCTGCTGTGGAATAAAGGGTGTAATTCTTCTGGAGCAACTACATATGACTCTAAGGTCACCATGTGATACTAAGCATCGGCTTGAGGGATATAAAGTACCCACCTCCTAACAATGGGCTGTAGAGCATTCTCTAGAGCAATGGAGCTCCATCCAATACCTCTGAGATGTGTTAAAGTAGGGTTTGTGAACCAGATATAATCATCAACTTTCTATACAGTATCTAGTGTACAGCCTTCCCACATGAGTAGAGGCTGTGGCTGTAACAAAAAGGGGACAAATTCATTATTAATACCCTCAATTTCAGAAGACATGTTGGAATAAAGGGTGGTCTCTGTATATATACTGTACTGTATGTTTTACCTATTTGGTACCTTTTTGTTTACCTGTATATACCTAGATAGTTGTATCTACCTCACGGAGGGTCCAGTGGTGAGCGCTATCAGCACTATGGTGGTTGCAGGCTTTCTGGTTTTCTTTCTTGTGTGAAATTTAAGGGCAGCTGCTTGTGTAAGTACGAGGGCTGGAGGGAAGGGGAGGGGAGCAGAAGCTCCTGGGACTAGAATGGCCTCTTTCATTGCCTTCTTGCCATTCCTTTGAACAAACAGAGGAGCTCGGAGAAGGCAAGGCTTGCGAGAGATCCCCTCTCCTACTCTGTGCCTCCGAGGGAGACGAGGATTAACACTTCTAAAAATAATTACCGCACAACCTTCACTGCTGCAGGCTTATTCAGCCATGAGATATTCCACTCCATGAAATATATTACCTCCGCCCGGCCCAGAGAAAGGGAAAGAGGGAAAGAGAGAGAGAGAAAAAGAAAGAGAGAAAGGAGGGAAGGAGAGAGAGAGAGAGCATGAGCCCACCTCTGGAGATAACATCAGAATTAAAGAGCATTGAATCTCTCTGCAGCTTTCTGATAGCTCCTTTGTTACGCGCTCTGATGTATCGATGTCTGTCATGTAGTTTGCAACCTCAGGACCTGGCAATGGATCTCATGTGACAGACACAGCTCAATAACTCAAGCCCCGAAAAGGACACCAGGACCGTAAATAAGGAGATTAAAGTTAGTTAATTGAAAATGCACAGAAATGTATCATCTCGGAAGACTGGCCATGAAATAACCATAGTAACAGCCATGTGATTAGTCACAGATTATGTTGTTACATATGGTTTTACTGGAGGAACCCTGAGGCATGTCTGATCAATCAACAATTCCGATTATAGAGTCTCTAAAGTGTTGGCAGATAAATGTGTATATTCAATAAATAATACTTGACACAGGTCTAATGATCTTAAATATGTCTTATGGTAAGCATAATCGTTTAAGCATCAGATCAAAACCAAATGGCTTTTCACATTTTATTTTACACAATGTAACATGTTTGTACACGATGTACCATATGTATTATTCCATATAACAAAGTAATATACATGTCGATGGGATTATTTTAGGATATGCACAAAATGGTATTTTCCTTGTGCTTAGAAAACATTGGCATTTACCAGTCCACTGTGTTACCTTCCCCACATAATATAAGAGTGCCACATCCAAGACGGAAACTGAAGACTTTTTTTTTTCTTCAAAAGGTTCGCAGTCTGAGCTATAAGACATCAGATCAGAACAGGATCTGTAAGTCCACCAAAACCATTGTAGTAAGATTACAAAAAAATCCTCATTATAGTGTGCTTTCTAGAACCCACTCCGACCTGGACAGCGAGCCCTTCCCATGGAGTATGCCTGAAGTGTCCAGCTGGGGCAGATCTCCACCGCTCATGGACAGGCTGCGCTTGGACCGCAGACTGCCGGTCTGCTGCTGGTAAGTCATGTAACTCGGCTGTTTACAGGAGTCTACATTCAGTGAGTGCCTGCGGCTCACTCTCGCACACCCCACCGGAACAGTCATGTAGTTGTGCAAGGACTCTAGCTGTGCTCTCCTGGAAGCCGGGGTCACCATGGTGGAGTAGGCACGGATTTGGGTAGATTTGGGACGGGCCTTGGTCGAGTTGTTTTTGTTGCTGTTGTCGAGCTCCATGCTGACCTGTGCTTCCTGCTTGTGCGGGATGGCGGGTTTAGGGCTGGTGATGTGTGCTGAGCGTCGGGTGTTGGGCGAGGCAGGATGCCAACTATGGCTGGCGGCCGAGGTAGAGACGGTGCAGTCAGGAAGGCTGGGTTTGGGGGGTGGCCGAGGCACAGGAGGGGGCCCTGCGACTGGAGCTGGGGCTGGAGCTGTCTCCATCTGGGGTGATACCTTCCGGCAGGAGTCTCTCTCTGAGCCCAGAACCTGCTTGGACATGGATTTGATTATCCCACAGCCTTGCAGCTGCTCACTCCTAGACGGAGAGCGAACGTCTCCCAGCTCCACCCCCTTGTCCACTCCCTCCTGGTTGCAAACACGGTAGCGCACGATAAGGAAAATGATAAAAGACAAGACTGAGGCCACAATGATGCCGCCGATGATCACGACGATGGTGCCTCCGAGGAACTGGGACTGCATGAAGTGGCACCGGAGGTACTGGGGTTCCGTGGAGAAGTGAACACATCCCACCACCCGGGTAGCTGTCAGGGTGGTGACTGCGTCATCGTAAATTGCTAGCACGCAGAGATCATACAATGTCCCAGCTGCTAAGTTGTTGACCAGGATGGTTTTACTGGTTGGGGGGATCATTCTGCAAAGACACATCAGGAAATGAGCAGTACTTGAAGAAACCCCTTCAGTTTCAGTGAGGATAACAGTGAGGTTTAAACATTTCTGTTTGATTACATCTTTAAAATGGAAATGTTGGTGTTTCATGGTTGGTTTCATGTGAAACTGTTTCTACCGAGACAGATTAGTTAACAATGATAGTGGCAGGAACCAGATACCTGGAGCACTGAATTGATCTAAAGGTATGCATATGTATTTCTGAGCACATAATGGACATTCATTGATTCTTAAAACACACTGACCTATGGTTCTGAACGTGCTTCCTCAGAAAGAAAGCACAATAAGTCTTGTTTCGTTACATTTATTGCAGCTCTTTATGGAATGTTGACTAGTATTCATTGGATTCATAGATTTTGATAACAGATTTTAAATGTAGCCCTCTTAGCCATTTTGTGTGTCTATCAAAGTATCGTGATATGTACCCTGCTTCAAAAACGCCTTTCCTGCCCACCCCTAGCTTTGGTCTTATTGTTACAACCTACTCATGGTGGAGAGACACATGCAGGATGTTATAAGGCAAAATAGTACCTATATACACTCAGATTTACCACTACTTTACCATTATCAAGATGAGCATCTACGAGACAGGTTCACTGGTCATAATGATGGTAATAAATTGGCTACTTTATTGACACTGTATAATGATTCCTATCACTTTTACCATTAATAAATTTGAGTCTGTATCTTGTACATCATATGAGTTGATGTGAATAGCTTTGTTTACATCTCAACAACTAAATTATTAGAAACCTTATAAAAAAATTCAGCTGCACCAGATGGATTGACCGGATAACAAGACCTATTGGTGGTCCACATTTTCTTTCATCTTATTTATGAGCACATACACTAAATATTAGTTTACCGTAGATAAAAATCATAGAGGTAAAATAATAAGCTTAGACTTTGAAGGGTTATTAGTTCTTGCTTCCATAACTATTGCTGTCTATCAGAAACATTCCACATTACCCTGAAAGGGGTCCCTGCGAAGCTCATCTGAAGCTACAAAAAGCATAAAACACGTCTGAATGCTAATCAAATGTCTTTGGTCCATAGCCCAACAGTTCCCCGCTGGTGTAGATAAAACTCACGGCCCTTCTGCAGCCGAGTCTCCTTTCATGAGCAACTTAACCTCTGTAGTCTGTTTAGAGTACTGCTGCTAGTTCATGCTCCTCCTTCCACAGTCATTTCCATAGACTGTGCCGTCATCCAAGCTGTTTAAGGGACAAGGGCGACCTCCTTGATGACTACTTATGTTTGATAAGAACTGTGTTTCTTGTTTCTGCCAACACACAACTCTACATTATGTTTTATTCTGAGTCCTATTTCTTTCACTTTGCTCTGCACACCCATCACCCACACACTGCTTACTGCTTCCAAAAATGCCAGCAGCTCCAATCAAGGATACACCTAGAACCTAAACGGTTATATTAGGTACATCTCTCATCCAATCAGGTACATCCTTAATTAGGTCTACACCCTGTGTTCATTTTATCAGTTCTACTTACCATATAGGAAGACTTTGTCGTTCTACAATTGCAGACTGTGCGTCATCTGTCTCTCTGCATACTTTGGTAGCCTTTTCCACCCTGTTCCTCATTGGTCAGGACCCCTGATAGAACCACCGCAGAGCATGTATTATCTGTGTGGTGGATCATTTTACTGATAGTGGTGGTGTGTTAGTATGTGCTAGTGTGAGCGGATCAGACTGAGCAGTGCTGCTGGTTTAAACACCGTGTCCAGATGTAAAGCCAGAGATGATAGTTCATCTGCTGCTGGGTAATTTGTGTTGGTCATCGTCTAGTCCTTCATCAGTGGTCACAGGACGCTGGTCACAGGACGCTGCCCACAGGACGTTGTTGACTAGATAGTATTGGTTGGTGGACTATTCTCAGTCCAGTAGTGAAACTCCATCAGTCTGATCCACTTATATCAGAACAACACACAAGAACACATCACCACTATGTCAGTGTCACTGCAGTGACTGCAGAGAATGATCCATCACCCACATAATACCTGCTCAGTGGTGGTCCTGTGGGAGTCCTGACCATCGTAGAACACGGTAAAAGGGGGATTAACAAAGTATGCAGAGAAACAGATGGACTACCATCTGTAATGTTGTAGAGCTACAGAGTTCATCTATATGGTATGTAGAGCTGATAAAATAGACAATGAGTGTCAATCCAAGGAGACGTACTTAACAATGTGGCCGTTTGGTGTATTTATATTTAATGTGAACGACAAAACATTTGTGCAATTATGCAATAAAATTATGCAAATGTCAAAATGTAGAAGAGTTTATAGAGACCTACCTGTACACCAGCGAGTCATCGTAAGTTCCATTGTACTGGATTTGGAACATCCGAATCCCTGGAATATTCCGTTGTAGGCTGAACTTCACCAGGGCTGAGGAGGACGTGATTTCAGAGATCAGCACCCGCTTTTCTTGTCCAGCTTTGGTGTTTGCTATAGCAGGACTGCTATCTCCACCAACCTTGGTGGAGGTAGCAATGTCTGAGGAGCCAGGGTCAGGCTCCTGTACAAGGCTCGTCTCATTCGTGAAATGCGGTAATTTGGTAATAAGCAAATCAACAGTCTGCTGAGCCTCTCCAGACGGGTTGGAGGCCACGCAGGTGAATGAACCCGAGTCCTTCACTGTGCTGATGAGGATATCTAGCGTACCATCACTGTGGACCACCGTTCTGCTTGAGTTTGACACCAGTCTACCATCAGGGGCAATCCAGTGAATGACAGGATCTGGATCTCCCCGAGCTTTGCAGCGCAGCGTAACATGCTGGCCCTCCAGTGCCCTGGTCTCTTGTGAGTGACGTGTAATGAGAGGAGGCTCACACAGGAACTCCTCCTCAGACACGGTCCAGAAATAACGTCCAGAGAGGTGCTGGGGAGCCGCGCAGGTCTCCAGGTCATCCTCACGCCGCAACCTCCTCAACCACAGCAACTCGCAATTACAGCGCAAAGGGTTCCCTCCGAAACTCAGAGCAAAGGACGTTGGTCCCAAAACGCCTGAGGTCACCAAAACGCCTGCTCGTTGGAAGACTGGATCGGGTGGAAGCTTCTGTAGCTTGTTGGAGGTGACGTCTAGCCGTTTGAGCTTCAAAAGTCCAGAAAAAGTCCCCTCTGGTATATAATCAATCATGTTATGGTCAAGACTTAAGGTGTGGAGGCTGATCATGCGCTGGATGGCCACCCACGGGGCACTCTCTAGATTGTTGTAGGAGAGGTCAAGCTCTTCAAGGGCCAGAAGGTCATTAAAGGCTCCTATGTGGATGTAAGTGAGCTGGTTGTTGTTCAGAATGAGATGGTGGAGCTTAGACATGCCACTAAAAGTGTCGTTTGTAATGCGTGTGAGACGATTGCTGTCCAAGTGCAGGGCCCGTAGGTTCTCCAGGTCATTGAAAGCATGGGGTGCAACAGAGCCTATTGTGTTCCTGGAGAGTGTCAGGTCTACAAGCTTGGTCATGTTTGCAAAGTCCCTCCGTTTGATGTTTGTTATAAAGTTGTCACCTAGCCGCAGCTCAACAGTGTGTCTGTCAATGTTCGGGGGCACAAAAAGCAGCCCCTTTTTATCACACAAGGTGGCCAAGTTAGGGGACAGCACCTGACAGATACAACGTTTGGGACATATTTGGATCTTCTGGGCTTTTGCTGCCATGATAATGACCACCAGGTAAACGAGTAGAGTCTCCATCTGGATTCACTGTTGAGATAACACACCTGTGAAGAGAAAAGAGCCAGATATTTCTCAGTGTGGAATTTCAAGCCTATCAAATAAATAGAGCATAGCAGAGCTATAAAAAAAACAACTCTGATGTGCAAAAGATCCTTTCCTAATCTCCTATGACAGGGCTACGGCTCCGGTGAAGCGGATGCCATTCTTTCGCAAGGACTCACTTAATGTTCCACACCATTCTTAAGTACAGTAAACTTCTTTTGTCATAACGCATGAAGTGTCAAGACATCCGAATTAAAGGATGCACAAAAAGCTGTCCGGGGGCAGATATACTAAAGCCCCTGCGCACTGATGCAGGGTTTTGATATGATAATGCTTAGCCTTTCATCTCTGCGTATAAAGGGATGAAAGACTCGTCTGGCCATCTAGTTACTCATCGAAATTAGGCTGATGTCTCCAAAGATCATGTGAAGACAAAGGAAAGGGATCAGCGCAGATGCCATGTCAGGAGGGAGACGTCGTTCTGTTCATATTGATTTTCCATAGTGCTTCACTGCTTCTCAAGTTACTTACCATACAATAGCAAAGAGAAGATGAGAGATAAATTCAGCCACTAGCAGAGGTATAACCTTGACAAGGGTATAACCTTTAATATACCCTAAGATTTAAAATCTTGCTAAGACTGAAGGGCTTATATACTCAATACTATATATCTGGCATTTGGCACAGACAATGTATGTATGTGTGTGCATATGTATATATGTATATATATATATATATATATATATATATATATATATATAATATATATATATATTATATATATATATATATATATGTATATATATATATAAAACGTACATTAACATACATTGTGTGTATTACAATTTTCAAGGGTAAAAAATTATGTCTCCAAAGAAAACTTTGTCAGCATTTGTTGTTAACTGATGTAATAAATATCAATATTTTACATCTGTGTCTCAACACAATATTGCTACACAACAATATGCTGTACCAATTTTTTGTAACCCCACTCCTAACATACAGTGTATATATATATATATATGTATATATACACTGTATATTAGGAGTGGGGTGACCATTTATACCATTTACCATATATAGCATTTCTTGAATTTCCCTCTGGGATCAATAAAGTATCTATCTATCTATCTATCTATCTATCTATCTATCTATCTATCTATCTATCTATCTATCTATCTATCTATCTACCTATCGTCACTGTCCAATGAAAAACATGTATCTCCATTTTTGTCCATTTTGACTTTTATGCGTCATTTAAAAACAGCTGCTGCCGTTTACACTTTGTGAGATTTGCATGATGAATGGACCAACTGAAATGGCCCAGAACTGCTTGGAAGGACGTCTGGTTCCATTGACTTGCATTAAAATCGAATGAGGTTTTTGGCATCTCCTGTTTGTCATTTTGTTGTCATCAAGTTGTCATTTTGGAGATACTTGTTTTTCTTTGGACAGCGACGATATATATATATATGGTATATTTGGTATAAATATATAATGGTATATTTATGAACAGTGTTCAAGCTCATGAGTCATAATTTTGCAACATTTTATGTTTTAGTTTTAATATATGAACTTATATGACAAATAAACTGTAATACTGCACTGAACTGTGCTAAAAAGTGTAAAAATAACCATGAACATCAACAAAGCATGATGGGTATATATATCCGCTGCCTTTTATTTTCATATGGCTCTCGTTTCTGAGATGGAGAATCCTCTAAATCCCAGCTGGTCTGTACAAATACACTGAATTAATTTTTCAGCAGATCAGTTTTAGCTACTCCTGGTATTTGAATCTTCAGAGAGCCACATCTTTTAAATCTGAATATCTAAGTATGTCAAGTGCCATCAAGGGAAATAACTCTTTCACTGTCATTACAAATGCTCAGAGTGCCTCAGCTTGACTTGGAGCTTATGAAATCATAACTGTCATGTATCATGATTACGATCATGAGTAACCACTCTGCTGCCCAGGAAAACAATGCAACTGACTGGAAAGACACCAGAGCTATGGGACACTGGGCCATGAAGGAAACCTATGACATGTGACAGTGAATTTGAACTATATTTCACAGCATTACAACAAGAAACAATGCAGCATTAAGTATGTAAATGGTAGAAAAAAAATCCTCCTCAACCCAGGCCACCTGGCTCCTTTTACAAAAGCCCACCTTTATAAATTTAGTAACGCTCTGTGTGGGTACTGGGAAGGCAGAGGAGGTGACGGTGCACGTTTCTTAGAAGCAATACATGTGGCCTGATGATGATATAATTTGCCTCATGAAGTGAGAAGCTGACCTGTCATGTAATTGTTTAATGGGCTAATTATGACACTCTCTTAGCATGTCAAATGTCCTCCAGATCATGCCACTTTATTGAGCAACTGCGGCCTGTGTAGCATGCCAACCAGCTGGCTGCTTTAGCTGGCATAGCTTTTGGATGTTCACTGGGCTAAAGTGGACCTGCTAGTTCTCTGTACCGAAACACTGCATCGATTTGCTCAGAGCAGAGGAGTCTTTTTTTCTCATCCAAGAATCAGTCAAACGTGAAAAGGACAGCATGAAGGCATCTCTCAGGATTTTTTCTTCCTTTTCTTTTTTGGTAGCATAGGACCCGGAGCGAGAGTGCAGTGAAGAAAAACAGTGAGAATAGGGGAAATGACTGCCAACCATCCTTTACAAGCTATTTAATGTTTTACATAGTGTTCAGTCCTCTTACCATTGTTGTGTTCTAGGTTCCATCAATCTCATAACCCTAAAACCAGCTAGGAGGAACATTCTCACAACTTCAGGGCTATTATATCTGACCCCTCCTTTCAGATAGCCTCCTCCTTTCAGACAGCCTCTGCCCTGCACCACGCTGTTGTGTATCAGGGTCATCTGGGATCAGGTTTTAGACTGCAGCAGTCAGACGTGTTGGGTTATCGGACTGGAAAAGACGGTTCCTTTGCTATGTGGTTGCTTCCGAGCCGAAAGAGCAAAGATTTTCTCTGTATTGACTGACCATCACCCCACACCCTCCTCTCCCCAGCCAGTATATTAAACATAAAAGATTCAATGGGAAACTGCAGACACACAAACGCCACTGGGCCTTTCAGGGACGGTTGTTAGAGAAATGGATCGCTGCCAAGCTTCTTATTTAAAGGGCATTTTCATGAATCGTCTGGTCGTTGAGGCAGTAAGAGTTTATGGCTAATGGAGCACTGGCGACCACTTGGACACAAACCTTGTCACGAAAACACCAAGTCACTAAATCCATATTCATTCCTCATCAGCAGTTTATCCTGTTTGCAAAAGGAAGCCCTAATCACACGGGTCTATCACACCCTGAATGAGCCACTGCCTTTTCTGCTGATCATGTAATATGCACTAACGTCAGTTGTGATGCAGTCTATCTCTTTCAGCGTTAGGAACAGGCACTTCAGCCATATACCCTATGAATTTGGATGACCCACCTGCAGATGGCTGGATGGAGGATCAGGTGAGCCTGGTGTCGTGCTTATTGTGCATCCTCTGAAGAGGTTTCATTGCCGCTTACACGACATGAGCAACTGTAGATCTGAAGTGCAATCGACACAATATCTGGCTCCCTACCGGTTTTACCAGATCCCTCCTCAGCTGCATCTCCGGATTACACAGTACCATCTTCTGTTATTCACTGAACAACCAGAATTTGGTGCACCATGCCATCACATTACATACTGAACATTATATGCATATGCATATATCATTTAAAGGCACAGCCAGGTAACAAATGGTGTTTGCATTATAGCCAAGCATCCTTCCATCTATGCAAATATCTCAATCTGCTTGCACAGACAGCAACAAACATCACATGAAAAATTGATCCCTGTTAATGAGGAAGTCATCACAGCCTGAATGTCTTGAGAGAAAGGATCAGGAGACTCTGCGCGCAGCTCAAGACCAAGGTTAGGATGGAGCCATAGCCTACTTTCTCCTGCTATGGTGGATGAATAAGCCAGCTGCTATTGACGATATCGATAAATCTGCTGGACCCATGATCCACAGCTGGGATAAGTGCAAACAATAGAGCATAATTTGATGCCATCTAATGCATTCAAAGTTGGAGTGTGGGAGACCACTTAGCATGCAAGCCACGGTGGGATCCTACATTTCAACCGCGCTTCCATCAGGTAACGGGAGGAATTTTGTGACCTTGCAGTGCAGCTGTGCAAGACTACGATCTTTACGATCTAGGCTAAGGGGATACGGTGGTCGTTCTGTTTTTGCCTTCTTAAAACCAACATCGGTGGTCGAAAAACACACACACACGCATACACACACAAACACACATACGCACACAAAATCCCCCACCCAAGCAAAATATCATCTCCCCGCAGCAACGGGCAAAGGAAAAGCATTAAGCTGCAACGCCTTGTGAAAAATGTACCTTGGGGGAGAGATGAGTCTTTGCTTCACGCCAAAAAGCCTTCGTTTGCCTCCTCGCGAGTCACTGCATTTCTCGCCCAGTCCATCCACCTGCTCGCAGCCCCGTTCGGATGACCCAGATAGATAAAGAGGGGGGATGATGGTCAAAGAAAACGGCGGTGCGTTCCGCGTACGCGCACGTCCTTCAAGAAGCCCATGGCTGCGAGAGAACAGAGCAGAAGGGAGGAGAGGAGCCCTCGGAGCAATTCCTACTGAGAAGACGGCGCCTTCGGGTCGGTCCGTGTCGCTGCAGCTGCTCCGCTGTCTGTCTCTCACTCAGGGAACGCCGGTGCTCACTTCATCCCAGCACGCACATGTCTGCCCCTACATCACTCCACCGCTCACCCGCCCCAAATATGGCCTCCAGTGGTGTCAGGCGAGGAGGATGGAGCAGGTGTCCCATCCGTAGGGCTTCCACTTCACACCCCTCCTTTGCTGCTGTGGCGCAGTACAGACTGCAGGTGGACGTGCATGGTTCAGAGCGCGGCTTCGGAGAGCTGGGCAGAAACGTTCATTCCTCAACTGCTCCAACCAGAACGCTCTTCTTCTTCTTCTCCTCCTTCTTCTCGCCTTTGTTCACTGCCGTCTGAGGGCCATCAGGAGAAGCGTGGCTAATCTGGAATACTGCTGAAGGCGTCTGCAGGAGGGCCTCTCATCAGCTCTCATCATCCCCGTGTCTTCTGTATGAACGCTAATGGGACCACTTAGGCATCTACATTAAGCTCGACCAAATCGGCTTCAGGAAGGAGAGATTAAATGGCACTATCAGGGGGAACTTCATTAATCCATGCATTTGTGCTGCTGGATGGCAAAAAGGCTCTTGAAATGCAATACATCAGCCAAATACATATACAACTATATACAGTCATGACCGAAAGTCTTGGCACCCCTGAAGTTTTTCCAGAAAATGAAGTATATCTCCCAGACAAAGTGATAAAGAGAGAGAAAATGACTTTGCCATCTCTAAAACATCTTCTAAAAAATCCTCAGCTGCTCAGCTAGCTCAGAGACCCTTCATGATAACACAGTCCTATCCCATTTGTAACACAGAAGTCTCTAATTTGCGCATGTGTATGCCTCCATGGCCATAGGGAATTCCATTTCTGTTCAAAGGGACTCTCACAAGTGTCCTTTATGCCCCCTTAGGTGGCCGTAGGTGAGGATTACATTGATGCAGACTCAGCAGTGGTCTCATACCTAAAACTGCTTGAGATACAGACAAGGGCCAAACAGAATAACGGCAATTGTTTACTACAGGTGTCGGCTAAAATGATGGAATCCTTGTCATTAAGATGCATTACGCTTGTAATCTGTATCCGAGATTCCCAGCACATTTTTCTGTTGCCAGGCTCCAAAACACCTGATCCAACTTATCAGCTAATTAACAAGTGAATGTGTTAGAGCAGGGAAAGGTCTAAAATGTGCAAGAAATTGCAGGGAAGCTTCACGATTGGGAACCCATAATCTATATTGTGCCTCTGTAGATTTTTATGTGTAAATTAGCAAATTAGAGTACGACAGATGACATAATTCTGCTGAAAGTATGTATGGTATGTGCAAATCCACTCTTTTTGCATGACTTTCAAATCTAATTAACTCTAAAACTTTAAGAATGGAGGTAAGAATGTAGGTTCTTTCACAATCATGTACACATGTTGGTAAAACCAGTTGATTTAACTCATATTTGGTTGGTTTCAAATCATTCTGTTCCTTTATTGAGAATTATCAACAGTTCTTTACTTCTTCCGGTCATTGAGAAATTGAGCATAGCTTAGGGAATCAGCCCTGTCTCCAGTTCTGCTCTTCATTTCCAGGAACATCCCCATCTCATCCCTTGGAGGGTCTGCAATACTTCGACTCCAGGGAGGATCAGAGATGGCCAGCAGCTCTCTGACATGAGCTGAGATACTCTGCAGAAGGAAAGACTGCTATTAATCATACTTCCAAAGAAAAGGATAGAATACCAGCAACACTCAACTGAATGACTGGAAGACTCCACACTTCAGTTATAGTCGAGGCATTTCATTCGCATTTGGCATTGCATCAGCACGGAAAGCAATAATGATTTCATTAGTGTTTCAATACACAAAGAACAAGAAGTACAATAAAAACAGCCATGACTTATAGGAAGTTACAGAGTCAAACTCAACACAGCCTAGGCCCGATAAAGGGTAAAGATACCAGAAGTATATGTTTGCCTTTAAATGTCTGCCATGCTCCTTCTATCAGTCCAAGAAAACCAAGTATGACTGAAGTAGCTTGAGAGCTAACTGTTCATTTTTACGTAACATGAACTTCATAATATAGAAGTACAAATTTAAAGTACATATGTGTGCAAATGTTTAATTAAGTGGACCAATACCAGTACTGAGAATCATATAGGCACGCTGGTATCTTAAACCACAATGCATTTAAACCTACGTGTGGAAGCTTTAAAACACTGATTTCTCGTTTTTTCATATCCTCATGTTTCACCTAACCTTGACTGAAGAACACATCGTCTGGAAAAATGTTAGTAAGAAAAAACTAAAAAAACACATTCAGAAGGAGCGAAAATGCTGTAAACCGTCCATAATGCCCCTTTCTTACCTTCATGTGTTCAAAATCGGTGATTCCTAACCGAGGCAAATAACGGCAGTTCACATAAATCAGCTTTTTGCCTGTGATGTGATTCTCAGTGAAGCATGCCTGTGAGCAATTTAAATAATTCAAATATAAGTTAAAACATACCATTTCACACACTCTAATTAATCAGTACAAACATGGAGCTTTGGCTCTGTTCCTCTTTAGAGGAGACAGACTAGACTTACCAAAACCATAAATCAGAATTTAAAAGAGGTCTCTCGTGCTGGAGGAAATAACAGCAAACATGGAGGCTTTATTTTCCACACCTGCTGTAACGCTTTTAGGATGATGTCTTTGTTTTACAGTGTTTTAAGACTGTATGTAAGAAACAGAGATTGCTGATGGGGATGGAAAGGAGAGCAGTTTCTTTCCCACGTGATGCTAGCAAAGCATAACTGGACAATGATGACAAAGCATTATTCAAGGAAAGCTGTCCAGACCACATCTTTAAAAAGAGAGTGGGGGACACTGGTTCTAGCCTGTTTCAGGGAACTGTGGTCTGTCCTGCATGTTAAAATCTGGATTACCTTGGTCATCTTTAACCTCAAATCTGGTCAAAATAAGGCTCTATCTAAACGTCAACTAAACCATAAAATATGATTTCATTTTCATAGAAGCTCTCGTAGTTGATCTGGGGAACATCTTTGTAATAATTTGCACATTACGTTTCTTTTCCTTTCTGGTCTTTACCAGCAGTGGCGCTTCTAGAGTATGTTGGGGCCCTAAGCAAAATTTTACAGGGGTGCCTCCAAACAGCATTCATCATCTTTATGTTATAGATAATCTGACACCAACAACAAAATTATGAGAAGCAAACATTACTATTATGCTCAAAATCTACAATATTTAAAAAAATAAAAAGGAATACATCACAAATATAACCTTGTGGGGGTCCCCACTGGCTGGGTTCCCAAACAGTTTCCTGCCTTGCCTGTTGGCAAGCAGTGCCTCTGGTTACAAGCTGATGGTTGTATAACTTTTAATATTAATACTGAAAGCCAATGTATGACTAGGTAACACTACAGCTGTGTCCAAAGCCGCATACTCAACATCTTCAGGACTGACCCAATGTTGTAACAGCAGGAGGATGTTTGTGTCAAAAGCTTCAAGTGTCATATTCATACAGCACATGGGTGATACTGTCTTCTTTAAAGGTTCCACAGAACTGAATTTACACTGTCATAGTTGAATAAGAAGAATTTGGTACACAGGACTAGCGTGAATCTCAAGCACTGATGTTCTTCCTTCAAATACAAATCCTGTATTGACGAACGAGGGCAGTAGAACAGGCCTATTCCTAAACACAACAGTCTTTAATATATACACCCCCTACAGTTTACATAGTACGGACTACATGGAGAATTTCTACCATCTACCGTTCCACACTGTTACCATTAAGTAAATATCAACTACGTACAGTATTAGTTTAACTTAGTTTGTTGGCAATTGTTATTAGACATGTAACAGAACTTAATTAAATCATTTACAAAGTGTATTTGTAAATTGTGATTTCCTAGTATGTCCTGTAGCCTACATCAGCTTTGAAGTTTTTATTAAAGTGCCAATATTAAAAATCTGTTATGTGAGTATTTTCATATACGGATATCTGCAGTTTGACTACATTTTCTTCTTCTGACTCATTCAGATCAGCTTGTACAGGTTTGCGGTTAAGTTTACTACGTACAAACTTTTGTCAATGTTGTCGCACTGCTCCCAGAAACATAACTGGACAGTGTACCATGAAGTACACTGTAGATTGTAGATGTGCTACAGTGTGTTTGTATGTACTGCATGAATGTATGTTTACATTATGTTACAGTGTGCAATAATATTATCACTTGGAAACACAGAAATATGTTTCTATACAAAGTGCAATATTTCTGTAACTGCAAAGTATAATTTCCTATTTGTTACTTTCCCCCACCCCTTCAGTATTTATACTCATGTCTCCTCTGCACTGTTATGTTACTAGTATGTCTCGTATGTTTGCAGTATGTTTACATTTGCACATCGGAGTTTGGAGAAACGCAGTCTCGTACAGCTATGCACTCCTGTTGTAAAGTCTGAATGTCAAATCTGTGTAAAGAAGGAAGTTAATGATGGATCAGATTAAAGACTGATTTCTCGCGGTAGTGAGGAGTTTTACCGTGTACTGTGGATATCCAAGAGACTCTATCCATCTCTGCACGTCCTGGTGGCTCCACTGAAGGAACGCCATATTTACTGTGTTTCGGTTACCACGGAAACATGCCAGCCAATCAGAGGCGCTTTCTCGCGAGCGCAGCGTGAGAGACCCACAGAGCGGCTTGTGAGACCTGCAGCGGCCAGAGCTGCACTCAGTAACTGACCTCACCTTAAACAGGCACTGAAACCGGCCTCTGTTTACATGTATGTCATTCTAGTGTCACGTGGTTGCGCAATAATAACATATATCACATCGGTGATTTCACTCCAGCCGTACAGCCTTCTCAGAGCACCAAGAACCTTTTATTTTGAGTTGCTTGTTCTGTCTTTGTGTCCTGGCGCTGATGGTGATGATCCGTGCCCTGCCTGTTCGGATACAGAGCAGATTCTACTGTTACATGTTTCCCTCAGCTCACAATAATTAGAGGGACGTATACAGCTCTCAAGCGTCCTGTATGTTGACAGTGTCCTCGGCTACTCCTCCTGAATGAGTAGATGTTGGTGCTACTCATATCTCATTGGTGAAAACTGAGAGGATTGACGTTTCGCATCTGCGAGATCAGAGCAGAGAGATGGTTTCTCTCCACAGAGTGGCTTAGAGATCACAGATGTAGTAAATATTTTAAAGGTGCTATTGTTACCCAGAACTGCATTAGGAAGCTCTTCCAACATAGTCACAGGAGTGATCACGTAGAACACCATGCATTAAAATGGTAGAACAAGATCACATTTGACTTGTGTATTGTGATGTTCCACCCCCCCACGCTATGTCCCACTTCCCAACATTAGTCCCACTCCCCACCCTATGTCCCACTACCCACCCTTTGTCCCACTCCCTAATAGTTGTGAGAACAACTATTCAAAACTGTGTTTGCCGTTATTTAAGTCTTTGCTATAGTATATAGGCAAGTGATCCCAGTGCATCTATTTAAACTGCTGCTAATCCAACATGATTAAACAACTCAAAATGCTTGGAGACTAACATAGAGTTAATGTGGATTGTGGTAGGATGAATAAGCAATGGTTTAAATATGGTCAGCTAGTAAACCGACACCTAGAAACAAGCCTATTACTTTTTAAACATAGAGAAGTACTTTAACTATTGCATGAGCAAATTCAGTCATGATTTTTGTAGAGAGACTCATAAAGCTCTTTAAAACGTTTAGGCATTTAAAATGAATAGTTAATCTAATAAACAAAATCCAAATGGATTTTCATGACTTTTTAGTGGTGTTAGCCTCATAGCTTCTGTACAACACTGAAGAACTTCAGACACTAAACACATCTTTACTCATTAAATATGTCGGGATATTTCAGTACATATGTGTGGAGCATGATGACAAATTACTACACATGTCTCCGTAGACTCAGACTCTTCACAAGATTTCACATTGACTCTTTGTTATTCTAATTAAAGCTGTATTTATTATTATATGTTTTATTATTGTTGTATTTTGATGTTTGTTGTATGGTTAAGTTAAATACTTGTTAACTGTGCTTGTCCAATCTGCTTGTGTGAAGTTACCAAGACAAAGTCCTTGTATGTGTTATAAAGTGATTCTGATTTGCAATAGTCTCCCATGTCAAACAAGTAGTCAGAGTAACCAGAGAAATATAAGCATATGGGGAGACATAAAGACAGGAAGTTATTGCAGGCCTTTAGGTAATGAATTAAACTTTTAAAAGACAAGATGACAAGTCCATTTCTCAAAGGAAAGCCATTACCGCCTCATAAACAGAAATATATTTGAACATTGCTTGTAATATTTAGTGTTTTGAAAAAGTCAGAGACCTTCCTTTAACCATCCACCAACAGCACATAGCGTACAATTGTCCTGGAACGATGAACAATAACACATTTTACTGAAGTGGAATTGTGCCATTTATCTGTAGAATTCTTTGGAGTTTCTTTATTTCTTTACTTTTTTAATCCAGTTTTGGAAACTCTGTGTTACTGACTTTTCCAGGAGACCAGGGATATGAGAAGACCAGAGATAAGCTTGAACTTTAGATGAGTGCATTGACAGTAAACATAAAGGTAAGGTGGTGAATCCTTAAATAACATATAAAAGAAAAATAACTGTAATAATAAAACAGCACTGAAACAAATAACCAACAGCAGGTTCAGCATTCACCTTCAAGTTTCTATGAAAAACACAGTTTAAACTTACAACATTTAGCTGATGCTCTTATCCAGAGCGACTAACAAGTTGTTCATATTCCATATCATATTACAGGTAGGTCAATGTGGTGTTAGGAGTCTTGCCCAAGGACACTTATTGTGTAGCACAGCCTAGTCACCTAGACCAGGAATCGAACCCTAGTCTCCCACATGTGGTGGTAGTGGTTCCCTGGAGGGTAGTGGTGTTATCCGCTAAGCTACACCAACCACCATGTACATACACTCAATGTCAAAAGAATAACTGCACAAATAACTGCACCTGAAAGGAATCAGCTGACAGGAATTAAACTTGGTGGGTAGGTTTGACATTGTGAGACATGCAAATGATTCAGTGTCACACTCGGCTGTGCATTTGACGTCAGCAAAGACGGGTCTTATCGCTGTATCTGACTGACTCAACAGCCATGAATCCAGACATATAGCAAGCAGTGATGCCCTCCATGAGTCATCCTGTTAGTGCCAGCACCTTTGGCAGACAGCTGCATGACCCGGAACTACATGCCTTCAGACTGTTATGGCGACTACCCTTAACAACCTCGCCAAAGACTGCAATGGTGCCATACCAGGCTGTCATTGAGTGACTCGGAATTGCAGCAAGTCATCTTCAGTGACGAGTCCTGTTTTGTCTTAGTGGAGACGACCAGTGAATCCACTGGACACACTGTGCTCAGCGCAAAGATGAACAGAAGATGAATGATATATAATCATAAATTTGAAACCCTGAAAAGCTTGCTTCGTTTTTGGGTATGCCCTTTGAAGATGTTTGTCATTTTCCTTCTACTATTTATTTCTCAGTGGTGAAAGAAGAGGATGGCACACTCATAAAAGCTGTTACTATGCCAACTCTGGGACGCTTTTAGAACGGCAGCAGTGCCTGTACTTTGCCTATGTATAGAAAATTATGAACAAACATGATTTCTCTGAACAACTTGGCTTCCTTTGCCTTCATTTCCACAGATCAGAGATTGGAGTGTGCACTTTAATAATAGATTTAATATTAGGAGGTGGAAGGAAAAGCTAATTCATATGAAATGGTCCTTCTACTAGACTAGGCTACTCTATATGGCCAAACGTATGTGGACACCTAAGGGCATTAAATGGGTCTCAACATCGTTAGGGATACAACAACCCTCTCACTACACTTCCGGTTCTGTATGTGTTGTAAAATGTGTAATGCAAAACCAATAATAGCCCTGGCATATATTTTATGTGCAGCATCATTTTTAAGACATCACTCGAAGCCCTGAAGCTGCAGCTGCTTCTCCCGTAACCTGCCCATGGCCTCTTTATTAGATTTCTGAGTTTACAGTTTAAGTAATAAAGTGATGCATTGATGAATATGATACATAAAAACATACGACCAAACTTGGAGTCTCACTTATTTTTAAGGGCAGTTTTAAATATTGTGTGGATCTTGAAACTAACTTCTAATATTCTTCAAAATGACCTACTGACCAAATACGCTTACTTTCAAAGGGTATTGTTTGTTATACATGCTAAAACTAACCCTTAAGGTTGATGTGTCCCCATAATTCCATTCTATAATTCATAATTAGGAGTGCACCTGCTTCTTCATCAGTTTGCTCAACTTCTCTATAGTGATGCTGTGTTTCCTGCCGTCCCATCTCTACTAGTTCATACTAACTCATTAATGGTAATTTTTTTAATGGAATTTCTATACCTCAGCTCATAAATTTATATATGCACCCATTTTATGTTTACTCCTGCTAGAATCTGCTTGAATCTATACATGGACTCATCTGATTTTCTTTTTTTTCCTTTCATAAACTGCTCTACAAATAAATATAGATTGACTGACTGATCTAGAGATGACAGAAGCCAGAATTAGCTTGCTAGTTAACTCTATAGCACATGATTAAATAGCATCAGTTAACATCAGTTAACATTTTCAAAGGGCAAAGGCTGGTGTGACATTAGCTATCAGGTTTTCACGTTAATCAACATGGTTAGCTCCTGATGTGTCATCCTTTTGGGTGGGGGGGGGGGGGTCTACAAAATATAAATTATAAATATATATAATATATTAAATATATATAAATAAATATAATATAAAAATTGATAATTTGGCCATGTTGGTGGTATTTGGACTGACAGCCCTAATAGTCTACCATTGTCAGCACACTGATCAGCTATTGCCTCCGTCATGCCTGGCAGTAAGTATGATATTTGCATGTTATGATGTGACACTCCACATAGCCCCCTTCCTTGTGCCAATTTGATCAAAAGAGCATATGTGAGATCAGGTACTGATGTTAGACGAGAAGGGCTGGCTCTGTTCCAGTTCATCCCAAAAGTATTCAGTAGTGCTGAGGTCAGGCCTTTATGTAGGTCACTGGAGTTCCCCTATATCAAATTTGTTGAACTACATGTTTATGGACCTTGCTTTGTGCATTGGCATGCAGTTATGGTGGAACCAAAAATGGCCCTTCCCAAACTGGAAGCATATAATTGTCTAAAATGTCTTTGTATGTTCATAATACTTCACAGGGACTAAAGGGCCAAAACCAAACCCTAAAAAAAACACCCCCAGACCATTATCCTTCCTCCACCAAACTGTGGACACTATTGCATTCCAGTGGGTAGCATTCTCCTAGCATTCACCAAAACCAGGTTCACCCATCAGTCAGATTTTTACTGATCCAGAGTCCAGTGGCAGCATCAAGTTTACCCATTCCAGGAAATGCTTGGCATGTTAATCATGGGCTTGTGTGCAGTTGCTTAGCCATGGAAACCCATGACCCTACTGTATGAGTTTGGGAGGCCACTGGTTTGTGATCAAGCAATTGCTGCTCCTCAACAACCTCCAAGGACAGTTGACTGGGGCAAATCCAGCAGGACAGAGTTTTTTTCACACCTGGGGCATTCATTGATTCAATATACCTTCTAGTTCTTCTGCAAGCCTTTTAACATATCGTCTCTGTCCAAAGAATAGACGTATCTGCAACTCAATTTTGTCTGCTATTCTATATGATTTGAATGTGGCTGGTGCCCTTTTCAGAGTATGGTAATATCATGATTCCTGGACCACCAGACATGCTCAAAAAACAGCTTGCAATAAAACCTGTTTCAATTAACTTACTGTGAAAGTAAAGAACGTCTCCTGTATATGTTGTGGCCTTTATCTGCCATTTTTAAAGTGCTTCTCTTTGAACATTTGGACAGTGATAACATGTAAATCAGCCTGAGCATTGTTTGATATCAAGACAATGGCAAGACATTTTTTAAGACTAGGTAAGATACCTTTTGCACTGAATGAAATTAATGCTTCTCAACATGGATTTAACAGGGTGCTGGAAGCACTGCTTAATGATTTCTCGTATGCTGTCTATGCACACTGACGTGCCTTGGCATTCAAATTATACTCATAATAATTCATAAGGGGTTTAATGCTTGCCCCAAACCATTACACCTACCTCACACATTTTCCCCAACACATTATTGTCAGGAGCCTGTGCTGTCAACAGAACTGAGATTCATTACACCAGGCAATGTTTTTTTCTTCTGAGCTTTACTTGCTTGATTTGGTGATAACATCCCACTGCAGTGTAATCTGACAGTTGAGGACTGACAGTTGAGTTGCTCTTCTTTTACACAGTAGCAGACAATAAGAATCTCCCTGTCGAGCACAATTAACATCCATACCGGATATCTACCATACATAATGGCTGGCCTTCACATGTATCCATATTTAATCCAATTTAAGAAATAGTGTTAAGGCATTTGTGTAGAGTGTAGCACACAGCACAAATGAAAACAAGCTTCATTGTCTGAGAGACCACAGTCCGGGACCATAAAGCTGACCATACCATGGTCTCTTCACCTGTCCTGAAGCGCCCATTCTGGTGTCTAATCCTAAAACAGCTAAACCTCATGATCACGCTCTGCATGCTTTCATGCTTTATGGTCCTATTAAGTTGCAGCCACGTGAGTAATGGAGGAGCAGCTCAGGCTATTTTTGTTAATGAGCACTGGCTACTTGAGTCTGAGACCTATTTTTGTCTTTTAGTGCTTCACATAAACTTAACTAATTATTAAAAGTATTTTTTAGTCGTGGTAAGAGAGCAGGGACCTTAAAATCTTCGTTTGAATGAGTTGTTCTTGTCATATATAAACGATGACTTTATATAAGAACAACATTTCCCAGAATCCTATTGCGCTTAAGAGCACCCACGTTTGGTTTACTTTTCCTTATTTTTATTATTTATTATTTTATTTATTCATCAAGGATTAATGTTAACTCAAATAAAAAATCGAATAACATTTTAAATAGCTAATAGATAAAAAATAAACCATTAATACATTTAATAATTTCTGTTGTGAGTGGGCGGGGTCTGTTTACGAAACGCGGAAGCGCAGCTGAATCTTTCGGTCAGTCTGGTTGTGTTGTTTTGCCGGTTCGGTCTGCTGTGTGTCTGACTCACATTAGACAACAACGCCATGGAAGTCTCTTTCATTTTATTGCTGAAATGGTTCGGACGGCAAGAATGGATGTAGACCGGAGCTTGGTAGTTATCTTAGCTGTAAACTACAGCAGTTAACGGCGGCCAACAAACTATAAAACCAAGTAGATAAGTAATGTACTAGTTCACAGCGCTTAACATAAATCAGCAGCTAGCTGGCTAACCAGCATATATGCCTTGTTTTGCCGTAATGAGATAATTAGTAAACCACACACGTTGATTAAGGTCTCTCTCCACCACACAAATAACCAGCGGCTCGTCAGAAAACCCGATGCTTCAGCAGCTTCTTGTCGGGGAAAGTCTGTTCGGTGCTGATAAACTGAGTGGCGTGTTTCGAAACTAGGCAACTACGAGCAACAATCCCACCCAAACCAAAGATGATATGTGGACGAGGAGCCGTCAGACGCGCAGCCACAAAGAAAATTAGAAGTTCTAGCTGACACCTGTCGTATCAGTTTTGCTGACTGTGAGAGGTATGTGGAGGTAAGAGCGCATTAAACGCATTGTGGTATTGGCATTTTGCACATACGCAAATTCGCGATAATCGCCTGCTGATATTTTTTGCTTAATAAGCACACCCATGAAGATCTCACCTAAAACCGCGATGATGAGGGCATCCATATTTCTTCTAAAAGGTAAAAAACTAACAGAACGTAAAGTTTTAGTGCGCGGCTATTACACAAGTAGCGGTAAGACTGACTGTGTGTTCAGTACAGTCTATGGCTGTATTTGTAGTTTTATATATATATATATATATATATATATATATATATATATATATATATATATATATATATGACAAAGGAAACCCCTGAGAAACATAACGAGTGCAGTGCTTTCAGAGTGATAATGCTGCATTGGACTGAAATATGAATTCCATATTTCTAACTCTAACTTTGAGCTCAATTTTAAGTAGTCAATAATCATTATTAACATTAACATATTATGTTTGTTATTTATAAACACAGAGAGAGAGAGAGAGAGAGAGAGAGAGAAAGAGAAAGAAAGAGCACTTTTAATACTGTTGGCAGCTGACAAAATCTTGAATTAGCCAAAGAGACAAAACCAATATCCATATCAAGTCATATCCACCAAGTTCCATAATAATGTAGGGGTTACTAAAGGCTGAGTTGAAGAGATATGGTTTTAAAAATAAAAAAAATAAATGTTTCTTAAGTGTATACTGAGCTTTTAAAGCATATATTTCATATATGGTCTGTGGGACTGGGGAACGAATGGTTAATGATATGTAAACTATGTTAAAATCATACTGCAGAATCCTTTATTTTAAAATGAAGTAAAATTTAGTTTTCCATGTTATGGGTCCTTTAGATGACTTTGAAACGAAGTTCCTTCCTGGGGTTCCTGTTAACAGGAACAGTGTCATCAGCATTCAGCATTCAGTCCTGTGGGAAGAACATCAGTGAACAGGGATGGAAACTGTGGTTAAAAGCTCAAATTCCATGACTGTGATGGTTTTGTACCGGTGTGATATGTAAGAAAGAACACTGAAGACTGAACTGTTCTTCGGGTGGCTGAGTGTGTCAGTGGCATGATCAGACTGAGTCAACACAAATAGAAGTACACAGGTAGGAATATAATAGCAGGGTTGTGGTAAACGAGCCCCTCATTACAAAAACGAATACGTACTTGAGGGTTCAGTGGTGCAAAAACTATGGGCACTGATCTTAGGACAAGTGGAAATGACATATGGTTAGATGAGTCGTCATTCACTGCTTTCTTCACAAGTGGGCAATGACACATGTGGAGTACTCTCAGAGAATAACAAGGCTCATATGCTTGACCCGTACAATGAAGAGGTCTGGTGGCTGTTTTATGTTGTAGGGGCCTTTTTGCTGACATGGATTATGTCTATCTGTGTCTTTAGAGTGAAGGTACACTGTGCATCATTTTAATGTTCAGCACTTTGAGCTGAAGCAGAGTGTCACGCTTGACTACACACCTGTACACGCCCAGTGTTACTACAGAGTGTCAGTTTGGGTGTATTGGTTGAGTAAAAAACACTGCACATCAGACTTTCAAATCATAAAATCCATAAAAACAAGTAACATTATTAAACATTAAACCATAGATAGGACTAAATACCCTACTGTTTCTCATTAGGGGTGCACAATGATATCAGAATTATACTGGTATCAGCTGACAGTTTGTCAGTTTGATTTGTTGAAAGTTGTTGGCATTGATCAATGCGATGACTTTCAAAATAAATGACTAAATTACCATATTGTCTCTTTGGTATGTCCATGGTGTCATAGACTCTGAGCTGGTATCGTTTAGGTCTCTGGTTGTATTGGCTTTAAATGGTCTGATGAATTGAGTTTTCTTATTATTATTATCGTCATAGTGTCATAGACTCTGAACCTAAATGTATCAGTTTTTGAATTGCTTATTAGCAACAACAGTTTTATATTGCCTTCAACATGATGATTCTGTTAGGTTGACACATGAGAGGAATTTGGCAGCTTATTATTTAAAAATGCTACAGTAAAAAACCTTATTCTATTTATCTGGGAATAGTGTGAAAGACCATGAACATGTCTGTTCATATTTCAAGATGAGCAAAGGACTCTTTCCTAAATAACTGCTCAGAGTTTATGTGTGGCTGGTTTAGCTGTAACGGCATATTGTTGGATTTACAACAAATACGTTGCTTATTTTCATGTTGCGTGTCTGCGCTCAAACTTGTTGTTTGGGCATATTCACTGGAGTCCAGTTGTGTGTTATGTTTAAGCCGCTTACAGGATGTCTGACCGATCACTGATAAGACACTTGTTGTCTTTGTACATTTTAAAACTCTGCTTCTTCAAGGTAAAGTTTCCATCCAGGTGAAAACACAGCCAACTACATGTTTTGTAACTGGTGTGGGACAAATGTAACTGGCCGGGTCTAAGTATTAATGCAAGCCTCTCCACATGAGATAAAAAAGTAAAAGAAAAGTTTATCTCCCTGAAAACTAAGTTTATATTTGATTATGTGCAGTCAGTCACTTGGTCTTTTAATGTTATTCTCATTAGCTAATGTTTAGTGAAAGCTGAGCAGCTTGTGTTATAATATTAGGCACAGCAGCATTCAGAGTTATTATCTTTCTTAGTGAGAATGTGACATTTTTGCACCTTTAATTTAAGGTGAAAAAGAGATGAGTCAAGTGTGCTACAGTATGGCTAGAGGTGTTAATTAGACAAGCCTGTCCAATTATTGAATTTGGTTAATTGATGGTTACTATTAAAGGGGCCAGGTTTGCATCCAGTTGCTTAATGACAGCTTTGTGGGTGTGCCTTCGTGCTTGTGTTCTTTTATAAGCCAAGCTGCACTATGTGTACCTGACATTCCTCTTTGCTATCTCAATGCTTTTTGAAGGATAACTAGGGTGAGACTGTGCTGCTCGACTTCAGTGAGGATGTCTCCTGTGCTGCATTTACTCCTCTTGTGGATTCTGCTAGCGGATGCTGAGTCCCAAGGTTACATGAGCAATGACCTGGATTTTTCAGTAAACTTTGGGAACATCTTGCACCCTGTTACTCGTCCCGCCAACGTCAGCAGGATTTTCTATGGAATCATGTTTGATGCTGGGAGCACAGGAACACGCATACATGTCTACACCTTCATACAAAAAGACCCAGGTAATCATCAGTTTTACCCATGTTCTTATATTTGCTGTACTGTGTTGCACTAAATCCAGTTAAATGAGCCCAAGCATGCTCTCTTTATAAATAAATAAATAAAAATGCAAGTGGTATGTCTACCATATGTTCAGAAAAGTATATTGTATTGTGACACAGTTTATCATAACTATATATATTGTCATATTGCCCAGTCCTAGGCTGGTTGTTCATTTCTTGTGAAACTGAGTATATGTTGTTGTTGTTGTTTTGTTTTCTCTCTAGAGGGATTACCTATTATGGATAATGAGATGTTCCACTCAACGAAGCCTGGTTTATCTGCCTATGTTAACATACCTGAAAATGTGAGTGTAAATCTTTTCATGTAAACCAGTCACATACAGTTTTCACAGAGGGTTTGTGTTGCACTACAGCTAAGTAAACATCTTTCAGTTGAATGCAGTCTTTATGTAGTCAGGTTAGCTGGAGTGACCTCTGCTTTCAGCTAGGGATGCACAGTTGAAATCATGTAAATTGATGATTTGTGCTCCAAACGAGCAAACAGTGATTTTTACTTTAAGAATTTAGAATGGCAATTTGGTTTATTAAAAAGAGAATGATATTATTTATGTTGCTACTTTGGCCTTTTAAATGTACTGGACATGTGCTAAAAGTTGTTACTTATCCTAAACAGGGCAAGCTTCAGTGAAAAATGATTTAAAAATGTTCAGTTGTGCTTTAAATAAATCTGAATCGACCAAAAAATGTATGATCGGTGATCATCTCCAGCAGTAGCCACTTAGTGACACCCTTTTAAAGACCAGAGTCTTTCCTTTGTGTACCCTGGATATTGACTTACACCTACTTTTCAGTGCACATAAATAATTTTGTTTTGGTTTAAAACGAACCGATAAAGTTCTTGTGTGCTTGTGTGTGATTTAAAGGCTGGACACTCATTAAGACAGTTGCTGGTTGTTGCCAAGAACACAGTGCCTCGCGTGGAGTGGAAAAGAACCCCAGTGGTGCTCAGGGCTACAGCGGGACTGAGAAATCTGCCACAAGCAAAAGCTCATGCCCTTTTAGAGAAGGTAAGAATCCTGTAGCTGATTTGTTCAGTGCACTTTCTAGAGTAACTCCGCTTTGAGGAACTGATTGGTTTTTTTTTTTTTGCTTGCTCCATGTGTGTTTCCTCCATCAGGTTCGAGATGTTCTCGATGAGTCTCCATTCTATGTGCCTCCTGATAGCGTAAGCATGATGAATGGAACAAATGAAGGTATGTTTATGTTCGCTAAGCCACTTAAATATGCTGAATATGTCTAATTGAATAAGTACTGTCAGCAAACCAAACATGAGCAGAGTCAGCTAAACCAAATTACAATGATAGCATGTAGGTAACGCACCAAAACAAACTAACCACTGGTATGGGTCTCTGCTTTCACATGTAGACTGCTCAAAAAAAAAGGCGAATGCCTCAGGCATCAGCGGTGACGTTGTTTATACGTCTTAGCTGTAATAAGTGTGGATTAACTGAATTGTGGTGGAGTTTCGTTGAGGCAGCATTTTGACAAGATTAATGAGTGTCATTGGGCTCCTGTCAGGATGCAAAATGCTGCCATTATTTGTCTGGAAGGATAAGCTGTGGCTTTTGTTGAGAGCTGAAGAAAAGCCTTCAGACATGCAGAAACACATAAATGGTTAAGCTTATAGAGAAAAGCAAGTAATTAAAGCACGCATCAAAGGAATGAAACCATTAAAATTAAATATTTTTTCCATTTCTTTGTAGGGATCTTTGCCTGGCTGTCTATAAACTTTCTGACAGGTAACTCAGTTATTTTTTTTCTTCACACCAGTGGAGTGTAGAAGTTAATGAGAGGATTAATTTACCCGCATGTGTTATTTTTTCAGTCTAACGTTGGTGTTGGCAATATAATGATCTTTATCACTACAGTGACAAATTACACTACAGTGTGTGTCATTATGCTTTTCTTAGTTTGTTTTTTTTTCATTGTAATTCCTCATCTATAATATATGCAGTATACATTGGAACTAAATCGTTATTTGGGAGCCCTGGTGCAACATACACCAGCAGCACATTATACAGGACTGCATAGAGTGCATATACACAGCAGAATACTCAATAAATACACCAGGCAAATAACACACCACATAGCACAAGAATAATTATATATGATGAGTTGTTGCTGTATTACCCTGGACTACTTTAAAGAAACTGAAGTGAAATGCAACAACATTTAGACGATAGAAAATGATTTTTTACATTCTTGGTTTCTCGAGTTCACAATACAAAACTTTAAGTACATGACTGTTAACTATAGTAAGGCACTGTTCATAAAGCTTCTGAGACATTTTCTGAGATTCAGTGCATTCAGGGTGGTCATGGTTTTTTTTTTTTTTTCTTTCCCCAAGGGGCTGTCAAATCATTCTGTTCACTAGCTTATGCTTCAGCTGCATGTACTGCATGATTTTATTTCAGTTTTTTGTTTGTTTGTGTTTTTTTTGCACTTTTGTGTTTCCTCGGTTAGATTTCACTTCAGTATGTTGTTGACTATGATTATACTTTCTGATAGTACTGTGGTGATTAAACCAATTCCTAATCGTTAGCATTAGGGCTTCAATGATTATTTGCCAGATACGATTTAATTTTCCAGCTAATTTAGTAGTTGATAAGTTGGTGGCATCATTTCCTCCATTTCAGTGAAGACCTGTGATTGTAGAATTTAGTTTGAGTGATGACGGACAGCAGAACGCTCAAAGCAGGGAATGCACTATTTAAAATTAGAATGAGTTTTGAAATTATTATTTACTTATTATTTTTTAATATTCATTTTGTACATCCTTGTTTTTAAATTTTGACAGAACAACCTCAAGCTAAATTAAAAAAGCTGTTTGCTGCATATAGGTTATTTGCAAATTAAGCAATTCATAATCTGAATAATCAATTAATTGTTCCAGTAATAGGTAGATAATTTGACTGTCAAAATATATTGTCTGTTGCAGCCCCAGTTAGCATAGTCACTCTCAACTGAATGTACCTTTACCGTAATGAAGTCTGGCCAGAAAATACAAGCTTTAAAAGACATGAGTCACATCATCAAGTCCATTTCGAGAACTGGTGACAATATGGACAGCGTTGCTCCATTATGGTCTTTTTCAATGAACTGGTACTTCTCAGAATATGTCCTAAATAGAAGAGGTTTAGCTAAGTTATCGGAGTTTGCATTAGAGGTCAGGCTTTATTTGGTTGAGGATCCATTTGTTTGATTTCTTTGCCTTCCAATATACTCAAAGGTTTTAGTCACATATCATTAGGATCGTGAATATAACTGAATTAAACTTTAGCGATTGTGTTGACAGTACATTTAAGGTGCTAAGTTTAAGAGGCTGTGACCTTGAACATTTTTCAAATGTGTTTGTAGGTCATCTTCGCCCCAACATGAAAAAGACAGTGGGAATTTTAGACTTAGGTGGAGGCTCAACTCAAATCACCTTTCTTCCCAAGTCAGAGGTGAGTATGTCTTTTGTGGATTTTTTTTCTAATTTAGAGATGTCTTTTTGTCCAGTGCAGTAAAAACTTATCATGTTATCATCTCCTTTTCTTTTCTTTTTTTCCACAGAAAACTATTGAGAATGTCTCTGCGGATTACAAAGCAGGATTCAGCATGTTTAACAGGCCCCATGTGCTTTATACTCACAGGTATTTGCTGTAATGAATTAGAAAAGCTATTTCCAAAAACGTTGGGACGGTACATGAAATACACACAAAACTTTTTTAACGCCTTTTAAGTAAATCCTATTATGTCTAGTTATAAAAAGACCATCTGGGAAAGGTTTAATCTTTTTATGAGCAAGGACAGGCAGAGGCTAGCCACTTGCTAAATGAGTTCCACCATTTTATTTATTTCACCCTCTCCACACGAAAAGTTCAAGGAATCTCTGTACGTAAAGGGCACAGCCGAACACCACAACTGAATGCCTGTTAGCTTTAGTTTAGTTTTTTTTTTTTTAAGTGGATAATCACTTGATGGGCTCGTCACTAATCACTGCATCCACAAATGCAAGTTAAGGCTACTAAGTCCTGTGTCAGCAAGGTCCAGGAAACACCACTACATTCGCAAGGCTTAAGCTAGGAACTGATGCACACTGGAAATGTGTGTTGTGGTTTGATGAAAAAACTTTCAGGTTGTTAATGGAGATGATAAGCAAACAAGACAAAAGACCACCCAGAAGTTACCAGCGCAAAAGTTTAAATAACAGAGTCACTGCATGAGACTGTATTAGTGTCCATGACACGGGGAACTTGCACATCTGTTAAGACACTTCAGTGTAAGTCATGTTGCATATTGTTTATTTTCTATTTGTAGTTACCCAAAGAATGGAATCAAAGAAGCTCGAATTGCTGCTATTGGTGCTTCGGGTGCAGAAGGTACAGTAAATATGGCAATGTTATGTGGTTGGCTGTTAATTGAGGGCATTTGTTTGCACACAATTAAAGGAGCCGAGGCACTTTGATCATGAAGTATGTCCTGTTTCAGGTCAGGAATGGAAAGTTTATAAAACATTTTGCCTGCCTAAGAACTACAAAGGGGAATTTAGCTTTGGAGGAGTAACATACAAAGTCATGGGCAATCCAGAAGGTAAGACTGATTCATGATTTATCAAAACTGCATTTGTAAAAACATGGCCTGCTGATTTCCACTGTTGTTCTGATTCCTCTCTTTATTTTAAAGGTGACACTGGATACAAGGCCTGTTACCAGGAAATGCTGAAGGTTGTGAAAGGGGTCATACAGCAGCCAAATGAGCTGAAAGATAAATCAGTTCTCTATGCCTTCTCATACTACTTCGATCACGCTGTTGAGGCTGGCCTCATTGGTGAGAATGAGTTAAATATCTGAACATCTTATTTCATCAGGCTTAGTTGAATTGTTATACAAAGCTCAATTATTTGATTGCGTTGTAAACGGAGTCTGCCATGTCTGTCTGAGCTGACACTGAAGCATTTCCCACCTGTTACAGATGAAAACCAAGGAGGAGCAGTGCGGACTCGTGACTTCAGGAAAAGGGCTAAAGAGGGTGAGTGACTACAGTGTCTATTTGGATTTATTTTGATTCACTGTGCTAAAGTGCTCTTTGGGGCATTAAGAGCTTAGTTTCCACTGACACCTGCACAAGCTGCAAGGAATAAAATTAAAGTGAGGTTTGTGATTTTTTTTTTTCCTAGCACACTCTAGACACTTTTAGCGATCAAATGCTTTATATGATGTAATTTGCCTATAATATAATTTTATTAAATGTTTTTAGTGTGGGAAAACAATGAACTTTGGTGGCTTGAAAAGTTGTCCAGTTATATATTAAACTACCACAGGGGCCACAAGTGGTTCCCATACAACTGTCACTTGCACTTACCTACTTTGCAGGTCATTCAATAATAAAATATTATTTCCAGGAATAATTGAGAATAACAGGATTAGCCAATCAGAAGGAAGAATGCAAAACAAATAAGAATTGGTGCAGCAGGATACTAAAACTGTTGTACAGGTCCTGATTGAGGTTATACAGTGCTGTGAAAAAATATGTCCCCCTCCCCAATTTCTTCAAATTTTACACTCAAATGTTCAAACTACTTTTATATATACTTTATATATATATATATATATATATATATATATATATATATATATATATATATATATATAGATATATATATATATATATATATACACTTTTATATTTATACTTTTATACAGAGATAGTAAATGTAAAAGTAAGTTCTTAAAAAAAGGAAAATGCTGTTCACCTTCTGAATCAAAACATTGCTTAAATAGCAATCTGAAGCAGGTTAAAAGTTAAGTGGGTTTAAAAAATAAGTGTTGAGCTGCTGAGGCTCTGGGACTCCAGTGAACAAATAAGAGCAATTATACACAAATGGAGAAAACCTGGAACAGTGGTAAACCTTCTCAGTAATGGCTGGCCTACCCAAAATTTCACCAAGAGGGCATCTACGACTTGTGTGTTTGTGTGTGTGTGTGTGTGTAATTGTAATGATAAAAATAATATTTGTTTTATAGTGTGCAACAAAGTGACCATGTTTAATCCAGAGCATACCTTCCTATGTATGGATCTCACATACATAACATGTCTTCTAAAGGATGGTTATGGCTTTAAGGACAACACAGTTCTGGAGGTAAGACCAAATTATGACTATCTGATAAAGTACCCTAAATTGTTAGATGTGGACAGTTTATAGACAGTAGGACTTCCTGCAAACACTAGATTATTAGCTGACAGCTTATCAAGTTCATCTTATAAAGCCTGGACCTTGAAGTACTCCCATCCCATCCCCTTTCTAACTGTGGTAGGATTGAGTAACAAAGATGGGTTGGTGGTGGAGCCTGTAAAACTTAGAAGGAGCTGGTGTTTTAATCATGGTCCTCCTACCAAATTTTGGTTATTTCATTTCTAAGTTACAGTGAAAACAGTCTGTTAATAAATACCATTGTATGTTGATGTTTAAACTAACCTGGAAGACTCATAGTCTCACTTTTCTCCCTACACCCTCATAGTTGACAAAGAAGGTGAACAATGTGGAAGCCAGCTGGGCTTTGGGGGCCACGATCAGTTACTTCAAATACATCAAAATTCTGTAAGGGGAAAAAAACGGAGCACCTCCTCCAGATCCTGTCGGGTCTTTCCAGATGAGGATCACTTGCGTTTTTGGAACCACTTCCATTTACTTAAACTGCATGTCGTGTGTATCATTTATTTAGAATGCACTCAAAAATTAAGTTTACATATGAACACTATCCTTTTTTTTACGGTGATGGCTAAGCATATGCGTACCAGTATAAATGCTGTTTGTGCAATAGCTAGGGGGAACTAGGAATTAGACTAATCATTTTGTGACTGATGATGAATGTGTCTTTTGACTCACGCCTACAGAGGGTCATACTGTAAAGACTTTTGTTTTGTTTTCCTGCTTGATTCTATAAGGCTGCCATCGACTCTTTGTGCACCAGTCGTGTCTCTGTTAAGAAAAATATTGCTTGTTTTTAGTCACAGGTCGATGGATCGGTGGTTTTAATTACCTCTTTTAAGTGTCTGAACTGCAACATTACATTTAAAATTGCCCATATTCTACTTTTTTAAATATTATACTGTTTTCTATGATGTTTGTGTGGGTTTATGGTCAATTTTTTTTATGCACTGTCTTCCAACATCTCTTTAACCATTAAGGATTAAATAGGCTTTTGTGGTAATGATTTGTTTGGCTTGTCAAAAAAAAAACCAGTCTCTGGGCTGCACCACTTTTACATTTACTCTTTTTACACGTTTACATACTGCATGTAACCTGTATTTTAAACATTCAGATGTCGAGGAGATGGCGTCTTTATATATGCCAGATATTTGTCTTTTACTTTACAGCCTTCTTCCCAAAGTTCATATTGTTGAAAGTATGCAAGTAAACATCTAAACAAAGCCTGTTGCAGTTCTAAAGATGCAGGTTACTGATTTCAATGTTTTTCATAATCCCATTAGTCATTTAGAAGTACAGTGAAGCCTGGATCAAGAAATAATAATGAATCATGTCTCTTAAGAGCAACAAGGCCAGTAACTTGTTTGGTTTCTTGCAAGACCCTTCAGAGTTTTCTTCTTTTATGGAATTTATAATTGCCGTATGGTTGATTAAGATGTTTACTTGAGAGAAAACATCTCACAAAAAGGGTTTTAATTGTTCAGACAGCAATGATCACAGACCCCGGTGAGAGAAAGCTACTTTTGTTCTGCATGTGACAACAGCCGGAGCAAATTTGAGAGAAATCTCTTTGGGCTTATTTATGAAAAGACAGATTAAACAATGTTGCATTATTCAGTGGCACACTCCAATATTTTTTTGTGTTGCTTTGATCAGAGTTTGTCTGTTCTATGCCTCATGCTTGTCACACTGAATCGGCAGCTAAACTGCACGTTTTGTAATACAAAGGCTTCATATTCACTTTGAATAACAGCATCTCACTTACTGCCTTGAGGTGGTGTTTGATTTGCAGAGATGTTTGTAACTTTTTTGTGCCTTCACAAATAAAAATGGTTTCGGTATATGACCTTTCCCTTGGTCATAAAACAGACCATGGCATGAAATGATTAAGTACATGAATGCAATTCTTAATAATTACTTTATTTACAAATACTATTATAGCAGTGCCACCACATCCTCCCCGTAACCATGACCTCCAGCTGTCATAGTGACCAGGTCATGAGGTGGAGAGAGTACCACGACTGGGTCTGCAGGACCTGGAGCACAAGGGAGGGAATTAAATAAAACGCAGGTAATTGGCAAATTCATATTATAGTGGTAGGCTTTCTGAAAGAGGTCTGTTCAGCAGGATGGTACATACCTGGTGCTCTCAGCATAGCATGGTGAAGAGTAACTGGTTCAACAACCGTCGTCATAGTTACCATGGACTCGCCGGCAGCACCATCAGCTTCGAGTAGACTGCTGTGAGTCAGCGCCTCTCCTGCCAATCACAAAAACAGCAGCGCACCTGATGAAGTGAGAGTCCTAGGATTTCTTCTCTATTTCCTTGTCTGTGTGATACTTTTGCACTCAAGTGATTTATCAATGTGTAGAGTTTCACAATAGCTTGTAACAGCCTGGTGTAATTGCAGTGAATAGTATTACAGACTCAATAGTAATCGTATTGCCTGGCACAAAGTGATATCTTATTACCCGTTTCTCTGCTTTCAGAACTTAGAGCATCCTCTCCATGACGTTTCCTCACATGGACGTTTCTGCTGCCGCTCTGAGAGAAAGTCTTCCCGCATATGGAGCACTGATGGGGCTTCTCCCCTGATAATGCAAAGCAATTGCGTTAATCAAATTGAGAGCTAATCACTTCTAGTAAGACCTTACTAACACTAAGCTTTCTGTTCTCTAATGCATTAAGAAATATATAATGCAGGTTTAGTGGCAGGTGGTTCTAAACACAGTACATGCACAAAAACTGATTTTACCATTTAAAACACTGTTTGTTTAAGACAGTAAACGCTCTAAAACATTAAAGGTTGAAAAGAACAATGTCAATATGACGGCCCAATGTAGGGCCTTATGTCTCTTACTCACCAGAGTGCACCAGCATGTGTTTTCGGAGGCTGGAGTACTCCGCAAAGGAACGTCCACAGTTGTCGACTTCACAAAGGAAGGGCTTCTCACCTAAAACAAACATTACAGGGAAAATGGGAGAATGTCCACACACACATTAATTACTGACTTCAGATTTCTTAGCAACACCCACTGCTAACATGTATAAAATTATGTACACGGCCACAAATTCCTTAGACAAACAGCAGCTTTAGGAGGGGTCATATTGAAGAGCTCAGTGCTAGATCTTCCACAGTCAGCTTTTAAGTGCTATTACTGTGAAATGAGAGTATGTAGGAGCAACAACAGCTCTGCCAAGAAATAACAGACTAAACTAATTCATACAGCAGGGCCACATCCAATGTGTAGCACGCCAAAGTCTCCTATTCTCTGTTGCATCACTCAGTACAGCTTTAAACTGCTTCTGGAAGCAACTTTAGCACACAAACATAAAAGCAATATACCCAATGCCAAATATAGTGTGAAGCAAGCTGCCACTGGACTCTGGAGTTACACTATGTCAGTCTGATGTACAAATCTGGATTTCCTGGATGCCTGACGAACACTACCTACTAATGCCACAGTCCCAACAGTAGTTTGGAGAGGATGAATAATGGTCTGGGGGATTTTTCAGAGTTAAGTGAAGGGTAACATTACTGCTACTGTTTTCAGTCAATAACGGTGGGGAAAATATGCATTTGATACACTGCCAATTTTGCAAGTTTTCCCCATCTACAAAGAATGGCGAGGTCTGTAATTTTTATAGTAGTTACACCTCAACTGTGAGAGACCATCTAAGAAAAACCCAGAAAATCCCATTGTATGATTTTTAAATAATTAATTAGCATTTTATTGCATGAAATAAGTATTTGATACAATAGAAAAACAGAACTTAATATTCGGTACAGAAGCCTTTGTTTGCAAATGCAGAGGTCAGACGTTTCCTGTAGTTTAGACTACAGCAGGGATTTTGACCCACTCATCCATACAAAACTTCTCCAGATCTCTCGGGTTTCGGGGCTGTCTCTGGGTAACATTGAGTTTCAAGAATTGCTATTGTATTCAGGTCTGGTGACTGTCTAGGCCACTCCCTTGTAATGCTGCTTACAGAGCCACTCCTAGTTGCCCTGGCTGTGTGTTTCGAGACATTGTCTTGCTAGAAGACCCAGCCACGACCCAGCTTCCTCCTACTGAGGGAAGGAGGTTGTTGGCCAAAATCTTGTGATTCATGACCCCATCCATTCTCCCTTCGAATCGAAGCAGTCGTCCTGTCCCCCTTGCAAAAAAAGCACCCCCAAAGCATGATGTTTCCACCCCCATACTTCACGGTTGGGACGGTGTTCAGTGGAGTTGATACAAAAAGCTCTGACCAGATCACCTTCTCCCATGCCTACTCTGGATCACCCAGATGCTCATTGGCGAACTTCAAACTCGTTATGGGCTGGTATGAGCAGCACCTTTACCTTGTTACATTACACTAAACTGTAATCTCTGTGAGAGCCTGCGTTAGACTTTAGTTCAATAAAGAAATAAATTATTATTTTTTAATGTTACTTTTAAAGTACTCATTCTGTAATGATCATACTTACAGTCTGAACATTTTTGCAAATGGCTGTATTGTTGACCTCATGTATGGGCACACATGACAAAATTTTTCAGCATTTGGGTTTCAGAATGATGCTTACCAGTATGTGTGCGTTTGTGGTTCTTCAGATTACCAGCAGTGGTAAACTTCTTGCCGCAGTTCTTCTCATTACAGATAAAAGGTTTCTCCCCATTGTGTGTTCTCATGTGCACCTGCAGTCTCTGAAGTACATAAAAGCTCTTTCCACATCCCTCAGCTCCACAGCGAAATGTACGGTCATTCCTGAAGCAGACACATACACATCAAGTTACATGCAGCAGGCTATCAGAACAGGCTCAATATTTTTAAGTAACCCCTGCTCAGATGCGTAAATTCCACTCTTTCAATGCACTGGAGCTAAGTGGCTGGATGAGGAAACCACAAATACTTGTGGAAAGTTAATGTATGCCAGTGAGAGTGACCCTCATTCACCGAACAGCCCTCATGAAAGATTTAAAGGTGCTGATTTATTGTGTAAAAAGTGCCTACTTTTAGTTTATTATGCAGACTGAGTAGAACTCAACACTGATAATTAATCTTAGTGCAGCTGATTCAACATACAGTACAATAAACATTTTCCTTTTATCTACCTGTGTGTTTTTAGGTGATATTTTAGATGAGCAGGCCAGGTAAACGTTCTATGGCAGTTCTCATATGGACACCTGAGGATCTTCTCTGCAGATGTGCGGCTGTTCCGTGGCGGTGCCTCCTTTTTTGGCCCCTCTGACTGGTAGTTATGAATATGGTCACCTGGCAATGACAGCGCAGTAGAATTAGATGCATTTTCTTAAAATGCCCTTTAGATATGACCGATTCCCTTTAAATGTATCAGAACATGTGGGGATCTAAAAGATTAGTATCAGAGCTGACAGAGGCACATTTCAATGGATTAGTGACGGTGTTATTAAACCTGATCCAATTACGATCCTTTAAGGCTAATTTATCACTCTCTATTTACGTCACTTTGAATGTGGAACCAGCCCAAGAGCCATAATATCAGCAATAGGAGCATTCTGAATGCCATTCAAGATATGAGTAAATTAGCCTTAGTAGCGCATAATGCATTCAGGAGTTACACTAACACAATGTTTAAATAGCTGATAAGAATAGACTTCACTGTGCCTGGCTTTGAAAACAGTCCAGTCTGTATTATACTATGCACTTACCACTGCAGCATTTTAAAGCATGTAGTATTCAAACTTAAAAGTAAAACTCAAAAAGTATTTCTCAAAACTTACTAAACTCCAATTTTGCTGTAGCTTTTAACAATAATGGCAGCTTTGCATATTTTCACCTAAATTGGAGTAAATTTTACAAATATATAATGAAATATGCACCGGGCAATGCAGTTTTAATGAAAATTCCAATATTGGACAGCACACTATTAGCAAATACTTATTATAACTTGATTAAACTTGTGACATTCGTAATAACCTGTTATTATGAATCATTAAAAGAGCAATTTGTAGCATGACACAATTTATCAAATTCATACTCCAAACAACAGACAGGAGAATAGTACCAGACCCTCCTCCTTCCCCTTCAATCCTTACCAGTCTAGAAAAAAAAAAGCAAGTTCAGCATCAAAATCCATCCCTTTGCTTGCGAAGAGCACAGTCAGCAGTGGAAAGCAACACTAACGTTAACTTGTTTTGTTTCCTGCCAGGCATGTATTATTGCAGAGAGCTGCTGGCAGCAATCATTTTGTAATGGTCGCTTGCCAAGACCTTTAGGCGTCATTGGGTTTAGTCTTTCATTGACTACCTGTCCTTAAATGATCTAACCAGGTGCAGGACTGTTACCACAACTGAAAAGAGTGTAAAATGCACCGTCAGCAGCACTACTTCTTCATACTCTCATGCTGGACTGATTCGGCTTGAAGCTACAGCGACACACTATCAGCTCTTGGTATATAATTATAATAATAACAACAGGATGGGCTATGGCTAACTGGTTAGCATGCTAACTAAAGTAGATCTAAAGTAGATTCTAAAGTTTTTTTAAACAAAAATCTCATAAATTGCTCCTTTAAATTAACACTAATGTACTCCTACTGCTGTTGCACTGTAGCATTTTCCTAAAAACATTTTGTTCTTACAGAACTAAATCGCTGTACAACACAGTATAACTCTGAAGTTATGATGCATTAGTGGACATTACTGTTGCTACTAGCCCTGGCTTCCTTGGCTAGCTGGGCTCGAGTGGCAGCAATCAGGCTGTCGTGGGCCAGCTCTTGCACCCGCAGGTACCATGGGGCACTTCCGTCCGCACACTCCCCTGCTGATATCTCCTCCTCTGCCTCATCCACATCATCCTGCACAAACACCAGTGGCTCTGCTGAGGCTGCCAGCCCTTCAGAAAAAGAAAGACAGGAACACAGCTAAACTAAATCATGTATATTTTTGACATGCAATGGTTGTGACCGAGTTTAAAGAACACATTGTACTAATTTTGCAATTTTAGTGTATAGTATATCAAAGCAACAATCAAATCATCATTCTTCTGCTCCTGGAACATGTCCAACTTGACCGTAAATGAGCCAGAATACATTTAGAACATCTTGTTGTGCTCTATGACTGAAGCTCAAAGAAAGGACAGTACTGCCTTTGCCTGATCCACAGATTATAAAACGTGCAGGGTAAATACCTGAAGATGATTTGGCCTGAAGATGATTTGTACCGCACATTAGACTTTAGGACTTATGGCCATAGAAGTCAATAAGTAATCTGTCAGAGGAGTTGAGAGCTGAAATACTGTTATCCAGTTATCAAATACTCTTTACTGAGCACATCACTGAGGCTACGTCTAGCCACAATAGCTGCTGTCGTTGGCAACAAAAGTCTACCAGTAGCAATAACACTAATTTATGACTGGCGTTAGAGAAAGGCAGTGGAGCAGTACTTCTAGGTAGCATCAACAGGAAAAGAGACAGACCTCTATAGCTATGATGAGCTGCAATTGTACGTTTCAATATCCACTAAAAATCAATCTCTGTTGATGGGCTATTCAGCAGTGTGTCATATTTCTCAGGGGATATCTGAATATTGTCTACAATTAAATAAATTGGGGGGCAATTTTAAATTGTGATCTTTGTTTCATTATTTATTTAAAAGAGGTTAACAAAATTGCTTTCTGTTTTACATCATTTTTTTTTTTTATTCTGAAGGTGGTGGTGCCTCTGATATATAAAGAATTGACTATTGCCCTTTACTGTGCTCCTCAAAAAAGCAATACATTTCCAACAAACACTGCAAATAAAACAGGACACTGACAACAATAAACAAGAGAATGCATGCCACTCTTGTTTTAAGGGTCCTTTAGTTCTTTTTAAAGCTCCCAATGGCCTGGGAACTATGCACCTCCATGCATGTTTGTTCCTGTACATGAACTGAGAACTGCAAATAGATCGTGTAAAATACTGATACAAGTTTCTTTGTTTGTCTACTATTACAGGCAGGCTACAGGCTATCATTTTATTTTATCAACACATCACTTTAAGGTGTTGTATGGAAGATGATCTATAAATAAAGCTAATTATCAATGGGTCTCTATTTCCTGAGGAAAAGCTGCAAATACTTTTACAATATCTTAACCCATTTTCTGTGCAATCCTCGCTCAAAACACAACTAAACATTGCACAGGAACCGTACATTTTATTTTACAATAATTCTGCACATAAAACGCTTGTTACTCAGGCGGACTATGCACTCTTTGCAAAAGAAACTGTAGAAAGCTGTAAATGGTACATGTGGTCAGAATCTTTTTAAAGACATTCAAGTTAATACAAATTTAATTCTGTCTGGTATGAGCGCATATTTCTCCAACCAATTCCAAAGCAGACTTAATACCTTTAGCAAGATTAAGCAGGACATAAGAGGTGCTGTCCGGTTGCTGGAGATCCTGAAGTATTGTTGGTGGGGTTGATGTTGGGGAGTGAGACTGAAGCTGCACTACCAGGGGGCTTCGTGCTGGCCCAAACTCTGACAGGGATGGGGAAGCTGCATGGCTGAGAGTACTCTCTGGAGATAGAAAATAAAAACACATCAAAACATAAATAGGGTATTTCACAAAGCAGGTTTTCTCTGTTAGCCTGGTAAATTAGAACACAAAAAAACCTCTGTCCAGTAACTACTACTATACCGTATTACAACAAACACCACTTCATTAAATACCACCCCCAAATGTTTGTTTATTCTGATAAAAACATCAGCAAACTTGTACCTGGAAGGTCTAGCTGGCTGCAAATAGAGTTTTCAGAAGAGGCGAGGAGAGGTAGACACTGTGCTTTGGGGTCTGATTCCTCCAGGCCCTGGCCCAAGGGTATGGAGGCGTTCTGCACAAACTCAACCAGCAGCTTTACAAAGACATAATACATATTTAGTTAACTTTAAAATGTCTTGCTGAACTTAGTTACAACACGTGAAAGGGGATCACATCATGTATTTTTAGTTCTACATAGTTTAGTCACTGATGTAAAAAACAAAATAATTAATGAGTGCTTTAATGTGAAATCGCGCACTTCAGAGAAACTTACTGATTTTTTTCAAAGTGATAAAAAGCAAAATAATTATAGGCATTTTATTTACAAAGCAACCACTAATGCTTCACAACTTTTTTTTTTTTTTTTACATGTAACTCTGATAAAGATTTAAAAGTGGTAAATCTACAAAATTATGTTTTTATTTTATATTTGGCCAAATACCTGGGTGGGGTCATACATTTTCATGTCCGATACTAATACTGATACTGCAACCTTGAGGATCTACTGATACAGACACCAATCTGCACAACACCCTGCACAGCACTCTGCATGCATGAGGAATTTAAAAGATTCAAGGCCAAAACTTTGTCTTAGAACTGCCATAAAACAATTTCTCAAGCAGGAGGCAGCACATTCATAAACACTGTATATAACAACTTTCTCCAATTAAGCTTTTATAGCAGGGGTGCCTGCTTTGTCCTGGATATCTGCCTCCACAGAGAGTTCAGATCCAACACACACTCTAATGTTCAGAAGTCCCTGAAGGTCCTAATAAGATGGATCAGCTAAAATCTGCAGGAAGGTAGACCCAGAATTAAGCACCCCTGTTTTAGAGACATTGAATTCTTCACACATCTGGCTTCTATTAAGTCTGGCTGACAGATGTACAAGGTCATTAGGTAAAAGAAGTGAGCAAAAACTAGAGAGGACTAACTCAAGATTAAACAGTTGGTAAAAAGGTTGGGCTTATAAGAAGTGTGCATGTGTGGTCCAACAGTGAGTGAATAGAGAGAGAGAGAGAAAAAGACAGAGACAGAGAGATTAGTTGATTGATTAGAGTTAGTTCTCTCTGCTATGCCCTGTAAAGCTAGATTTACCTAGCCTACTGGTTATTTACTTACCAAAGTGATGGAAATCAAGTCACTAAGCCATCCTAATTCCCATTTAAAAAGCACAAGTGTACAGGTGGTTAGCTAAATATAATTTATAATGACTTTGTTTACGTCTTATGAATTTAACTAGCAGAAATACTGAAACACTGGTTGAGTTTTCCTTCACCCATGTTACTAAAAGTGTACTGTGCAGTGGAACCAGTACCTCAGGTTTGGAGTCAAGCTCATCAGAAAGCATGGATCCCGTCTTATATGATCTATGGTGAGCAAAAGAGCAAATGTTTAGTAACATACATAAGCAAAAACAGGGCACTGCAAAACACTGACAGGCACATATACCAGACTGACCCCGCTGACGTGGACACATGGGAAGACTGGGTCAGAAATAGTAGACTCTGGCCATCACATTACTACTGTCAGAGGCTTTGGGCTGGTCGTCCAAAAGTCTAAAGCAAAGAGAAAGTAAGAACTGCTGAAAGTCAGAAACACACATGTAGCTAAGTGGCTATGCTAAAAACAATCCTGCATGTTTGAGAGGAGAAACACTGAACAGCTGAAAATGTCCTGTCTATTACAGGTTAGTTATGAACACCCCCATTTCCCCCCCAAGTTTTCCACGGGTAATAAAGGAGTAGATGGTTTATTAAAGCAAGAATAAAAGCAAAGGACACACGCAAACACAAATTCCTCTCTTACTGAAATGCTTCGGCCTTTGACATTTAAGCTAGCCGTTAGCTACAGAGGCGGTACATGGGGCTGAAGGAGAGACTCAGGTTTCCTGTAACGAGCTGCTGAAATGACCAGCTCGCTGGACGTAACTGACCGTTATCAGGCTGTGTTAAAATAACACGTTCTCAACACAAAGTCGTACATTTTTCTTTTCTTTACTTTCGACGGTAGTTACAGCGCTGTATCGGGCTAGCTAGTCACCTAGCTGCTGTTAGCCGCTGCTAGCCGCTGTATCTCGCGGACTCTACTGGAACGTACAAAGCGCCGTTCTCAGAAGTCGGTCAAATAACTCTGTGCTCCTCTGTAAGTCCTGGTTAACGTTTGGCACTGGGGTTAATATGTGTTCATATCTCACCTCCATGTGTGTCATCTTTAGCCAGAACACCAAAAATATCATTACAAACAAACAGCTCAGTGGAAGTGTCCTTCCGGGTTGTACTGTGAGGAAGAGAAGAGGAAGATGAAGTAGAGGTGGAGGTGGTGAAGCAGCAGGAGGAGGAGGAGGAGGAGGAGGAGGAGGAGAGCAACTGCAATGTGAGCTCATTCATCGGACCTAAACACAAGCCACAAGTACAGTTTATATAAGAACAATACACACAAAAATAGAAAAATAAATGTTTCTAAATTCCTAATAACTCAGCTTGAGGTGTAGTCATTTGGAGTGGTCTCACTGGAAATGGGGTTGTGGAGCTTACATGGTGATAGAAACCAGATATAACAAATGTACACTTTTACAAATACAGCCATTTATTTGTTAAAATAATTTGGTAAAATGACCAATGTAATACTGATTATGATAAAGATGGTGCTAAATAATAATAAATCTTCACCACTGTGAATAATTCTGACTCTATCTTTCCATATAAATTTATTTTACTGTATTTCAATGCCTTTCAGATTAAATGCTCGACTGCATTGAGGGTCATCCTGAATGTACTTCCAAATAATAAAAAAAGATTGATTGAATAAAAACCCAAAGCCACTCGGGCCCTAGACAAACACTGGCAGTAGACTGGGTCATACTGAGTTCAGAATGAGCCAAACTCTGAAAAGAGTGTCATAGGACGTCACCTTCCCAAGCTATTATGTTTTTCTGTTTTAATATTCCAATTTTCCATAGCACACCTGGAACGTCCTTGCCTTATTATCATCTCCACATATACACTGTATTGCCCAAAGTATTTACTCACCCATCCAAATCACTGAATTCAGGTGTTCCAGTCACTTCCATGGCCACAGGTGTATAAAACCAAGCACCTTGGCATGCAGACTGCCTCTAGACACATTAGTGAAAGAATGGGTCACTCTCAAGAGCTCTGTGAATTCCAGCATGGTACTATGATAGGATGCTACCTGTGCAACAAGTCCAGTTGTGGAATTTCCTTGCTACTGAATATTTCACAGTCAACCTGCCAGTGGTATTATACCAAAATGAAAGTGATTGGGAACAACAGTAGCTCAGTCACGATGAAGTGGTGTAAAGCCCCGCCGCTGGACTCTAGGGCAGTGGAGACGTGTTCTCTGGTGTGACCAATCACGCTTCTCCATCTGGCAAACCGATGTACGAGTCTGGGTTTGCGGGTTGACAGAAGCACAGTACTTGTCTAACTGCACTGTACCATGTGTAGAGTTTGGTGGAGGGGATTGTGGTGTGGGGTTGTTTTTCAGGAGCTGGGCTCAGTCCTTCAGTTCCAGTGAAAGGAACTCTCAATGCCTCAGCAGACCAAGAAATTCTGGCCAATTTCATGCTTCCAACTTTGTGGGAACAGTTTGGTGAAGGCCCCTTCCTGTTCCGACATCACTGTGCACAAGTGCACAAAGCAAGGTCCATAAAGACATGGATGGCTGAGAAGATCATAGGGGTCTCTCTCCCCTCTATCACATTTTTACACCATTCGCTGCACCCGTAAGGCCATCAGCATTGTGAAGGACCCCACTCCTCCCTCACATGGACTTTTTTCACTGCTGCCGTCTGGCAGAAGGTACAGGACCATCCGTGCTGTCACTGCACGGTACTGCAACAGCTTTGTCCCACAAGCAGTCAGACTTTTAAACAACAGTAACTGAACTAAAGCCCCCCAAACCACGACCTCTAGCATTTTAAATCTGTCTGCATCCTATTTATCTTCTTTATACATTCCACACTTTACTACCTCAGTGCTGTGTTTCATGTGCGTTGTATGCTGTCTGCATATACGTCACAGAATGTTAAATTTCTATGCACCATCTATGCACCTTACACTTATACCCCTGCCCAGAACCGAATCGTATTTATTTTATTTATTGTCTTGCATTTTGCACTTTCTGCAGTCTATCCTGTTCTGTATTGTTTTATGTTCTCGTTTTGATCCATGTGGCGCCTTTGTTCTGAAAAAAAATGTAATTTCATTTCACTGTGTACTTGTACAGAGCTGAAATGACAATAAAAGCCACTTGACACTTGAACAAGTTTGGTGTGGAAGAACTTGACTGGCCCGCACAACCTGAGTCCTGACCTCAACACGATTTGGGATGAACCCAGCACCTTTGGGATGAGTTCGAGCGGAGACTGTGAGCCAGGCTTTCTTGTCCAACATTAGGGAACCCGGGCACTAAGGAACCCTAGTTAAATAAAATCTAGTTTGATGTTTTTATACCCTTGTCCTTCATGACTATGTACAACAAAAGGACAAAAGCAACAGATCTCTATTTAAGGAAGCATCTTCGTCATTTGGGTGAAACTTGAAGCAATGACAAATAATGACACATGAAATATCCAGTGCACTCTATGGTTACTGGCACTCCTGCTGAAGGTGTGAAAAAAGGGTGATGAAAAAATGTTGCTGCTGTGCATTAAATTGATCTTGCATAAAAATAAGCAAAATAAGTGAAAATCTTTAAGGAAAAACATCAATATAGGATACTCTAAAACATAACTGTCTGTTTTTGACATCATAAGACAAAATATGAACAGGACACTGTTCGATTCCTATCTAAGCACATCTGGGGTTTTAGCAGTTGTAAAGTGGTCTCATGGCTTCCTGTTTTACTGGGGCATAAATAGGAGGTCAGGTTTGTGCTCCTAACATCATTAGTCATCCAAAGTCAGAAAGTACATGTGAGTCAAATGGTTCTTGACATTCATTAACCAAGCCATGCTATTTCAAACTACATGCCTGGAAGAAGTGTGTATATCGTACCCTCCACACACAGTGAAGATCCCTGCTGGACAGTTGAGCATTGTTGAGCTAATTACACAAACACAAGTGATTAGAGATCATTAAACCCTCACTGGGACTTTATTAGAACTGGGTTCTACAGTCAGATGATACAGTAACAGACCCTTTAGGCAATAAACACCAGAGGCGGAAAGATTTAACGCCACTAAGCACTTCAGACTGCCACCCCAAATCCAATTATTTGACATGACAGGAAATTAGTTCCCAACCATATTTGATAGTCTGGACAGCAAAAAAAAAAAAAACACATTCATTTCGTTTTTGTACAGTGGATCCAAAACATTAAAAAAAACCGAATGTGATTCTAATGGGATTTTTACAGTTGCGTCTCAGTCTGGACTTCAAAGTGTGTTTTGTGTCATTTACAATGCAGCACTAAAGTTTTATTTTTTATTTTAAAAGAGAAGTTGCATTACTGAGTAGGAGAAAAGAGATTTACTAAAATATGATGGTCACACACTGAGGCTCAGAAAGGGGGTCTGGCCCCTTAGTAGACACGTCATTCACAGTGGCCAGTCCAGTCCCCTGATTTAAAACACCGCTGAGAAATGCATGGTTTGTGTCTAGTAATCTTCTGAGCTGAAATGTTGTTTTCATCCTGTCCACTGCGTAACATCAGCAGATCAACCTCAGTAATAATTACAGCACTATGTAAAAGCGTACCCCAGACATATTACATGTTTTGTTGAGTACAACACCTCTACAGAGAGCACTATTTTGCACATTCTGATGTAAAAGTACTGTTTGTGTCTTTATTTACGGTATTGAAAGGAAAAACGAGAACCGTACAGAAGTGTTGTAATACATTTCATATTTAATGGGTTTTTTTGTACATTACTCAGCAAATAAATAGACATTGCGCACTAAATAGTGCAAATAAATGCTTTACTTCAGTGTGTTCTCTGTAGAGTAACACACTAAACGAAAGCTCATTTGAACGGGGGTTTGAACTTTGTGTATGTCTGTATCCTAATTTTAGATTTTTTAACTTTAGTTGTTTACAGTAAGGACCATGCCTCTAAACTCCTTCAAAAAATGAAGTAGAAAAAAAACTGAAACATTTTAAGACTCATGCTTCAGCACTGAATGTTCTACAAGGTCCAGTCTTACAAACTGAAAAACAGCTTTATTCATTCAACAAAGCATAAACAAAAGACTAGAGACAGTACTTCATTTAGCTCCGTTTAGGAAAGGGCGTAGGTTTGGACATTGGTTGGGACACAATCCCTCCTCTATCATCCCCTCTGCCCACCCCTCCCCCCTCAGTTTTTTTCTTTATTGCTGTCAAACAGTTTACTACCATATAAGATCTAATTATATAAATTAAGAACTGGTGTAAATGTAAAACTAAAAGACGAAATGTAAATGTTAGGAAATGACTTGTTAATGGAAAAACATCATTTTTTCCATCCAACATCATATACTTTCTGACTGTAATATGTATAATAAATGTATGCACTGATGAACAAGATGCCTACAAATATACCATTATTGATTTTCAAAGGCAATTTCGAACATACACAATATTGGTATGGACATGTCCCTACCGTCCATATGCAAACCTACGCCCATGACTTTACGGGAGGTTTAATGCTACTACTAACATAGCGTCCTGAACATCATTTGGGTTGTGATTTCATTTTTCTTAAATTAATCAATGGAAGACTCCATGAGCAGGGAACATTTGTATAGGTCTTACATGAAATATGGGAGGTCCTGGAACTACCTTTCTGATAAATGCAAAAGCTTTGGAAAGTAAAATACACAATATCTCATTAAATACTCAAATCATTTACAAAAAATAAAATAAAATAAAGAGAAACAGAAAAAGGTAAATATGTCAAATGCAGCTGCCCGTACATTATGCGACATAAAAATCCTAATCTTTGCACAAAGATTTTAAAGACAACTATAAAAGAACAGGCAACAATACAACAATAAAAAATTGCATATTTTGACAGGTCACAAGCCAGGACATTTGTACAAATGTATGAAATTTCAAAGAAAAGGCCTTTTAAAGTAGAATGGTATAGAATAATGATCTAACAAGCAATGATTCCACTGTGGCACTAACTGTGCCAATAAAGACTGACCACCTCTGAACCGTCCTGCTCCGACTTAACTCATCAAGCCATGTTTCACTGTAAGGTTATGATGGTTCCTAAGCACAGAGTAACAATGGTGGCAGTAGGACCACACATTCATAAAGAACCCTTGCATGGCTTTATGTCAAGAGATACTGTCTGAAGAGTAGCTAAATCCAGAGTAGATGCAACATTCGCCTGCCCAAAGCATCAGAGATAACAAAAAAACATGGGCACATTCACAACGGCTGCTCATGCCACACTGCTCCCCCTACTGTTCTGTACAAGAGACTTTTAAATGATAAGAATGCATTCACCTCAGCCCTGTGTTACAGTAACAGTGGGAGACGTTTAGTTCAGACATTAAAGCAAGGTTAAATACCATTCTTGAAGGCAATAGAATGCTGCTACCTTTAATACAAAAGATTTACAGTTTATTACTCTTAAACTGATGTCTGAAAAATATATGTAAAAAAATGTTGGTTAACATGTAGCTGCCAAAAGAAAGCTCGGTTACCACTTCTGACAATTATTCTTGCTAACAACATGACTGGCATTTACAAAATGAACCTTTAATAAGGCCAAGATTACTGTAGTTAGGCCTACTGATCCCTTCTGTCATGATAAATATTCAAACTATTGGACACAGTTTATAAAATAAACTCCATACCACTATCATTTTTGACCTGGTCCAGTGCATTGCAACCTCTATGAATCTGAAGAAGGAAGGGTCTCTGAATGCAGTTCAGAATTTGCACACAGCCTAATCTCGTATCTAACATGATAGACTAACATGATACACTGAGATTCTTAGAGGCAGCGGCTTCTGCCAAGAATGACCTGGATGACGTCTACACTCTGAAACTCTAAATGTAAAAGGGGAAAAAGCAGACCTGCAGTAATGAATACATGCCAACACCTGCTCCCTGCGCTTGGATTCACAAAAACTACTTTAGATATTTTTAATTCTCAGGAAAAGCATCAAATGTGCTGGTCATTAAATACCCATCATTTTATCCTCCATTTTTACAAGGACAACCAAAATGATTCAATGGTTAAGTATGTTTAAATTTTTAATATTCTTCTTAATGCACAATATGTGGAAGTTGTATTTGATAGAACAGAACATACTTTTAGTCCTTTGGTAATTTTATCACTGGACAATACAATAGCTTTGGAGAAAGACTTCAAGTGTTCAAAGTAAATACATAAAGAGGCAAAGTTGTGCAGACTGTACAAGCAAGCTAAAAGTCTTACAAATAAATAAGTGCCTGTATTTCACAAATTATGTTGAGAAAACAAAATAACGGAAGAAATGTGCATGTTGCTTTGGCTACAGGCAACTCTGCAAGGAATGCAACAATGGCAGTGTCAGTCTAAGGCAGGGTTTCCCTACATTTCACCTGGGAGCTCAGTGCTCTATACATTTCAGTATTTTCCTATTTTACACATAGCCTTCTTTACTCAATAAGTTAATGGTAATCAGTAGATTGAGAACTACTTTGTAGTTTGTGTTTTTCTGCTTAAATTTGAAATGTACAAATTTGGGTTGGCAATAATATTAATATTAAACTAACATGAATATTAAAAGTTAAGAAATTGCAGTGGAGGATAATTGTAGATAAATTACGATTCACATTTTTCACCAGGTCGAAGCCACTGCATGTCTGCTGAGAATGAAAACATGTCTAATCTGTTCCAAAGAGTGCATTATAACATTGGTTATATAAAGAACTTGCCGTGTCACATTATAGGCACAACTGCTCATTTTTGCATGAAAAGATGGTTTGTGATCAAATTAGATCCACTTTCACTTCACAACAGAAAACATAAAAATCCTTCCAATATAAGACTTCCCAGAGAAAACCGGCTTTGTCTGCTTACGTATCACTCTTCATCTTTTTCATTTGAGTATTACCTAGATTAGGTATTTTAAATCTGCTATCCTGCTGCCTGTATGCTACATTCAGATTATTAATTCCTACTGTTGCTAATATTATGTTAGCTTGTGGATATAGTGATGTCAATAATAGTGGTGAGGTAAAAAAGAAGCCCTTATGAATGCAGACTCACTGCAGTGAAGATGTGTAGAAATTACTTTCAGCTATATCTTATCTCCCCAGAGCCACATATGTCCAATAAATGTCACCGCTAATTTCCAATACTGTGGTTGTTTGTGGTTGTATTGGATTGAGTGAACAATTATTATTTTTTACCTCATTAGCTCGAGCAAATATTGCTCATGGTTGAAGTTATTACAAGCCCCACCGTCCCATTTCTTCAATATTACAGGTGTTGGCAGGTATTGGCAAACATATGAATATATTAGATTTACAGTAACTTTGAAAAAAAGACAGATCAAAGGCTTGTAAGAAAGGCAATCTAAGTCCATGTTTCAAGAGTCCATGTTTCAAGTGTCCTTACTGATCATTGTTTACCCTCTTCTCTTTTTCATTCTCCTCCTGCACACTTGACTGTAGTTTGCTCCAGATATGCAAGTCTCCTGTCTGTAGGGCTTCCATGAAGAGATTTGTGTGTTCGCGAAGCTGATCCAGGTCAGCTTGGGTCCTCCTATTTTGCCGAATCAACTCTTTTGTGCGCAGCGTAATGTCCAGCAAACCTGATTTACTGAGAATGTTATAAGTGTTGCAGAAACGTTTCCTCTTGTTGCTGCTGTCAGAGTCAGAGTGGCAGGTGCCGTCCTCTGAGCTTTCTTGTGGGTGGTTCTGTAATGCCTTGGTATGCATGTCTGTGAGTGCTGTGGAAAGCTCCAGCGTTCCACTAGCTGGTCTTTCAACACCAGGGGAATTATCAGTGTTGGAATCAGTGAGTGTCGCATGGGCCTGAGGCGATGCTGAGCGATGCCTTGTTGATGGAAGATGGTTTGGTGTTGATGAACCAGAACAGGCACTACTGTGTAAACCTTGTTGTTTGTCTCCATGAGACTGATCCCGAAAGCTGGAAGACGAACTGCAACTCTTCACTGAAGCAGTCGTGCTGGAGCTGCTGCTGCTGCTGCTGGTGGTACAGTTACTTCGTGGGCTGTCCCCAGGATGTGGAGCAATTTTGGGATAAGATTTTAAAATGGGGAAGTACTTCTTGTGCTTCCGCCGTTTAGAAGGATGTCCTTTTGGCACTGTAGAAGCTCTCTGGGAGACCACTGGCTGAAGGAAGACTACTTGAGGTTGCTGAACAACCTCAACAGCTGGACTGAATCCCCAAGGCTTCAGGGAGGAAGGATTATCACCAGGCTGCCCCAAAATAAAATTTACATAAAATTAGATTAGATAATCAAGAACGGTGGATAATCAGTTGGACAGAGGAATGATTAATCTGTTATACTGCTAGGCTAATGTTGCTTAGAACTAGATCAGTGTAGAATGTGGTGCTAATGGCAAATTATCTTCTGATGGACACAGCCTGAACAAACACGTTTAACTTAGGTGCTGTAGCCGTGCACTGTGCCACCTGCTGATATTCAGCATTTTCTCCTGTTATCAGTAATGTACCGCAGTAGACAATTTTGCAATAGCAATATACTGTGCAGCCATAAACCTCCCCCTAATAAAACCAGTACATGTGCTAAATCTACCTGCGCATTTAATTCACGTCTTATATGGTGTGCTAACATTGTAAACTTGTAATTATCTAGCAGCAGTTAAAAGTCACGATATGACATATGACACGGGCCCATATGGATCTAAAAGATCCATATGGACCCATACAACTTCCTCTTTATTGCCCATATTAAATTTGCTGCAAGGTTGTTTCTTTCCTAATCATTTTCCACTGTACTGTAACGGAAATTCACAATATATGGGCGATAACATAAATGCTAAACGCAGTCCAAGATGGGGCATTTGTAAAATTCTATTCGTTTTTATTATCATGTCTCTATGGAATTCTTGACAGACTTTTTCTCCAGTTAATCAGGGTGCATTTTTAAACTTTCCATAATATAGTCATGCCTACAAATTACTTCTTTTGGATTCAGATGTCCCTTACAATTAACCAAAGGGAATTTTGTTTTACCTGTTTAAGAAGAACATTGTTCATGATGATCATAGGTGACAGACTCTGGAAAGATCCCCCCACAACAGCCAGCTGGGAAGCCTGGGACCCAGATCCTCCTCCTGCTGGCATTACTGTTCGAGCTGCATCTTCTGTGTCTGGCTGGTCAATTGTACTCAGATGCTCTGAACTTGCATCTACAAAAAAACCCAAAACAAAACAAAAAATTAATTAAATTAATTAAACTAATTAATTAAAATTAGTACCAAAACGATTCCAACTTCCCACATACCAAAGTACAACCTCACAATACTGACCTGAGAAACCAGAATCCCTTTCCGAGTCTGGTTTTGACTTATCCAGTCTCTTGATTTTGGATTTCCCCAAAGTCCTCATGTCATCATCATCTTTCATCTTTGTGCTCATCTTGACTTCACTCTTTGGCCCAGTCACACCACTCTGACGCTGCTAAAATAAGGGGTAACAAGACCAAGCAATCACTAACAATTTCAAAGACGGTATACAGAACCTGAGACAGTATGCAGTCAATAACTAGATCAAACATTAAAACATAAGGCTGAAGTGTTTAACCATCTTTGTTCTATGATCTTTTAAGAAAACTACATGAGGGTTAAAGAAGAAATTCACCAATTGTTTAAACAATTATGCTAAATTTAGTTAATCACAGTGTTTTGATGTGAAATTGTTTAATGCAAAAAACTTCTACATTACAGTGGTAGTAATAAGAACTAGGGGTTACAATGTTCACAATGCAAATATAGCCATTCTAGTTACTATCCAAACACACCACTGAACCTACACATATTTCTTCTGAGTTCTATGTGTAATGTTGGTAAAACTGAGGGTAAATATTCTCATTCTTCAGAGCGATCATAAACCAATGTCTTAGGCACCATGTAGCATATTAGTAACCACTTCACGTAATTACTTTCTAAAAGGCAGCTTTTTGCAGCATGTAACTCTTTAGGCTTCTGGTTCCTGTCATGTGGACAATTCTGACTTTGCAAGTTTCCTTAGAGCAAACATTTCATGTCAAAACACTCAGAATGACTCGATATTTAACCTCTTTAATTAAGCAGTATTGCATAAGCACTGACAGAAAGACTAACTCTATAAAAACAATAATGCAAAACATGTTTAATCATAAAGTTTATTTATTATATAATTAAATGATCCAGTTCTTTTTACAGATAAGACTTCTCTAGGCGATGATAAGCTAAAACCCTGGTACATTATGGGACGGTTTTCTCTAAAATGTTATACTGATTGAAATGTTATGCCAGTTCTGTTAGTATAGACGAATTTAAAGGGAATTTAATAATGTACTGCTGTTTCTCAATGATGTCTACATTACGGGCGTACTTGTGTTTATCAGACTGTTGGCTGCATGTGTATTCAGCACCTTCCAACTAGGACTGCAGGATATATTGTTTCAGCATTTGTCACTGCGATGTGCGTATGTGCAGTGGTTACATTGCAGGACATGCATGGCTAATAAAACAAACTTAAAACTCACACTGTCCTCATATTTTGGTCTAGATTTACTCCCCCACAGAATCAAGGCAAAAAATGAATCTTGAAATTTCCATATAGCAATATTCTTTGCAGAATGCAGCTTTTTCCAATATCATGCAGCCCTACTTCTAACCATAAAGCAGCGTCTCAGCATTCATCATGCTGAAATATGAAATACTCAATACTGATATACTAATATTACCCAGCCTGACAGGAGTGCACAAGGCACAAGGGCAGTGTACAACTGATTAGAGAAACAATAATACATTTGAATTTAATACATTTTGCATGGTGCAGAGTGATACTGTTAAATCTGAGGAGTCTAGTAAAGCAGTTAAACCTTCCTTAATACAATTAAACAAGCTCACTCTAAGAAATGCACGTCAGTGTACTTTACTGTGAGGCTGCTATGAGACCATTAGGATTAGGTGCATCAATCAGGACAGGGCCTAATTGTAATGTATGCACGCAACAGCAACAATTTATAGGCCGCAAAAAACCGCTACATGTTAAAACATCCTACTAGATAAACACTACACATATGGAGAGGGAAATAAACTGCACCTGCAATGAACCGAATAACCGGTTTAACTAGGTGAGACTGCAGCATTTCGTCGAGGTTGTTGATCAGTGTAAAACTGAACTATGCGAATATGCAATGAAGATACCGTCAGGTCGTGCTGTACTCATTCTGCATTCTCACTGCCCCTTTGGGCTAGCATTAGCTCGGGTGGGATTAAGCTTGCCATGGTCGGTTAGCAGCTCGCTGGCTATGCTTTTTGCCCTCACGTGACAGAGAACGTTTTAGATTTAGATTCAGGATATGTATTATGCCTTAGAAATGTTTTGCTTGTCGTTGGTTCGTACAGCCTGCTACACTGTAGTAGTCAGCTGGAAACGGCCATAACGTCAGCGACCTTGTTAATGTAGTTTGGCTAGTCGGCTAGCGAGCTTACTAGCATCGTTTACACACGGCTGGCTAGACTAAGCTTGGCTAACATGAGCTTAGCTGGCTCGCGGCTTAGACCAAACAACACCCCCAAGACAAAGAGGTGAGGAAATTAACATGCTGTCAGTACGAAAACTCGAGGGGAGCCCTTCAAACCCTACCTTGCGTTCGTGTGTCCCCGTCAGTCAGTCTACCGCTCGTCCCTCACGTAAACCTCGACGAGAGCATACACGATACTGTACACGGGACCGGAGTGTAACGTAGTTTGGTTACACCCCTCCCTCGCACACAGCTCCGCACATGCCGAGCAGACTAGTTTTATCTCCGTTGCCCCTTCCCTGCCTTTAGACCGATGCCGAGAATGTAAATGAACTCATATTGATGTTAATTAAATGTCTTTGTTTTACAGTCATACTGTAAAGCCAAAGTCAAGCCCAAGCCTAATGACGTCTTTGTTTCGAGGCTTTCCTTTTTTGGGCAAATGGGCGGAGCTCCAATGGCGACGAGCGTGGGGCAAAAGAAAATACGTCATAAGAAAGTACGCCTATGATTGGCTGTTTCCTGCCATTAAAGCCCGTCATGCTCTCCTATTGGCCAGTTCAGGAGACGTCAAGCTAAAAAACGTGACCGCGCACAAACGAGAACATTTTGTCCTAACGCAAAGCGGCGTGGTTCAACACCGGCCTGTAGAATATGAGAAGTGGAACATTTAGTACTTGACTATTACATAACAGTTCCGACGCTTGGCCTTAATTTAACCTCTTAGTAATGGCAGGGCCACTGGCTAGACTAAACGTAATCCCCTTATTTCAGGGACTTCAACAGGAGTGAAACTGAGCCTCATGATCGTCTTAATGAAGGTGTTCTATTCATTTTCACACAGACATGCCACCTGATACAAAGGCACAAGATTGCATTTATTCCATTTATACACCATTGCTGGATTTAGACATCACTCCAGTGATGCAGTCCAAAATGCTGCACAGGTTCACCTTTGTGAACCTGCGATGAAGCAATTTGTATTTTTCTCACAATAATATGATTAAATCAGGGAATAAAATCAACAGTATTACAGAAAATGGGGTCTGTCGCTGTACCCTTTCCACAGAATTTGTTCATTGTCAGTGGAGGTCAGGGCATCATCCTAGGCACCACTGAGGTCCTTATCATAATTTATGTCCCAGAGGCATCTGCTTCTTGTCCATTTTCAGAGGGCACAGAGTTCACGCGTTCTTGTATGTGTTGTGTTAAGGATAGAACAAAGACAGGGAGTGGAGATCCTCCTACTAGCTGAGATGATTGGGACACCTATAATGGTCAAAGAGAAGCAAAGGTTATTTATGTTTCATCATATCACATACATATCTCAACATTTCACATTATATGGTAAATCTTTTGCCGGTTGAACATGTGTTAATACAACATAGTGCAGTGTCTTGACTGTGTTAAAATATTAGTTTTATGCATGCATCTGTCAAATATACAAAATCCAAAACAGAATAGACACGTGTTAATCCAGCATTTCCTCTGAAACGAAAGGGTGTTAACAGAGAGTTTGTTTATCCTTTGCTGTAGTAGCAGTCTCTACTCTTTTAAAGAAGGCTTTATACTACATGTTGAAACACTGCTGTAAGGGATTTGATTACATTTAGCTACAAGAGCTTTAGTGAGGTCAGGTACTGATATTGGATAATTAGTTATAAAACATGAACCACTCCAGCTCATCCTGAAGGTAGCTCATGGAGCTTCATCACTCCAGAGTACTAGGTTCAACTTGCCTGATGCGTGTGTTCTGGCTTTATTGCTGATGTTTTGAGGCTTGGCTTTAAACATCTTTTTGTGACTGCTCCAGAGTGTCATTCTATTTGCATTTCTATGAGGATTATAAAAGTTATGTGTGCTGCAACACTGAACACTTCTTTCTGGTTCAAGGGTAAACCTTAAATCTCAAGGCTCTGGGGCCACAGCTGAAGACATTGATCATAATAGAGCAAGAATAATTCTAAGAAGTGCTCTCACGTTTGTTTTTGTACATCTGCCAATAGAGGACAGACATGGCATGCTGTAAAATCATGAATTATGCTACGTCACCTTGACTGTGGATCGTTGGGATATGTAGTTTTAGTGAAGTAACTAGTACATACACATCAAAATAGTAGAGTATTGGAAAGAAAATATTTCATGGTAAGTAGTGAAGTGGTGTCTCTCAGTATGCTGTCGGCCCACCATGTTGGCTAACACAACATGCATATATTTCAGCATGGAGTTGTTGAGGGTCCTAATGCTGTTCTGCAATAATCCATCACATACAGCCTAAATATTTAAGACAAAAGCAGGGCTTGTGACTGAAGATGACCTGCTGCCGTTCTAAATCACGCAACGACAGTCTGGAATGGCCCCATTGCGGTCCTTGGTGCCGTTGACATGGTGTTAAGGGCAGTCATTATAATGGTCAGTGTGCATGTGGTGCAACCATCTGCCAATGATGCTGGCACTAACAGGATGACTCAGAGGGCATCGCTGCTTGCTGAATGTCTGCAATAGTGGCTGTGGGGTCAGTCAGGTACAGCGATAAGACCTGTCCTAGTTTACGTCACATGGGTGGCTGACCATGAAACTTGAATCATTGGGATGTCTTACAATATCAAACCTACACACCAAGTTTCATGTGTGTCAGTTGATGCAACTGTTGATATTTGTGCTATTCTTTTGATGATGAGTGTAGCTAAGTGGATTTTGAAAGATCAAAACTGTACCCCAAAAACACATTTTAGATTTACCACCACTTTACAGTTAAGGCTTTGTTTACATCCAAGCAAGTGAATTTATTTGAAATAAAAAAATGAATGAAATTACTTTTAAATAACTCATGTCTCCAGCAGAGGGCAGTTTAGAGCTTACCTGCCACAATTTGTTGCTTTCGCCTTTCCACGTTTTCCTTTTCTTCTCCTGTGTGGGCTCCTTACACTCTGACTGCAAAGGCAAACAGTCACAGTGACTCCACTTAGTTGAGCTGAATTAGATATCAGGAGTACATGAGGAGTGAAGAAATAAACCCACCTCTGATATCTATTATGACTCTTTCTGGGTCTAAAAGTAATAAAGAGCATCAGATCAGTGATACAAGTCTCATGGGCAAGTCTTAGTAAAAGCACAGCTGCTTGGTTTGCATACCTGCACTCACAGGAGTGATGCTCTAAAAATGAAAGCTGCACATACTGCCTGGTTCTCTGTGCTGGGTTTATCTTCACCAGCTGAAACAAAAAGCAGAGAAGAGTAGAATAAATCTATATAGTGCACAGCAGTGGAATACAGCACGCAGTAGTTTCCCAGTCTCAGTCATTGGGTAAAATGTGCTGGAGTTTATCAACAATATTTACTTTTCTATATCATTTGCACACAGCAACTGTCCTTGTTATTGCACTGCTTTTTTTATCTCTGGTAACTACATCACATCATCGACAGCGATATTTGTTGATAGATTTTTTTGTATATATTCTTTCCTCATTGTAATAAGTGAGATATATTTGTCTATAGCTAATTTTTTTAGGGTTAATTTTTGCTGAGCCTGGGCTTCTGTTCATACTCTACTACCCTTATTATTGTATCGTATTACTGTGCCGTATTGTGTTATCTAGCATTTACGGCATTTAGCTGACGCTCTTATCCAGAGCGACTTACAAGGTTAACCATATTACAGGTAGGCCAGTGTAGTGTTAGGAGTCTTGCCCAAGGACTCCCACATGTGGTGGTTCCCTGGCAGGTAGTGGTGTTATCCGCTGAGCTACACCAACCATCTAGCCGTCTATCCATCTATCTTCATAATGATAAGACCAATAGAAAGACTTTCAACATTGCTTGGAAAAAATATTTTGTATTAACTTACAATAAAAGTAATTAATATTTTGATATTATACAGAGGAGTTTCTCATCCCTGGTAATGGAAACACCCAGCTTCCCTTAGTAGACTCCCTTTGTTAGCACACCCCCAACTCTGAAAGACCTGAGTTCAGTTAAGTGTGTTGTGAGCAGGTAAAGCACTAAAATGTGCAGGGCAGGGTGCCTCCAGGACCAGAGATGCAAAACACTGATTTACAGCTCCTCCATTCAGCTCTATACATACAGTATACTATACAGGGCTATATTACCCCACTCATGCATACTACATATCCCACTGCACTTAAGTGAGTAAGCACTAGTAGAGCTGTAAGTTGTGTGTATTGTGTTGCACTTTTAATGACCTTTGTGCTGCACTTATAATGACCTTTTCTTCTTTATAGGTATGAGCACTGGGCTGGGGTTGCCAGGTAGTGCACTTTTTGCTTTATATATGTCTGTGTATTAATCTCTAGGTATCGGCACTGGCCCCTTGTTCGGGCAGTGTCTGAGCTCACAGTGAGTTTTAGGCTCTAACCTTATATTAATTATTAATTAATTATTATATTCTAACCTTATAATATTATCCAGTGGAACACTAAGCATGGTTGTAAGTCGCTCTGGATAAGAGCATCTGCTAAATGCCTTAAATGTAAATGTTTAGGTGATGATTTAAATGGGTTTCCATTCACAAGTAAGCAGTAAAATACTACTAGGCATAAAAAAAAAACTGCACCTGCATTGTGACATTGTGTGTGAGGATGGGGAAGCACTCGAGTTTCTCATCGTTACAACAGCCAGAGCATCGCTGTAGAGGCACACAACCAGGACTGAATATATGCTCCACTCCTCCTGGGTACTCCTGCTCCACCGCCACCATCTTCTCCAGTGTGCGACAAAGGCTTCGACTCCACACCTCATGGAACGGCATCACTACAATAACAGTAATACTATTGCTTAGGATTTATATGGAATTCCTCAGACCTTTTAAAACGTCTGTATGATTATTACTGAGAGAGTTTTATATGCACTCATGATAAATATTAATATGTACTCATGATTTATATGGACTCATTAAAACCCTGGTATGTAAAAGAAACATGTCTCTCTGGGCATTACTTTACCTCAGAACACCCTGCATGCAACTCTCCATCATGAATGAAAGAAATCAGCTATTATTCCTAACCTTCTTAAAGCTATTATTACTTTCCACATACCATCACACTGCTGAAAAGCTGACCACTATAATGCACATTACAATCTTCACTCCTCTTATTTATCTCAAATTACAAAACACACACAAAATCTATATTCGGGACATTCTTTCACACTTTCCATTCTTCCTGTTTTGCAGTTCTTATTTATCTAGCTGATGGTATCACACAGCACTCCATCCTCCATACTTAATGTCTTAGACTAGCGCTTCTTCTTGTACTGCATCTTTACAAGCCTTAATTTAATCGGTCTCTACATCCTGATTGCTGCACTCAGCACTCTAATGCAAACACATACAGTTCCACACAATGTAAGGTGAGAGAGAGAGAGAGAGAATGAGAGAGAGAGAGAGAGAGAGGCATGCATGTTTTGTACTTGTGAAATGTCACTCTCTGTGCACTGTGAGCTAATGTAACCAAACTCGTACTTGACCAATAAAGCTTGATTCTGATTCTGAGCAACAATGCCTCAGGCATGAGGCAGAGTATTCATAACCATTTAATGCAATGCATTTTTAGGTGGGAGCTTTAAGTGGCTTCAGGCATCTGGTTCCCAGCACCACCAGTGTGAGCAGTTCTTACTCTGTATGTTTATTTAAGATGAAGCATTTCACACATTTCCATTATAATTATTTCATTGGTTAAAGAACTCTGTGGAAACTGGCTTTTGGTACCTGCACAACACACCTGCTCCAACACATCATAACAGCCATATAGTAACAAAAATCACATTACTAAACGACATTTCCACTTTACACAACATGCATCACAACATTTAATTTTGTTGAGGTTTATGAACAACTTTGAAAGCATCATCTCTCACATAATTCTCAAGTTTCTGTGATTGCTTTTTTACCAATAAGGAGTCACAGTTTTTTTTTTTTTTTTTACACGTCCATTTTTCAAACTCTTAACTCCTCAGATACTGAAATCTAAAAAGACCTCTTTTCAGACTTTTGCAAAAGTAGTCCATTCTAAACCGGGTTAGGCTTCAGTTACAGCTTAGACTTTGTATCCTTACTCTGCACTGCTGATCCACTCACACCAGCACAACACACATTAACACCACTACAACATCAGTGTCACTGCAGTGCACAGAATGCAACAACAGCAACAACCCACACAATACCTGCTCTGTGGAGGTCCTGACCATTAAAGAACAGGCTACATGTGGGGTAACTCAGTATGTAGAGAAACAGAGGGCCTTCAGTCTGTAATGGTAGAACTACCAGGTGCATATAGAATGAACATATACATACTGTGTGAGGAAATTTTAGTTTACCAATGGCTCGGGTCTTTATAAATATGGGTGGTGTGTGTGATGGAGCACGATACCAGTGCAGTATGGTGGATCCCCAGAACATATAAAAGCAAGATGGTTACCTTCAGAGTCGGGTGTGCTTAGAGTGCTTGAGACCTACAAAAGAAAGACAAAGAAACAGGCAATAAAAATGAGCTTCATTGACAATATCACCAACAAGGTGTGTCTACCTTCGTATTTTGTGTGTATGAACTTTGACTGGCTGGGTGGAAAGTGTACAAGCTCCGACTTCCTCTGAGTAGGAGAGAATAGGACGAATTTAGCAAAAAGCTCCTGAACAATGTTAGACTGCTAATTGTCCTTGTGCACTGAACCAAGTCTGACTCAAGGGGACCCGGTATTGGCCAGCAGATACACTTGGCTGGAATCCATTGTCATGATGATTTGTGAACAAACATGTAGAAAGTGTAAACTAATTAGGGCAAGTGGGTGCTCAAATCACTATAAGTGAGGGGCATTTAGGGGGTGGAACTAACATTAGCTGGAGGACGTGCAAATCCCCAAAGCACACCCTGAAAAGCAGATTGTTCTGTGCCACAAAAGAGAGAAGATAGGCCTGCTGCATATTTACATAGCAATGTTTACATGGGTAAAACTGAGAAGCATATGCTTAACTCCATGACTGATCACTGACTGGTGGGACAGTAGACATGATGAGATCCTCATGACTGTGCATGATGGTCCCAACATGTTTACTACACTTATAGTCATCTCTGACACATTGTAAATATGCCATGCGTAAACAATGCAAATGTTGTCAGTCCTACAGCTCAGACAGACAAACAAACAAATAAATGCTATCTGATTGAAACTAACACATTTTATGTGGACTTCATTTCAGGTTGCCACAAGTAATGCCTCAGGCATGAAAACTTAATCTCATTCAGGACTGCAAAGAGAGCATTATATCCATTCCCACTAAAACCAAAACCACACCCAGCTTTTTGATAGCAGCCGATTAACTCAGCCTATCTAACTCAAACTATACAAATTCAATCTCCTGTTAAGATAATAGTCTGGCTAGGTAATAAATTATTAACCATTAGCTTCAAATTTAAGCTTTTGGACATGCATATATCACCTACCCACACACACACACACACACACAACATTTCAACATTAATTAGATTACACGCTTAACTTGAATTATAACATTATCACTAATAATTGTCAAAGCATAAACATAAACAAATGTACCAGATAAATAGCTTATAAGCACAATAAAAAAATATTACTTTCCATGAAGCTGCTTTATCACAATGTCTATGAAATATTAGATTTTAAAATGTTATCCAATGACAACTAATGGACAGAATACATACATACACACACAAAAACAGCAAAATAACTAACAGGCTAATTAAGATAACCGCCTAAAAGAGGAAGGTCAGCAAGTAAACAGATACATGAAAAAATGATGACTTTACTGTAGAGTACCTGAACATGCGGCCACTGGAGCACCAGCGTGGCGAGTATCTGTAGCAGGCTGAACAAGCTGTTCATGACGAATCAGATATCAGCTCTCCAGAGGCTCGGAGTGGACGAGGCGAAAGAGCGAACATGACGGGTCAATCCCGGACCGAATATGCTAATTTATACAGAGCGCCATCCCTCCGGTCTCTGTACCCCGGGTGTCTGCTCTGTTCCTCTCAGGAGGACTATAAGAAAGACGAGCCTGGATGTCTGGGAGTGATTGAACGGAGCTCTCTGCTAACTGATACGTGAGATAATCCACAAGTTAACGTCTCCTACAACAACGCCCTGCAGACTGGAGCTGAGCGGAGCTGAGGAAACCCGGCCAAGCCCACATCCCTCAGCCCCACGAGGCTACTACAGGGCTAGAGAACTCACCCATCACATTGTGACAAGAAATGCTGAACAGACAGTTCCCCCATCAGTGAGCAGCGCAGAGTTTGTAGCCATCTGCTGCTCTAAAGTCTCAGGAGAGCCTCTACGCTTCTGGAGAGGCTTTGCACTAGAAGTTACAACATTGTTGTGAGGGTTTGATTGCATTCAACCACAGGAGCTGCCAGGAATGGGTGCAATATAGCAACTTAAAGCTAGTGTAGTAACTTGGTTTCCTGATTACAGGAGTACTTTTTGGACACACCAGGTACTATGCACAACTGCAGTCCTGCAGGCCACATGATCCAGCACAGTTTGGTGGTGCCCCTGCTCAAACACACCTGCTAAACCTGGCAAGGTGAGTATAATCAGGTGTGCTTGTGCAGGTGAATGACCAAACTGTGCTGTACACTGGCCTTCCACGAGTTGAATATTCCTGTTCTAGACTTTTCCCTGTAGCTGAACACACTGGCTATCCGACTTAAAACAAAACCCCATGCAAAATAAATTTGGTTTTTTTTCAAACTATGAGGCATAAAACTCAAATGCAGGTTTTTAAAGTTTGTCACATTAATCAGGTGCAGTTTACATGATCAGTCTGGTTTAAAAGTGGATGTAAAGTAGCTCTAATCATGAGGTATGTCTAATCCACCCTTTGCCCAGAATTACTGAGGGATGGCTCACTGCCAAAACACTGCTTCCATTTACCTACTTAGATGGTATGTGAGGTTGATTGCCTGCCAGCCGTATCTTTGTGCTGCTGTTTTAAGCATTGCCTCCTTTCAATCTCTTGTTACACTGAACGGAAAACCCTTGCGATACCACATAAACAAACAAATTCTCCTAATGATTTTCAGGACTCTGGAATGAAGGAGTATTCCACGCTGACATGTTGCTTAGCATCAGGCGGGCTGCAAGGTGATAAGGGGGCTCTGCTTTTGTCAAGGAACATATACAGAATGGTTAGGAATGTAAACAAGCAGGATTAGACAACTCTGTGAAGTCTTCAACCTAAAGTAAATATAGCTGAAAGCTATGAATTAGCAGGTTCCTCTGAATCAACAACTGTATCGCCTGTATCTGTAATCCTAAAGCTCTAAACACTGATCATGAAATATACACTTATTAAAAAAATGGATAGACCCAGAAGGAAGTGTCGGATTGCAATGCTGAATGAAGATAAAGATTACCTGGCGTCGGGCCACTAAGTTGGCTAATGCAGCATGCCTCAGCATGGAGTTGTAGAGGTTTCTAATGGCGTCCTGTGGTTATCCATCCCAGGCAGCTTTAATATTTTCACACAGTTCCTGCAGATTTTGTGGTAGTCTCCGCCAAGAAAAAAGTGGGACTTGCTGCCATTCTGAGTTACTCCATGACAGTCTGGCACGACACCATAGCAGTCTTTGGTGATGCTGAAGTGGTGCTAAGGGCAGTCGTCGAAATAATCTGCATGCATGTAGTGACGCATCGTGCAGCTGTTTGCCAATGGTGCTGCCACTACCAAGATGACTCATCGAGGCATCGCTGCTTGCTGAATGTCCATAGTCCTGGGTGTTGGGTCAGTCAGGTACCCTGATAAGTCCCATCCTTGCATACATCACATGCTCGGCAGAGAGTCAAACTTAAATCATTTGGATGTCTCACAATGTCAAACTTACCCACCAAGTTTAATTCCTGTCAGTTGATTTCTTCTGGTTTCATGATCATGATTGCAAATTCAGTGACATCACATACTCTTATCCCCCGGTATAATTATCAACATTATATGTATTATATATCGACCACCACCAGACCATTTTCAGTCTGATTTCTGCGCTGCCCACAGCAATGAAACAGCTCTGGTTAGAGTCACAAATGACCTACTGATGACAGCTGAAGCTGGAACACCATACGTCTTTATCCTCCTGGACTTGTCTGCTGCTTTTTGCCACTGTTGACCATGGTATACTCCTAAACCGACTACATCACTCCACTGGACTCACAGACACTGCCTTTACTGGTACAAACTGTGACCTGTGGAGTCCCCCAAGAGTCAGCTCTTGGCCCCATCCTTTTCACTATATACATACTCCCCATTGGCTACGTCATCAATCTGTATGGATTGTCATTCAATTTCTATGCTGATGATGTACAAGTTTATTTAAGAACAGACCCACTCTCTGCTGCAGTTTTACCATCAACACCATCTTCATTCTCTCTATCAATACTTACCGCCTGTCTGGAGGAGATTAGGATTAGGATGAAACACAATTCCCTGCAGTTAAACAGTGCCAAAACTGAAAAAGTTTTGGTTGGGACCCCACATCAGGTTCAGGCCTCTCCCATCACTGGCATGACACTCTCTGGGCATAATATTTCCTCTCCTCGTCATTCACTAATCTTGGTGTAAGATTTGACCTTCAGCTCACCTTTAAAGCCAACCTGTCAAACATGTCTGCAAGATCTCCTTTCTTCATCTGAGAAATATCGCTAAACTCCGTCCCACCCTTGACCTCATCAGATGGTTTATGCTTTTGTCTCCTCTATTACTTGACTATTGCAATGCGCTACTCATTGGAGTTCTTAGCAAGAGCCTACAGAGACTACTGCTCATTCAGACCAGTGCTGCTAGGATCCTAAAGAGAGTGAGGAAGTATGAACACATTACACCCATTCTCCACTCTCTTCACTGGCTTCCCATATGCGCTAGGATTGAGTACAAGGCTTCTATCTTTACTCATCAGTGTATTTACAGCAATGCCCCTGCCTACCTGAAGGAGCTACTCGCCCCACTAATTCGTCACGTTCCCTCCGATCTGTGAATTCAAATCACTTCCTTCACTCCAGAACCACCGGGGCTTCCGTTCTGCTGCTCCTCGAATACAGAATGCCCTCCCTGACCATCTGAGGGCACCATAGACAACTGGGAGTCTTTTTAGAATAGCTTATGACTCCTAAACATCTTGTCATCTGTTGCTTTTGTTTTGGCTCCTTTTGTTTCAAATGTAAAGTGTGTTACAAATAAAAAGATTTATTATTATTATTATTATTATCATCAACATTAATCATCAACCTCATTTTGGCTAGCTGATAAAATGGTTAGATTTGCCTCACAGACAGCGTGACTCCAGGTTACTATTGCCACGCAGGAAAGAAAAGCCAAGTCTATAATGGTATCCAACAGTAATGGTACATCTTACCACTTAAATTGACTGTACTTTGTCATTAACTGAATTATGCAGAGAATGGATTACTTTTTGAGTAGATGCTGTAAACATCGCTAAAGGTTTTTTCATTACACAACAGAACAGCCAAAAACGACTATTTACACTGTGCCATATGGTTTTCTTCAAAGACACAGTTAGTCATGTTGTCTCATGGCCATTGATGAGGGTACCTGTTATCTGGAGCATTCTGAATGACCAAACACATTGATGTACTGAGAGCAGAGCAGTAGAGAATAACTGTCTTGTGTCATTGGTGCTGACAGTGAGGCGCTCTGACAGGAAGGGGCCCAGCTTTGAATTCTCTTTGTGTATTTTACCCAGATTGTGTCTTCAGCGTTATGCAAACTATCACAGCACTTGTGTGGTTGAATAATTGAGCACATGTATTTTGGGCCCAGTGTTTTCCATCTTATTGAAGTAGCCACACTGTGACCGTTTAGATCAGAAGGGTCCAGTATTTCCTGCTTTTTTCAATTGAATAAACACCTGCAATTATCCTTTGTGCATGGACACTTCTGGATTAAGATCAAGTAAGTGAGACATGGGTTCTTAGTCTCAGCCAATCAAATCTGAGATAAAATGGCAAATGCTTGGTTTTAAATACATTGTTGAAATCAGTGTTTCCCAACCCTGATCCTGGAGGCCCACTGTCCTGCAGTTTTAGGTGTATTTTAAGATTTGTTTATGTTTTGTTTTACCCTAGGATTGCCTATAAATCTTTGTATTTAAATATAAGCTCACATTTTCCACCTTTAGAACACTTAACAAATAGAAAACATTTTTATTTTAATATTTATTCTTAGACTAGTATGCAGTATCAATTGTAACTGACCACATTATTTTTAGTCGAGACATGGGTCCAATATGGCTCTGGAAAACTGTCCACAAAACATGTAGGGCAACTGGCCTTTGGTTAAAAGTAGGATAAGGCTAGGATTACCCTGCTCCCAAACACACCTAATCCAACTAATCAGCACATTAGCCGTTGGGAGCCTTATGCATAGCAGGAGGTACTCAAGGACCGGGATTGGGAACCCATAGACCAGTGATCACCAATCCCTTCTCATGGAGATTGACTGTCCTACTGATGTTTAGTTTGAACCTGTATCTAACAGGATGCCCCTCCCCTCTACCTAATACTGAACCATGAGGTCCAGCCAATGTGAGACTTCTGGGGATGTTAATAAGCAGGAACAGGCAAGGCAGATCTCCTGGACCAGGGATGTTGATCTCTGCCATAGGATAAAGGTATTGGGTAAATTTAAGGTCTTCTAGAGACTTTATTAAGCTTATACTAAAGAAGCGGATTTACCATTCCCACTCAACGTTTACCAAACACCAAAATGTAAACGCGCTATGTTAGAGGTCCTCAGTCCTGTGCTGTAGTGTATTCCTGCTCCAATACCTCTGGTTCAACCCACAAAGAGCTTGCAAAGTAATTCATTTGCTGCATCCAGTGGGATGAGAAGTGAGACTACTGAACCGAGGACTGAGAATCACTGTCCTACACATGCAAACATATATCCCCAAATATGTATTTTAGAATTCTTGTTTTTTTTATGTATGAGCAGAAATGAATCCATTTAATATTTTAGAGTAAAATATATATTGAGATAAAAAAAAACTCATTACATTAAATCAGAAATGTACTTATCAGTACAATATAATGTCAGTAATATCAGTATAATATAAAGGCTTAAACTGTAGATAAAAGATTAGTACTGGCATGTTCTGTAATGAGTTAAACAGCGCAAATGTAGGCAAATAGTTTAATTAAGACAAGTCACTATGCCTCAAAAAATGGAATAATACGATTTCTTGGTAGGAGGAAGCAGGATTTCTCATTTAGAGCTAGGCCCCAAAAGCATTTCCCTTTAGGAAAAGAGATGAGCTTTTGGAACATCCTCAAATTTTCACTTAAGCTATCCAGCTGACTGAGAAACCTTGCTTTGTGAAATGCCTACAGCCTGGTCCGATTTGAAATATGCATGCGCGAAAATCTATGTCATTGCTCCTGGTGTTTTACAGCTGCTGTCTGACTGCCTGGTTTAGACAGCACATACATGAGAACGGTTAAAGGCTTGTTGCAGCAATTCTAGCAACTGAGAATGTATTATTATAGAAAGAGAAAGATCATAACCTGTTCCACCTAGAACCAAAGGTTCTCCATTTTTACAAAAAAAAGGACAAAGCTAAAGCAACAGCAGAAATTACATACGTGTGTAGTTCAAATTCTAATTAAATCCGGGCAAGGACACCCACCCTGTCCTACGATGTTTCTCACCAGCAATTATGAAACCCCACCTTCTCCACTTAACACTTATCACCTGTCAGTCCTGCCTGATTAACAGCGTCGACCAGGCCTAGTTCAGCTGTCATGAGGGGAGGAGTAAAGTATAAATGGTGAAGAAAGGCACTTGATGCCAAACTGCTGGCACAATGGCAGCTAGTGCAGATAGATGCAATTTGTTTGGCTTGGTTGTGGTTTGTTGGCTTTATGCTGTGTGCCATGTAGCCTTTTCACAACAGGTGTTTCCAGGCCTGAGACCCAGAACTTTTCCTTCTCAGCCACTTGAAAGGCAGTTGTCTGATGTATCTCAGGCACAGCAGCCAGCGTTCCAAGCAGAAGCTTCACAGAGATGTGCTGTAGATGCGAGTGATAAGGTGCAGTGTGGGCATCCTGACATTAGTGCTGATGAGTGTGCAACCATAAACTGCTGCTTTGATGGGGATGAATGCTACTATGGGAAGGCAGGTGGGGAGCATTTTGTAGTATGATGTTTTAGGGAATGCTGTGAATACTGTATAGTCACTAATTAGTATTTTATCTTTTACTGTTATGGTGCCAGTGACTGTCCAGTGCATTCGAGATGGCCAGTTTGTGGTGGTTGTGGCTAGAGATGCCACTCTGCCAAAGTTAAGCTTGGATTCAGTCCATCTGTTGAGTGGAAATGAATCCTTCTGTAGCCCTGTCGGGACCACTGTTGCCTTTACGATTTATCAGTTCCCAGTCACAGCTTGTGGAACAAGGGTGTATGTAAGTATTACATTGGGTAGTGTACTGCATACAAGCATGGTCTATAAATGGTGGCTCATCTGTATTTCTTTACAGGAAGAAGGTGGTTATATGGTCTATGAAAATGCAATGACTTCATCTTATGAGGTGGGGGTTGGACCCCTAGGTGTGATCACAAGGGACAGCCATTTTGAGTAAGTGGTTTGTTTGGCTTGTTGTCTTGACGTTCTTACTACTGATTCTGTCTCTCCTGTAAGGCTTCTCTTCCAGTGTAAGTACTCTGAAAGTGCAGTTCAGGCACTGGTTGTCCAGATCAACACCATTCCTCCACCTCTACCTGTGGCTGTTCTTGGGCCCCTCAGAGTGGAGCTTAGGCTGGCCAATGGAAAGTGTGCCTCTAAAGGATGTGTGGAAAGTAAGTCATCAGTGCACTTCTCTTGCCACAAAGTATATGGTTTGGTGTGAACTTCATCCTGTCCTCCATTGCAGGAGATGTGGCATACGCCTCATACTACAGTGAGGCAGACTACCCAGTCACAAAAGTTCTGCGGGAGCCTGTATATGTAGAAGTGCGCATTTTGGAGAGAACTGACCCCAACGTGGTCTTGACACTGGGGCGCTGCTGGTCAACATCCAACCCTGACCCACTCAGCCTGCCCCAGTGGGACCTTCTGGTTAATGGGTAAGCATCCTAAAGTGACTTGCTTTCTTTCACGCTAGTACGAAGTTGCGACTTGTGGTGGGGTGGTGTTTTTGCTGCGTGTGTGTTTTAGGTGCCCTTACCAGGACGACCGCTATCAGACCAGCTTGGTTCCAGTCGATGGCTCCTCCGGTCTTCAGTTCCCTAGCCATTACAAGCGCTTCATTGTGAAAATGTTCACTTTTGTGGATCCCGCATCACTGGTCCCTTTGAAGGAAACGGTATGAGGCTGCAACCAACTAATATTTAATGTACCTACTCTACTGCTCTGCTTAAACACTTTTTCTTTCTAGGTCTTCATCCACTGTAGTACAACTGTGTGCTATCCAACACCAACAGACTTCTGTGAACAAAGATGTGACCGACAAAGTACGTGCTTCCTCTGGTTTGGTAAAAGCTCTCTGAACTGAGTTGTTTCATGACCATGTTCTCTCTTTTCCAGGGAGAGATGTCTCTTCAGTTGAGGGAAGCAGCCAGGGTGGTGTTGTAGTCTCTAGTGGTGAATTGATCATAACCTCTGTGTAACTGACCCATTTTAAATAAACGTGAACTAACGCTCGTGTCTGCATTAAAGGCTTGTTTGTTTCTGCTTCAGAGAGCTGCACATCCAGGGCTCATTTCTGGGTATTGGTAGATCTTTTTTGACTGGTTATTGGGAACACTAGTTTCATAATGGCTGGGCCAGATTCTTAAAGTGTGTAGTGGTATACCACATGACTAGCCTACTATGGTGTAAGAGAGTGAAGCACTTGTGTACTTTAAATCCAGCAAAAAAAAATGGAGGTAGCATTATGCCCACAAAGCTATTAATTGAACAACTTTTTTTTTACCCCCACCCTTATGTGAGGATAATTATTGGTGTGTCTTTCACCAACTGTTGGGTAAACCCCAGCATTGTCATCAGTCACATTGCAAGTGACACTCATCATTTTATTTATTTTTTTTTAAATCCACCTCCATTTGTGGCTTTAAATTTAAAGGAAGTCTTTTCACTGGTTGCTGTACTGTAATGCCACAGTCCTTCAGTGTTAAAGGGAACTTGTTACTTGTTCTAATGTTTAACTGCCAAATTTAAATTTGGTTCAGTCGTCAGCAAAGTGTGTGTGTGTGTGTGTGTGTGTGTGTGTGTGTGTGTGTGTGTGTGTGTGTGTGTGTGTGTGTGTGTGTGTGTGTGTGTGTGTGTGTGTGTGTGTGTGTGGATATTTTGCAGCAGTTTGAGCTTGAACATGAGTAGTTTGTCTTTTTATGCTGTAATTTTAGAATAAACATGGACTGCTGTTTGATTAGTTGAGAATATTTAAGGACAACTGCTTAGTCTACTGCAGCAAACGCAGAATCTATTCTAGTTACGAGGAGCATTATAGTGGTTACAGAAAGGATGATGGCAGCATCCAGAAAATCACATTATGGAAAGCTGCTTGGGAACTATTCATGCAGAAATACTTCATGGTCACTGGAAAATGATTGAGCAATAGGACACAAGAGGGAGTGTGTTATGCCAGTAATACAGCTCAGCTGTGATTTGATTGTAGACATGAGCCAAAGTTGAGTGCCATAGATCATTACAGAGCTTTGAGAATAGGAAATGAGAGGATGAAGTGATCCTGCATGTAGTTGCGAGTACTTATTTAAAAAAAAAAAAAAAAAAAAATTCCATATATCCGGAGGCACCTTCCTTTATAATTCCTTATGTAATCCTTGTTTCCCACTTTTAAAAACGAAGTCATTGTGTGTCTTTGGTAGTGATGCCACAAGGCGTTCTGACAAACAGTCAGCAGGGTATGTCTTTGTCTGTCAGATAACTGCAAATGTGCAGATCACATTGCTATGGTAATATGAAGTGATCAGAGCAAATTCTGCAGCATTAGGTTGTGACTCACTAAAAGCACAAAAGCATAAATATGCCATTCTAACTGCTTAGAGAATAACAGTTTATCACAGCAAGCTTGGCACCGTCACCTCATAGCAAGAACGGCCCGGGTTTGATTCCTGCTTGGTTTCCTCCCACAGTCCACAGGCACTGTCAAGTGAATCAGAGATGCTAAATTTGTCCAAGGTGTGAGTCTGTATCTCTCTGTGTCTGCCCCTCATGACCCAGAAGTATAAAGCAGTTTAGAAAGAGACTTTATTGCAACACAAATCGTTTATGAGATTTATAAGAGGTCCCAGCTAATAAAAACCTGTTTAGGGAAAGCGTTGTTCAGGAATACTTGAACTACAACGCACAAGAGGGAGTGTGATATGCCAATAACATCACAGCTGTGATTTGGTTGCAAACAAAAGCCAAAGTCAAGTGTTGTAGATCACCAGAACGAAGGAATTATAGAATTGCCTGCTGAGTGGAGAGTGAAGGAATAGGGCATTGTGTAGCTGCAATTTACGGCTCATTGTGTTTCTCTTAGGCGGTGTTAAAATGTAGACACTCCAAAAATCCCTGTAATCAAATGCAGCTTCAGGGTGTCTGTTCTGTCCTACTTTATTACATTTTTAATATAATTAGCTGAAGCTTGTTTGTTTGCTACCTTTATCATGGGATGTTGGGACAGGGCTGGTCTATTTAAAACTCAAAACATCATTGGAAAAAGGAAAAAAACAAAACAGAACTCGCCCTCAATTGTTAGTAATTCAGTAAGAAACCAATTATTGACAGCTCATTGTCTACTGTCTATTTAAGGCCCAACAATTAAAATGGGCCTAACAGAACAGATGTTGCAGATTTCAGGATGCCCTACAGAAGAGGAAAAAGACTTTAGTCCATTTAATGAGAAAGATCAGGAAGAGCATTTTAAAGGGCCCATGTCCTGTATTTTTGTACTTTTCACCTTGAGGAAAATTATTTTTCGTTATGTAGCAAACCCAGCCAAAATTAACTGCACATGACCCATTTCTAACTTCTGTTCATCTTTTGGAATTAAACAGCTGTTTTGACACTGACCTAAGATAAGCTCTGTTCTGATTAGCAGTCTTGTATTGTGGCTCTTTTGCGAAGCCTTCCAGAGCCCATTTTAACTTTAGTATGAGTGTACACTGCTGTGGATATACAATGTGTACATGAGTTGGTTTCTATGACATCACAAAAACAACAGATTCAAAACAGATAGGCTGGGCTTATAGTGTACCCATCAAACAAGATCACTGCCCAAAGGTTTTAAAATAAGTAGTTTAAATGGAAAAGGAATTCAAGTTTGTCTTGATAACAGTGAGTTCACTCAGGGTGCCAGCCTTGTCTTTATTTTGACATAGTTTCGAGTTACTGTGGACTCAATTACGAAGAAACGTTGCCTATCAATTTCTTGATTCAACAGTGACATGAGCCTAAGGAGCTCCAGAGCAGAAGTCTTCAAATCTAGAGCTTCCAGTTTCCAGTCCTGTTCTTTGCAGCCACGTGTAGTTACCTGAGGTGGGCTAGGTTTCCCAAAACACCTTAGTGCAAAGACAATTCTTAAATGCTAGACCAAGCATCACTGAACATTCTACCAGTTAGGACAATCTTAACACGCAGATACTTTGGAAAACTGGACCTTGCTGTAACTGACTGGCTACTTGGTGTCTAACCTACCAGTGATCACAAGTTCCAGACCAAAAACTTCAAGGTTGGATTCAAGGTCCAGATTTGAAGACTGCTCCTCTAAGGTCTCCCCCTGCACATATCCGGTTCCAATTCTTCAATACACAATACACAGCAGACTGTAAATTAGATCATGGAGAAGAGCGACAGTCACTGCACTATGATGAGGCAAAATCCTAGTCATCCTGGACGAAGAGAGGTCCTATAGTGGCTTTCCCCTCCCACTGCATATCTGTGGTGGAGAAATTAAAAATAGACTTGTAAAAATCAAGACAGCACAACAACCACCCAACAGCCAAGTAACTTCAGTTTAATACCTTGATTTCTTTCCAGATATCTGGCGTTCCTATAGGCACAGTTTGAGTCACAGCAGCTGCACACCTGGTCATCTCTATCTGCAGATGTCCAACTAGATTGGGGGGAAAAAAAAAACAAAAAAAAAAAAAAATCAATTTCTCAAATGAGTTAACTACTGTCAAGTCACAGATTAATCAAGTCATACCCAGTGGTGTTGGAAGAACAAGCCTTATGCTCTACATCTGTGGGAGAGGTAGCTGCAGTAGCCTTCAGGAGGCATGTGATGTACATCTGCACAGACCAGCTTGCATTAATGAGGTACCTGATGAGCAAGGCTCAGACAGTTATGGCTTCATAACTTACAGAACCTGTGTCCTCCTGGAACTGGAACGCCTCCAAGTGAAACCACAGCTTGTCTCTTTGTAACCGGGGTATAAAGCTGGAGTTTGAGATTTTGCTATCAGTAAAGCACCTTGTCGGAAAAAAATAAATAAATAAAATTAAAAAAAAGTCAGTTAACTTTGTCAATCGTCGTCATCATCATCATCATCATCAGAACAAAGATGCGCTTACCCATGGTTTTCAATGAATGTATATCGGGGATCTGCATTCATATTAGGACTTGCAGCTGCCACACAACTGTCCACGAACACACGAAGGCCCACATGGTTGAACTGCATCACTGAGGCTTCAACATTAATCATGTCTCCCAAAAAATAAACATCTGAGGTTCTCTCCGATGTCCAGTCATCTGCAAAAGGTAAAAACAAGCTCAAAAAAAGCGCATGCATATGCACACACACACACACACACACACACACACACACACACACGAGGAGAAATGGCAAGCCTATACAAACCAGCCATGAGGGTCAAGGAAAAAACCAAGACATCCTCTACTGCTTTGGTAGATGCATAGGGAATCCAGGTTGGCTTCAGAGCGTTGCTGCTCACATTGTGTTTCCTGTCAGTTCACACACAGATAGAATTCCAACTGAATTCAACATCACACTGGTTTCGTAAAGATAAATCCTGAACTGAGAACTTTGTACCTAGCATAATGACATTCAACACCAACGGCAGCACTGCGAACACGAACTATAGGGCTCCCAGCACTTGCATTGTAGATTAGGTTGAACATGTACACAATGGTCTCCCCAGTCATCTACAAAAAGGATAAAAATGAACAGCTCAACTAGACAGTGCAATTAGAACAGAACCAGCTACGTGAAGTTAAACAGACCCTACCACTTTCAAGCTGTTACAGCCATGCAGTGCTGAGTGAAAGACCAGCACTCTAGCAACAGTATCCTCTTCTGTAACAGGGCAACCACCCAAAGTCACAGATGAAGGGGCAATCAGCCGACCAGTGCCAAAGAAGTCCCGCTTCACTTCTACCTGCACTTCATTCTCACCACACTTTACCGCTACACTGCTGGGTGGGATGGGTTGTCTCAACGCAAGGTGCACTGGCTGCTGTTTAGGCTTCATTTGCACAACAGGAAACTTCCAGGTTAACTCCTTAACTTCACCCTGCAGCTCTTGGTTGGACTGGACACCAGAAGGTGCCTGCACTTGCTCCTGTAACGGAGGTGGCTGCCACTCTGAAGGGGATGCCCGTGGTCGGAAAGCAGCAGGGTACTGAGCAAGCTTCCAAAACTCATCTAGCTGATCCTGCGTTAGTACATGTGGCCAAAAGCTTCCTGGAGCTTGAGGCTCACATAAACCACCAACTGCAACCAGCACCAAAAGCCTAAGAACACCTTGCTTAGATCCCATTACGGCAAACACCACACTGCAAAGCTACTGCTCTGCCAACCCTCTGAAATCTGAAGCACCATGTAGGAAACTCCTCCCCTCTAATGATTAGTTTCTGGGTGTGTTATGTGATTAACAAGGTGGCAACGCATTCAAATTGCCCAGCAGCTAGAGTGGAGAGCTGGGACTGAGAGGACAGAATCTCTTTAAATAGAGGGTTTTTGTTGCCAATATTGTAACATGCTGTTACTTTTTTTATATAAAGCTTACGAGAGCAATAGCTTATAGTCTGACACAAGACTAATCATTTTGATCTAAAATTGAAACTGACTGGTACTTAGACACACATTGGAACCTGCTAGGAAAACAGACCAGCATGGCTGGCCACAAGCAAAATCAGTATGCATTGTTTCAGATGTAGGTACACTGCTAACTAGTAACACCAGCATATCCCTGGGAAAAAAAAAAAAACCTCACTTTTGCTGCAAGTTAAAATAACCAAAGTAACTTTTTAAAAGTATTTATTGGTTATTTGTCATGAAATGTTTTTATTTTTATTTATTTTTAATTATATCCAACAGTGAAAAACAACAAAAAGGTTTATTCTGACAGCAGCGATATTGTGCTTTAATGACCAACAGGACCAAATTGACTGACCAGCAAAACCAGGAGAATGCATGCTGCATGCTTTGTCTGTGCTATTTGTATACACACACACACACACGCACGCACACAGCGTATATACCTCCCAAACTGCCAAAAGAGGTGCATTTACCCATTATGGCTTCAATTTGTTTTAAAACAGAATATCACCATTCAGTGCTGGTTTTACAAAGCTGGTAGAACTGCACCACAACACACAGCAACACACAGCAACACACAGCAAATACAGTAACACATGAAACAGCTAAACTTGCATATAGAAAAAGAAGATACACACCACCCAAACAAGTCACTTTGGAATGTTTATTTTTTATAGATATTTACATGTAAGCCAATACATTTTCAGGACCTTTGTCTGTCTCTGTAAATAAATTAAACCCAAGTAATTTAGGGCAATGCAACAACTTCTAAAACAGTGAAAACACATATGCAATGGGAAAAAACAAGAGCAAAGTATTCTTAATAGCAATACTTTTTCATAATCCTTAACGACCATATCTACAGAATTACTGTACTTCAGTAAATGTAGTTGTGTGATTAGAGTGACTGATTCAAATGCTTTCAGAGTGTTCTCGATTTACTGCTGTTGTTAAATGATCTGTGTAACCTTCTATGTCTCACAAAACATAGATGAAATGATGTGATCACGATCAGTTCTCACACAGAGCTTACTCACTGCCCCCTGGTGGCTCTCCTTTGTGTTGATCATATGGGTTAATATACTACACCCAACTCACAAATAAAATGCAACTGCAACACACAACCATTTTAGAGAGAGACAAAAGACAAAGAGGTTAAGCAGGAGGCATGAGTTTTGAGGCTGCAACTAAATATTAGTCTCAGAAAAAGAGACTTGTGGATTATTTCTCTGTAGAGAAGGCCCTCTTCATGAGAGGTGGAGGCGTCTTCCCAGGGTCATACAGTGATTCTGGAGGGGGGCTGCTGAGGGAGCACCAGTCTGGAATGCGGCCTGTCTGGTTGTAGTAGTCTCTGGACACTGATCGACTACCCAAGATGTCTTGCAACGCTCCAAAAATAGCCCCTGCACAAAACAATTTCAAATACAATTTAAACAATGTTGAATTGTCCTAAAATTTAGACCTGCGTGAAACAGGTACACACTTAAAAGGACATTCTCTCTTACCTCCTAACCATGCAGTGCAGTTCGGCTTGGCAGGAGGGCTGTGAATGCGAAAGCTCTTGGTAGCAAGAGCATCACAGTACTTGGGTTTCTCCACCAGCAAACGGATCTCAGCCAGGAGACGATGAAGAAAGCCAGGCAACATGGACGTCCCACCAATTACCACCAAGTTTTCAGACAGAACTTTCCGTGTGTCGATGGGGCACTGAAGGAGAGCAAGCACAAACACAAGATCAGTTCAAGTATGATTACCAAAACCTTTATAGTGTTTCAGGTTAAGCTTCATTGGTGTGCTGACTGTTAAGCTTGAAAGTGTGTGGTGTACCTTAACCAGAGTGTCAAGCACTAGAGTAGCAATAGACTTTTCTTCATTGTCCTGTTCAAACAACATCTCAGCGATTGAGTCTCTGGAAAATATTTCAGCAAATTGGGTAAGAAAGTAAAGATTGTACACATTACACAGAGGTAGATAACCAATGAAACAAGGAAGTGATCCTATGAATAAAAAGCTAGATACCTGTTAATTAAAACCTGATTAAAAACCCAATTCCCAAAAAATTGGGAAAAAAAAAAAAAAAAAAAAAAAAAGACAGCAATGTTTTTTATGTCCTTTGCGAATTATACTCTATTTGTAAGCCCATATGCGCACAAATTTGATGCCTGCAGCATGTTCCAAAAAACGCATCATGTTTACCACTGTGTGGCATCACCTCCATTAAACAATGTTCACAAATGGGTTGGCAACTGAGGACACCAATTGTTGTTGTGAAAGTTATTTTTCCCCTCATTCTTACTTGACAACACTTCAGCTGCTTAACAGGCCAGAGTCTTTACTGCTGTATCTTCCAGTTTTCAATGTGACCCATGTTTTTAATGGAGACAGGTCAGGACTTCAGGGAGCCCAGTTTAGCACTTGCACTATGAACAATTCTTGTACGATGTATGTCTTTATAAACAAAGCACACAGAAACACACGCCCACACTACGACAGATGCTGGCTTCAGAACTTTGCATAGATAACATTCAGGGTGGCCCTGTCCCAGAGAACACAACACTGATCATTTCAGGCAGTGTTTATACAATGTCAAAGCACAGGCATCAGTTTTGCATAGCCCCATTTCAGGTGAGCTTCAGCCCAGGAAAGCTGGTATTTTTTTGAATGTTGTTGATATATACATCAACATTTTTATTTGTAGGGGCAGCACTGAACTGTGCTTACTGACAAAAGAGCATAAAAGGCAAATAGGAAAACCTGGAGTTATTTCAGAACGTTTATAACGAGGACCCAAAAAACATCTGCTGATCCCACTCAAATCACAGACTTTGTAACTTTCCTGTATTTTCTCAAAATCTTTCAGCATTGCATTTGGAATTGCCTTTGTACTGCCATTTTTTTGTTGCAGACATCACATCTGGATATTGGAGATTTAGAGTTGATAAGGTAAAATACCAAATAACTTTTTTTTTTTTTTTTTTTTGGTGCTGTTTTCATTTTAAACACATATGAATGCCAGTTTACAAAACACTGCTTTCTGCTCACTGAACTGGTTGAACAATGCAAATGGCGACAAACAGGAAAATAAAAGTAACATGGGAGCGTGAGATATATATAGGACTCTTGAGAAATATGGAATAAACTACATGTTATTTAAAAAGTGATAGATTTACCTAATTGACCCCTTAATGTGCAGAATCTTCTCTCCATCCAAGGGATAATCAACATCAGGTGGAGGAGCAGGTCTCTAGTGAGAGAAGGAAACTTCATATTGCTCTGAAGCATCAGTATGAATAGCTCAGATATATAAACATGAATGCTGAACACACCTCTGCAGTTCCATCCATGTTGAACTTGGCCTCCTGGATTTTCAGACCTCTCTGCAAGTCACTTACAAAGCATGTCCTAACTGATTGCATAAAAAAATAAATTAACAAACACAAATAACCGAAACAAATTGCACATAGCTACAATCTGACTATTTATAATAATGCACTGTAGTTTTGGTGCATACCTTTTATATCTTCAACAACCTCCTCTGGGATAGAGCCTGAAATACACAAAGCTCATGTCAAATAAAGTACTGGGCAGACAATCTGTTTTAATGGCTTTCAGATTTTGATGACCTTTCTAATAGAAGGCAGGTAGAACTTGGTCTTTGCTCTGGTTTGCAGCATAACCCTTAAATACATGCTATCCTGAATGCTAATCATTATGGCAACACATATCTGTTCTTCCTATTTATAGAAAAAGAAGTGGGTGGCTAAAGAGGGGCTATATGACTCAAACTACCCTGCATACCAGTAATGAGAGACCAACCTGACTTATTTTAAAAAAGGAAGAAGTAGGAATAAGTAGGCCAGCAGCAGTATTTATAATTCATATTTGTGGAAGGTTCAGAGCCCTGCAGTGTGTCTTTAGGCCAATTTTGTGCGTTTGAGAGAAAAGGTGGCAAAAACACACAAAATCATGACCAACTCTCTGTTTCATGGTTGTACACAACCTGGAAGTCTACAAAAGCTTACCTATTACAGTGGGTAAGCTATGGCCAGTTCCCGAGTCTGTGTCCACAGTACACTGTTCTGTCAGTAGCGTATCCAATTCCCTTAAGGAAAGCAATGGTTAAAATATATATTAATTCTAAACACATATGGCATGGCACTGCTCTGCTTCTCAATATAATCATCATGCATTCATCATTAAATAAAAAGTTGCACCCAGAAAGAAGTGTCAGAAAAATTCTATTCTGAAGGAAGATAAAGGTTAACGAGAACAACAAATGATGAATAAACTATTATGGCCATTATTTATTGAGCTACACACGCAGAAGTAGTGTCTCTCAGAATAGTGTTAGGTTGCCACAACTGCAAAGCAACATGCCAGATGTCTCAGTATGGAGTTGTAGAGGTTCCTAAAGGTGTATGCAATAATCTCAGATCCTTCATGTCACTGGCACACGCCTTCTTCTATCCACTGCCACTAAAAGTGTGCTGTAATAATATTTGCACGATTGGTATGGTGCACAATACATCACTAAGACCATCCCACTTCCTGGGGACCTACAATGCATCTTTCCAACTGCTCCAATTGCTTTTCAAGTTCCCTCTAGGGAATACTCCACTTGCAAAGAATGTTACCAGCATCACAAGCACAAGTCCAAATGGGAAGAACATGCAACAGGATGACCTTGTATAGTCAGTCAGGTACAGCAACAAGGCACATCCCTGCTTACATTTTATGCGTGGCTGAAACTTAAATTATTTGCATGTCTCATGATGTCAAACCTACCCACCAAGGTAGGTTTGGGTGCAACTTTTGTTTCTGATGATGAATGCATTATAAACATTATTATGTAAGAATGGCTTTTGCTGACAGGTCTCTCACTGCAAGTATTTATTTTCGTAATATGTGGTATATTGCTATGATAACACGATATGTAACATACTAATATACAGTGAGTCCAAGAAGTATTTGATCCCTTGCTGATTTTCTTCGTTGGCCCACTAATAAAGACATGATCATTCTATACTTTTAATGGTAGATGTATTCTTACATGGAGAGACAGAATATTAAAAAGAAAATCCAGAAAATAAATCTAAGGAATATATATTACTATTGGCTACACTTTGCGCAAACATTTGATGCACATCCTGCAGTGCTCAAAGGTACCACTGCTGAGAGGAGCACATGTGGAGGCGCAGCCTCAAGTATGCCAATGATCATTGACAAGATTTGAACCAGTTATTGTAGAAGGTTTGTGTTCAGACGAGACCAAAATGAACTTTTTTTGGCCTCAACTGCATCCAACCAGCCATGTGTGGAGGAAGACAAATGCTTTGCCTATGAACCCAAGAACACTGTGCCCACCGTCGTCATGGAGGTGGAAGCATAATGTTTTGGGGGTGTTGCTCTTCCAAGGGTAACGGGCTTACTTCACCGCATCACTCGGGGAAGATGGAATTGGAGTCCATGTACCGCCAATCCTGAGGGAAACCTCCTACACTCTGCCACGGATCTGAAAGTGGGACGTGGTTGGGATCTTCCAACTTGATAACGACCCTAAACATCAGCACAGGCAGCAAAGGATTGGCTCAAGAAGAATCCCATTAAGGTCATTGGAGTTGGCCAGGCCAGTCCGCCAGACCTAATACCGATCGAAATCTATGGAGGAGTGAAGGTCAGAGTTTGCCAAGCGACACCCCACCAACCTTCATGATTTTAGAGAGGATCTTGCAAAGAAGAGTGGCCAAAATTCCCCCTGGTGTGTGTGCTAACTTGTGTTAACTACGAACAAACGTCCTCACGCGCTGTGCTTGCAAACAAAGGCTTTGCCACTAAGGATTGAGTGGTGTTTTGGCAAAGGGATCAAATACTTATTTCACTCCTGAAATACAAATCAATTAATATATAAGCCCTTAGATTCATTTTTCTGGATTTTCTATTCTAATATTCTGTCTCTCCGATGTAGAATACATCTACCATTAAAGTATAGAATGATCATGTCTTTATTAGTGGGCCAACGAAGAAAATCAGCCAGGGATCAAATACTTCTTGACTCACTGTATATATAGATATATATAGTTATCTCTCTCTATATTCTATATATCGATATATTATAATATATATATATATATTATATATATATATATATATATATACACACACGCGATACATTTATGCGATTAACACTACTATAGCACTACACCCAAAATGAGTTTTAGCTCCAGAACAACAGATCTATTCACACAGTTAATACTGCTGACTCTCTCCATAAAAACTAAAAAAAAAAAAAACACTTCTGAATAAACGCTTGTGTAAAACAAAAAGTTCTTTTCAACAGAGATTTCACCTGACTTACTTGTGAATGGCCTTTCCACCCATGGGTAGAGCCTCCCAGGCAGACAGGACAGGGATTCCTTCATAAACCTAATAATTATTAAGGCAAAAATATTCTGCAAAACACTATAAAACACTGATATATCCTCTTGCCTTTGAATTAAAGCATCTCTTAGGCATTCTGAAAGAGTGCAATAGCCACCCTAAAAGTTCCATAACTAAAAAAAACAAAAAGCATTTTTTTAAAAAACATGTTTTTTTTTTTTTGTTTTTTTTTAATGTTAAGAGGCAGTGTTAATACAGTAATATATATTGACTTCTTAGACATTTACTTAAAGACTAGTGCTGCCCTGTGCTGTGGTGTCTTTGTATGCGTTTCTACCTGCTACATATCCAGAAGTACACCATGTCTAGACACCCCATCTAATTTACCTACATTATTGAGTTCAGTTTTATTAGGGTGCACCTACAGACACAGGAGTTGAGTACTACTGGAAATACACAGCACGTGTAATCTCCACAGATCAGCATTACCAATAGAGTAATTGCCTTTAAATGAAATATCACAATGCCTAGTGTGTTAGCTAGAGGTGCTAAACACCCCCAGCACGGGAATGCAGAGCAGAGGAAGTGTGTTCTTTGGAGTGACAGAGCTAGACTGCAAATATCAAATAAGAAATCAGTGTTGGTGAAAATAATAAGCACGCAAAAAGGATACTGGCAACACCAAAGTTTCTGTATATCCACAATCCATCACAAGGGCTGAGTTGATACCCAAAGTCATGATGGACATTAGATGGCTGGGAGCAAAGAGGACTGATGGAACCTAAGACAACAGGCAGCAATTAATAATGTGAATTGAGGAACAGCAACTTGCAGAGAAACACTGGAGCCAAAACAAGCCCTGTTACCTCAAAGTGCTTGAAGAAAACTTTAGATAGTGTTTCCCTGAAGTGTGAAGGGCAAAGGATGGATTCAATGATGACCACTCTCCGGTCACGTGGATTCACAAGCAAGTGTCTGTGGACACAGACAACACCAAGTACTATTTCAGCACAGTGTTTTTTGGTCAAATATTTATTATTATAAAATAACAAAAAGAAAAAGATGCACACCACATGCCATATAAGATATCCAGCAGCAGGACATAAAACAGAGCCTGCATCTCTCACCTGAAGTACAGCATGTGAATGAAATCCTTTAGGTTGGTGTATAGCTCCTCTGTGTTTACATTGAACTGCACCACTCGGACGGGCTGAAATAAGAAAATTCAATGAAACTACCGAATCCATACAGAACACTTTATATATGTTACTCTATCAGCAGCTGCAGTGACTAACCTGCTGTGCTCCAGGGCGCTGTATCTCACTCGGGATGATAAATCTGGGCCCTGTCTCTCCAGCAAAGCCACATCTGTGGATTACAGACAAAGAGGTACTTGTTATAAAAACGTACTGCTAAGCAATACAGAAACAAGGACCCCATAACACGTCCAATACAACAAATACCTTGTTATTGTGATACTTCAAATGCGCATCTAAATAATCGGTTAACGTTTCCTAAGGTGACAGTACAGCTTCATTGGTCAGTATTTACAACTCACTATATATCCAGACATTCCATTCAAACGGTGAACTTAGCTTTGGTAAGATGCACTGCTAAAATAAGCCTTAAAAATTCCAACCATAAAATGTTCAACTAACTTAAGACAGCTGGGCAGACCTGCCAGGGTATTAATGGGGTATTAATTAAATGCTTATGTAAATGTACGATCTCTTAGTCAACCGTGGAGCTACTCGTTTATTGACTGTTTATTATTTGGCAGTTAGCTTAGCTAACGATTCGCCAATCTGTCATCTTCCCGGGATAAATCCAGACAGCCGTAAAATCCAAATTCAAAACGTCACATGCATTTGTATTTCGGGGACAAAAGCAGGCATAAATGAGTATGTCACTGTGTGGTTAGGTAAGCAAACGACCATCCACTTGCCGGCTACCTGCTAACTCCTGTTAGCAACTTGGCTAGCTGTCTAAGTTAAGGACAGAACGTACGACTCACTTTGTGTATGCTGCTCCTAAGTCAATGACCACAGCTGTTTTCTCTCCTCCGCTCCCCAGAACCTCAAACAAGGGCATTTCGACTACGCTAGTTCACTTATGAAAAACAGTAAGTGAACAGTCAAAACGATGCAGAAACAACAGCTAACGCCAGACTGGGACGAGATTTGCAGGGTGGGTCTAAATTGTGAACGTTGTGGCCTTAGTTATTGCCTGTTAGAAAAAAAAACATTGTTAATGTTTTATTGTATTTATTCATTTATTCGCATGGATTATGTGGTGGATGACATTTTAGTGTATGTTAAACAGATTTTAAGTCTGTATTTTACCAGTATCTATTTTTTACCAAAGCGAAGTCTTTGGAAAAAGGCAGTATCGTAGCCACCCCTGCAGGGGGCGGAACGGCTATGGTTTCCGAGCTGATCGGAGATCAGTTTTTTTTGTCTGTACATGTTTAATTATTTCGGTGGAATTGGGAGAAGCTGATCTGGGATTTAAAAAGAAAAACAAAACAAATTGCCAATCTGGTAGTATTGACGGTGATGTTCATGTGCCACAGTGATAACTTGATATAATTGATTCTATCTGGCGCCAAAGATTGATAGTATGTAGTCTTGGTTTATATTTATTAATTTATTTATTTATTAATATTTTTGTCTGGTGAAATTTCATCGCTCAGGTCCAACCAGCTACTATAAGCCTGAATTAAATATTTAGAAAATTATTGGGATAATTTTTAGTCTTTGATTAGAAGCAGTTCTAGATGGCTAATGTTAACTGGTCACAGTCTCAGTGTAGATAATGGGCTACAACTTGTTTTCGGCAGGTCTCCGGAGTAGCGCAACACAATCCCGCGTGCTGTCGGTGAACAGCGGACAGATTTGACAGCGCTGTGGCGAGGAGGGTGTGGGACTACTACCGAAATGAGGTCGGCTGGCTAGTTTCAGCACAACACGGCAGGTAAGGACTATTTCATTTGTGCGTCTGGTTAAAATGTGAAATAGATGCTTCGTAAATGTAATGCTGCTTCGTTACGCGGCTGTGTGTTGACGAATACTGGCTGCACAAATGAGCAGCTGTGTGAGGGATTTGCCATTTTCAGTTGCACTTGGCGTAGAAGCGCTCTGGATGCGAGTCCGTCAACATACTGCGCAATGCTGATCAAACAGAGGACCACGGGGATGCTCAGCATATCCAACATTTCATTTTATGATTATTTAAAAAAGCCCGAATGAAAAAACTATGATTGTGCGCCCCAGTCAGCAGTGACAAAGCAGTAAATACGAGGCAGTCATGTGATTTCTCCTCATCCTTAGAAACTACATTTAATAAACCCTGTCAGAGCCTTAATTGATTATTTAGCTAATATCCGTTCATTTTCTGATCGTTCATTGAATCCAACCCTATTTCCTCATTCTAGGGCTCTTTGTGTTGGAGAATTCAACACTGTGCTATTTTTAGTGTATGTGACTGAAGGAGTGCAGCAGTATGCTGTGTCAGGTTCTGCAGGAGAGAGAGAGGGGGAGAGAGAGAGAGAGAGGGAGAGAGAGAGAGAAAGAAAGAAAGAAAGAGACTGACTATTTGAACTGACTATTAAAGTTTTCCTGACATCCTTCATCATCAGTACCACTTTCCATCTTTCAGATTTGAAACCCACAGAATGCGCTTTGTTCTGGTGGTTCGGACCTGACCAACCACACTTTGGAGCTCCAGTCCCATAAAGCTTCATGCTGGACAGTCGGTTGAGCTATGCTGCAGTGTGAAACCTTCAGCGTCCTCCTGCTGGTTGGGGTTTGTCTCTCCACTTGGGCCGCTCCGTTAGGGAGCACCTCCTCACCGCAGGTGAGGCGCTGTGAGGGAACAGATCAGGGCTCCAGAGAAACATCAGAACATCTAGGAGGCCACCATGACGGGGAGCTGTGTGTGGTTTCCTCCATGCAACTGCCAGCGTCGTCTTCTCGTGTACGTGAGTGGCGAGAACCTGGAGGTGCAGAGGTTTTAGCCAGAGATGAGGAGGAGGTTCCAGTGACAGGTGGAACGAAAGGTCTCAACAGACAGGCTGCGCTGGCTCAGACAGGAAGTGAAGCTTTTGCACGGTACCAGGAGAGCTCCACCGACTCTGCTGAGAACAGTACTTACTTATCTGCAACTCCCACTGACTCGAGACATACATTAGGACCTGGAGATGAAAAAACAGAGATGCAATCTGCAGACCAACAAGTAGATCCGTCTGTGGTCCCATTTGGACTGAGTACTGACAAACAGACAGAGGAGTCATCAACAGTCAGGGTTACTGTAGTACTAGGGCGCAGTGACTTCATTAGACTGTTGTCCGGAAAGGGTATAGAGCTTTGTAAGCGTACACAGAGTTATTAGAAGAAAGTGATAAAGGGTAGTCGTCTAACGCTCGTTTATGCTAGCTAAGGAAGATCTTCCAACAAGAAAAGGAGGGTCAGATGGACCAGCCAAGAGGAAGAATCAAGAAGAACCAATCTGCACAGCTCGATCCAACGAACCCCCCTTTCATGGTCTCATCCATTGCTCATGACTCTGCGAGCCAATCTCCCTGGACCATCATCAACCCTCCTGCAACATCTTTAACCACTTCAGGCAGTTCCGGTGGAGAGACTGGAGGTTCTAGAGTAGCTGAGGAGGAAAGCCTCTTTACAGCCACTGAGCTCCTGGACAAGGCACTTGCCCCTGGACTCCTGCAGCCTGACCTGACCCTCAGCTCCAGACTGCCAGAGCTCGGAGGCACCTGGACTGAGCCTCTTCACTTGCAAGGGGGTGAGCCCATTATACAGTTATTTATCTACATATATACAATATGTACGTGCAGTAGTATTAGTGGATGTTGATTTTCTGTCTCTAATGTCCTTGTTTTTGTAGGATATTATTAATTTCTGTTTCTGTTTATAGCAACAATAGTAGTACGTTATACATTCTGTGCTAATATCCCACCACAAACACCTGTACCTGTATCACTTCTAGGTTTGAATGATTCCTCAGGTTATAAAGAAGTTTGATAAGGGTTTGTTATGGAGGGAGAGGAAATGAAAGCGGTGCAGCCAATGACAAAGATAGACTTTTGATTATGCGCTGAAGGCGGACGATTTTACTTGCTCCACTTTGAACCTCAGTGGGAGACTGCAGGCAGCCTAATTACTTTCTATTTTTGAGTCCACACTTGAAATAAGTAAGAGCAAGTGCATAAAGATTGGAGTAGGTCCTCTGAGCATGCTGCTGTCAGATCTAAAAGCTTGTGTACATTTATAAAGGCTTGACAGGTGATTACTCTGTACTGTGAATAAGACTTGGCACAGAGAGCAACGCTTAAAAGGAAATCTTGGCATTCCTTGAAAAACAAAACCAGTGAAGAAGGTGTAGTGCAGAAAACCCTGGCTCTGAGGAATTTTTCCATGAGGAGAAATTTCAAAAAATGAGAGTTAACTAATTTGAATACATATGCTCAAAAGGTGATCCGGCACCTCATAGAGTGCACATAGAACATTTTGTCTGGTGTCTTTTTGTTTGTCTGTTCTGGATATTAGCGATATGATATACAGATATGCATCTGCAACTACTCTCACATCTCTATACTACTCGGCTTTAAGATTCTTTACTGGTGACCCCCACAGCAACCAACCCTGTACACCGGTCGTCTCTGGCTGTGGGTCAGGAGACATGCTGGCTTCTTTTATCTATAAAGCTCATACTGGAAATATGCTATCATACTTTACAGAAAGGCAGAATGTATATGGAAATGCTCAGTAATGCAGTGTATCAGACTCATTCTGGAGATGGATCACCCTTCAGGTGCTGAGAGCTTTTACTGAGCTGAGAATATCTGCTTTTAGCTGCAGTACACCTGCAAGCTGGAACTCATTACAGGAAAAATGCTCGTTGGTGTCACTTTTAAACTGTCTGTCTCTACGTGGTTTTATTTGATTTAATTAACCTTTAATATGTTTAGCTCTTGTTTGACATTTATCACACTCTATGTTGACAATTATTTGATCGACTTTTACTTTTTAGTTACTGTTGAGTTATTGTTTTACATTGTCTATCTATTTATTGATTAATTTATTAAATTTGTTTTTACTATTTTATCCCCTATAATCTATTATTTTTTATTATATATTTTAAATTTTTAATTGATTGATTGATTGATTATTATTATTTGTAGTAGTAGTTTTTTATATGTTTATGAATATAGAGTTTTGCTGCAGTAACAGCCTGTGCTCTTTTGGGAGGTCTTCACAATATGTGTAAACAATAAGAACTAAATGTGGACAACTGTGGAAATGATAATTGTCTGCAGAATGATAATTTATGGAACTGTGGTTAAATTAAATTTAACCAAATGAGTACCAAATGTGCATATAGCTTCAGTTTTCTTCCCTGATTGTTGTATAATTACCAGCTTCTAATATTAGTTAATAAGTCAGTGCCGTACCAGTGATTTTAAATTATGGTTTGATGTTAACAGTGTTAAAAGCCATGTGTGCAACAATTAACCAAAATACTGTCAAACCATTATTTGGATTATTACTATGTAACTAAATGATTAACTAATATTAGAAACAGGTAATTATATTCCCCCCAGAGAAATGTAGAAGAGTGTGGCTAATCAATCAGTTTGCAAACACATCTTATCTCAGGATAGCTCAGTACCCAAAATAGGATTTGGTCTGTGGTGAGAGATGGCACAGAGAGAAGATTCCCTTATGTTAATCTCTTTTAGAAAAAAGTAGATCTCATGTACTGGGGATTTTGCTTTATGTGCATTTGGCGTTTAAGGTATGTTTGCATTGAGTATTTTCAAGTGCAAATCTTCACTTCTAAAAGAAAATCATATGAAAGAGAAATAAAGAAGGTCATTTGCATAACAAAATCACATGTTCCGATGACAATTATACATCCCACAGTAGTGGATACAGCTCGATCACTGATGAGAACACAGTTCCACTACAGTTTTGTACTCATCTAGCTGACACTTGGCATTGGGCTGTAATTACCTTAGGCACATGTGTGACTATGTTCCCGGGGAATGCCTTTCAGTTGGCAGTGCTTTTCTATATAAGCTGTCTGTTGCACCTTAAAGTATCAGGATTTTTCAGGTAGAAGGTGTGTCCAGATACTTCTGATTTTGGTGCATGTTTTTTATATATATGTAGTATGATTCATAGTTTATCATATTTTTGTTTGTGCACCCATCATAAAATGTTCACACGTGATTATATAATGTTTTCTTTTTAACAGCAACTTGATGATTTTATAACACAGTTGGAGTTGATCACTACTCTAAATGTTACCAGTGTTTAATTCTAACATTCTGTCATTGGTTAGATTTCATATTGCTTTGTGGTAATCCTGGTCCTGCAAATCCAAGTTAAAATATCAGTATGGAATATAAATTAGATTTTTTTTTTTTGTTCTTATATCTCTGTTGAAGCAGCGGAAGACGTGAGCATCTCGCCCTTGTCGCAGGAGGTGGGTACAGAGGCAACCATGTCTTCTGAAGACTTGCCTCTGATCTTTGAGCCGCTCGATGATGTGACCCCCCCCAGTGGCTCAGTACTGGCATCCGAGCTGTCTGTCGCCATGGCGCCAGCAACAGGGATGCTCGGAGAGGCAGAGCTAGAGCAAACAGTGTCCGTGGATACGGAGCACGTTCCTCCTGATGCTTCTCTCCTGGGGCCGTCTGATTGGCCCTCGCCATGGCAGATGTCTGGTTCTGAGACTTCCGATGCAGTTGCGCCATCTCAAATACCGGTCAGCAGGCCTTTCTCTGAAACAGACCTGGAGCTCAGTGAGAGGACCGAGAGGCTACAGAGTGAGAGTGTATAAAATGCTTTGGTGTCTAGTATGTGTTTTGAATGCACACATTTACCGCTATGATTAATGTGTATACTGCAGCATTTGTGCATATTAAGTCATATTTAATCCTTTGTGATTTAACATGTTTAAAACATTCCCAGTGCTGTGCATATACAATATGGCCACCTTGGCTTAGAGTAGCTTTCCTTCCAGGCCAGTTCCAGATCCAAAAATGAAAACGTACCCAAATGCAGTCAATCAGCCAAGACACGTTTAATCTCTGAACTATCTGTCTTTACATACTGGAGCTATGAGGATAGTGTTTCTAACATGTAGTGGAGGCTTGCAGGTAACCAGTTAGCAATGTGCAAACTGCACGCAGAGGCCATGTAATTGTTCCACCTAGTTTTGTTCTCTATTCAGTCATATCCATTTCCCCCACTAGTTATTTCTCTCTATCACACAATTCAGGCAAAACTGGGAGGGTGAGGACTCGCATGTCGCATAAACATCCTCTGAAACAAGTGATTGGAAAGCTCAACATGCCTAATTGCTTAATCTGCTAATTGTAGATTCTGTTATGTAAACTAACATCCCTTACCAAGCACTTTATTAGGAATACCTGTACACCTTCTTAGTCTTACAGTTATCTAATCTGCCAAATGTGTGGCAGCAGTGCAGTGCATAACATCATGCAGATACCAGCAAGCAGGAGAGGAGCACCCATCAGGTGCAAGCTCTGTGATTTTGAGCGTAACATGAGCGTTGGTGCCAGACGAGCTGGTTGCAGTTTGCTGTTCTCCTCTCCTCCAGAGTTTACTCTGGTGCAATACAGAACAACATGCAGCGAGTGGCAGTAAGCCCTGGAGACAGAATGCCTTGTTAATAAGAGAGGTCAGTGGAGAATGGCAAAACTGTTTCAGGCTGACAGAAGCTCACGGTAACTCAGATAACTACTCTGTACAACCTTGAGGCGGATGGGCTACAACATCACAAGACCATGTCGGGTTCCAGTCCTGTCAGCCATAGGCAGAATGCTGAGGCTGCAGTGGACAAAGACTAACCAAAACTAGACAGTTAAAGTGGAAAAACATGATCTGATTAATCACAGCACACAGATGTTTGGGGTCTGAATTTGGCACCAGCAGCATGAACCCATGGAGCTACCCTGCCTGCCTGTCAGTAGTCCTGGCTGGTATAATGTGTGCAGAATCAATTGCACAAAGTACTGAGGTTGTTGTAGGAGCCAAGGGAAGCCCTACCCAGCATAAGTATAATGTTCCTAATAAAGTGCTCAGCGAGTGTACGTTTATGTAGGCCGGCAGGGAATGGGGATAGAGGAAGGGCACCCACAAAAAGCAAGGTCAGTTAGTTTTCTGCTGGCCATGCATGGCTGGGTATTTGTCAGAGACTGAAGTTGTAATCCTCCCCAGGATCAGGGCACCTTACACAGTTGTGCCACTCAAGATCCTGTCGTAAACCATGCTGAACTGTTAAGTAATCTTTGCTTATACGAGTTCTGAAGTATAAAATTGTAATCTATTATAAATAGACTACATTCTAATAATAATAGTTCTGTAGCTTGCTGTGCACTGTTTTTGCTAATTGACTACATTTGGGGTAAAACAAAAGTCTACATTTAATTTGACTCTTTTAGACATCGCCTCTTACAATCCAGCATTTATGTTTCTTTTTTGGTGAGCATGGAGCATTGGAAGAGGAAAAGATGCTTTGGAATCATGTAAGGAGGCATGTGCAGCCCTTACTCTACCACTCTGGTGGTTCCGGCATGAGACGTTAGTACTTCGCTGGGAATAGGCTATGGCAAATTGAAAAGAGAGTGGGCAAAAAAAATAAGATAACTGCTTATAATTGTTTGATTCTTTCAGATAAAGACGTCTCGTTCTCTCTGGGAACTATTCCTTTATCACCTTCTCCTGGGTCACTCACTACTCAGAAGATGACAGACGTTGAGCCATCTCACTCAGCAGTGCTGAAAACAAAGCCAGGGCTGCAGGAGCTAGAATCAGAAGGTTTGTTCTCACTATGGATGGAACTATCGATTATAATAAGGATCTGTGAGTCCAGGGGCTTCCAAATCCAGACCTGGAGAGTTTACAGAGCAGTTTTGTGATCAAAGGCTGACTGGACCCTGCCCCTTCAGGGCCAAAGTGGAGTGATCAACCGCACTGGAGAAATCCAGCAATTATTTTGATGATTAATCAAGGATATAGGGGTTTAAATCAAGTTTTTGAAAAACTGTTTCTTTTTGTAAACATCAGTAACTGGAGTATTTATAATAATCATTAGACAAATTGACATTTATTTATTTATTTATTTAAGTTTAATCATAATAGTGACGAGCCTGCTTTGTACGACTACAACTTCCATGTTTGTGTTTCAGAAGATGAGGATGAGGAGGATGAAGATGTAGATGAATCTGAGGAGGAGGAAGAGGATAGTGAGGAGAACTTGACTGAAGCTACTGTCCATAGTCCTACTCGTCCTCCTTACAGCCTCATCCCTCCTCCACCTGTCTGGGGGCAGCAGAACCAGGGCCTCAGTGAGTCAGTAATCAGCATGACCTAAAGAAAAGGGACTAGTACGCAGCAGTGCAGAAGAGTCTAGACCAAAAGAATTTAAATATATAGATTTCATGGCTATACTATGTAGTGCTCTTTAATTTAGTGGTGGTAAACCAGCGGCTTTAAAATAATCATTGCTCTTTGTGCTTTCTTTCAGTACGTAGCTGGGTGGAGCTCATCAGAGAAAAGGTAAGTGACTTCTCAGAAAGTCTTGTGGAACATATCAGCTTGAAATCTAATCCTCTTCTCCTTCTTTAAGGCTGGCTATGTATCAGGAATGCTAGTTCCTGTAGGCATTGGTATTGCTGGTGCTCTTCTGATTGTTGGAGCACTTTATAGCATCAGAATGATCCACCGCAAGAGGAAGAACAGCTTCAAGCACCAACGGCGGAAGGTAAGTGAGAGAAGAGGAAAAACAAATTCTTAATACAAACATACACTACATTATCTCACTTTATCTGTTTGTTTAATGATTTGTTGTTAAGACTATTAAAAGCTTAGTGTTATATATATATATATACCACGGCTCAAAGCCTTCTCCAACACATTCCAAAGATTCTCAATGGGGTTCAGGTCTGGACTCTGTGGTGGCCAGTCCATGTGTGAAAATGATGTTTCATGCTCCCTGAACCACTCTTTCACAATGTGCTCTTCTTATCTCATCAGGCCACATGACATCCTTCCATTGCTCCAGAGTCCAAGCTTTATTTCCAGAATCTACTCACTACATCATTTAGGGTTAAATAACTTGTAGCCAGCTGAAACATAATCATCCATGCGGAAATGATCCAATAGGAGGCTCTTACCTATTTGCTTAGTTAAATGCAGGTGGTGAACCTTTTTTGACCAGGCAGTGTATATTGACTGTATTGTAGATAAAGGTGTGTTTTGAACCTTCAGTAGGATTTGCATTACATCACACTCTTAAATAAAGTGAGTAAAATAGGTTTTTCCAGATTATGGACCCTTCAAGGTGCACCTGAAACAGGGGTTTAATTCGTGCATATACAGCTTCTATAGTCTCCATAGAAAAAGCACTGCCGGTGGAATGGGGGTGCTCTATAGCAGTCACACATAAGGTTAACGTGCCCAATGCTTAATGCTGATTAACCCTCCAGCATTGTCCTGTGAAGCAGTGGTTTTGTGTGTTTGCTGAAGTGATGCATTGCTGTCCAGTACCTTTGGAATGAGCTGGGGTGACATTTGTGATCCAAAACTAAATGTTTAATACCTTTTGATACCTGACCTCACTATAGGCTTATGTGCAAGTCATTACTCACAGTGATGTACTAAGTCTTCACAGAAGAAGAGAGCAGCAAAGGGGGACAAACTCCCTATAAATAGCCTTAACTTGAAGGAAAATGGGGATGCAGGTGTCTTATTGGGATACTTTGGGGGAATAGCGTCGGATCAAACAGTGATCCCTTCATATGGTTTATTTCAATATGGGATTTCTCTACTCAGACTTCAGCAAGTAGCTGAGCTTAGAGCTTGTATTTGTTCAGCATCACTATGTGCCATCTGATGGTGTGTTTTTGTTCATTACAGCAACCCGGAGAAGTGAGAAATGGACCAGACCAAGCAATGCTATTGGCTGACAGCTCAGAGGATGAATTTTGATTCTACATAACACCAGTCATGTGTGTCCCACATTCCGCCTAAAAAGAAAGATCTGACAGAAGGATGTCAAATGCATACACATTCTAGGCTCTCAGTCTCACAGATAATTTCCACTAGGATGCGGGCTTGGTCATCTCTCGCTCACTAACTGTTTAACTGTATATATGTACATCATTTAATATAATTGATGTATGAGGTTCCCTGCAGGTTGTTATGGGTTAATGTCTCAGTGAATACAGAAAGAATCAATTTTAAAATAAGTTTTATTCTTGAACTTCTGTAGATTACATTTTTCCTATTTGTAAATATAAGAGTTGAATTTAGTGTAAAATTCTATTGTACTTAAAAAGGGTAAAGTTCTTCACTATGTCAAAAGATCTTTAAATATGCTGCCTACCGAGTGATGATGATGCATTTCTGTGTCCAGGTCTGTGCTGATGTAAGCTTTGAATCATCATAAAAATATTGTTTTCTGTCTTTAAAAGAAATATGAATGTCAAAAGGTGAATTTATACACCAGTTGAAAATGTCCAGGAGCCGACTACGGTAAACTCATACAGTAAGGGGAAAAAGTCAGAGACCACCCTTTAAATCTAAGATCAGTTCTTCATAATTCAGGGTGTCCACATGACGCCTTTATTGCAGCTTCTGTTCTTTGCAGAAGACAGAAATCTGTAGTGATGTTTTTTTATACCTACAAAGTTCAGTCTTAGGAGTTTTTTTACTGAGTTCTGGGCAGATCTGAGGTATACAGCCCATTGCTCTGAGAACAGCAGCAGCTCGTATTTTTGACAGATTCACATGTGACACCATTCATTTAAACCCCGTAGCATTAAGTTGGAAATTTAATTTCTCCCACTTGTTTTCCTTTGAGACAAGAAGCTGGTTAGATAGACTAACGCACCAGCATAAAACTGGTGTAGCATTTAAGGTGAAACAATTAGGACAGCCTGCAGTGTCATTCGCCCTGGGAATGCCCATCCATGAATTTTGGAGGGGGCTTCGGAGGGAGCACTGAAGGAAGGGGTGTTTTGCAGTTGAGTTCAAATATCAACATCCATTCTTTACAACTGTATACTTTATCTTGGATGGGCATTCTCACTGGGGGGCGAGGTGGTCTCTGACTATTGTACTTTGTTTCTGCAAAGGATCAACCACTGTAAATAACACATGGACCGTTTTTAATGGAATGTTATTGTTCACATTTTGTTATTGTTAAATTGAATGTCATGTTCTAATGCATTTTGTGACAATCTCCCAAATCTGCCTTCTGTGGTTATAAATCCATTGCCTGTGCTTATGTACATCAGCTTTGCTGTTACAATAAAGGACCTAAGATTAAATTTTTAGAGAAATATGAGTGTTCCTAAATCTCTAAACCAACAATAATCCACAACAGATCATTGAAAAAATCAAATAATTTATTTTTTATATCCACATTAAATAAAAGATCTTGACATATTTAATTTTAAATGAAATTCAAACGGGGCTGGAGAAGCATAATAAAAATGACATGCAGAACTTCTCCTTGAACCCTTCACAAACAAAATACAGAATGAGAAACCATACATTTCTGCATCCATAGACAACCATTTGCATTAAGAATATATAGTGGTACACTCCTCTACCAGACTCTAGCAGGCCTGAAGTCAAAGGAACATACTGCCAGATATCTCTTACTCCTTAAATAATACTGCTTTGTCAAGCTCTGTAGTACATAGAGGAGAGAGGAGAGGATCTTCTCAATCACCAATGAATTACAAAGAGCACCAAGAAATCCAAGTAAGTCCTATTTGCCTTGAACTTGTAGGCTTAGACCTCAACTATAGAGCTATTAAATGTTCTATGGGCCCCTGTGATGATTCTTTTGTTCAAAGCGTTCACAGTCTGTAATCATGTCCTCTTCCTGACAATGGACAGTCCCATGATAGTCTAGTATCAATTGTTCGTGTACTCTGAGGTTGGGCACTGTGGGTTGAATTCACCTGAGGGTGGAGTCTAAATGATTGAAGCACACAGACAGCAGAACTCAAGCTTTAACATCAGGATGGTATTATGGTCATAAAGAAAATCCACAGAACGTGCTTTTCGTCCTCTTCATCCACAGGATTAGAATAACCAGACAACTAGACCACATATACACACACAGACACACACGCAAAACTAATCAAGAAAATGAAAAGGCCCATCAGATCTTTCTCCTGCCCTCCACAGGCATCACAGTATGGCACAGTCACTGACCCCTAGCTAAATGTTCTATATAGTAGCACTGTAGTTTTGTGCCTGGAGAGCAGTTTGGACTCTGCTTGCTTTCACAAGCGCAAGGTGAGGTGCCATTTACTAGCATTCAGGAATTAAACTCCAAAAGACAATCGCACAGACACGCACATGGACACATAAACCAGCAGCATTGAATCAAAGTGCAATAGAACATATTTTCATATATTCTGAAACAAAAAGTACATACTTTTTCTTGCCACAATTAAATATATAATAACTGCACTGAGTCTTATTTTCTTGCTCTTACAGAATCTTGGTTGGGAAAGAGCTTTTCAGATTTGATCGTGTTCCAAACTACTGTGATTTGTCCACATGATTTCCTCAATAGAAGCATTGCTAATAGTATTTCAGTATATATCGAATTAAGATGCCATCAGACAAACTTTAAACTTTACAATTCTGTTTAGAATCTTCCCAGAAAGTGTGGCTTTGCTGTTAAATATTAAACAAAGTGAAAGCAAAACAAGCTGTGTGACAGGGACACTCTTGTCCAATTAGAATCAACGGTAACATAAGACAAAACAATATGCTGAACTATGAACTGATAAATATCTTAAATCCCCCTGAACTCATTTCCACTCATATTTTGATGAGTGTCCAGTGAATGACCAAAAATGGGAGCATTTGAAATCATTTTAAATCAGTCACAGGGTTGAGACAGCCTTTTATATTCTTTAACAGCTCGCTGTGAGGACTTTTTGCCCTCTTAAAATAGGGTTAATCCTCTGAAGAAGGGATGCACGATTGGAATCAGACAAGATCAGAATCGGCAGACTTTTACTCTACACTCTCCATCAGCAACTGGGCAACTTGTTTCTGATTTTGACAACACAGATGACATGAAAAATAGTGGGAGTTAGGTAAGTGCACTCACCATGTATTTAATTGGTGTGCACATTAAAGATAAAATAACGGTATTTATATCTCAACAGATATGCTAACAGAAAGTCCTGCAAACGTGCGCTCATTTAACGCCCAATGTATAAACGTGTTTTAAAAGACTTGGGGGAGGAGAAAAAGACTTATTTGTAGTTATACAGAAAATTTAAATCATGAAATGGTGAAGCCCCATTCTGATGATTCAACAGTCAATCTACTAATTAGTATCTCAGGGGCGTGTCTTAAAGTTTAGCAATTTGCTTAGCAGTTAAAATGAACACCAGCTAAGTAAATAGCTATCAAACCGCTGGCCTGTAAAAAAAAATCTAATATTTTTTTCTGGGGATTTTTTTGTCATTAAGTAAATTTTTCCTGAGGTTTAAGGAACTACTTCAGTTTCAATTACTGCTTGCTGCTGAAATTCAAATATATTCACTGGACAAGACTTTGACGACTTTTGCTGTCCAAGCAATTGAATAAATATAAACACTACAGCCAGAATTGTCTTTAGGTAGATCTTCTGAAAACAGAGAACATTTTTAAATTAAAGAACAACATTACTGGGCCTCATTCACCAATACCCTCCTAGGTTATTTCTTAAGTTTGTTCTTGAGAAAGGTCCTGAGAAAATGTCTGTCAAATTGACTTGCTCACAAAACTGTTCACACCTTTGTGCTCGAGTGTGTATTTAAATGTCCATGGGGTTTTAAAGAGTGAGTGAACGAGGCCCAATGTTCATGTTTCTCACATTAATTCTAACTATAATCAATAAATCAGTTTAAGTATTTTCTATAAGGACGCCCATCTTTATTCTGCTGATGTCTGACTCATCCATTACCAATCTAAACAAGTCTTCACAGGCAAAGAAAACAACTGTAGAGATTCTGTAGAAGCACATAGAACCCATTTTTTAAAACGAATTCATTTCTACATATTAAGTCTGGCATTACTCCAACACCGAGCTGTTTGTGCACAAGAATAGCATCTGTGTCACATTTGGCAGCTATAGCCTCTCTGCATATTCCACGCTGTGTATTAATTTATAACCTGAACTGTAAAAATGCTAAAGAAATGGCTGAAGAAATGGCTCTCAACTGGTGTAATGGCACACTAAACATGCTAAGCAATCCCAAGTGACTTTGATCACTAGTATGATTACCAGGCCAGCCATTCATACATACACATACACAAACCACACATCAGCTTCACCAATATGCACATTACTACCACACACACACACACTAAATTACTCAGTGCAAACCCTCACAGCAAGCTAGCACCCACACCAGACTACAAAAAGAATCACCCTGCACTCAAGCATTCAAGTCCATAAGCCACTGTTTAAACACAGACATGAGGAAACAAAATGGTCTTGCTCCAAGCCTCAGTTCAAAGTTAGACACAATCTTCAACAAGTGCCATGAACCCAATCCTTTTTCATGGCCGTTTCCTTAATTCAGCTGCTGTTCATTTGAGCTTGTTGCTTTCTCTGGTACTCTTCCACTCTGCTAAGCTACTGCTACTTTTTTGGGTTCAAACTCTTTCTGTCACAGAGGACTCTCTGAGCATACAAGTGGACCTCAGCCTCTACTCTAATGGTCTTTTCACCATCTTTTCCTCTTAATGTCCCTGGACTCTTTCAGACATGTGTTAAAAAAAAGTCCTTCGGTTTGCTTGACCAACAAAGACAACTGTGGCCTTGAATATCTGCACTCAGGCTTACAGAATTAGTGGAGTCCGGTTTTGACTGAAACCATGTTGAAGTAAGAGATGCAGACAGAGCTTAGCGTAACCACAGTTTAAGCCTCAAGGCGTCCACCCCATTGAGATAATATCTGAACAGCCGCTTGTCCCTCACAAAGCCCAGGTTCTCGTACAGCTTCAGGGCAGATTTGTTAGTGATCTCCGTTTCCAGAACCACCTTGTGTAAATACAGAAACACAAAGAAGACAAAGCAGATGATTACAGAGGAAATAATCTAAATAATGAGAAATGGACATTTTTCCAGTTAATGCTATTTTGCTATCAATATTATGGTCTAGTTTAGCAAATAACCAAATTTACACAGCTTTCCGTTACAAAACATCGATCAATCAGCTGAGGAAGCATGACTTAGCTAAATGAAAGCATGTTGTAAGAGATAACTTGTGTAAATTTGGTTTTGTAGTGTAAAAGTGGGTGAAATAATTTTCCACTGTAACTATTACACTGATGTAGCTAATAAATCATGGACGTTTATGAATACCAATGTACATCCAAATCAAAGCTTCTCTGTCATTAAATTATCGCTTTAATTATCCTGTGTGTATTAGCCCTTACTTTATCCCTTAATTACCTGAGAGATTGTTTAAATAAAGTTCAAGGCAGGGTCATGACTAACCTCATCACAGTCTCCCTCCACCATAGCATAGATGGCCTTCTTCACAAGGTTAGTTCCTACAAAAAGGCAACAAAAACAGACAGTAAGGAAGGCCATTTTCCAAGGACAGTAATAAAATGATTTTATTCAAATGCTTCACTACACAAGATTAGGTTAAATAACATAACGAGGCTCCCTGTGATAACCAATGCTCACCAATGCTTTTCCGACGATGTTTGGAATCCACAGCAAGCATGGCGATGTACCCACGCCGGAACATCTTCTTGTGGATGTCTAGCTTACACACAATAGCCCCAACACACTCCTCTTCTACCATAGCCTGAGATTCACAACAACCACAAAAGATTAATATGCAGTAGTACAACATGAGCAAGTAATACAACAAGTTCAGTGCTGGCAGCTCTGTACACAAGTTATTTAAATAAAAAAAAAAAAAAAACACACTCCATATTCAACCCAAGCATTTAAAAAGTCCATATCACTTCTGCATTCAAACTAAAGCAAAATAAATCAATGACAGAGCAAAAATATAAAATTTACGATGATACAAGTAATCCAAGACAAAGAATTTGCACTGATGTCCAAAGTAATCTCCAAACATTGTTCAACATTTATGCATAATTAAATGGCCCATATGTACACACAAGTCATTCAAGAATGCATTTTCCATACAACGACAGAACCTAGCTTACATGGTACAATGCGTTGTTAAACTAACATCTGAAGCACAACCGTTTCCCGGAATAGTCGTACTTTGTTCGTGCCACAGCAGTTTGAATCATGTTGGTTTGAACCACTATAGTTTGAACTACTATGTTTTCAAAAGCATTTGGTCTGACTTTCACAACGGGAGACGTTAATGTATTATGCAGGCTATTCATAATTATTTAAATTGTAATCATATAACTTACCACCACCACCAATGATAATAATAGAATCAACAATTAAATGTTTTTAAAAAATTAATAATAACGTTAACAATAATGTTCATATTCATTATAAGGATTACAGTAATAGGTGAGACTTCCTATAAACGCAGTTCTTTAGAACTTTTAGCTATTCCAATGCAGTTATAAAAAAAATAAAAGATCTTTGTACAGCATAATTTAGTGGCACAGGTGAATAAGCATGTTTAACATCCTACCGTCACAACACTGAGGTATTCTTTCGTGATTAACAACTTATTCATTGAAGTACTGTAAAAATGTCTAGATAAATGTCTAAAAATGGCCTAGATTACCGTTACACAGCTAACCCACATTAGAGTTAGCTAAATGCAACCATGCACCCTAACACAAAAATATATAAACACACATTAAGAATGATGTGTAAAGAATTTGATGTTCTAAATGTTCATTCCAAAAGACTGATGCAATTTGTTTTTTGGCTTAATGGCATGCATCTGCATACTGCGCCCTGCACCACCAGTGACGTAGTTACCAGGAACTAAGCTTCTAACCACAGGTCTACAGCTGTGAAAACACCCATGTCCCTTAACGATGGTTTGGATTATGTAAATTACCTACCAGCGTAGTTACCTTGATGGTTCCGACTACGGTTTTAGGAAACAAACCCCAGAGTAGTTTAATGTTAAATGCTTTGTTCAAGAGAAACTCACTAAGTTAGAACTGTTCACATTGGTGGTGATAGGAACCAGATATCAGAAGATTTGTATGATTCTAAAAGCTTCTCATAATGACGCTATATTAAATGCATACAGACATGCGGCCAGAGACCTGAGAAGTGCTGGTATTTAAATAAGGTTTTGGCCTAAAATGTACTTGTACAGTTGTGCATAGTCTAGGTGTACATGCAGGCTGTCACGAGGCACGTTACATATAGTAATTCAGAGTTAAGGTGCTAGTCCATGATGTTTATCAATATTAGAGGATCCAGCACTTCAGAAATACAACATAGAACAGCACTTGGCAGAACAAGGAAGAAAGAGCTTATAGATATTTGTAAATGCAAAGGCTTGTCTTGACAAAAATCATAACTGTGCAGGGAATTGCCTTCTCTGTGGTTCTTCATGGATGTGAAAGCTTAACAATAAACAAGCGAGACAAAAGAATATAACTGCCTTTGGCGAAGACTCTTGGGCATCAAAGACAACACACAAATGGATTCTTGAAAAAATTAAGAGCCACTTCGCTCTCAAAGCCCAAATAACCAAACTCTCTTAAATTGGGCATATTCTATATAGAGCTAATTAACTGAAAACAATACTACTGGATTCAGAGGAGCTGAACTAAAAGAGGACAAGCAGCAACAAGAAGTGTGGATAAAACCAGGAGACTTATGAACCAGATATACAAAAGACAGGATATGCTGGAGAAGACCAGGAGCTGTAAACTCCAAAACGGCAATATCTGCATTCTAGATTTTGCAACTCCGATTCATATCACCACTACTGTGTCTCTACAATGCATCCTTTCAGATCAGATATCTGGAATCCCCCCTTTAACTTTGCTCTAAGTATACAAACGCAGTGTGGCTCTACATGTATCTGGTCCAGCAATGACTGTAAATAAACACTGATACTATATAGAGCATCCACTCTGGTGTTAGAAGAGCTCCTCAACACCCCACAGACCAACTCAGGTTTCAGTTGCTGTCCTTTGGGGTTTACAGTGGGGGTGGAATGGAGCTGCTTTAGACAGAATGGCTATTAATTCTTCAGAGACCTTTTTGTACAGTCTGTCAGCAACAGTGCATCAACACAGCATGGCTGCTGCCAAATGAAACATGAGGCAAAAAAAGATGGTGTGTGATCTTTCTAGGGTTTCTAGTACAATCCACGGTATGTTCTAGCTACTGTCAACCACTAAAGGTCTAAAGCAGGGGTGTTTAAGGCTGGTCCTGGAGACCAATCTAACAGCCTGCAGAGTTTAGCTCTCATCCTAATCTGACACACCTGATCCAGATAAAGAAAAACCTTCAGGGGCTTGTGAATAGCCGTTGGATCTGAACTCTATAGGGTAGTAGATCTCCAGGACTAGGCATCCCTTCTAACAAAGCGTGCATCAGTGTTTCCATCAAACGGTTCAATACACCTACAACCAGCAGAAGCTGAGATGTACAGACTACGTACCAGAAAGCAGAGCCGCGGCCAGTTGTGGATAAAGTACCGGTAAGTATATATGGAGTACGGTTCGGACAGGTCCTTGGTTATGAGTCTCATTATGCCTGGCATTTGAAGCTCAGACTCATAACGTACATACTCGATCTCCTGACTTGGCTCCGTTTCTCTGGAGGGAGAGTGGTTCAGGTCTAACCTGGACAGCTGCTCCAGTGGTCCATCAACCACAGTCTCGCCTGTCACCTCTCGATCATACACATCACACTTGTGACTCTGACCAGTCTCAGTTCTGGATAAAGTAAGCATGTCGTGAACGCCGCTGTCCCCGTTAGCGTTCATGTCATGGTGAGGGAAGCAAAGCCTGTCGCTGTAGCTGTCTGCAGCTCCTACACTGCTGTCCCGGAGCTCCAGAGCCGCTCTCGGCTCGGTGTTGTGAGGAAACCCGGCAAACCCGATGCAGTTTACACCGTTAACCTTCCGCTCTAAAGCCTGGCAGTGAGGGCGAACCTCCGAGAACAGGTACGTCTGGTTGTTCTCTCTTTCCACCTTGCCCTCTTGTTCTTGGCCACTGTCAGATATAACCGCGTCCTTCAGCTCCCACTCCAGTGTCTCGCTTTCCCCGGACAGAGCGCGCCCGTCCCCGGGGAAGAGACAAATCTTAGCCTGGGATGGGGGCAGAGCGCCGCTAGGCCCTGACGGCACCGCGGCCATTCCGCCTCATTCAGACCACAACTTAAGTTTACAGAGTCGGTATTCACTTAGCAAACTGTCTTTAACCGAGCCACGTCTTCGCTAAATATAATGCACGCATTTCAAACGTTAACAAAGCGACTTTTCCGGGGCTCCGACAGAGCCACCGCTGTTCTCTCCTCCACTGCAGCTCCACTGGCACCTTACTGCCGGCAGCCGACGTTGAAGCAGTCGCCATTGTTGCTGTAAAGTGGTTGCTAGGTTTTACGACAGACGACACGCTTGACTTCACTGGTCTACCCGTGTAATCTTTGGCTTTAATAACCCAGGATTATAATACAGTAATACTGTTAGTGTAGTAAACATCCTATTAATGTTAGGTTAGAAAGTACAAAAATCTAATGGAAAAATCTAAAAGAGCTGCAATATTTATCATAGTCTACATTAATAATGTTTGTCTTAAGTTTTAAATAGGGAAAACTTTAACCCAATAACACAGACTTTGTGAACTGCCTTTAGATGAACTAGACGTTTTGTATATGTGACATCAAAACAACCAACTAGTGAAACACTCAGCATTTATGCTTCATGTCAGAAAAATTGAATCTTCTTGGCCAAAAAATACTCTAAGCACGGGGGGCTCCTTAGGGATGTTTTTCTCAGCCACCTCCTGTACTCCCTGTTTACACATGAGTAGCCAAACAGGCAACGAACATCATACTCAAGTTTCCTGATGACAGGACCATCCTAGGCCAGATGGAGACCCCTATACATTAATGGAGCTGAAGTGGAGAGAGTCAGTAGGTTAGGTTCCTCAGTGTACACCTCACCATTATTCACCTCATATTATTATTATACCACTGCTATGGACAACATCACTGAGTCACATACATATATATTTCTCTTCTCTCTGTGTCTCTCTCTCAGATTATCCTTGTCTAATGTATTGTACATATTAGAGAATTTCTACATAGGGCCCTCCTGTCTCTGTGTATTTTGTATTTTGTGTATATTCTGTGTATTTTGTATATTTCATACTGATCTTTTATTTAATATCATTTAATTAGTATGTATGTTAATAATGCCCTGCTGTAGAGTATTAACCACAAGCATTTCGATGCATAAATGTCCTGAAATGTTGTGAAAATGACAAATAAACTTCAAACTTGAACTAAAAAAAAAACAGTTTAAGAAATTAACGAATATAAAAAACTGCATTTACATTGCACACATGATACTAATGAGAAAAATCACAATAGCTTTTTTTCCCCACCTCACTCAGCCCTACATAATACACATACAGACACCACTAACAAAACCATTTAACTGAAGTGATAAAACATTCAATAAACTGGGACCATTTGCTTTAAAACTTTTGTCAGATGCGCACAAAAAGACATTGTCATGACTGTGCTTAATATGAATAATTTTGAGGAATTAATAAAAAATAATTGTTGTAGTTCTGGCTGCATTTTCTTTAAATCAGTTGCATCAAAAACAATCTACAGGCGAAACACTACATGCACACCAAGGGGCGATTGTGGTCCCCTCAGTGATTGTTCTGATTTTTGCATTTTTTGCTGTGTGGTGTGTGAAGGGATTCATAGATTAGCAAGAGGTGGTACAGTGCAGTGAATGTCTCGTTCCATGCACGGAAAACGGGACCAAAGCAGATGTTAATGAATGACAAAAAGGAATGCTTGCATTTAGACACGCCGAAGACCAGAGGAAGTACCTGAATTTGCAGGTGTATGGTAGGATACGATCATACAGGCCTAGCAGCAGTGGCAGAAATCCCAGTCTACAGGAAACTCTCCTCAGAACTTTGCCAGGGAAGGCTATCACCTGAAACTTGTCCAGTACATGCCAAATTGAATCACAGGTGTTATTTGTGCTATTAGGCACGTTTTAGGCACAGGTGACAAATTTCTTGTGTGGTGAGCTTATCTGTTTTTAATTACCCTTAAACCAGTGGGACATAAATTATTACTAATAAGTCTTTACGCTTTTATTAGTTTTCTATAAGCTAATAATAATAATAATAAGAAGAAGAAAGAACAAGAACAAGAATATGATAACCAATATAAATATTTTCTCTAATTTGAGATAAACTAACTCATTCATTAGTTGCGAGTGACTGTGTTACTGTTTTGGATCGGTTATACTCACATATACTCACAGTTTGACCTTACGGTTGAATGCAGTCTCGGATAGCTGACGGTCTGCTTTCAGTATGACCATTATGAAAAGGCCAGCTTAGTAAACAAGTTCAATGAGATAGATTAAATGAATTAAGACTACTTATTTCTTTATTCTTTCTTTTATACTCAGGACTTGGCAAGCAAGACATCCACAGTCCAGTGCCAGCTGCCCTCCTTAACCTAATAAAGGGGACTAGCACCTCCTGCTGAGCAACAGCGGGGGGACAGGGAGGTGATTAGCTGTGGGTGATAACAGGCCTGTCAGATGTGGAGAGTCACTTGGTTGAAGTGTGCTGAGGCAAGAGACAATGTGTGTGTGTGTTTTAGTGGGGTAGAGGGGAACAGCGGGGGTCAGTACACACACTGCCTTTATTAAAAATAGCATTCTGGCCTATAACAAGCATTTCATGTTACAGTGTGTGTCATGTTATCGACATCTGTAGGGAAATATTGCATCCCTCAGCTTCATCAGCCACATAAATATCCATAAATACCCAGCATGCACTGCATAATACAATACACCATACAACTACTGAACCTCTGCAACCTTTAAGTACATCACCAGAACAGTATTCCTAGCCTTTAAGCTCGTACTCTAGACTTCTGAGGCACCACCATAGTTTGCAGTAAGGCATGTTTACAGCAGAGTAGTGTTGTGAATACTGATGACTGCCCATTTCATTTTTTGCTTTGGGTCCCTGATGCACACTGCAACACATAACAAACAAGGTATGACATCATCAGGCAATACCAGTCTGTGAGGCCTCAGTTTATGGCACACTGCACAGAGAGTTCACCATTAAAAGGCATTTTGTCTTCATAGCCTGCCTGCAATATTGCTGAAGTTAGAGAAGGGGGCAGTGTTGTTACACTACAGCCGTTGCGGTTGGTGGTTCCCATGAGTGTTGCAGGCGATCCCAGGCTCTGGACATTCTTGCTTTTTTTTCCTGCTCCTGATCACCTGATTCTTCTCATGAAGAGCTTACTAATTAGTACTAGATTAGGAAACACAGAGCATGAGGATTGAGACTGGAGCTGTGGATGAAGACTGAGAGGGAACATACATTCCCCTCAGTCACATACACCCTATTCTCTTCTGGGTCACTAGATTTAATGCTGCTCTGTATTTTATTTCTTCCCGGGATTTCCACCTGTAATATTTGTGTAGGTTTCTGTTTTTGTTACTGTGCCTTTAAGACTGATATATTTAAATAAATGGAAATATATCAGTATCATATATATCATATATTATATCATATATATCATAATATCATATAGTATATATAGTTAAATAAGATTGATTCTTATTAGCTGTATGCTGCCTCATTCAGAAAAAAACACACCTTAAGTGTGAATGGACAGGACTAGACACATATACTGTTTGTAAATGGTTTGATTTTTATGACATCACTAAAAAGTGAATTAAGACCCGTTTTCTGTCTGATTTCTGTGTCTCCAGCTGCTGTTTGCATTGTGTGAATATTTCACAAAGAGTGGGCTTACAGAAAAGCTTGGAAAAGTTCTGGTTCCCATTACTTACATCAAATCTAAATGAGGTTATTGGACTCTTTTGTAAGGTCACCATTTTAGAGATACTTGTTTTTCTTTGGACAGTGATGATATGTGCTGTACGTCCTGGCAATGAATGTGACACCCTGAAACTTTTATATGGCTCTTCTAAGAGAATTTTGCCTTCTAGAGAACACTAGACGTAACTTTCTGTTAAAAGAGCAGTATGTATGGTAATGTAATCCTTCAAATTCATACTCCACATAGTCTCTCCTCGTCCCTCCTCGTACTGAAGACTTGCAAGTTCATTTTACGTTCCCTTTACTCAGAGAAACAACACCAGTGCAGCTCTTGTTTTGCTGTTATTTCTGTCACTTGTTTTTTTTTATTTGATTGTTTCATGTTACTGAAAGTGGACTTGTTTCTTCTTCATTCACTTATATGGGGACCAAAAGCAGACTGATGCTCGTGTGACTCACTATCACCTCTTCAAGTACAAAGTGGTGTTATGAGACAGGAAACTCTGGGGATAGCTGGTTAGCTGGTTAAAATCTGATATTTCCTCACATTCTGTTAAATATTGTTTTAGTTCATTTAGTTAATGTTTTAAAAAACAAATCTTTCAAATGTGTTACATCATATTACATACTGCTACTACTATTTCTGTTGTTTTTTTGTCTGACAATAAAAATAATAATTAAAATAAAAAATAATCAGTTGTACTTAATGGCCATTCTGACTTTAAATGAAATAAATAAATAGGGGGTCTCTGAACTTTGCTATTGTATATACTGCCTGAATGAGCTTAATTGCTAACTCACTCACTCACCCACCCACTCACTCACTCACTCACTCACTCACTCATACACTTTTAGCATGTTATCATTTCTGTAAGGGAGCATCAAGTAGCACTGAAAGAGCTTTTAATGCTTTTAAAGCTTCATAAGTTTGTGATGATGTTAAAACGGAAGGTGTGTTCAACTGTATGATCATATGCAAAAGTTTGGAATTTGAATTTAACTTACTGGGGGAGAGAAAAAAAAGTTGTAGCATAATTTATATTTTTATGTTTGTTATTATTATTTTATAAAAAAATATATTTAAGTCTGTTCCCTATAGAGCATGTGTTACTTATTTTCACTTAATCAACAACCAGCAATGTTCAATCTATTGAATAATGTACAACTGGAACTGCTTAGACAGAGAACTCCTTTAGTTTTCATTCTGAAACTTAGGGGTTCATTCTCATGTCTCTGGTGATTAAATAATGGGTTTATTACATGTATAATTCTGAAGAGGCTCTGTATAAAGTACTGAGTTCTGTTTTTTGTTGTTCAGAATAGGAAGGCTTTAAGTGTAACTGTTTTAGAATGAGTGTGACGGCGAGTGTATACGCGCGCACACTCGTACACTTATTCTTGTGTGTAACTCACCCTTTGAAAGCTAAGCCTTCAGGCTGAGAACTCTCAGATGAGCTGGAATCAGACATGCACAATCAGTTCCCCTCTTTTAATCTCCTTTGGAGGCCTATCTGTTTGAGCAGCCTTTCCTTAATTACTTTCTCTCTCACTTAGCAGGCTGTGACTGGGCACAGAGGAGAGCACCACCGTGGCAGTGGGTCGTCTGGGAACTCCCCACCCTCTCCTTCTTTCAGTTGTAATGCTTTTTAAAGCCACATTGTTCCTCTTGACTCTGATATAGAAATTTTATATGATACCAAAATGATGCATAATTTTATTTGTAGCCTTGAAGTAAAAAAAGATGCCACCTTTCCAAACCCGGTGTCAGTAAAACACATCCACTGCAAAACCATTACTTTAGTTTATTTTCAGTTTCAGGAGGGAGTGAAGATGACTTCACTAGGAGAGGTTCCAAACTAAAGAGGTTCATAAGAAGGTTAGGGTGGACACCCTTATCGACTCATACAGTCACTGTTTTTAGTTTGAGTGGTCTCTGAAATGTAAATATGTGGGGTATTGCCTGCCCAATGACACTATAAATAAGTGAGTTAGTGAGTATGTAAGTATAGTGAGTGAGTAAATATGCATACAACTAGGTAGTAGCCCAATGACACTGTAAGTAAGTAAGTAAGTAAATACATACTTATGTATATAAGTAATTAATTAAGTAAGTAATTAAGTAAATGTGTATATAAGTAGGTAATTAATTAAGTAAGTAGGTAATTAAGTAAGTGCACAAATAAGTAAGTAAATGCATATATAAGTAGGTAATTAAGTAAGTGCACAAATAAGTAAGTAAGCAATTAAGTTAATATGTATATACGTAATTAATTAAGTAATTAAGTAAATGTGTATATAAGTAGGTAATTAAGTAAGTAAGTAGGTAATTAAGTAAGTAAGTAGGTAATTAAGTGCACAAATAAGTAAGTAAATATGTATATAAGTAAGTAAGTAAGTAAGGTACGTTATTGGACTGGTATGTCGTGCACCATGAGGCTGTGATTTTAAAGAGCTCCTTGCAGAGGCTCCCAAATAATAAAATATGAGCAACTGAGAGAAAGTATAGGAGTGAAAGTTCCTGCTGAGTGAAGTACAGAGCAGTACACAGTGTTCTTGCACTTGAAACACACATTCTTCCTCGTCTGCAACATGGCTGTCATGTTGCTTTACTAAAAATATATACATACATTATTAAATATATGCTACTAAATTAAAATGATCAAAAGATTACATGTTGTTTTGTTTTTGTTGCCATTGATATTTAGAACTAACTAACTGCTGTAAATGCAGCCTTTGATATCATGTTGTCTTTGAACTACTGTTCAAACACAATTTCAGTAATTTCAGACCATTGTATGGCACTATTTCTTTTTAGTTTGGCTGGAAATACAAATACTGCCATCCTAACATGGTGGTACCTTCCTTCAAGACAAGTCTGCTCAATTTACTCTCCAGAGTCAGATACCAGAGTCAGATACCAGAGTCAGATACCAGAGACTCTTTGTTTATTTGCATGTTTTGCTAGTATTTCCTGTGGTGTTCCTACTATGTATATATGCACCATTTTTTAACTGACACCAGATCAGAATACACGCACAAAGTGAATGGTTCAGTAAGGGCAAAAAATCATGTAACATGAAAGAGAATGAAATGATAAGTTGCATATAGTCAGTGATTATTTCAGTTATCATGATATTCAGTAATATCAGGCTGGTTAAGCAGTTCATCTGACATACACTGATAGTACTATTATTTTTTGATCACGCTGAACTGTTGTGCAAAACAGTTTCTTGTAATGCCATCTTACCTCATATCAGTGCTTTCTGGACATAAAGGGAATTATCACCGTATGGGTCCCCAGAGCTTTTACTCCAGCACCAGCGACTAGGAATTTATTACAGGCGTCTCTAAAAGTTCATTCACTGGTGTCACTAACCACCTCCACTCAGCGTGCACTGTTTGTAGTTCACTTATAAAAATGTATTTTAGTTTATTATTATTATTATTATTATTATTATTATTATTATTTTCATTATCTTTATTATTATTATTTTTTTTTTCATTATTATTATTATTATTATTAGTTGAGGTAGTCATTTATGTAATTAATTATTATTATTTTATTATTTATTAGTGCTATTTTTGTTGTTGTAGCTGTTGTTGTTTACTTTTGCTCTTCTCTTTTCAGCTATTTTGTTCACTCATGTTTATAATTGATTATTATTGATTATTATTGTTTTTATTGATTTTATTTGCTGCCCTGATTTTTCTTACTTGTTTTATTGTTTTCTAGGTTTATTTTATTGTAATGCTTAATTATTAAGTTTGTAGTCATATTTTAACTATACTTAGCTCTACGTTTTTCTGTCCCTACTGTTTGTATAATGCTCTGCAACATTGTGAATAAGAGTCACCCTCAGTGTTCAAATAAAGTTTGACTGATTGACTGTGTGGTTTCCCAATGTTGTCATATTCAATTCCCCTCTACAGCATCTCTATTTACATTTGTACACTTCATGCTGAGTGACACAGAGCGGGTCCTGAAGAGGCGAGGGCTTTAATTAGTTTCTGTTAAGTAAATTAAGAGGGAAAAGTTTGAGGCTGAGGCTGAACAAAGGCCCGTCCAGCCACTCGCAGGTGTTCTAGGATGTCTGCCAGATTCCACTGGCTAGATTAAAATGGCTCTCTTAGAGCTTCTCTGGAGAAAGGCTGTCACACTGCTGGAGAGGGAAAGGAGCTCTTAAGGAAAAACCCTCCCCTTTTAAAAGTGGCAGACTTTTGTCCCCACTTCCTGTCATGGCTGTCTAGGAAATAAAAGCTTGCATACCAAGGAGCGCCATCCAGTCAACCCTAGAGACACGTTATATTATATGACTCTAAAATGTACTTAAGGATAGGGTGCTGGATTGTTCTAGTTCTAAAACGCATACCAACCTCCTACGCTCCACTTCACTGCTGATTAGTCCAAAGGATGACGGAGTGGAGACAACATACATTACCTTGTTCATGGATGATTTGGACCTCCCATAGTTCTGAGCCTCTGTCCACACATAAATGCGGCTACCAGCTGTGCCTCATTTTGGTTCTTAAATGCTGACAATGACCCCCTCTCCGGAGCGAATATGTCATCTGATCAATCACATGCTTACGCCTCACACAGAGTTCTGAGGGAACAGCTACTCTTATCATGTGATCTTACTCTCCGCTCTATTGTCTGGACAGTGTAATTTAATGGGGTTTGTTTGGGGGGCACTTGGTTTGAATAAATGATCTCTTATTTAATTACTGTTGAGGTTATTTTATTCATTTCTGTTACACTAGTGAGAGAAAGGCTGGTATTGCTGTCCTGCAAATAATGCAAATATACCTTCTGCATACAGATGGCACCACAAGGACTGTCATGATCATGAAATTATAGCTGGTGATTATTTGACACATAAACAATCACTATTAACAAATCAATTCCTTTTTAATTGTATTAACGCACCTGGCCAAATGGAACCAATTCAGCAAACTGCTGAATACACATGAGTGTGAGAATTGGCTGGCTAATAAACAAATGTTATTGGTGCTGCCCAGTGAGCATGTGAGAGCACCACGTTTAGGGTTTTCAGAGTGCGTCTTAATGAATGTTACATAGCTGTGAAATCTAACAGCTGCGGAAGATGTGTCCCTTCTGATGCCATACTGATACAGAGACCTTAAATGTTGTCTAGTTCGTTGGTTTTTTTTTTAAGCTTAAAAAAAAGGTATTTGACCATGTTGTTACCATCTGAACAAAATGTCCAAAACGGTAAATGTACATCTTATTCCAGGTCATTTTTAACATTTTCTATTGGTCCATTAAAGGAATATTAAATATAATATTAATTAGATTTCTAAAATGAAAACCGGGCACATTACCAGTCCGGTGGTCAATGCATCATTAAAATACTCAATGTTTTTCTCTTTGTAATAAAACAAACGGGAACACTTTCAGTTTTATTTATTTTGATCATAGTAACTGTAATAAAGTATGACCAAGACCTATGAAATCAGGTCCTCAGGTCAAGTTCATACATCAACCTTCTATGGTGAGTAAAGCTATATTATAACAAAGGATTTATATTTATAGCTTTACTACTCACAAGACTTGGCACTGATAGCTTTTTAGGACTAGTGGCTAAGTACAAACCGTTCCAAACGCCTAAGAGGCTTAGACAGGGATGTGTTCCACAGATTCAGTGGTTTATGAGTCTAAAATTACAATTCATGTTAAATACTTTGGCAGTAAACAGAGAGGCATGGCTACAGAAAAAGAGCTATAGGTATAGCCATAGCCAGACCCTAAACACACCCCTGGTCTAGCTGCAGGTCAGAGCACTGACACTGACACACTGCAATTAACATATATCATATGCAAGTAGTAGCGGTGGCTAGTGTATCATCAGCCCCCTCTGTTGGCCAACACTCTCCGTCTTCTCAGTTTACAGTTCACAGGTTCAAAACAAGCTCCTCTGGTCACACTTATTAAAGAGGAATTTCTAAATTTCTCGATAATTTAGTCTTTAAGACATAAACAGATTCATTCAGAGTTGTTTGATGTGAAGCGAGTTAGTTGTAGAGAAACTTAAAGACTTATGTTTGTAATGGGGGTGGGTTTGGAACCGGGGTCTGATATGTCTATAACACAAATGTAGCCGTTTTATTTACTGTCCAGGACCACGGGTGAACCTGTGTTTTCTGGGTTTTATATATAATTACATTATATGTAGTGTCATACCGACAGAGTTACTTACTGTTCATGTTATATGTAGTGTCATACTGACAGAGTTACTTACTGTTCATGTTATATGTAGTGTCATACTGACAGAGTTACTTACTGTTCATGTTATATGTAGTGTCATACTGACAGAGTTACTTACTGTTCATGTTATATGTAGTGTCATACTGACAGAGTTACTTACTGTTCATGTTATATGTAGTGTCATACTGACAGAGTTACTTACTGTTCATGTTATATGTAGTGTCATACTGACAGAGTTACTTACTGTTCATGTTATATGTAGTGTCATACTGACAGAGTTAAGTACTGTTTTCATTTTATATATATAGTGTCATACTGACAGAGTTACTTACTGTTCATGTTATATGTAGTGTCATACTGACAGAGTTAACTTACTGTTCATGTTATATGTAGTGTCATTACTGATTCAGAGTTAACAACTGTATGTTGATTACTATGTCCATACTGACAGAGTTAGTGACTATTTATGTTATATGACTAGTGTCATACTGGACAGTTACGTAGCTTGTTCATGTTATATGTAGTGTCATACTGACAGAGTTACTTACTGTTCATGTTATATGTAGTGTCATACTGACAGAGTTACTTACTGTTCATGTTATATGTAGTGTCATACTGACAGAGTTAGTGACTGTTCATGTTATATATAGTGTCATACTGACAGTTAGTAGCTGTTCACGTTATATGTAGTGTCATACTGACAGAGTTACTTACTGTTCATGTTATATGTAGTGTCATACTGACAGAGTTACTAACTGTTCATGTTATATGTAGTGTCATACTGACAGAGTTAGTAACTATTCATGTTATATGTAGTGTCATACTGACAGAGTTAGTAACTGTTCATGTTATATATAGTGTCATACTGACAGAGTTACTTACTGTTCATGTTATATGTAGTGTCATACTGACAGAGTTACTTACTGTTCATGTTATATGTAGTGTCATAGTGACAGTTAGTTGCTGTTCACGTTATATGTAGTGTCATACTGACAGAGTTAGTAAACTGTTCATGTTTATATGTAGTGTCATACTGACAGAGTTTACTTACTGTTCATGTTATATGTAGTGTCATACTGACAGAGTACTTACTGTTCATGTGTTATATGTAGTGTCATACTGACAGAGTTACTTACTGTTCATGTTATATGTAGTGTCATACTGACAGAGTTACTTACTGTTCATGTTATATGTAGTGTCATACTGACAGAGTTACTTACTGTTCATGTTATATGTAGTGTCATACTGACAGAGTTACTTACTGTTCATGTTATATGTAGTGTCATACTGACAGAGTTACTTACTGTTCATGTTATATGTAGTGTCATACTGACAGAGTTAGTAACTATTCATGTTATATGTAGTGTCATACTGACAGGAGTTACTTTACTGTTCATGTTATATATGTAGTGTCATACTGACAGAGTTAGTAACTGTTCATGGTTATATGTAGGTCATACTGACAGAGTTACTACTGTTCATGTTATATGTAGTGTCATACTGACAGAGTTTTAACCTGTTCATGTTATATGTAGTGTCATACTGACAGAGTTACTTTACTGTTCATGTTATATGTAGTGTCATACTGACAGAGTTTACTATCTACTGTGTTCATGTTATATGTAGTGTCATACTGACAGAGACAGAGTTAGTAACTGTTTCATGTTATATGTAGTGTCATACTGACAGAGTTACTTACTGTTTCAATGTTATATGTAGTGTCATACTGACAGAGTTACTATACTGTTCATGTTATATGTAGTGTCATACTGACAGAGTTACTTACTAGTTCATGTTATATGTTAGTGTCATTTACTGACAGAGTTAGAACTAACTATTCATGTTATATGTATATGTCAGGTTCATACTGACAGAGTTTTTATGTTACATGGTAAACTGTTCATGTTGGGATGTTATATGTAGTGTCATACTGACAGAGTTACTTACTGTTCATGTTATATGTAGTGTCATACTGACAGAGTTACTAACTGTTCATGTTATATGTAGTGTCATACTGACAGAGTTAGTAACTGTTCATGTTATATGTAGTGTCATACTGACAGAGTTACTTACTGTTCATGTTATATGTAGTGTCATACTGACAGAGTTACTTACTGTTCATGTTATATGTAGTGTCATACTGACAGAGTTACTTACTGTTCATGTTATATGTAGTGTCATACTGACAGAGTTACTTACTGTTCATGTTATACGTAGTGTCATACTGACAGAGTTACTTACTGTTCATGTTATATGTAGTGTCATACTGACAGAGTTACTTACTGTTCATGTTATATGTAGTGTCATACTGACAGAGTTAGTAACTATTCATGTTATATGTAGTGTCATACTGACAGAGTTACTTACTGTTCATGTTATATGTAGTGTCATACTGACAGAGTTAGTAACTGTTCATGTTATATGTAGTGTCATACTGACAGAGTTAGTAGCTGTTCACGTTATATGTAGCGTCATACTGACAGAGTTAGTAACTGTTCACGTTATATGTAGCGTCATACTGAAAGAGTTAGTAGCTGTTCACGTTATATGTAGTGTCATAACGACAGAGTTAGTAACTGTTCATGTTATATGTAGTGTCATACTGACAGAGTTAGTAACTGTTCACGTTATATGTAGTGTCATAACGACAGAGTTAGTAACTGTTCATGTTATATGTAGTGTCATACTGACAGAGTTAGTAACTGTTCACGTTATATGTAGTGTCATACTGACAGAGTTACTGACTGTTCATGTTATATGTAGCGTCATACTGACAGAGTTAGTAACTGTTCATGTTATATGTAGTGTCATACTGACAGAGTTAGTAACTGTTTACGTTAGTACTTGCTTCCTCTAGAAGAACTATATGCATACTTCATGACTGTAACTTTTGAAGCAATACCTCAAAAGCTGTAAACACCTTCTAATCCAACATTTCTTCTGACATGAGGGGTATAAATAAAGGGTTTGTCCCCTTAACTGCAATAACATTTTCTACGCCTCTGGAAAGACTTTACACAAGACATTAGGTCATTGCTGTGAGGGTTTGATTGCATTCAGCCACAAAAGCTTTAGTGAGGTCAAGTACTGATGTTGGATAATTAGTTCTGGATCCCAAATGCCACTCCAGCTCATCCCATAGGTATTGGATGGAGCACCATCACTTGAGGGAACACAGTTCCACTGCTCCACAGCCCAGTGCTGAAAGCCTTTATACCCCTCTAGTCAACACTTGGCATTCAACATGGTGACCTTAGGCTTATGTGTGGCTGCTTCAGAGTGTCCCATTCTATTGCCCATGCTATTCTGTGTGCAATTGAAGATCAATGGGTGCAACCTTACTAATTAGAAGGGGTTTCTGGACATTAGTGGACACATAGTATACTAAGAGAAGAGGAAGAGGAAAGATAGATAGAAAAGAAGACTCTACGCTGGCAGTCCTGGCAAACTAGAGACCCCTCACTGTCTGATCATCCCAGGGCCTTTTCGGCGGGCGCCAACTCAGCGGGGAAGAGAGACAATCGGGCAGCAGCAGGCTCAGTCCATGGAACGAGGGGGGAGTACATGAGGAGAGAAAGATGTGAAGCGCTGTAGAAGACAGGGTCCACAAAGACAAAACCAAAGAGCAAGGATGGAAAGATGGAGATTAGGGTTGAAAAGGTGTAAATAACAGGAAAATGAGGTATGTAGGAGGCAAATAGTTAAGTAATAAGTCCATAAAGGAAGAGTGGAAGTAGAACGCAAGAGGGAAGTATGCCTGAAGGTAGAAGAGCAGAGACATGGAGCTGAAGTGGTAGTGCTATAGGGAAAGAGAAATGGGCTGAATGATAAGGGGTAGAAGGAGCCAAAGGAGGAGAGAGGAGGAGAGATGTTTGAGGGTGTGTGGAAGGGTGAGAGGGAGAGCACAAGGGGGGGTGGCGGGGGGAGATGAGGAGGAGAATACTTTCCTCTGCTGTCTTTATCATAGACACAGATCACAGTGTTCGCACACTCATCCAAGTCAACCATCTGCCTGAGTTAGATAAGCCTGGCCATTGAGCTGTCACTGAGAGAGAGACTGAGAGAGAGGGAGAGGGAGAGGGGATGAGGAGAAGAAGAAAGTGAGCTGCTGGCTTGTTTTAGTGAAATAGCAACAAAAATGACGTCCTCTGAGAGAGAGGACAGATAAATGATCAATGCTCTAAACAGACTTCTGTAGTAGTGTCAACTGATGCTGCTGTTATGCCCTTATTAGGAACTCTGGGTCTAAGCTCGTTTTCTAGCTGAATGGCGTGTTCAGAAATCGCCAGTATTGCTCCCTGCTGGAAGAAAAATGTTCAATAAATGAGGCGTTTTTGCCGTGTGGACATTTTTCTTTAGAATGATTGATTATAGAGTTATTGTACTGACATCAGAAGGCTAGCACCCTCTCCTAGGTGCTCTGTGAAAGCCAGCAAGCTTTGTCACACACTGGGCTAGCTGTATGAATATTGTGATAAAGCCTAATGGTGCTGATGTTTGGAAGACTTGCTTGTAGATTGTATTATAATTATACATTATAGCTAAATGACCTCATAATCAAAAGGATCCAATGGCATAAATAGGACAGGTTGAATCAGGTTTTCTGCTCTTCACTTTACCACTAGATGATTTGCAAACATGGCCTTCATTTTTGTTTTTGATACAATCTTACCAAGAGACCAAGAGCCCTTAATATGGGCGTGATACTCACTACCCACAGATGTCACAATTTTAGGGGTCTATTATTGTTAACTAGAGAGAGTAAAGGTACACTTGTGCAGTTGTGTTTGTTAGAGCTCTGGACATGTAATGCATCCAAACTGACATTGTGCATTACAGACAAAACACATTTACAGGGTGAATTACGCTACTGTAAAACTGCTACGTAAGGCACACACTATAACAACAAACTCCTGAAGGTCAATAAAAAGCAAATATGTAAGCACATGACTAATTATACAGATATTTAAATACAAGGAACTGCTGTGCCACAGACCCATGTGGGTTAGATCTGAACTCTGAAAGCACGATGATAAAACCCACATGTACAATACATGTTAATAAAAAGCTTACTAACAGGAATGCTGCTAATATTCTACAATAACATGGATAACTGAGATAACTAACAGAGAACGACAGTAAAACTAACATCCAGAATGCCTTTTATTGGTAAAGTGAATGGGAACTTACAAAGAAATTAATATAAATAGATAATTATAATAATAATATAAATAAATCTGTTTCTCCAAAATAACAATCTGTCAGAGAAATAAGAACAAAGCTCTAATTTCAAGTGTTTGTTAGCCTTCTATGGGTCTGTTCATCATAAAAATTTTAACACAATGAAAGGGTAATTAGAGTTTCCAAATCTTGAAAAGAAAAAAGGAAAAAAAAATGTCAAAAATGGAGATACAAGGTTCTGCACAACCACGACAATACACTTAAATTCAAGGAATCATGAAAGGAAAATGATCTGAAGAGGGCTTTGCTGCTTACACCTCTGTACACCTTGAATAAATGGAAAGTGTGTCCTCATTAACTCAGGATACACATGCTGTATAGTTGTCTTCAAACTACTGGGCATATTGTGTGTCCTGCTGACTCACACTTCAACCAAAATAAGATACATCCGCAGGCAAGAAGCATTAGCATTTAATAAAATTCTATATTAGTGACTTATATGGACAGAATGAAAAAGAAAAAGCCCACCAGTAGTCTATAAAGTATAGTCATCGGATGTTGACGGATCTGTAGTTAACAAAAGCCACATTGTTTGACAAACAGCTATTCAGTTGTTAAAAAGGTGACTGTTTTATATCTGTGAAAACCCACTTCATTTATATACACAGATATTGTAGGCCTTAATAATGTCATAGAGATTAATTTATAAAGACACTGAGAAGCCTGCATCTGGATTTTCTTGTGAATTAAATATTTTGAATGATGCAAGACAATATTTTAAAACACTGATGTAATATTAAAGTATTGCACATGGTATAATGCCTATAATGCTGCATATTGACATGCAGTGTCTAAAAGGTAGACTGAGTCTCCATCTTTCTGTCTTTCTGGATATCATATTTCTTTCATTTCCCACACAGAACCATGTTTTTGTCATTTTGACTATTTTCTTAGCAGATACTGAGGTAGTTTTGCAAAACATTGGGGGGCTAGCGGGGCAGAGCTGGAGGTTGGGGGTTATGGGGGATTAGGGGAGGCCAGTTGGATCATTTTACAGCCGTCGGACCCTCTCTACCCCCCTAGCATCCTGAACAATAAGGATTAAACCCCTCTTGTTCTTAAACTCTGAAAACGGCAGGGTGACAAAGACTGTATTCCTTCCATCAGTCTCAGCTTTAAGCTGCACTGGAGGGGTAGGCGCTCAGGGTTTGGGTTTTGGGGTAGGGGGTCCATCACAAAAACGAATCGCAGACAATTTCCTCTCTGTTGCAAAGTGAGATGTAAATGCATGCACCGCTTAAAAATGTAAAGCAAAAGACTAAAAACGAGGCAAAGTACAACAGATATGTACCAATTAGTTTGTCCTGAGACTGAGGTAACTGAAAAGGCTAATATTGCCCCCTAGGCAAGATTAATCAATTTACCACATTCCAATAAAGCTTCAAGCATGAAGCAGCTTGTCCAAATGAGATTACCAAAGTTTGGACATGGGCTTATAAGACAAGGCGACTCCACATATATTCTAGATTTGTTGACATTTGAAGCAGAAAAATGGATGAATAAACATCTAAATCATGGAAGATACGTGACAGATGGATTGAAACTGGTGGAATTACTGCTCAGATGGTGTGGTCTGTATAACTTGAAAAGAGGTGTATGTGTAGAATCATTAGTGTGTTGGTGACTGGCATGTATTCTTCCAAATCGGGTGAATTCCTCATGATAACATAGTACTTACACTGTAATAGAAAACTCAAACATGACATTTACCTTTCATCATTTTGAAGATAACATAATCTTGTATTACCAGAAAATAAAGATATAGGAGAAGAAAAGGCATTCTGAACAGTTAATGTAAGTTAAAGCAAGATTATATTTACAGTAGTTTTGAGCAGTTTCTATTGGTCTGTTTATATCTGAGGTTTGTCCAATATAAATATCAACTTCCAGTTTAAAGTTATGTAAACAAATACATACAAACACAACAATACATGGAGACACCAAGCCTTCATCCAGAGCTTAGGTTTGAGCAAAATAGGGTTCTATATTACCAGAACAATCCTAGAACATTGGCCATTTTTAAATTCTACTTTTAAAATGTATATAAAATATTTTCTCCTTCATTGAATTTATTCAGTACACAATACAATAATAATAATAATAATAATAATAATAATAATAATAATAATAATAATAATAATAATAATAATAATAGTAATGTGTGGTCTTACACAGAAACACTTAAGAACCCGATGAATAATAAAGAACCCAATGAAGTTTCTCCTTTTTAGTAGTGTGAGGCAAGAGGGGGTCAGGGGTCTAATTTACAATACATGCATCGAGTTTGTGATCAGATCAAATAACAATTTATATTTTATGTAATTTATACATATGTTTCCTTTGTTACGCATCAAAAGCAAAATGAGCAGAGAAACATAAAACAAAGGGGGAAAATGATGGAACTAACTAGAAGGTGGATTGGGGGACCCCATGACCGGCCTGGCTCTGGCTGAATTTCCCAGCTTAAAGCCCAGCAGCAGCAGGGCGGAGTGGGACTGGAGAGAGAGGGATCAGACTGATAAAAGGCCCTCTTTTCTAAGAAACCGAGTGAAAAAGAAAGAAAAAAAAAACAGAAAGGGTTTGCCTTGCCTCTCCCGATGGCCTGTCAAAGCCAATCAGTGTTTAGGGCCTTTGGAGCCTTGCTCGTATAGCAGGCTCCCTGTGACAATGGAGTCTGACGATGGCCGCCACACTCTTCACATCAAATTTGGATCGCCAAGGACAGGTCCACTGAGAAGGGCAGGGTGGCAGGGGGGTAGGGGGAGCTGGGGCTTCATCCAAACTATTCAACATTCATGTGGGAATGGATGGTAAGATGGCACAAAGTAGGGGGAAGGGTTTCTTTTTATACCTTCACTTTATCAGGTTTTTTTTTTGGAGGTGCCACCTGTCCATTTTCAGGGTTCAAACTCATCCTGGAAAACTGACTTATCTTTTAGCATAACGTTCACTTCCCAGTCTCTATGGCCCATGAATGGAATTAATTGATTATGATTTGATCGTTTCTGTGATGTTTTTAAAAATCAGCACATTTATCTATATACACATATTCGGTCAAAGCAGTGTAGCTCCGCCCCTTCACACTGAAGTTATAAGGAGTGTTTCAGATGATTTTGGAAAAAATCAGTCAGTCAAAACAGAGTTTGTTTTCAAATAATTCACATTATTCACACAGATGTCTTTAGTGCATGTGGCACCTGTTACAGTCGTCCTAGAGCTATTCATAATGATGTTAAAAACATCCTAAACTACTGAACAGAGGACACTGAGCCCTAAATAAATGTGAAGTGTTGAGGCTCCGAGAGGCTGCTTCTCCCCTAGAGAGGTGAGGCCTGAAAAGACAGGACCTCCCTAAGTCACATTGTCAAACAAATCCTGTATGAAAAAAGGAAAGCTGGCCCGTGTTTATTCCCTCTTAGACCCTAGTTAAGCTAGTAGCTTTATGGCTGCTTTCGGAAGCTTGGATTTTTCCACTGGTCCACGTTAAATCCCTCTTCTCTGCTTCCGCACTGGCTGAAGCCGTGGGGGCCATCTTTCCCACACACTTCCCGCTCCGTTCCCAATCCCAATCCCCCTCAAGCTAATGTTTACCCGTCAGCCCAAACAATGACCGGCTCTTGGCAATTAAACAGCGTTTTTAGGAGGGGATCCGTGGCGCACTGGTCTAATGGCATTACTGTTGGGACGATTCATCCACTGAATAGTCAACAGGATTTCGACTCTCATGGGGAGAAATACTGCTTTACCAAGTTACCAGTATTACAGGGCTTTACTCAAGCTTAGGATTCAGGGTTCACAGATTACTGCCCCCCTAAAGGTAGCAGAAGGAGAGGGGGAATCATGGGCCTGGGCTGCTGGACTGACTCTGTTACTATTGCAACTGGTGATTGGCCGAGTTTCTGGTGACCTGCAGTGTCTGTCCAGAACTCCAGTCCATTTTTCTGGATACATTTTCTGGATTTCTGGATTCTGGAAATCTCACGCACACTACTGAAGTGAGTACGTTTAGTAAACAACGGTTAAATAGACATTTCTAACAAAACCGGACATGTTATATATGGGCACTAAGTAAAAAATATATAAATATTTGTATTATTGTGTTATTGTTGCTTCACTGTGCTGAGTGCTGTAGATGAACTGCTTACCTACCAAACATTGCAATTGTTGTTTGTTTTAAAGACCCATATTTGTAAATGTGAGATGTGTTAAAATGTTTATCCACTACTCATGCAAAAATGTTTCCTGTAAAATTACAGTAGCTACTAGAACTTTTGATCTATTGAACTATATATACACAGCAGCATTAAGTGAGAACCGATATTTTTTTGCTCTTGGGGTCCCCCTGGAGTTGTGGAGTGTAATTTACTTCCACACCACTGGACATGGACAGCAGTAGATGTGCTGGTAAATATCACAGGATTGTTTTACCAGGGGCTGCAAACTTTTAAAGCTGATTTGGCTTACAACTGACAAAGACTGAGCAAACCTTGTAGTGTGAGATTATTTTTATTATTAATCAAAACAAATATATATATTTTTGCATATTACTCTGACATGGGACTGAGGGTTTTTGACTTTTCACATCTGAAGAAATAACGAAAAGATGAGGTCACTTTTCCAGTCCAGAGTTACACAGTGCTATAGCAGGCTTTCCAGGCGTGGAGTGGGAATGAGCAGGATGCCATTTCCCCTGTTATTTTCAGGTAAAACATAATGTTGCATCAAATGAAACACCAAAAACATAATAGTCACATAAAATGTAAGTGTTTTTTGGGATATGAATAACATGTTAACATGAGAAAACTCCTGTGAAAGGATTTGTAGATTTGACATATTTGACAAGCAGCTGGAATATCACTACCCAGGACTAACAATTTTTACAAGAAGTCAACAATTTATACAAAAGCAACGCAGTGGATTAGCGCAACACTATTTTACAGTGAACAACTCCAAAGCAAACAAAACTCAAATAGAACAAAAGCCTTCTACAAATAGAGCTCAACCAGAGTTCATGATAAAACAGCTAGTTCCACCATCCTTTATAGCCGGTTTCTGTTCATCAGACTCTGGGCTGTTCATACCTCTGGGCTTTTAACTGCAGAGAGTAATATATTAATGAACAATGCATCTGGGTTTTGCATAAAAATGCCTAAACCAAAATAGCTGTGTGGGTTTCTCTTGTCTCAGTGGTCACTCCTGCTTCAGTTAAAGGCATGCAGCACATGGTGACCTCTGAACCCCACAAAGCTCAGCTTGACTGGGTGCTTGGAGACCCAAAAGCACAGCCAACTCCATTAGCTCACAATGAGAGGCTAATTACTCCATTAGTACTCCACAGCAGAAGCATAGCTACAGACAGCTTGTCCCTGTTTTCTTTACCAGCCATCTTAATTACCATTTGGTTCTCTGTCTGACGTCCAATAGCCTTTGTTTTTAGACACACTCTTCTCTTTAGCTTCTTGTAATTTTGGACGTTCAGTCTCGTCCCTAATTAACTGCAGTGGAAGGAAATAGAAACATGTGTTGGGTGACCTCACCTGAAGGTTTTCTGATTGTTTCTGTCTTGGCTGTGTCAGTTAGTAAAATGAACCAGCAGGAGTCCACAACTTTCTTTCTTTCCTTCTTTCTTTCTTTCTTTCTTTCTTTCTTTCTTTCTTTCTTTCTTTCTTTCTTTTTTTTTTCTTTCTTTCTTTCTTTCTTTCTTCCATGCAATGTCTTTGCATTGTTTAAAAAAAAAACACATCACAGTGTGTTCATGATAAGAGCACAAACAGAGCTGTATTATTCTCTCACCTTTACTGCGTTTAATACACCAACATGGTTTAAAATGGATTCAGTCACATGCAGGACAGAGGGCAGGCAGTGAAGGGTTGTAGAACAGGGTTGTAACTCCCAGTCAGAAATAAACTACAGAGGTGATGTCACCACAGAGCACCCCCACCCCACTACCAAGCTGATAGGAGAGGTCTGAAGACTTGTGTGAAGGTCAATGTTATGGTAATGATCTGGACCTGATCTGGATTATGGCTTGGTTTTCAGTCATATTAATGCAGTTAAATATTCTAAAAAGTTCTGAATCTTTAATTTGATGTGAAAAATGGAAGTTAGTTTAGACATACATGCAACAGAAATCTAACAGTGTCATGGCTTAACGGGAAGGGGTGTTATAACACACAGTGTAAAGTAGAGAGACTGGTCAAAGAACAACACATCAAATCACATTTCTTGTGTTTCCTCTCGAGTTGTAGAGTCCTTCTCTCTAAAAGTAATGCAAATCTGCACTCTGCTATGTGCCTAAGTGAGCAATTTGTAAGATGAATTTGTAAGATTCATGATCCGAACACTTTGAGGCAACAGATCACCATGAAGTTGTGAAGTTGTAGGAAACAAGGTAAGGCGCAGTCCCTCCTTGTACTTGACTCAATGCTACAGTGATACAATATTGCCTCTTGGGATACTAAGTGGTGTTATGAAAAGGGGTCGTCTGGGGCTAGCTGATTAGCAAGCTAACCTCACTAGACATCCATGCACCATTTCTTTACATTCTTTTGATTGGTTAAACTAAACTTGGAGTGTTTTAAACCAAACCAAACCAAACCACCTTTAAAATGAAATAGAATAACAAAATCAGTTTCCACATTTTTTTCTTGCTTTGATTTAAAGAAAAAGAGAGAGAGAACTATAGCTAATAAACAGTAACGGCATTTGTTTTCATGGTAGAAACATGCCAGGAATATAATATTAGGAATCAACCAATGATCCAATCACCCATCATTTCCCATGTAATTATTGACTACAGTAAACCTCAGAATGTCATATATCTGGAATATTAAGAGGTTTAATAGCAACCTGTTCTACAAAACAATGAGCCTGGGACCATTCTGTTAATAGTCTAGTTACTAAAAACATGCACAGCACTCAAGCGAAATTCGCAAAGCCAGGAAGAACGATGATGAACAGCTTCAGCTGAGCAGTTGAACTTAGAGAAAAACTTTTGACTTGAAGGAAATAAAGAATGTAAGTGTCATTATGTTTCTATTGTGGTCACTGCGATGTTGAGGGTCTGGGCTGGTACAGTGATTTTATGATGATGACTGTGTGTGTGTGTGTGTGCGTGTGTGTGTGTGTGTGTGTGTGTGTGTGTGTGTGTGTGTGTCTGGTGGATTTGGGATGAGGGGGTGCAGGTCGGCTGTTCAAAGACTGGCTTTTTGCATTGTTGGTCTGGAGGGGATTAGGGCACTAGAATGGACCTTCTAATTAAAAAGGATAAGGAGGCAGAAAACTAGCGAGAGGCACATGGGAGGAGTGGAGGAGAGAGAAAAGGAGAGAGGGAGCGGTTTGAAAGAGAAAAGAAGAAAAGAAAAGAGAAACTGTTTCAGCGTCACTTCTTCAGCCAGACAGCTATTCAGACCAGATTAACTTTACACTCCGCTGTCTCACTCCATCCATCTATTCTTTCTTTTTACTGTTTTTTTTTACTATTATAACTTTACAAATTATAAAAACTGATAATGCACATTCGCTGGTCCATCTGCGTTTGTGTGAGTGCAACTTCTACATAATAGGAGCTTAATCAGTAGAGGGCTGTTAAACTGTACTCCGTTATTTTGCATTCTATGTGTCCAGAAACAGCCAGAATGCAGCTGCTTTAAGGTGCACCCATTGCTGACCCACCTTGAATAATCTCCATAGAAAAGCATTACTAATAGAATAAGCTGCTCTGGAGCATGTGAGCCTATAAGGGCACCAAGAGATGGCTAGAGGGATACGAAGCCCCCAGCACTGGGCTGTGGAGGAGTGGAAGTGCTTTCTCTGGTCTGTTGGAGCTCCATCCAATACCTTTGGGATGAGCTGGAGTGGAGTTTGTGATCCATGACTAATCATCCAACTTCAGTACCTGACCTCACTAATGTTCTTGCAGCTAAATACAAGATCAGCGCCCAGACGAACGGTTTGCTGTCACACATCCAGAAGGCCTGGTGTCACTCCACCTCCACCCCTACTACAAAATCTGCAAGGAACTGTATGAGAATATTCAAGCTGCATGGGATGTATGCCAAGACGTCTGGCATGTTGCTTTATCTGAGAGACACCACTTCTGTATGTGTAGCTTAATAAATGTTGCCCCTATCAGTCTACAGGGGTTGGACAATGAAACTGAAACACCTGTCATTTTAGTGTGGGAGGTCTCATGGCTAAATTGGACCAGCCTGGTGGCCAATCTTCATTAATTGCACATTGCACCAGTAAGAGCAGAGTGTGAAGGTTCAGTTAGCAGGTAAGAGCTCAGTTCTGCTCAAAATACTGCAATGCACACAACATTATGGGTGACATACCAGAGTTCAAAAGAGGACAGATTGTTGGTGCACGTCTTGCTGGCGCATCTGTGACCAAGACAGCAAGTCTTTGTGATGTATCAAGAGCCACGGTATCCAGGGTGATGTCAGCAGGACAAACCTCCACCAGCATCACGTAGTGACCTGGCCACTATCCTGCAAGAAGAATGGCTTAAACTCCCTCTGACCACTGTGCAGGACTTGTACATGTCATTCCCAAGACGAACTGACGCTGTATTGGCCGCAAAAGGAGGCCCTACACCATACTAATAAATGATTGTGGTCTAAAACCAGGTGTTTCAGTTTCATTGTCCAACCCCTGTACATTTATCATCATTTATTGCTCCAATCCAACTTCTTTCCTTCTTTCTGAGTGAAACTGTCCTTTAGATGATGAGTGTACAGCTTAAGAGTTTAAAGAGGAATTCAGTGAATTTTAAAATTGCTGTATAATTCAACCTCTGAGACGTAAACAAGCTTCTTCAGGCTGGTGGTTGAATTTCAGATTTCTCTGCAGTGGTGCTGATGGGAACCAGAGCTCGGGTTATCTACAGCACAGAGCTGTTTTGTTAGTGTTTAAAACCACCAGTGAGCCTCGTCATGGCACAGTCTGTTTATTATACGTAATGCTGATCATAGGAATATTGTGGAATATATGTTTTCCCTGGTTGTTATTGCTTTACAGTGCTTTTCCATCATGAATGGGTTTTAAGCATTAGGACCAAAACCTCCTCAAACTGAACATTAACACTTTCTGTGGTGCAGCTTTAGGAGAAGTCAAACTCTTCAGACGTCTGGTTCCCATCATCATCACTGTGAACAGCAGGCTAATAGCTGAAGGCAGGAGCTACTGGAGAAGATGCTGGGGCTTGCACTGATCGAACACACAGGTAAGACAGGTGCTGTGGTTCGTCCGGTCCTCTGCTCCTCCTGCTGCTGTAACTTTCATAGTTTTGATGCTCTACTCGGTATGAACTGTGCCCAATCCTAGGACAGGGGCGGGGCCTGCCGGAAAACGGGTGGGAAAACCCAGTCAGATGAAGCCGTGACTCCTTCTGGTGGGCCCGGAGAGTAGAGGGTGGGAGGGCAGTGTGTGTGTGTGTGTGTGTGTGTGTGTGTGTGTGTGTGCGTGTGTGTGTGCGTGTGTGTGTGTGTGTGTGTGTGTGTGTGTGTGTGTGTGTGTGTGTGTGTGTGTGTGTTCTCCTTTTCCCAGGCAGTTTAGACTGTGATATTTATACAGATGAATTATGTAGCAAGTGGAAGATGAAAGCAGCCAGCAGGAGCCAAAGCCCAAATTCTCCTGACAGAGATGAAACCCACACGTTCATGCTTAATCCGGAAAACGACAGCGAGGAAATTAGTTGTTGGTTTATTCACCCGCCTTCACCGTCGACCTGGCTGGGAATAAAACCGGCTAAAATGAGCTCGGCTGCGCAGAGTTCAGCGATCAGCCACAAAGTGTCCCGCAGTAAAATTAGATGTAAATGTTGCAGAGAAAATCCTCCTCAGCTCCGGCGTAATTGCGGCCCTGCGTGACTGAAACGGTGATCTGTTAGAGGGTTTCGACAAGAGGAGAGGCACTGCGGGTTATACTGAGATCTGACTGACCGGAGAATAATCAGGGCAGTGAGCGAAACAGAGACCGTTCTCCATCAGCTCTCTGAGCACTGCGCTCTCACTCCAGCGCTCTCACTCCTGCACCCTCACTCCAGCGCTCTCACTCCTGCGCTCCCGCTCCTGCACCCTTACTCCTGCGCTCCGGCTCCTGTGGCTCTCTCTGAGCTGAGTGCAATTTTGCTGATCTGCTTTTTAAGAAAGAGAAAATGACCTGATAAGAGAGAAGCGACACCAGAGGACCAGGAAACTTCTAATGACCGATATTTACAGAGCACTTATAGCCCTGCACAAGAACCCTTCTTCTTCTTATCATTATTATTATTATTATTATTATTATTATTATTATTATTATTATTATTATTATTATTATTATTATTATTAATAATTGTGATTTATGACATGTCTATTTTAATGGACCTATTATAAAGCAGATGAGAGTATTTAGCATCTTTGATACTTGCATTTTATTACTTAAACAAAACTATTGTTATTATTATTATTATTATTATTATTATTATTATTATTACTACTACTACCTTAAATGAGTACGCCCCGTTTAAGAGTACAGTTGTCGGCAAAGACAAATGTCGAGAGACGAGTGTAAAGACCAGTGTTTATAATTCAAATGGATCACACACACATGACTACACAAATATTTTAGTTGTAACATATATTACATTATTAATGTTATTATTAATTATTACACTTCAATTTATTATTATTATTAAAACAAAAACAAACAACAATAATAATACCCATTTAATTTATTAGGAGAGTTTTCCTCTTATTCTTCTTCTTCCTATTATTATATTATATTATATTATATTATATTATATTATATTATATTATATTATATTATATTATATTATATTATATTATATTATTATAATAATAATAATAATAATAATAATAATAATAATAATTTAGTTTAAAAGTTGTGGTTTTAAACAGTAGAACTTAGTTGTTGGTTTATTCGCCTGATTTGTTGGTCTTCTTACTGCAGTTTAGTTTAGCCACTTATCGGTCTTGTTAGATGAGCTCTACTATTTTAGTTCCTCTGCTCTGGAGGAGCCACAGCAGCTCCATTTCAGATCGTTAATGTGAACTGTTACAGATATCACTCCATAAACACATCCAAACAGACCAAAGAGGCTCATATAGCTCCTCTGTTATCCTTTCTTCTTTCCCACATTCTCACATTCTCACTTTTCTAAACGCTCATAAAGAGGGGGGTGTTATGGCTAAGTGGTCGTTTGATTTCTGTTTGTCTGGCGGAGGCCTGAATAATCTTTACTAATCAACACTAGAGAAATCTAATTACCGCCAGCTCCTAATGAAGTGGCCATCAGCCTCAGCTCTTAGCAGAGTCCGGCGCGTCCTCACAGGCCGGGTTTGTTTACCGAAGTGCTGTTTATTAATAAGAGAGGATTCCGTCACTCAGGCGGCCCAGTAGAAAAGTAAAACACAGCGCGGAATGACCACAGCTCCCAGCCCAGCTCCAGCAGCAGCGCGCAGTGAGAGAGCGCCCTGCGTTAATTATCATAGATCTGATTCATGTGGAAATCAGCTCGAACTGCCCGCATTACTGTTTCTTTATCACCACTGTTTATCTTCCCCACTGCAGCCTTTGTCTTTGCAGATGCCCCCCTGAGGGGCAGTTTCTCTCCGGGGCCACGGCCACTGGGGGAACGCTGCGCTTTCTAGGGGGCGAGGAGGCGGAGGTGGTGGGGTGGGGGCGGGTTGTTTGGGGCGCTGTAGTTGGGGCAGTGATTGGGAGGGTGTAGCTGTACCGCCCCCCCACCGCGACAGCTCTTCAGCCCCCTGCGCCCAGCCCACGCGCGCGGCAGCCTGGGAAGGAGAGCGGAGCAGGAGGAGGAGGAACCGGGTGGAAATCTGCTCCTCTGGCTGTGGAGAATCATTCTGTCCTCTTCGCTCGGCCCAAAGGGAGCATGATGGCGTATCTGAAACAAGCCCCGTACGGAATGAACGGGCTTAGCTTGTCCGCCACGGGCATGGAGCTGCTTCATCCCACCGTGGGATACCCAGGTAAACCCGGCGTCCTCACAGAGCGCCCACTCTCTTCAGCCTAGCCTTAAAACACAGGGCGCACCTGGGTAGTTTAACAGGAGGGAATCAAATAGAAGGATGCCATAACAGAACCAGAACCCTTCAGTGCATGACTGTGAAGAACCTGGTCAAAGTTTAGAGTAAATGTTCTAAAGGTTAGAACCAAAACCGTCTAGGAACTTTTAAATCGGGGACTGTATTAACATGGTCTGACTGATCGCTCTAAAAAGGTCCTAAAAGGTTCTGTGTGGTGATGCCATAGTGGAACCACTTTAGGTTCCCTAAAAACTTTTAATAGATGGTTCTGTAAAGAACCGTTTTAATGAGAAGTGTGAGGGCGAAGGATCATTTTAAAGTTTAGAGAACTTCCACATGAAGCAAATGTTCTAAAGTTTTATTTTTTTTATAATTCTACGTCTTAGTCTAGAACCGTTCAGGTTCTGTAGCTGTAACTGTATTGATTAGTTCTGATTAACACAACACAAAAGTGACAAAACAGGTTCTCTGGAGTGATGCCAAAGAAGAGCCATTTTAGGTTCCATACAGCGTTCAGAGGACGCTTTTTAATAATGTTTTTTGGTAATGAGATATGTGAAGGCGGAACAGCTGTTTTTAGTTTTCAGAACCTCCACATAGTGTAAAGGTTTCAATGTCCAAACCAAGAACCATTCAGGAACCCTATGGATGTATTAGTGCAGACGGAGTGATTGTACCAAAGTGCCGAACAAGGTTATTTAGAGTGATGATACAGAAGAACCGTATTAGGTTCCTCACAACGGTTCCGTGGATGGTTTTATAAAGAACATTGATTTGAAGGTGAGGAGTGTAAAGAACCTCTTTACCGTTTGAAATGTACAGTTTCTATACAAATTACCCCGCGTCCAAGCCAGGAACCAATTAGGAGCCTTTATTTATTATGGGTGTAAAGGTTCTCTTTGGAACCCAAAGTGTTGATCGTGCTGTATCCGTGTGGTTAAACTTTAAATTTAAGTAGCTGACTGTAGTCTATTCTTTTTTTTTTTTTTTTTTGACCCAAAGTCACGAGGAATATTCAGACTGTAAAGATGATTTGGGTGACCGTTGGAGATTCAGTCTTTCCACTTCTCTTGCCTTGTGAAGTCTGCAGTGCTGTTCAGATGTCACCATGTTTAATGTTTGTGTTGGAGTCATGTAGTATTGTCGCCAGTAGCCCAACATTTCAGCAGCTCAACAGTAAAGCAGTATGGAGTATAATCTGAGCTGCAGCACTTTCTACTACTTATTTATTTAATGGTCGATCTGTTTTGTAATTCTTGGGGATTTTCATTTGTCATTTTGTTTGTTTGTTTGTTTGTTACTACAGTTCAGTAATCAGGTTTTAAATTATCACTGAAACATCCATAGTAACTGACCTCAACACAAACGCAGATTATTCAACGCTTTCCGCACAGGTAATCTAAAAACAGCGTTTAAATCATTATGTCCTGTTTAGCGTTAGACGCCTCCTCCTCTCCTCCTCACCTCCCGAGAGTAAAGATTAATAAACATGAGCGCTACAGACGGTAACAATCACTGCTTATTAGCTGCAGCTCCCGCAGGAAACGGGTTATTAATGAAACTCCATTTCTTGTCTTATTATTCTAGTATACGTGTGGACGGGTGTTAATATGAAACCCTGCTCTTTTGCAGCGGCGCCCCGCAAGCAGAGGCGCGAGCGGACCACGTTCACGCGCGCGCAGCTCGACGTCCTCGAGGCACTGTTCGCCAAAACGCGCTACCCGGACATCTTCATGCGCGAGGAGGTGGCGCTCAAGATCAACCTGCCGGAGTCCCGCGTGCAGGTAAGCGCGAGACAGGAAGTCCATAAGGAAGAGGTTCACTAAATTATTCACACAGAGAACATACAGCAGAGTATCCAGAACTTCAGAACAAGCTGGAGTCAAAGAGATAAAGATACAGTACTAAGGTCAAAGTGGAAACTACACTCTGACAACAGAAGTACATTTGTATAGAACCACATGCCACACATTCTTCATCAATCAGAAGAACCAACTTACCAAGCAAAGAACCTGTCCGGAATAATCCTGTATATTATATATTATGTGAGGTTCTAGATAGCAACCAAAAGAGCTCTCTGTCGTTACGACGTCAATTCTGTAACCACAGGAGAACCCTTTTTGGTGCTATATAGAACCAATATCATAGTGTTTAGGTACAGCACATATTTCCAGGTTCTGAAGAACCATTTTACCACGCAGAGAACAATTTACATCTGCAATTATTCTCTATATTAGATCATATATATTATGTTAGGTTCTAGATAGCAACCAAAAGAGTTCTCTGTCGTTCGGATGTCAGGTCTGTAACCATGGAAGAATGATCTATAGATGCTACATTTTTTAAGCTGTATAGAACCATTGTCAAAACGTCCCTGTATAACATACATTTCCTGGTGAATCTGAAGAGCCATTTCACCATGCAGAGATCCATTTAAACATGGACTGATTCTATATAGATCCCATTGTTCTGCACAGAGCCATTTCCTTTACTATAGAACCCTTTGAGCACCATCTTTTTCAGGAGTGTAGTTAGAGTCATTCAGCTACACCTTATTTTAATGGTATGAATGGAATGAGGTTTGTATTTAGTGTGGTGTTGAAACTGAGTGAATGTGAATTCACTGTGGTATTAACAGGGTTGCTGTTTGATTCTGTGCTGTTATGATTAACAGTCTGATGGAGCGGACTGTAAAGGTGATCTCATTGGGGAGTTCTGTTAAACCACTCACTAACTCATCCATCCTGGAACAAATTGACCGAGTTCTCCTTTTCTGAACATGTAGAGTGTTTCCCTCTACTCGGGCTGATTGATGTACACAGTAACACGACCGCTTTAGTCCATTTTAGAAGCTTTTGGTTTTGTTAGTTCAGCAGCGACACTGTCGCTCGCTTTAGAGTCCTGTTTCAGACCAGCAGGGTCAGAATTATAGGTGGACCTTTTGGCCCAGTAAACTTCACTTTCTGTAGTGGTAGACGTTTAGAAGTCTTCTTACTTCAGCTGTGCTTTTATTTTTCTTTTCTATTTATTTTCATTTCTACACATCATGTCACTGAAGTCTGGTCCTGGAGCTGCTGTTTGAAGGAGTTTCGTGATAACTCTGATTGTGTATTAGCAGGAGGGGCAGAAAAACAGCATGATCAAATTTTATCATTATTGCTATGAATTGCATAACATTGCGCTGTACCGGGCATGTTGTAGAAAATCATCACCAATACTTAACGACACGTGACCAACCACAAATTTTACTAAATTAGTTTAAATAGACCTAGTACGGTGCGGCACAATTTACTAATAAAACTTAATGTATTAATAGTTTTATAGTTTTTTTATATATAAATAAATAATATTTATAAATAATATTTTTATATATAAAATAAATAAAATCAATAAGTCTATATCGTCTGTATATTACAAGTATTGTGTTTGCCATGTCGCCCACCTCTAATAGACAGGCTGGTTGTTTGTCTGATGAAGCTCAGCCACTCTAAAACTACATTAGTAGCTGACATCAACAGAACCCTGAATTATGGTGTTACTTATATAGAAGGTCACCAAAACAGGTCAATAGAAACCATTTGGGTTTCTACTACTTATGATAATCATTTCTTATTGATTTGGAGTCACAAAAAATACAGAAATATGTGAATCAGTCAAAATAATTTTACCGAATATTATATGTATTAGATTTGAATATTTTCTGGGGCATGGCTCCGTCTTTCAGGTTAGGTATGGTCTGTAACAGTTGTTTTAACGTGTGTTACTAAAGCTGAGATTCAGCGCATCCCTGTTTAATCAATCAGCCCACATCGATATGGCCGCAGACTGAACATGTCCCCCTCGCTGTGTTCTGATCCACCAGGTTTGGTTCAAAAACCGCAGAGCCAAGTGTCGCCAGCAGCAGCAGCAGCAGACACAGCCCGGCACCCCGAACAAGACCCGACCCGTCAAGAAAAAGTCTTCTCCAGTCCGAGAGGCCAACCCCGAGCCCCCCAGCTCGTTCCCGCCGACCTCCAGCGCCTCTTTACCGCCCCTTTCCAGCAGCACCGGAGCGCCAGCGTCCATCTGGAGCCCGGCCTCCATCTCCCCTCTGCCGGACCCGCTCTCCACCTCCTCGTCGTCGTGCATGCAGCGCTCCTACCCCATCACATACACGCAGGCGTCCGGCTACGGCCAGGGCTACACGGCCACGTCGTCGTACTTCAGCGGCATGGACTGCAGCTCGTACCTCGGGCCCGTGCACCCGCAGCTGAGCGGCCACGGCTCCACCCTCAGCCCGCCGTCCGGCTACGGAGCCCCAGGCCTGTCTTTCAGCGAGCCCTCCCCCTGCGCGGACTACAGCAAAGAGCAGAACTGGAAGCTCGGCTTTAACGCGGACTGCGTGGATTATAAAGAGCACACGCCCTCGTGGAAATTCCAGGTTTTGTAACGTTGCTGCTTCCGCACCGCGGTAGGGAATGCTCGCGCGCCTGCAGACGAGGACGACTGGCCAGCCAGTGCAGTGGGAGTTCAATCAGTCGAGCGGGTCGTTTATCTGACTGAAATTGTTGCTCTTGTTTATTAAGCAAAACAGAAAGTCGTTAAGCAACAGGAGAGCGCTCGGGCAGACTCAGCAGTCCGGCGTTTCCTAACTTCTTCAACCTCTTGAAAGTTCTAGCCTGGCCAGTTGAAGAGACAGGAAGACGCTCGTGTGCGTTCTTGTCTCCACCCGTATTCAGGCAGGCCCCGCCCTCACACGCCACGATTGGATATAAGTGGCTCGCGGTCTGCGCCAGGATTGGCTATCGGTTAAGAGTCTTTTAGCCAATCGCTGCGCGAGTGGAAGGGGCCTGCCTGAATACGGGTGGGAAACGATCACAGGGGAAACGACACGCCGGTATTTTAAATGCACTATTCTATTTATGACAAGCGTTTAAGAGGTTTGTAGGTTTTTGGCTGTAAGAGACAATCAGTGTACGTGTTTCTCCTCTGTGTAGATGTTCGTCTCCAATCTGCATCTCTCCTTTTCCCTTTCTTTTTTTGAACTGTGATCTGTTGTAGGCTGTTTGAGCTTCTCCTCGGTGAAGACCTGCTGTACATTTTGATAGTTTTATGTTATTGATAACGATAAATTATTCTTTGACTTGTAAATACAGTTTTTTCCCGGATGTTAGACCTCTATATTAAAATATGCATAATTTGAAGAACCCCGTTTCCTCACCCCGTTCTTTTTTTTCCATTTTATTTTTCCAGTGTTTTTCTATCATATGTTCGGTCAGGGTATGTATTATAGCCAGTACAAACAAGTTAGAGCCTAAACTCCCCCTGAGCTCAGACCCTGCCTAAACAAGGGCCAGTGCTCGTATCTAGAGAAGATACGTTCAGTTCAGTGTCAGGGTAATACAGTGCATTTCATATATACATTGATTAGTGCTTACTACTCACTTCAGTGCTTCTCAAACAGATGGGCAGTTCGGACAGCGGGTGGAGGTTCATTCCACTATCTAGATATATTTACTTACTGGTCTTTAGTCCTGCCTAAAAACAACAACAACAATAATAATAATAATAATAATAATAATAATAATAATAATGATGATGATAAAAACAACAATAATAATAATAATAATAATAATAACAATAATAATAATAACACAATAAAAAACAATAATGGAAAAAGAGGGAGTAAAAATGAACTTTAAATTGCAATAAATGATCTGGCAGGTTCTATAACGCTGTTGGGAAACATGGCTAGAGTTTCTCCATTAAAGTAGGCTTTAATCCACAAAGGCCTTCTCGGGCACATGGAGTGGGAGCTCTGGGAATTCACTCTTTTGAGATAATCCAGCCTCAAAGAGAGAGGATCACCCAGGAACCCTCTCTCAGTCCAGCCCACACTGCACAAACTGAGCTCTCCTGAGTTTAAACACTGTCAGTACTCATATTTAAGGAACACTGTCGTTTCAGCTTTTCTTCCTCTGACATGTCTATGCAGGTTCCCCAGTGTGTCCAGACAGCAGTATAAATATGTGGTGGTGGTTTAACATATAGTGTACATTTAAAACAGGGACGCATTAGCGACAGTGCAGCTCTCAAACCTGTTGTCAGGAACTGTGATGATGTAAAACACTATACAGGTGTAGCCAACTGACACCAGCACAGACACATTAGGATATATGTGTAATAAAGACCTGCAGTCAAAAGCAGACCAGAAGAATTTGAGTTAATGAAAAAGGAGTCTCACAGGTATAACAATGTGTCTGACCTCTCAGCTCAACCTAAGGAAATTCTCTATGTGGTAAAATCTACTGAACTGACTTTACCAGCACAAATACAACATTCAGGACCAAATCTACATTATACATCAAGGGAAACCTCAAATACAGTTCAGACCTTGTTCCACATTTAGAGTTACACAGAACCAGAATTTTGTATTTTGAAAATGAGAACATATTTAAAATGTATGTCTATGGAGCCAGACGTTTTTCTTTTGGTCCATTCATCATGACATTTATACACACTGTAAAAGGGCAATACGTGTATAATGCCTGGAGGGGGATGAGGACAGAAAGGAGAAATTTTATAAGCTGAATCGAAAAGCATCTTGCCGAGCGGCTATGAGTAGAGTTGGAGACTGGATGGACTGAGGTCAGTGCTGAAGCTGACTTTTGGCTTGTGTACTTGATGTTTCAGTACAAACCATCTCCTTTCACCATCTTCCAGCTCGCTTTATACTGTAGATCTACTCAGTTTATAAGTAAGAACATTTATAATTGGCTTATGTAACACAATATGCATAATAATAATAACAACAACAACAACAACAACAACAATAATAATAATAATGATAATAATGATAATAATAATAATGGCATGCACATTACATACCATGTTATATAACACATACCATATTTTCTTATATTGCATGTTTTACATTTTTCATAAAAACATGTTTTTATTATTATGATCTCTCTCTCTCTCTCTCTCTCTCTATCTCTCTCTCGCTCTCTCTCTCTCTCTCTCTCTCTCTCTCTCTCTCACAATATAACAGCATGTATAATTTTGAAGATGAATAGAGCAAAACATTGACCTTGATTGATGTATATAAAAATATGTTTTCCTAAAAAGTTATCATTTGGGAGAACAATTTTATATGACCAAAAATAATTGGTCATAATTCAAACGTACAAAAGAAGCGACATAAAATCTTTTAGAGCAACACACCTGCTTTCCTTAATTTGGTAACAAATGTTTGGTGATAAAATGTTATTCATTTATAACCACTAAACATATTTAAATAATTTAAGTCAAAGCACCATATACAACATTCAACTTCCATCACAGATCCACTACAGTAAGAACAACATTTGACAAAGCTCCGATAAACATAATCAAATTCATAATAAAAATCATTTCAACAGGCAAATGAATAAAAAACAAACTACAGACATGTACATGTGATATTTAATTCCCTACAAACACATTAGGACTGTGAATACAGTCCTTAACCTCCCGAGACCCGGACTTGCTTGGTGTGCAATTTAAATTTCTCCTAGCTATTTGTGATTAGTAGGACCTAACAACTATAAAAACTAAACGTTGTATTTGTACAGGAAGTTGTTTTGGCAAAAAAACAATGTCCTCATACGTCCTCAACGTCTTAAAAAGTATCATGGTGCAGAGAAGCAGAAATGTCCTCACATGAGGACGCTGGGGTCTCAGAAGGTTAAACAGTCATAAAGCAAAGCAAATCGCCCCCCTTTGCTTCAGTAACAGCCTCACCTCTTCTGGGAAGACTATACACTAGATAGTAGAACATTGCAGTGAGGATTTAATTCAAGAGTTCAAGGAGTCAAAGAGCACTTGTGAGATCAGGTCCCGATGTTAGACTTGATTTTGGACAAGAAAAGTCAATTCAATTAATCCCAAAGGTACTGGATGAAGCTCAATCACAGTTCCGCTTCCCCACAGCCCAAAGTTGGGGGGCTTTATAACTCTTGATATTGGTGTTCGTGTTCTTAGGATCATGTATAACTGCTCCACAGAATCCCATTCTATTGGGAATGCTCTTCTGGAGATATTGGAGATTATGTATGCAGCTACTACCTTGTGTCAGCCATGCAGTAGATGAAGTCACTAATTTGACAGGTGGATACACCAGTCATACTTGCTTTAAGTTTCTGAGGCTTCAGCAGTGTTGCAAACATGAGATCCAAAAGCCCCAGTCAGCAAAATAGAAACTATATGATTCTAGTTTTAAGGTTTTGAGCACATGAGACTGAAAATGGTGCATAAGCTGTTAATAGTTATAAGGCAATTTACTAAGGGTTTTTATCAAGCACAGCACATGTCCAGTTTTTAGTAATCCTACTGATAGTACCTGCTTTAATCCTGCAACAAGCACCGATAATTTAGAACCATTACAGCTATAAACATGGCGGTTTTAAATATCTTTCATATTACAGTGTCTATAAAATCGGCGGTTAATTAGGGAAAGGTTGACGGTGCACATTGCTCAGTTTATTTAGAGGCCTCGTTTGATCTGAAATGCACTCACTTAAAGCAGGTACTTTGATAGGATTGTATTTGTTATCCCTACAAACAGAGACCCATATGTGCTCGGTAAAAACACAGTAGCACAGATCAGGAAAACACGAAGCTGTAAGCTGATTACAGGTTTTCAACATATGTAAAATGGAATGCCATCTGAGTGGAAGAGCTTTAGTGAGGTTAATGCCTCATTATTGGGGAGCTGGGTGGGGGTGGTGAGCTTACAAACCTTTAAATTTGGGATTACAGGGTCTAAGCATAAATCAATATGTGGACCATCGCAGACTGAGGTCGAGAAAAAGCAAACTCCAAAAACATTAGGTGACAAACTGGCATTCGTAAAGTTGTTGTGGACTGAGAAGCATTTACTTTTTTGGGTGCTTGGTCAATCACATAAGCCATTACTGTGCTGCAGAACTGGGCATTACATGACGATCCTACTTGCAAGATTCTAGCAATGTTAAGGTTGGAACCAGTGCTCTAGATCATAAATCACAGTTATACTGAACACATCAAAATCTAAGGGCTTGTATCAGGGCCTGCACCTCAGTTCCTCATTCCCATAACTACAACAATGTCTACAAAATGTTTACAGAAGAAGGAAAAAACATATTTTACTGTAAAGTATGTTATGGTAAGGAATTTTTTTTTCCCGTGTCATTTTGGCCCATTCATAATAAAATGTGACACAATGTAAAGTACACCTGATGTGTTCAAATGATAAAGAAACAAAAAAATTCATAATAGTTACCAAATTATTCATAGCTGGTGAGAAGCTATGATTAATATCTGAACACTAAGCCAACTGTTCAAGCAGTTTAAGAGGTCAGCTCTACCCCACGATGGAAGAGTTTCAGTTGTTTCTCAAATGTAAGAGGATTGGCCATAAACCAGTATTAATGTGATCCATGTAAATGGTCCATGTGCTTCAGGAGGACTTCATATTTGTCATTGAAATGTTGGAAACCAACATCATTTTCATGTCCAAGTTTGAGACAGACAGAGGGGTCACACAAGCTATCGTCTGTGCCGCCGCCATGCTAACCCAGACGTTCAGTACACTGTTAATACGGCTGGTCCAAAACATGGCCCTTGCAAACAAAGACATGCACCAAGCTGAGCCTGCTGTACATACAAATAGACATCTCTGTTTTCACCACAGTAAAAATGATGAAACACTTAACACTTAAAAGGTTCCTGACATGCAATGACAAAGACCAATCATAACTAAGACCATTTATTCAAAATGGTCATTTAGTACATTTGAGGACATTAGATAGTCCAGTTGCATACGGAAAAAGGAAGTCAAGAAAAAGGAAGCGAAAAGCAGAACTTTGCAATATAGGAGCTCAAAAAATTATAAAAAGATAAAAGATAAAATGGGACTTGCAGCAACCCTGCAAGTCCTGGTAGACCACCAAACTTTCCCCTTAGATAAACAGTGATTAAAGTTTCATCTCTATGAGAAAGAGAAGAAAACCCAGGCTCCACTCTTTCTTCAGATCTCACAAACGCTCCTGCATTTTTCTGTGAACTGAACTGAACGCAAGTCAACTGAATAGAATGGAAGATGTATTGGAGTTATAATCACAAAGCCATATTAACTTTCTGAGACGTTTTGTAATAATGTGTCAAAAAGTCCTTACTGTTTTTTGTGATGTTGATAAATAAATAATTTGACTTAATAGACAGTTTAACTTGAAACCACATATCTTTATTAGTGCACAGTACTGTAGCAACTACAGTTGGTATTCTTTGAAGAATCATTTTTTATTTGTAAATGTGTTGTGGGAAGGTGACAGTGGTGGACAAAGTGCACAAACCATGTACTGGAGTTAAATTGGAGATTCCCAAGATAAAATATTCCTCCAGTAAAAGAAGTTCTTCCTCCCTTTAGACCAAAAGTATTTACCTTCAAATGTACTTAAACATAGAGTGTTAAAGTAGCATGGCTTATTAATCCTCGAATATCCTATTATCATTTCTGGAACAAGACTCTCAATCAACTCATATTAGGTGGAAAGACTCTAGTGTCTCTAGTGACTCTAGGGTCCACCAGTCTTTTAATAGAAGGTCATTAATAGTCTGACACAAAATAATCACAAAACACTGAGGGATGTTGGACCATTAGGCAGAACCAAGCCCTGTCCAACTGTTTGGACATTGACCGTTATCAATGTGTAAACATAAACAGTGAATCATCCACTCAACACAAAAGTAAAGTTTGGTGTTCCACAGGGTTATGTCTTAGGATCTATATCATTTACCTAATATATATATATAAATTTCCAGGGCTATGCCGATGACACACAACTGTATATTTACATTTACGGCATTTAGCTGAAGAGCAACCTACAAGGTTGATCATATTACAAGCTAACGTAGTGTTAGGAGTCTTGCTCAAGGACTCTTATTGTTGTAGCACAGCATAGTCACTCAGCCCAGGATTCAAACCCCAGTCTCCCATGTGTGGTGGTGGCTACATGGCAGGCAGTGGTGTTATAAGCTGAGCTACACCAACCAGCTAAACCGTATTTCTTCTAGACCAGATGATCCACTTCAGCTTAATAGGATAAAGGACTGTGTTAAAGACATAAAATACTGGATGTCAAGTAACTTCCTCCTACCTAACTCAAACAAAACAGAGGTTCTTCTTCTTGGTCCCAAAACTGCAAAAAACAAGCCGTCTGCATTATCATTTAATATTAATAGCGTCTTACTCACACCAGGTACATCTTTAAAAACTCTTCATGATTGATCCTAATCTGGCCTTTGATGAGCATATTACTAATATTACTAGAATAGCTTTTCTACTGCTACACAATATTGCAAAACTAAGAAATGCACTGTCCCCACAAGATTGAGGCTAGTTCACGCCTTTATTACTTCAAGGCTGGGTTCATTGTAATGCCCTGCTTTCTGGTTGTCCCAGCAAAAGCCTTAACAAACTTCAGTTAGTCCAAAACACTGCAGCTAGAGTCCTTAAAAGAATTAGAAAGTTTGACCATTTCAGCCCAGTCTTATCTAACTTAAATTCCGCATTGAGTATATATATAGTATAACTTCGTCTTCTAACATATAGAGATCTAAATGGCCTCAGTCCTATGTACCTCACTAAACTTATCTCGTATTATGAACGGGTTCTTTTTTGGTGCCTACAATTTTAAAATGTTACACCAGGGTGCAGAGCCTTTTCAGGGCCTCCCAGCTTTGAAATTACCTAGCAGTAAGTGTTCAGGCCTCAATCTTTAAGTCCAGGCTTAAAACCTACCTGTTTATCAAGCTTTTGGTAATTAGTCTTTCTGCTAGGTAAAAGGTGCAGATCTAGGGGTCCACTGCCTGGGAGTTATGGTAAGACGGGAATGTTGGTGCTGTCGTCCCACTACTCTTCATGTTCACTCAGGTTTGTTGACGGTGGAGCAGAGGGGCGCTGATGCCCATCCTGTGCAGTCTGATGCTGTTGCTAAATCTACTCTGCTTGCCTTTAACCACCAAGATGTAGCTGTCCTGCACTGTGAAGGCTTGGCCTGCGTCCTGAAGACTCAGCCGATGACCCAGCTATTAGATTAGAGTGATCAGACATTTATTCCTCTACCTACAAAACACTGAACGCTTCTTTACTTTGCTTGTCCTGTTACCTGGTGTTGACCCAAGGCGGATGCATTCACCTTTTGAGTCTTGGTTCCTCTCTAGGCTTCATCCTTTTGGACTGAAGGAGTTATTCCTTGCCTCTATCGCCCTTGGCTTGCTCACTGGGGGCTCGGACACCAGATCCTTGATAAAGCTGCTTTGTGACACTTCTGTTGTAAAACGTGATATAAAAATAAATGTTGGCCTGGCTTGTGCGCTGTACCTTGGTGATTGGTGTGATGCTTCGTACTTCCTTTGTTTTTTATTTGTTCTGTGGTTATGCACACATAAGCCACAAGGACGGTCAGATTTTGCCATAATGTAGTGGAGTAAAAAGTAAGATATTTGAGGTCAAGCAAACAGTCGCCCAAAATGACAATAATTCAGTAAAGATACATGGAACAACTACTTAAGTACAGTAACCAATTACATTTACTTCATTACTGTCCACCACTGAAAGGTGAACTTTATTACCATTTAAACTTCTACGTAGTATGAATGTTCTATAACCAACTAACACTTACTTACCAACTGAACTTCTTCAAACCCCAAAATTGTTTTTTTATGTAACCACATGCGGTACCTCTTTGGTATCACTGTAAAAAGAAACGACTTATTTTTAAGAGAGTATTTACAGTGGTCTTTCTTTCAGATCCAATCGGCCAGGCTAGCAGCCTTTGAGTATGTACACCTGTACACCAGTGTGTTTCCGCAGGCACATGGCCCATGGCCCATTAGCTCACCAGAGTGTAAGGGTTCCTGCTGACCTGAATTACACTATAGTTACTCAGAGTGATGGTAATGACAATGGCAGGAACATTAGTACCCTTCCAGGACAGCGCTCAAAGAAAGGGTCATGACTATGCCCTCAGGGTAGATTACATATTGTTCTTCATAATGACCGTCACAAGTTTCAGGCGTGTAGGTGATGTACATGTACACAATCACAATGTGGGAGGAGTAGACTCACTAATCTTGACCCTGATTACCTCAAATCAAAACGATCCTGGGTTTGAACATGCACACACACACACACACACAGTTACACATGAGCAGATGGAGAGGTCATTGTGGAGGGATGCTGGTTTTTGGGTTTGTCAACAGATGCCCCTTCCCAGCCCTCCCTCTTTTTCTGGCCCACCTGTTTATGGCTGCGGATGGCCCTTGTGTCTCCGTGGGTCTGTGTATGTCTGGATGTTAGGCTCATGAATGCTGGCACGTGCGGGTCTGCGGACCCTTATGTCGGCGTGGCGGCGCTGCTTATGCCATGTGGATCTCATTGTGTGGACCGTAGCGGGTGTGCGCCCGTGTGTAACGGACATGTGAGTGTGCTTGTTTTAGTAGGTTTTCAGGACAAAGATGTTTTGAATTTGTAGGAAAAAAAGAAAAAATTTGCAAATCAAACAAAGGAGCTGCTGGGGTTCTCAGAACAATGGACTGTCCACCCAAGAGTCCAGACCTCGATATCACTGAATGGGTTTGGGATTACAGAACATGCAATTTACTTCTAAGACTGAACTTCTGGAGGTGTGAAAAATATTTTAAAAAATAAATAAATAATTTATAAAATTATATATTTATTTATATATAAAAGTATACAAAGATTACATGCTTCATTTATGAAAAATAAAAAGGCCAAAGTGCTTGCATTTGGTTACTGAGATTAAGACCAGATTGGATTTAACCCTACTGTCCTACTACATACAGGTATAGAGTATTAATGTCAGTATGCTGACATGCTCACATGTGAGACAGGGATAATCCCATGGTCTGATAAGACATAAAAACAAACCTGTGGATGGCTGCGTCCTTTTTGGGGTTTGCGTATGACAGTGTGTGCACTGGTTGGCGTCCCCCTACCCCCCTACCTCATGATGCAGGGTGAGTGTGCCCCCTCTGCACCCCCACTGCGGCCACACGCCTGGCCACCTGCTCTGGGATTAGGGTGCATGCGGATTACACGCGTCACAATGGAAATACACTACTGAAAATATGCTACACTGGCCAACAAAGAAAGCCCTTACAGCAGGCCCCTTCGATATATCAATCCAGCACAGCTTAAGATGAATGCAAATGCTGGCTTACAGTTATTTGCATTCATTATTATGGCTATGTTTCCAACAATCTATTTTCTGTCAGCTTTAGTTCCACTGTTATTATTGACTTTCAGCTCAATGCAGTAATGCACATGGAGGATAAACTACATTAGTGAACAGCTGGTGATCTATTAGTATACATATGCATACAAACATATACATTATACTGAAGCAATTTAAGTGCCCCAGTTAGCAATTAGCACAGAACAGAAGCGCATTCAAGGTCTGTATGTATTTATTGTGTTATGTCTGGTATGTTTAGGATGTATTTGTGACCCATAAGACCCCTGTGGCCTACATTCACAGACAAAACACTTAATGCAGCATGGGAAATGAATGAGTTATGGGGTGTTTTTGCGAGGTACTGGGGTCAAGATATTAAAAAACCCAATAACAGCAATAAGTATCACTCAGTAAAAGTGTGGAACGGCCCTGCAGTACATAGAAGTGCACTACATTTTTTCATGTTACATCTTTAACACATATACATGTGCTTCAGGTTAGTCATGCGTCTAGTTGCGCTGTTTATCATAACTGTTTAGCATGAGAATAATATGTGACCTCTAGTGTTGCCCTGATTTCTGTAGAAAACAAAGGCTCTTTCCCAGCTCACGGTCTGCCACCAGCCTCCGCTTCTCACCACCATGCGGTTCCACAGTCCAGACAGGCCATTACGTAATAATCAGTTTTCTTAAGGTCTTTTCAAATTGAAAGTTTAAACGTTCAGATGAATGCTTGTACATAAGAAGACAACGGAAATCAAGAAGGAAGGACAGAATGATTACAGGAGCTCTACAGAATTCAGCCAACCCAGAATGTGGGTGTTTCAGTGTGTGATTTCGTGTTTGTTTAGGAGGTAATAGTGGTGGGTGAGGACGAGGGTGGGGGGGGGTTATCTGCTATTCTCTTTTCAAACTGATATGACCTCTTTAGAAACTACTGAAGCATGAAAGGAGTACAGCAAGGTCAAGGGTGAGGAGCTGCGGAAGCCATTGATTTTGTCTGACCTCAATTAAGCCATACTCAGAACTTGTTACAGGACTGCATATGTGCTTATTAGATATCTATGGTATATGACTGATACAAATTTTTGACGTCCAATAAAGTATTATCTGTGTGCTGGTGAAGCAATTGTTCACAATTATTACAGTTTCCTGTCGCAGCAATGATTCGTTATTGGTCTTAGACCTTCTGAAATATCAGGGGCCAATCATTTATGGGGTCACAAATGTGGTCACCATTTAAGAACGGCAATGTAGGTGTTTCTTTGCCTTGGGTTTTAGGGAACTGTGTCAACTGCCCTCTTAAAAGATTGATGACTAAATGGATTCTTTCCTGAAATCAAAAGTACATCTGTTCTACAAAAAGAAACCTTCATGGTGTTTAAATTTGTGAGAGTGTTTAGAAGTTTTAGTGAAAATAAAAACATTGATTGAGACATCAGAGCTATCAGATATTGAGCAGTTGTACCACATAGAAACAGAGAAAGTTACAGCTCATTGTAAGCTTTATGTTTCATGTAGAGTGGTAAACTTAAAAAATAAATACTCATGTCCCCTCAAAATAGGTTCATTTCCTATGTGTTCAGTTATTGCCAGCAATACATGTAATTTGACCAGCCTGGTAAACTTTCATACATGACTGTAAATATACAATTAAACTGATTTAATTTGTGTAAATTTGATTGTAAAAAAAGTAAATCATTTAAAACCTTTTTTAAAAAATGGTTATTTTAGAAACTATTTAAGTAAATATGTAATAATAAGTGTTAAAATGAACTTTTTAAGATTTAATTTTCATTTAAAGAAGATTCATTTTTTTTATCAGCCAACATGTAAAAACAATGACCCCTGAAAGTAAATTATGTTTGACCTGTATTACATTGAGAACAGTGCACAATCACAATATTTGATGTTTCACCTTATGAACTGTACTGTGTTTTTTGTAAATATATTCTCTTTTACTATTTCGAAAGTTGGAAAAGGAGCATTTTCACCACCGTGTTATCATCCTTCCTTTAAACACCAATCAATGATGGTTTGGAAAGTGAAAATGCAAATTGATCTTGTTTTTTTTAATTAGCTATTTATTTATCTAGTTTTTAACACCTGCACTCTCTGATTGACTCTCACGCTGTTTCTTGGTGTTGTCATGTTGACGCTGCTTTCACACTAATACACCCGTCACACCACGACAGACGCTGAATTTTACTCTGTTAATAATCTAAATGGTTCTTTTCTTCTTCGCTCCAGAGAATGCAATATCCATTATTTCTATAAATGATCTGAAAGATTGACTCATTAAACCTCAGTACACATTTCCACCATGCAGCAATATGTTTTAAATAAATAAGTCCAAAAAAGTGAGCTGCTTTTCTGGACATTGTTGACATATGACTTCCACTGTGAGTAATACAGTCTTAACTTGCATTTGTTGAATGCAGTTTATTGTGGGTACTACTGAGCGCATTTGTGTTTTTGGGAGTTTTTCTTTTTGCACAAAGAATCTGAGAAACATTATGTTTAACCTGCTGGATTTTTTGCTGATGGGTTTTTAGAAGAGTGGCAAGCCTTCACCATCCTCACAGAATTCAGTCTTCATTGGATGCTCCTTTTAAACCCAAGCATGGCTGCATCACTTGTTAGGATGTTTTTGAACATGTCACAGAGTTTCATCTTAAGCTGCTCATATCCCATCTCAAACTGGACGAGTTACTCCTAAGTTATAGACTGACGTGGTAGAAGTTTGAACCCACCAGTGGCGTATTATTCAGTACGTGAATAACAATGCAATCTGACTAAATTATTCCTAAATTATAGGTGGGAAAGGAAAGCTTGGACCCCTTAACTTATTAGGTGTATAAAAACCTCAGTGTGAAAGCCAACACTAACATAGGAACCCTTATTTTTAAGAAAGCAGCTCTGTCGCTGGTTATATTACTGGATTACAGAACCCTTATATCTACTCCCACTCAAGGCTCAACCGCTCTATTCCAGTGATTCTCAGTATCAGTTGCGATCAGTGCTGAAGCACTTGGCGTCTCTAAAACACTTTCAAACTTGACTTGAGGTGATGATGACTCAGAACTGAATCATGTTACTGCAGCGATGCTCACATACACATCCATGACTGTCGGGAAGTGCTCTGTTGTGTTTTCCTTTTCTCTCTCTTTCTCCCACTCTATCTCCCATTCACAGCTGCAAGGCTTGGGTTTCTTTGGACAGGATCTACTTATAGAGTGCGGAGTTGTGCTGGAGAGAGGAGAATGGAGGAAGAATGGGTATTATGACAGTGAGAAGAGCAGAGCGAGAGAAAAGAGAAGCAGACAGGGTATTATGAGCATGGGATGAGAGAGGGATGAGAGCAGTGATGGCATTTCAAGTCTTTATTCCTCTTCCTAAGCTGCAGGCTCCGCTTCCAATCCGATTGGACGATATGGCCAGGCATGTAAATGAAATGCAAAGCAGGCAGAGGCTTTCTCTCGCCACTGCAAATCTACAGCAGCCCCTGCTTTTCTCTCTCTCTCTCTCTCTCTCTCTCTCTCTCTCTCTCTCTTTCTCTCTCTCTGTCTCATTCACTCTCCTTTCTTTTCACCATTAGTTCTCTCTCTCTTTCTCTCACTCACTCTCTAAAACATAACTGTTAGGAAACTCACACTTGTGAATATTACGTGTTTAAGTGGAGGCTGTTAAGAACCATTTGTCCCCATAACCCATACTTCCAGAACTTCAGTGCTCTACAAAACCGAGGGAAATTGATGGAGCCATTAAACAGAAAACATTATTTTTTAAGGGAGTAAGTGTAAGTTTTAAAACATACACTCATCATAAAAAGAATAGCTGCACCCATTAGAAAGTGTTCATATAGGGAATATTTATGGAGCTACACATACAGAAGTAGCGTCTCTCAGTATACCATCAGGCCACCACGTATCTCTAACGCAATGCCAGCCATCTCGGCATGTAGTTGGAGTGGTTTCTAATGGTGTCCTGTGATAGTCCATCCCGTGCAGCTTTATGCAGATTTTGCAGGCAGGGTGGAGGTGGAGTGACATCTTCAGGACACGTGACATGTGACAACAAACCGATCATCGTGGGTGCTGACCACGGTGCCTCCACACATGGATACATTGGTTATCTTGTATCTCCAAAATGACAACTTTACAGGAAAAAGAAAAAAGCTCTCCTAATTTGTTATTAAAGTTAACCTAGCAATCATTTTTACCAGGTATTAGTCTGTTCATCTAAATAAGTAATTTCGATACTGTATTAGTTCCCAAAATCATAGTTCATTCATTCATATTCTTAGTCACATCTCCTTCTGGGTCGCAGGAGGTGCTGGAGCCTATCCCAGTGCTCATAAGGTGGGAAGCAGGAAACACCCTGGACAGGCCAGACACACAGATTCACACACACGCTTACACCTAGGGGCGAATGTTCCAATGCACCTGACTGTATGTCTTCGGAGTATGGGATAGAACCCACCCAGACAAGGAAGAACATACAAAGTCCAAGCAGAAAGGACCCCAGAAACCCCAATGTCCTCCTTGCTGTGAGGGGACAGCGCTACCAATCAGTTTTTAATAGCTTAACAATATGATTTGTGGCACACAGTGATTCACTTTGTATTGTGTGTATATCTCAGTATACTGAATTGTACCCCCTGTATCATGATATGCATTGCCAGATGCTAATATACAGCTCTAGCGTACATTATGTCTTTTGTCATTTAATTTAGTAAAACAGAACAGCTCCAGGACTTCCAGCAACATTCCATCTCTCAACCAACTGAGGAACCTAAACTGGTAGCATTCAAACTAGCTAATTCATCCATGAACTTATTTCGACCTAACAAGTTCAGTTCATTTCCAAAAAGCTGACTAGCAGCGTGTCTCTGTTCCACAGCTCTGGGACACATGAGAGCCATAAGCCTCCCTCTTAAAGTCTCTAATCAGGAATGGGTGCAACAGACAGGCCAGTGTTTGGCACGGTGACCTTTGATAGGAAATTCAGAGAGAGAGGCAATCGTACTTTCTCCAGCTCTAGTTCAGTTTGACCCAGATTAAACTTCCCAGCCTAATCCCAACAGCTCTGCAAACTCCTTCCCACTTCTCCCAGAAAAAAAGATCGCCCAAGAAATTAAATAATGCAGTAGCGCTGACCATTTAGTTTAGTACCAGTCTAAAGACAGTCGTCTGAAAGGTCACCAGGGTGTCCAGAAGAAACATCCAGTCATGCTAATTTCACCTGCTACATTCTCTAGCATGTTCACCCTGAGCAAGAAACCCTGTGTGCGATAGTTAGAATAATGTCTCCACTCTTTTACTATGTAAGTATTTATTTTGCATTTTCAGGGGGACAAATAAAACTGATATCCTGATTGATACAAAGAAAGCGCTTGTTTTATTCTTTCATGTTCTCTTTTCAGTAATAATTTTCTACAGACTCTGCTAAAAGATTAACCATGGTGTTCAGAATAGGACATCTAGCTCAGCTGACTACAGACAACAACCCTGAAACTCTGACTGTTATGATTCATACACATGCCTTTATAACTCAGTCTATTCTCTTTTTGCTCTGTTAGTCTTCCTAATAATCAACAGGGTGCACAGATAAAACCTCCAGCACTACAACGGTCAGCTGACCTTACATACAGGTGTATGCAAAAGTCTGAACACCCCACATTGTATGTTTTGTTGATTCTCTATGTGAAGGTAATTAGCACGTCCTCTACAAAGTTGAATGTGACAGTGTTTTCTGCACATTTCCATTTATTTTTAACAACTCTAAATTATTCCCAGACACCTGAGAGTGCAGATTTTAAAAAGGCATTAAAAATAGTCATACAACTGCCTGTACTGCAAAAAATGGTGTCCTGTCAAGTAAAAGAATCTTAACTCCAGCGTTATTACTAATATTTCAGTAATGTTTTACCGCATCAGCTACCACCTGATGAAAGGATGCTAGTAACCTGTTACTGATTGTTTGCTTTCAGGAAACGCCTCCACACTGGTGGTGTTTATTAACATCAGTACTGTGTACAGTCTTGATGAAGAGTCCTCCTGATGAAGTAGGCCCTGTACTGGTCCAAGGTGTTTGGACCCCTGCCTGTAAAATACAGACAGCAGAGGAGAGCCTACTCCCTAGACAACAGGGTCGGGATCAAACTGGTTAAAACACCAGCACTTTAAGGCAGAAGAACAGGACTGTAAATTGAATCCTTTTAAAGATAAGTGGCAGACTGTGATCAGCAAGAGTTATGAATGAATGAGAGATGTAGCACTGGAGTCTTCTTGGCAGAACGTGCACTAAAGCTTTCACTACTTTATTAGATTTTGATTCTCACCACCCAGAACATCATATCACATAATGGACATCTCATACTCTCCAAAATGTAGAATACTGGTCATGCCAGCCTGTCTTCACACAACATCTCATAAATAGATTATTTAATATTAACATGCACAGCATATTTCTATATTAGTCTATTTTCATGGGGGTCTTGGCTCATGCAGGCTCTAGGCAGCTGCCTACCTTTGCCCTAAGCAAACACCACCCCTGGTCATCTCCAACTCTTCACGTCATGATTAATACAGGTACTTTGTTGGTATATTGTTGCTGTCCATTGAAAAACACATATCTCCATTTTGGACGATTTTTACTTTGGTGCATCATTTGAACACAGCAGCAGCCGTTAAATGTGTGGAAATGTCATGATGAATGGACCACCAGAAATGTTGCAAAATCGCGTAAACCACCTGGTACCATTGACTTACATTCAAATTAAAAGAGGTTTCTGCCATTTAGGAGATACTTGTTTCACTTTAGACAGCGACGATATGTTGTTTTTGACCATGCTGGGGTGGCCACCTAAACCAGCACCAGCCCAGCTCAGACCAGCATACCAGCGACAAAAACAATATATGTCGTTTTAATATATGCTTTATATATGATCTTTTTATATATCGTCGCTGTCCAAACGAAAAACATGTATCTCCATTTTTGTCCATTTTGACTGTTATGCATCATTTGAAAACAGCAGTTGCCATTTACATTGTGTGAGAATTGCAAAACGAAAGGACCAACAGAAATGGCCCAGAAGTGCTCGGAAGGACGTCTGGTTCCATTGACTTCCATTAAAAGTGAATGAGGTTTTTGGCCTCTACTGTAAAGTTGCCATTTTGGAGATACTTGTTTTTCTATGAACAGCGACGATATGTTGTATGTATGTTCTATTTATATATGCTTTATATATGTGATATTTATATGTTGTATATATGCTCCATTTGTATACGGTTTATATATGTTCTATTTATTTACTCTTTATATATGTTCTATTTATATATGTGGTATGTTCTATTTATATGCACTTTATATATCTTCCATTAATTTATGTTTTTATATGTTCTATTTATATATGTTTTATATATGTGCTATGCTGGTACTTCCAACAGGGAGACAAACACGAGCTCTTCGCTGCTGGTCAGCTCATCAACGTCCATTTTTATAGTAGAACCGCTGAAAAAGTCCACAGAGAACCTCTAACCCCAGCAGGGCATGCATGCTGGCCTGTGCTGCAGGTTTTACTGAAACCAAAAACCTTAACAGGAGTGATCACGAGTCTCCACGAGGGTCAACCGGCTGCCCCCATTCCTCTAAAACCCCTACATATTCACGTTAACGTAAAAAAACACGTCATAGCTCGACCATCTCTTGTTTTTCCCGTGCCCCCTGTCCGCCTCTCCTCCTCTGCATGTTGTCTGGCGTGCTCGTGCGTTCATCGTTTCCGTGCGCGAGCACCGCACGCTGGGCCAAGTCTGGCACGCGGGAGAGGGGTGAGTGACAGCGCTCAGAGGCTTTGGAGCGCGAGGCAGCCTATCAGCTCGCTGACAGACAGAGAGAAGTCTGCTCCATTCAGAAGGGCCTGATACACACGCTGCGGGCCAAAAACCCTCTGCCATCTCCCTCCTGACCCCTTAAACACACACACACACCACCACCACCACCACCATCACCACCGTCACCAGCCCCACCAGCGCCAGTTACGGGCACCAGCAGTATCCGTATCCCGACGCCGCGCGCGCAGCAGCAGGGTTGACAGCTCCAAGCTCCGTGGCAAATGAATCTCCCTCGCATTACAATTGCACGGGACAGATTCCATTAGCGCTATCTGAAATTGAGCGCGGGGCCGTTATCACAGGCCCACCGCCGTCATTAATCTGCTGAGTGATAGCGCGAGCAGCGTCTGCTGCTGCCACCAGCAGCCTCTCGTGCAGAGCATTTAGCACGAGGCGCGGAGGAAGAGGGGCCCGGCACTGCACCCACTCTTGCTCTGTGCGCGCGCGTGTGGAGGGTTGTAATGGAGCACCAAAGCAGCGGTTTTATTTCTCCCCTCTATCAGACACCCCCCACCTCCCTCTCTATTGTCAGAGGATTTGCAAGTCAGGAGGTTGGGGATTTTCCCAGCAATGTGTTCTCCTCTCAAACACACGTTTAGAGCTGCTCGCTCGCGCTCTAATAGCTCTCGCAAAATCATTAACCCCTGACACGCAGCTAAACATCAGCGAGGCCAAAGAAGCAGCAGCCTAAAGCACGAAGCAGGCACTTGACTCGCATGCGCTGAGCATTTCCACTTTAATACAATAAGGCTACAACTACAATACAGCCCAGTGCCACAGATCACCATTTCCGGTCAAAACAGTATAAATTACTCACGCTTTAAAGGAGCCATATGTAAAGAGAACTCTGGGAACCAAAAGAAAACCTCCTACTTAAACCATTACCGGGTCATTGCATACTCACAGAACGTTTTAGAACTAGTTTCTAGTTAGTGTATTTCCTCACCTCCAAAGTCTTAGAAGCTGGTCTTATTTTCTCCTTCACATCATCCGCATAATGCCAGCACCATTCAGTGAGTAGGTGTCTGCAGACTTTTGGATATATAATGTATGATATTCATGTGGAAATTTAATTAAATTAAATCTATTGTTTTCCGACACAAGTGCATTAGCTACTTAAAGAAAGAAGCATAGCTAATTGACTTTATTATCTCACAGAGGTGGAGCTACATGCAGTCAAAGCTATTTTCGGGAGAAACATGTCCTAAGACACTGATGGCAGGAGGAGAGAGGGCGAGAGATGGGAAGGATGGTTTAATATTCTGAGCTGAGTGCGTTATAAAATGTTCGCCTACAGGCATTAAGTTGAGTGTACGCCATCTGAAGAAGCGGAGCCGCTCTGTAATGAGGAAATAACAGTTCCATTAGGCTTCATTTGCACTGCGTTTAGTGGATGGGTCCTGAGGGAAGCTATGCGGGAAGGAGGAGCCACTGTTATCCACCACCCACCGCATTCACCATCCTCTGTGCAGAGAACATAGTGGAAACCCACTATTTCAGAAGTCAAAGGGATACTTCAGTGTCCTTCAGCACTGACAGTCTATCTGTGTTGGGTGACAGTTATAATAGGAACCAATAGACAGTAGTGCCCTTCACCACCCTGTCTTATTTTCTCTTTTTCATGTTGCATATGAAGTACTGTTTGAAGTACTGTACTCCATTATGGTGTTAAAAGTTTTTTTAAAAAACAGGTTTAAAGACTTTTCATAGGTTTAGTTTTCTTAAATATCTAGAGATGAGGCTTTCCAGACCGGGATAAAAGCACCAGTTCAACAGGTTTTTGGTTCACTTGCTAGTTTTTTTTTTCCATTGGCCATCTGCTGCAGATTCTGTTAAACCCTCATCAAACATAAAGCCCACCCTGGGTATAGAATTAATACGATCAGCCTTGAAAATATGTCGCTGTTTATCAGTTTGACAGCGTTGGAAATAAACAAGAGTGCTTTTAGTCAGGTAAAATGATTAAAACAGCCAAACTTAGTTAAACTAAATTATACATTTACATCACATGCACACAATTGGTACAATTCTATTTTACTTCATACACATGCAACCTGCCACCACAGTCATACAACTGAATTTCCAGAGAAGTTGGGACAGTAAGTGAAATGCTGATAAAAAGAAAGCAGTGACTGGTAATTCTGTTTGACTAGTATTAAATTGAATACAATCATACATAAATATTTGACGTTTAACCTAAAACAGATACTCGTGCGTTTTTACTACTGTGGTACGTCACCTTTCCTTTAAACAGCATTTAATAATGGGTTAGGGACTGAGGACACAAATTAATCCAGTTTTGAAATCAGGTTCTTCAGTTATACAATTCATCAACCAGGGAAGCATACAGGACTTTCTTTGTTGTTTTGAGTTTAATAAGACACATATTTTCTATGAGAGACTGTCTGGACTGCAGGTGAAACACTCTAACACCTTGACTCTCACATTATGCAGTCGTGCTATTGTAACGCATGCAGAACATTTCTTGGTGTTGTCAGTGAAATAAGCATGGACGTGAGCATCTAGAAGGCAGAGTATGTTGCATGGACGTCAGCATCTAGAAGGCAGAGTATGTTGCATGGACGTGAGCATCTAGAAGGCAGAGTATGTTGCATGGACGTGAGCATCTAGAAGGCAGAGTATGTTGCATGGACGTGAGCATCTAGAAGGCTGAGTATGTTGCATGGACGTGAGCATCTAGAAGGTCGAGTATGTTGCATGGACATGAGCATCTAGAAGGCAGAGTATGTTGCATGGACGTCAGCATCTAGAAGGCAGAGTATGTTGCATAGACATGAGCATCTAGAAGGCTGAGTATGTTGCATGGACGTGAGCATCTAGAAGGCTGAGTATGTTGCATGGACATGAGCATCTAGAAGGCAGAGTATGTTGCATGGACGTGAGCATCTAGAAGGCAGAGTATGTTGCATGGACGTGAGCATCTAGAAGGCTGAGTATGTTGCATGGACGTGAGCGTCTAGAAGGTCGAGTATGTTGCATGGACGTGAGCATCTAGAAGGCAGAGTATGTTGCATGGACGTGAGCATCTAGAAGGCTGAGTATGTTGCATGGACGTGAGCATCTAGAAGGCTGAGTATGTTGCATGGACGTGAGCATCTAGAAGGCAGAGTATGTTGCATGGACGTGAGCATCTAGAAGGCTGAGTATGTTGCATGGACGTCAGCATCTAGAAGGTCAAGTATGTTGCATAGACGTGAGGATCTAGAAGGCTGAGTAAGTTGCATGGACGTGAGCATCTAGAAGGTCGAGTATGTTGCATAGACGTGAGCATCTAGAAGGCAGAGTATGTTGCATGGACATGAGCATCTAGAAGGCAGAGTATGTTGCATGGACGTGAGCATCTAGAAGGCTGAGTAAGTTGCATGGACGTGAGCATCTAGAAGGTCGAGTATGTTGCATAGACGTGAGCATCTAGAAGGCAGAGTATGTTTCATGGACGTCAGCATCTAGAAGGCAGAGTATGTTGCCTGGACATGAGCATCTAGAAGGCTGAGTATGTTGCATGGACGTCAGCATCTAGAAGGCTGAGTACGTTGCATGGACGTCAGCATCTAGAAGGCAGAGTATGTTGCATGGACGTCAGCATCTAGAAGGCTGAGTACGTTGCATGGACGTCAGCATCTAGAAGGCAGAGTATGTTGCATGGACGTCAGCATCTAGAAGGCAGAGTATGTTGCCTGGACATGAGCATCTAGAAGGCAGAGTATGTTGCATGGACGTCAGCATCTAGAAGGCAGAGTATGTTGCATGGACGTCAGCATCTAGAAGGCAGAGTATGTTGCATGGACGTGAGCATCTAGAAAGGCAGAGTATGTTGCATGGACGTGAGCATCTAGAAGGCTGAGTATGTTGCATGGACGTGAGCATCTAGAAGGCAGAGTATGTTGCATGGATGTGAGCATCTAGAAGGCTCGAGTAGTTGCATGGACGTAAAAGCATCTAGAAGGCTGAGTACTGATTGAATTGGACGTGAGCATCTAGAAGGCTGAGTATGTTGCATGGACATGAGCATCTAGAAGGCAGAGTATGTTGCATGGACGTCAGCATCTAGAAGGCAGAGTATGTTGCATGGACGTGAGCATCTAGAAGGCTGAGTATGTTGCATGGACGTGAGCATCTAGAAGGCAGAGTATGTTGCATGGACGTGAGCATCTAGAAGGCAGAGTATGTTGCATGGACGTGGACTGAGAGCATGGACTAGCATCTAGGCAGAGTATGTTGCATGGCTGAACACACGTGAGCATCTATTTGTGGAAGACAAGGCTGAGATGGTATGTTGCATGGACGTGAGCATCTAGAAGGCTGAGTATGTTGCATGGACGTGAGCATCTAGAAGGCAGAGTATGTTGCATGGACGTGAGCATCTAAAAGGCAGAGTATGTTGCATGGATGTCAGCATCTAGAAGGCAGAGTATGGTGGCCTAACAGACTACTGTATAGTAGTTCACAGACTACTATATTTGTTGTGCATTTTAGATGAGCTCGAACAGCGTTTCAGGACGTTACAACTTTTTTAAACTTGCAGGCATACATTTCAAAATTAGCATATAAACTTATCATCAAAAGAATAGTCGCACCTAGAAGCAAGTGTCAAATGGTAGTGCTATTTGGAAGGAAGATAAGGGTTACCAGGAACAATGAATGGTGATTTAATAACATATGATTTAGACTGATACGAGCTACACATAAAGAAGTGGTGTCTTTCATATTCTCTAACGCAACATGCCAGACGCCTCGGCGAGTTGTAGAGGTTTTTAATGGTGTCCTTTTGTGGTAGGGATGAAGGTGAAGAAACACCTGGCCTTCTGGACATGTGCTGCGTGTCCATATACAGATAGACAAATGCGAAATTCATGACAGTCTGGTACGACACCATTGCAGTCTTTGGCAATGTTGATGTGATGTTAGGGGCAGTCGCTGTAAAGGTCTGCGTGCATGTTGTCCTGCGTCGTGTTCCTGTCACCCAATGGCGGTGGCACTAACAGAATGACTTATGGAGGACTTTGCTGCTTGCTGAATGTCCACAGTCATGGCCGTTGGGTCAGTCTGTACACGTTGGGTAATTTGTTGGTTCTCTGCGTGCCTTCTTCTACCCACTGCTGCCATCAGCAGGCTATGGTATTATCAGTATGGTCCACAAAAAGTCGATAAGACCATCCCACTTCCTGGAGCCCTACGGTGCAACCCCTCTCCAACTCTTCCAAGAGCTTGAAGTGCTTCTGAACTGTTCTCTGAGACATACGTCACTTGCAAAGGATGGTATCAACAAACATACCAAGTTTCATTCCTGTCTGTTGATCCCTTCTTGGTGTAACTTTATTTTCAATGATGAGTGTATATTAAATAAGAAATTAAATTAATAAGGTAGAACATTACATATGTTGTCTTTTTACCACTTTCTGATAATATTAGCATTGTACCTACTACCCCATCTTCTTAGGAGTTGCATTTGTAGGTCTTTTGATAAGATCCTGCTGATGCAACTTCCCTCTATTTTAGTGATGCACACAAAAGGGACATGTGTGCTACTGGCACCCTCTAAACATGGCCAGGAGATACACTGTGTATCATCAAACAAATCACTTTTACATTTTATTCAAGTTTCATCAGGTAACGATAAGAGCCTCCAGTTCACAAGGGTTGTGTTCCAGCATCAAAAGCTCACAGTAACACATCTCATAAAAGTTAATTACTTAATAGTTGTTAATTAAATAAGATCTATTGCAGTCACTGGCGCCCCTGACTTTCATGCATTTACTCTGTGCACCAGAAGATGGCACTCTAACAATCAGCCTAATTTGCTCACCTTTATCAAGGGTGGTACTAATTGTGAAGAGCTGTGCAACATCAAGAGGCAGATCAGAAGGCAGAGCAATCGGGCCCAGAGGCACTCAGCCACTGTAGGAACTGAAAGGATCCCCCGAGGCCAGCAATTTAGCACACATAATGAAAACAAATGGCACTGACCTTTTAGAGGTGTCAAATAAACCGCAGGGTTTGGGTTAGATTAAGATGGAACCATGAAACAAAGAGGTTTAGACCCACATACACGCTGCTTTAGGCAGAGATGGCAGGAAGCAGGCAGGATTACTGCCCAAATCCAGTTTTGCTAACAAGATAACATCCATTAAAAAACTTATTAAATTGTAAAACTTATTAAATAAACTTATCCGGTTTAGCTCAGTCTTCCAGGGCTTACACACATACGTATTCTCTAATATACACAAAGGAGGGCAGTAATGTAAGACTACATACTGGTGTAAAAAGCTCTGCTATTGAAATTAATTGGATTTATATAGTGGGTGGCTACATTAGTGCATTCAATGACTTTGACTCAGCGCTGAACGAAGTGCTGTGCTGAGCAGGAAGTCGACAAAGTTAATTAATCTGCTTTTTTGCCAGTGTTAATTGAACTTTTTTAACGTTAATGAGCAAATTGTATGAACAATAGAGCTAATGCCTGCTGTCCCAGATCTGCTCCCTCACCGAGGGCCTTGGGGACAGCAGGAGAATCACTGCTACCCTTCAGCCTTTCCCCACATCAACGCTAGCAGTAATGAAACTGGATAAGGACACACAAATCCTCCCTCTGAGACCACATCTAAAGTCTCCTGCCCACACTGAGCGCCGGTCCCTCAGCACTATTACACTAACGCTGTGTGCTTTCAACATTCTCTCAACACACTCACTCACGCACATCCATCTAGTCTCAACCCCCAAATCTAACAAACACTGGAGTACTGCAGTATCGGTGGTCCCAGGCCAGATCTCTCCCTCCCTTTGAAAGTTGATTCTCAGCAGAAGGTATATTTTTAATGTACAGTCCTGACGCGTGTGTTTATATGACGTTTTTCTATGTGAAAATAATGAAGATGTCCTCTACAGAGAACACACTTCTGTACATCTTATACACTTCTTTATGCTTTTGGGTCACATGATCAGCACATTTTAATCAGTTAGTTGTTTTAATTATTTTATTTTTTAACTTATTGGGCAAACGTAATCATGAAATGTGTCACATTCCATATCATGTTTTTATTATTTCCCCAATATTTTAAACTCAGAAAAGAAAGAGAAATAGAAATGAGTGGCCATACTGCAGGCAGAATACTTTGAACTGAAATTATTCTTCCCTATATCTCTGTCATCAAAAGAAGCAAGCACACTGCTGGCTCTGTGTGTGAAATCATGGTGATTCTTTGTTGAGCCATTAGTGAGCAATGAGGAGGTGAAAAAGGAGGTGTGAGACCACTTGGTGTAAAAACTATTTACTACAAACTCTCCACAAAGGTGGGTGTGCTGAAATAAAGCAGACTGGCCTTTAGACACAATGTGACACGATGTGCCATGTCGCTGTACTTGACTGACCTAACAGCCACGAAGAAGGACATCCAGTGAGCAGTGATGCCCTCCATGAGTCATTCTGTTAGTGCCAGGACCACAGACAGGCGGCTGCACGACACAGGACTACATGCACATAGGCTGCATGTAGTATAACAGTATGATGACTGCCCTAAACACCACGCCAGCGCCGCCGAAGACTGCAATGGTGTCGTGCCAGATGTCATGGAGTGACTCAGAAAGGCAACAGGTGTGTGCAGACACTGTGGTCAGCGGCAAGATGAATGGTTTGTTGTCACATGTCCGGAAGACCTGGTGTCACTCCACCTCTATTTCCCATCAATAAAAATCTGCAGGGACTGTGTGAGAATATTCAAGCTGCATAGGATGGATTATCAGAGGACAACATTAGGACCCTCTACAACTCTAAGATGAGATGTCTGTACGTTGTGTTAGCAAACATGGTGTCCCGAGGACACAGAGAGACACTACTTCTGTATGTGTAGCTCGATAAATATGGCCATATCGGTCTAAATTTATCATCATTTATTGTTCCTGGTAACCTTCCTTCACAGCATAGTTCGCAGCATGACGTTCTTACCCGGTTACTAATTCAAAGTCACTTGTACATGAATAGTCTACATACAAACTCTTGTAGCAAATCACAGAATCCACTGCAGGCATTTATGACCTCAGTCAGGTTTATCTGAGCTATACGCCTAAAAATGAGCGTTTAATCACTAATCATATCAATCTAGTCAAGAAATGAAACTTTTTTGGCCACATGTGACTGTGGACAGAAAATCCTATAGAAATTTGACACCAGCCGGAACAAAGTCTGTGTCTGTTTCCTGATTACACTGAACTTAAATATTACAGATGAATGAATAGGGTTAAAGTGGAATTCCACCACCGTGTGGACAGTTAAGATGTGAAAGAGCTGTCCTTCAGAGTGCTTTAGAGGGCAATACTTTGCTCCTTTTTCAGGAGATTCCAGAAAAACTTACTCAAAACAATATTTCACAGTGGTGACGATAGGAACCAGATGCCTGTGTTTAGTGTTTCTGAACGCTCCCTTCCAGATAGTCATTACATGACATGGTTATGAATATGCTGCTTGATGTCTGACACACAGTTTTATGGTAGTGTTGTGGTTAAGTGATGGAGTAAAGCTTATTTAAATCCACTCATGGTGAAGGGATACATGAAGGATGTCCTTCATTCAGATTGTACACTATTTTACCATCATCAGAACTGAAGACACCTGTGGGTTCCACACCTCCAAAACCTTCTGGCTTTATAACTTTAATTAAAACAGCACAAATGAGCATAAACACATCAGACCACTTTCGTGAAATTTAGATGCTCATGGGGGGCTAAGTGACATCAGGTCATAAAACGTAATGTTTAATTTCTCAAAAAAGGCCACGACACCAACGGCGACTCCTACAGATCTGCACAAACGAACAGCAGCATTTTATACCTATTGTGATCATATGGTTTACTAGTGGTCCTGGATAATACATACAATGTAATGAAATCTAGACTTTGCTTACACCACTGAATTACACAAATAGTGAATCCCCCTTTAATACCCTCCGTTATGCTGCCATCTAGTGGCAATTAAGTAATCTCCCTTGCTAGAAAACCCAGCATAGACCAGCATGCCCAGCATTATGTTGTTTTGAGATTCCTGTGCTGGGGGGTATTCCTCAAAGCAGGATTTCTCAGCTAGCCAGAAAAATCCAAAGATGAGGACTGTCTAATAGAAAGCCCCCTCAGCTCATTTCCTATTGGACAGGTTTGATTTTGGGCTTAAAATATCTGGCTAAAGGCCCTGCTTTGTGGGAGACCGCCCTGGTCAGCAGCAATGTAGGCTAATATGCTGGTCACCAACAAAACCATCATATGTGGTGTTCTGATGCTGGTATGCTCTTTTACCAGCACGAGTTGGGTGATCAGCCACATCAGCACCAGGCCATTAGGTCAGCACAAACCGGCATGCACAATGCAGCAGGGTTACAAGCTTTGTGTTTTTGCTTTGATTTCATTCCATTTCTAACCTATTATTCACTTCTGGATAAGGTCATATGTAAACAAAGCCAATCAGAGTGGTCCAATGTGAAATAGCCGGTTCTAGAGTCCAAACTGTTCAGTGGTGGTGAAAGGAACCAGGGGTCTAAGGCGCTCTGATAGCTCCCTCACAGGTAGCTATCATATTAAATATTTCCAAGCATGCCGCCTGGTGTCTGACTCATTATTTTTAATCATAGTTCAGAAATAATGTTTATTTTGGCATCAACTACATTCTTGGCACAAACATGGCAATGCTGCCCTCTAGTGGAAGAACGTTTTAGGACCGCATCTTTTCTCAGGCAGATACAACATGACCAATAAACTTGCAAGTATTTTGGAAACATATCTTTTATTCAGGTTTTGATTTGTGATTGTCAGTGCACCTTGGGTTTAAGCATAGTTGTGTATCTGTGTTCACTGTGTGGTTTGAAAGCTGGTTTATTGAGGTCTATTCAGTGGAATGTGACAGTGGAAAGGTCACAGTCTGTAACAGGGGTCAAACACAAGGTGCAGCCTTTTCTTCTGAATAATCATTCAAATAGAGCACATCAATACTGACAACACTCAAACTGACCACTTTTTCAATCACGTGTCTACCATCACCAATCCCAGTCGTAAAGGTATGAACCCATTTTAAAGAGGCTCCTTTCATCCAGTGTGGGACTATATCAGTAACATAATCAATCGCGGTTATATAAAACATAAACAAGTGTGGTCCCTCACAAGCAGAGTTAACGTTAGTGATGAAATACTGTTTGGAGACTGGGTAAGGATTCTCTCCTTTGGGGCAACAAGGCTATCAAGCATGGCCAAATACTCAGGATAATGAAAAATAAGTGTAAAGCAGACACGGCACTGGACTAAACTAATTAGGAATTTCATGCATCTTGAACACGCCCCAGATTTGTGTTCTCCTCTGAGATAAAACCCTGTTGTGAGCAATGGAGGGGGATTACTAAATTATACCAGCACACATACACACAAACATACACACAAACACTCAGACATCTCTAGCCCTGCTAACAGTGCCCTGTGCATTGAGCATATAGAGACCCTGGGAAGAGTGTAAACTTTGACTTGTGTAAACCTGAGGTCACCCATTATCAGTCTGCAGAGGCCAGAGGAGTTAAAGTGCCCTTAGCAGGTTAAGAATGGGGGCAGAACAGCATTTCTGAGATATTTGGAAGACGTGAAATTATATGTACCAGAGCAACGGCCTGCTACAAGACACAACCGCACCTCAGCCTAAAACATGGGCGTGTGGGGCTACGCTCACATTACAAGTCCTACTGCTCCAACATTTTTACCCCATAGATCTCATCTTTCTACCTAGATGGTTCACATATGTGTTTCGAAATGGCTCATATCTGTCTTCAGAAAGACAATCCTAAAACGTTATTTTAATACGTTGTTGTTTGCAGTCCTAGTATACAGGAATTTTACAATACCCCAAACATCTGCGTCATACAAGTATTGGGAATCACATGAATTGCTGTTCATGTGACGCTGCATTAAACTTGCCTGGTGAACAAGCTCAAGACAAGTCGTGCGGTCGGCTGTTAAAGTGTATATATATATATATATATACACACATTTATTTATTAAGGGAATCAAATATCCACCTTAAAAAGGTTCTGTCAAAATTCACTAGATACATCAGAAGGAGGTTTTCCTCTTTAGACCAGGAAAGTTCACGTTAGCGACTGCTGTATGGTCAAGTGAGCATGTTAACAAGTGTGATCAGTGTTAGTGTTGTGCAGAGTGTCACCTTAATATGAGGAAACCACGTCCAAATTATAAACGTCAGCAGCAAAAGAATGAACTAGCAGCATTAGCTTACATCACAAAATCAATTTGCTCTGAAGTGACAGATTGCTGGTCATAATTAGGGGCCAAAGGCGGCCAAAAAATATCCATATAGTCTGCTTTAGGGGCTATTACAGGCACAACCTACAGACTGGGTATGTTGCATCACTTCCAACAATGGATGATAACCAATGTGCAAATAAATGACACTGTGAGTATTCTTAATAAGGCCAGGTAAGTATACAGTCTACGACCATATACGATAGTGGTTCAGATCTGGATTGTAACAAACTGAATTTTGTGTTCACACGGCCCTTAAAATATCATATCCATGTGGCATTGAGGTAAAAACATATTTGTGCTGCTTCAGCCTGGTAATGTGAGCGTAGCCCATGTCTACAATTGCAACAGACTGAAAATGCTACAACCAAGACTTTTGAAATTGGTCAGACATAAAACTCAGGAATGTGTTATCTGGGTGCAAAGAAGATAAGCAAAAACAGTTTCAGTTCGAGCCAATTTTTAGTGGCCTACAGTGGCAGAAGAACTCAGGAGCAATGCATACTCTTATCGGCAGGATGCTTCAAATATCAAAGAACATGTAAGCCCTGATAAGACAATCCAGGAGGAAATTTAGCAGATGTGAAATACAGTCATGACAACAAGCTGGAAATATGAAAAATCAAAAGTTCTCTCTTTCTGTTAATATAAAAATATGTTAAATTGAGGTCTCTTCTCTTGCTTGTGAGGTAAAGGAGAGCTTATCTGTCTTTACACCCTGCAATTAAAAAGCTTTCGCTTGTGGTCAGCTTACCTAGGAAAAAAAAAATGATGCACAGTGCAAGGCCTGCATGTGTACGGGAGTTTTAGCGGGTGAACGTGGTTCTTTTCTCAGCTTTAAGGTAACCAAAACAATCAAATACTATCAAGGAGTGCAGTGAGGTTTAGATAAAAATATATACGACTCATTTAAGATCAATGATAGCACCAGGGAGAGCAGAGACAATAACTAAGCATTGGAATAGTACATTCATCATACTAGTCACTGTACTCAGCCTACTTACATTAGCTATGAGCTCTCCAGGATTCAAATCATATTTGCACATTAAAATAATATTTATATTTATATATATATAGTAAATATACTGCTATATGTGAAACAGTTGTATATAAAAAAAATCTGACCATCGGTCAAAGTTTAGTAACACAATAATCATGTAGAAAAATATGACATCTTGACTTCTTTTAAACAACTACTGTATATATACTGCAGCTACAACTTCAATTCTTATTTAAATGCTAAAACAATCATAATAATACAAAGAACCATCTAAAAAAAATAAAATTAATAAAAAGAAAAAAAATTACAAGGGCTACATTACTCATGACTTGGCAAAGCCCTTCGACCCAAGGCCGGGTTCAGCCATGTTTCCGCTAGAATCAGGTAGTACACGCTCGAGTCATTGCATCTCTCAGTTGAGCTATAGCTTAATTCTAGTAATGCTTATTGCTTACAATGAGTGTTGTATAAGGGGAGGTGTCCTGTCAAGTGTGCAGAGTGAGATGAAATCACAAGTCATGTACTCAGTTAGCATTAGAAGTGGCCATAGATGGGTAAAAAGTAGGAAACTGAGGAGGGAGCGCAATAAAAGGATTGTTCATTCCACTGACTAAAAGCCAGATAGATTGAGAGATTAATTTCCTATGTATACTTACATAGTCACTTTTTCCTACATGATCTGAACACAGCAGCTGTCCTTTACATCGTGTGGAAATTCCATGATAGACAGACCAAGAGAAATGCTCCAATATGATTCAGGAACAAAACCTTGTTGCAGTAAGTTCCATTAAAAGTCTTTACCAGTTACGGTACTCTTTTCGAGATACTGGTTCACGATTTTCTTCAGGTTAGTTTTGATTATATTTCCGCAGCATTTGTCTCGAGACTTCTGATAAATCTGATAACATCAAGGCAAAGAGAAAATGCTAGCAGACTTATTAGATCCTGAATAGAGAACGTTGGGTTTTACATGGTCATTTTTACCAAAAGGTACATGGTCGATCTTAATGAGTGCGTTGTTAGCTCTGGCCCTCGCTGAACTCACAAAACACTGTACATCCAAAAGTTCCTAGCCTTTTCTGCATGTTTTATCGCTGCACCAGAGCATCATGGTACTGAGGTCGGATGATTAGTTCATCAGATCACAAATACTCCAAGGTGTTGGATGGCGCTACTGCTCCACAGCCCGTGTCTGAACAACTCTCTGTGAACTACTATGGGTGCAGCTTAAAGTATCACTTATTAAAAGGCGTGTCTGAATACTTTTGGACATACAGTGTATACTCAATTATAAAACCCTGTCAGTGCCAATTTGCTTAGGGCACTTCAAAAGTTGTTTAATCAACCTCCATATGTTTCATTTATATACCTTAGATATCACTTAACATAAGCTTTTGCAGCTCATTAGATCATGCCGATAGGTCCTAAGCAAAGGCTTAGTATTTGGTCAGCGCCAAACCGAGTCCATGAGGGAATAGGATTTTGACCAGGCTAACTCAGGACAGTAATCAGAGGTAGAATTCACATACAAAGTTAAGTGTGTGCAAACTATAAAGGAGCGATGGCAAATTTGCATGTAAGGTACAGCATGTCTATCTACAGCATGAACACAGTCCTGAGATGCACTGGTCTCCATAGCACTCCTGTCCTGCTTTCTACCCTCCTGTGGCCACCTCATCAATCAATGGGCCCCTGAAAAATGAGCCGGGTGAAGCCAGGGCTGCCTGATAGTGGTGCGGAGCAGAAGGGGCACGCGGGGCGGAAGGCGTGGGTCCCGTGGGGCAGCGGCGTCTCGACCCAGTACCGGGCCGTCCTCTCCGAGCACACGTGGCCACAGGGCACAAAGGCATGAGTGGGGGCCCCGGCGTCCATGTAAAAAGCCGGTTCACATCCAAGCCACAAGGGAACATAAGGCCCCACCGTTCGACAGAGGGGGCACTCCCGTCGCCCTCCTGTGCCACCGCATGCCCCTTCCTCCCGGTCACGGGTGCGTTCAGGCCTTTGTCCCCAGTCATGCCGGCCGTGGACGTGACCACAGGCAAGGTAGGCCCAGGGCTGGCGCTCCTCCAGGCTGTGACTGCGTGGCAGGCTGGGGAAGGCCAGGGTGCTCAAGCCCACAGGGCATTGAGGCCGGGCCGCATTCAGCTCTAGACGGAGGGCATCCAGGTGGCGTAAGGTGGGTGCTTTCAGGAGGCCTTCAGCAGTGCGCCACAGCAACGTGGCTCCACACAGGTCCACCAGTGAGCCGTCCTGCAGGGCACTGCTCTCACCCTGTGCCTAGTGGAGTACAGGAAAACTGATCAACAAAGCCCCCAACAGAAAAGACAATCCAATAAAACTTCAACATAGATTTAATAACATCTGTGACAATCACACTAAAGAGAATAGCTGTGCTGCCCCCAACTGTACCTAACTGCAGATATTACTGAGGAAAATAACACCCATGCTCTACAGCAATGCTGAGCTTGCATTCTCAAATCATGTTACTACAGGTAACCATTTTAATAATTTAGGAATAAATATCTAAGACTGCTCTGAAATTAAGATCTGGGAGTCTTTCTCTACAGATAGGAAACTGTAAAGAAAGTCATGGTATAAAACTGTGCCAAGACCTAAAGTGAACGTGTCGTTTCAGATGTTTTACTACCTAAAAATAACCATGTTCCAATATGCACTCATCACTGTAAAAAAAAAGGGAAAAAAAAGTTGCACCCAAAAGGAATCAACCAACAGGAAGAAAGCTTATTGGGTAGGTTTTGACATTATAAAACACTGAGCTGTGCATGTTACATAAGCAAGGACGGGCCTTATCGTTGTACCTGATCGACATTTAAAAAAAAAAAAAAGAAAAGGTCATCCTGTTGCACATGCATTCCATTCTTACTGTGATGTGTTGGTGCCATCCTTTACAAGTTTAGTGCCTCAAAGAAGAGTTTGAAAGCAGTTCTATCAGTTGGATGAGTTTAAGAGGGACCACATCGTAGCGCTACCAGGGAAGTGGGACGTTCTTATCAGCATATTGTGCCTCATACCAGGCATGTGGGCACTACACTACCAGTTGCAGCAGTGGATAAAAGAAAAAAAAAAAAAAAAGGCACACACCAGCAACATGAACAATGAAGAGAGAGAGACATAGAACTGTCCCACATGTGTGGAGTGTCCTAACAGCTATAAAGGGCTCCATGAGTCATCCTGTTCAGGGCCACCACCATAGGCAGACGACGGTACGCCGCAGGCCTAAATGCACACAGATTGTTACACTGACTGCACTTAACACCACATCAAAGACTACAATGGTGTTGTGCCAGACTGTCATGGTGGGTCCGACGAGTCCTGCTTTTGTCTTGGTGGAGACGACTAACAAATCCCTGTGTGGAGGCACCGTGGTCAGTGGCAAGATGAACAGTATGCCATCATGTGCTATGCGTCTAGAAGGCCTGTTGTCACCCCACCTCCACTTCTACTGCAAAATCAGCAGGAACTGCATTTATTGTTATATGGTTATTGCAGGACACCTGGCATGTTGTGTAGGCAAATGTGGCAGTGCGCAGACAGCCAATGGGAAGTAAGAAAGCCCATTTGCAAGTTACATGAATTCGACAGGTTAAAACATCTACCTCTTAATCCTTAATCCTCCTAATCACTCTCTCTCTCTCTCTCTCTCTCTCTCTCTCTCTCTCTCTCTCTCTCTCTCTCTCTCTCCCTCCCTCTCTCCCTCTCTCCCTCTCTCCCTCTCTCTCCCTCTCTCCCTCTCCCTCTCCCCCTCCCCCTCTCCCTCTCCCTCTCTCCCTCCCCCTCTCCCTCTCCCTCTCTCCCTCTCCCTCTCTCCCTCTCTCCCTCTCCCTCTCCCTCTCTCCTCCTTCTTAGTTAAGCACTAGAATTTCTCCGGAGCGATCACATCAGAACCCCCAGGCACCTGAGCATCAGCGCCACCGTGGGTCTCCTGCCCTGTTTCATCGCCCGGCATGACCACAACCTTTACACTGACCAGCGTCTGGCTCTGATCATTAACTCTATCACTGGGTCGGCTCCATCTTGCAGTTACTCCCTCCTGGACTAATCAGACTGGATCTAATCAGACTGGATCTAATAGATGTTCTTCTCCAGTTAGTTCTGTCTTTCTCGTCTCATTAGGGTTCGACCTAAGTAGGTTGGGTTCCGCCCTTGAGCCTGGTTCCTCTCGAGGTTTCTTCCTTACTCAAGGGACTTTTTGCTCGCCACTGTTGCCTCAGGCTTGCTCAAGGGGGGCTTGGACCCGGTTTTTCCCCACCCCCACCCTCAAATGTCTGTACATTAACTTTGTGTTTTTTTTCTTTCCTTTTCTTTTATATAACAAACTGATTTTCTGTAAAGCTGCTTTGAGACAGTGTTGGTTGTAAAAAGCGCTATACAAATAGACATTGATTGATTGATGATTCCCCTCCACCTAGTGTAAACAACAGGCATTTATGTTTAACATGTTCAAGTCAATCCAAAATTCTGAGTTATATGTTTTGTTGTGACATTATACAGCACTTCCGTTTTGCCATCCCATTAAATACATCCTGTTTCTCTACGGCCTATCCTTACTTAGACTACTGAAGTACAGTATTAAGGCAATTACAGCATCAGCTACATCATGACAGCGTTTACCAGTTGTCCACGGATGGGGCCAGATCTGGTCTCTCTCAGGGTGTAGACGTCTCCACAGACAGAAATCTCCCTCCACATGCCCTGCTTGGACTCCTCTGGGAAACCCTGCGGATGCATCACCAGCACTCCGTTGGTTGTGAGCCCATCCATGTGACCATCTGGGTTCTTCCACTTTGTGGCTTTTTCCTACAGGAAGTGATCATTACATGCAGGATAATAGATATGAAGTTTCGGGGACCAACATTTTACGGAGAAGAAACAGACACATTGTTTAGTGTTTGCTACAGTCTAGAAAGAACACCAACCCCAAGGAAAATGTTTTTGGAGGAGTCAAAGCCAGCTGCATAAATACGGGCAGTGTAGGGGGGATTTCGTTCACAGACCACCCTGCAGGCAAAGCGGGAGATGGTGCTGGGGGCAACTGAAGTGTCTTCGCTTTCTTTCGATCCACCTGGCGTATCAGTCACCACAAAGTCTATGGGGCTCTCAGTGGAGCGGCCAATCTACAGGCAGAGGAGAGGAAAGGTGAATTATGACCATTTTACAAAAAGCATACAAACTGTGAGCCTTGCACAGATTCTATTTGACAGCTGATCTCATTTTTGAAACTGGTATCTTTGAGAAAACTGGGCGTCAAATTGTGTCACTAAAAATGTAAATTAAGGAACAAATCAAATTATACATAAAACACTTCGCAAACACTGAGTGGTGGTAACCCAACACTGGTGCAGAACATTTGACTTATTGATCTTAAAACTTATTATTCAGTCTCTATCATTTCTCCAGAAGCCACATTATACTGTATGATAAAAGGTATCTGAATGTCTTATCAATAAATACATTAAACACAGCTTGCGGTGTAGAACAGCACTTTAGAACAGGACACTGGAGCAGCCGCACATGAGCCTAAGGTCACAATGCCCAATGCCAAGAATGAGGCAGAAGGGTAATAAGCCCCGCAGCTTTGGGCTGTGGAGCAGGGGAACTGTGTTCCCTATAGTGATAGAGCTCACCGCAGCTTTGGGCTGTGGAGCAGGGGAACTGTGTTCCCTATAGTGATAGAGCTCACCGCAGCTTTGGGCTGTGGAGCAGTGGAACTGTGTTTCCTGTAGTGATGGTGCTCCATCCAATATCTCCGGGTGAGTTGGAGTGAAGCTTAAGATCAGGGCTGTGACGATTACCACATTACCGCAATACAAGTGTTATGCAATGCTTACCGCAGGGTTACTGTCACCTTTTGCTGATGAAAGTTGGTTCACCACCATTAAACTAGGACAAGGCTGTAATGTTGCTACAATGTCATCTACAGTGATTCCTGAAGTTTAAAAGGATTGACGAATGCTTATTTGGACGGTATGTTACTGCTCCAGCTTTTAAAAGAGCATTAAAAGTGTTTCGAATGTTTTCGTCATACTTGATATGACTGAAACGCATTTAACCACATAAGGGCAATCTATCATCCCTGTGCCAACGTGAAGTACGCGCATGTGAAGGGATCCGACTCCAGTGTGATAACCTTCTTCTTTTCTGGGATGTTTGGACATGGCTGGAACAGTGTGAGGTGACAACACTGTCAGCATCATAGTTTACAAGTGCCTGAGTAAACGCAACTAGTAACTACCCACCTCTGATTAAGAGGAACGGATGAATATAGCCAGTAAACCATAAATAACTTAAAATATATAAAATATTTAAATCTATTCAAGTCCTACCACGAACCGCATGCTGCTGTATGGTTGTCCGTGTCTCACCTGGAACATATCCGTGTCATTATCATGGCAGTATTCCACCACCACAGTCTGATTCCTAGAGAGGGTGAAGGAGATACTGTGCTGACCCCTGCTGTTAACCGCCTGAAAGAAAAGGTCAAACCTATTCATTAATTAAGTCGTAGTGTTACCAAATACACAGCCATGAGATCATATACATTCTTTATGAAAGTAGAAAAGTAAAAGGTAGAAAACGCTTGCTTTATATAGGCAAATGCAAATCCTTGCTGTGTTAAATCTACTTGTCCATCAACCCCTGTTACAGTAAGTCACCCACCTTGCTGTCTTGAGGGTTGCTAAGGATGTGCACAGTGCTTGGTTTGACACCATTAGCTTTTGCTCTCCTGTACAGAGCAAAGCGACTCCTTTTCCGCCCCTTATCTCCACCAGGAAGGGAGCCATTGTACCTGGAAATCAACATGAGACATGTAAACATTAATGTTAAAAGGAAATTACGGTGATAACATAGCACAATAAATATTTGCCCTACATGCAAATATTTAGTAGATCCTACTACACATATTACACACATTAAACGGTCAACGTGTCAAGAGTTATTGATTTTGCATAATGTTTTAAGAAACGCTATAATATATATTATCGGGATATCCTTCGTCATTATCTATGGTCATGCCATACAAGGGGGCAATTTATTCCCAGACCAATGCAGGTTATTAGTAATCAAGCTTCGATGAGTTTTGGAGATGCAAGCTCAAGGAAAAGTTTCATCTCCTGAAATGAGGTGGAGAAATGTCCTGTTTAGCTTTTCCAAAGTAGAAGTCCTCCAAAATGTCAGTTTTCCCTTTCTCGGAAGAGTGAAACGTGATCTTATGGGCAAGACATTATTTTAGAAGTAACGTCCAACTGTGCCATGAAGACAAACAGAACATCTACGAGAAAGTCTTTTACTTCACATAACAGGAGAACTGTGGCGTTGTTCAGGATGGTGAGCACTTTGGTAAAGTGACAGAAGAATGGAGTGTTTCTCTACTTTATTTCAGAATTAAAACTTCACAAACTTCATTTTGCACACAGCTTGGCTAAGCAGGCATTTCTTTGTTTACAAAACCAAACAGCACAGTTTGATTATATTTACTACACATGGGACAGGACAGAGAGACTGAATACAGAATTGCTGGTAGGTTGCCCTACCAACCCAGTAACGCTGTGGGTGGGACTTTGGACCAGGCTACAGAAGTGTGTCCAGATACACACATGAATAAAAAAGACACTTTTCCTGGAAGGGAATTTAATCAATTCCGGTAAACCCGCTGAAAATCAGCTCTGATACTTTATCAACCCTAAATCAGTATCTATTCAGTGAACATTAAATAAATCCAACAAATAACGTCTGCAATCATAGCAATACTACAAATATGATGTGACAAGGTGTCATTTTCTATTTTACTTCAGAGGAATGGCAGTTGAGTTCTTAATCCAGCTGAATGTCACTGAAACAGATGTCTACAAAGAGCAGGCAGTCAGAAGCCAAAAAAAAAAAAAACGCTATTTCTCTCTTTAACAACAAAGCTTTTGTGCTATGACAAGTCTTGGATAGCGTTACCTGGCCACGCACTGAATGCCACCACATGGTTTTAGTAGAAAACATGTCTGATCTAGTCTTAGGCTCAGTGGTTAGACTGCATACCTCCACAGAATAAACAAGGGGAATTCATCGCCAGGTCTTGGATTATAAAGCATTGGAAAAGTTTCAGTTAAGAGGTTTTGAGATATTTTGAGCCAATCAGATGCACGTGGCACCCATAATAGGTATAGAGGGCTCCAGTGTCCCACGCGCTCCGCTTCTCAGAGGGATCTGAATGCTTTGTACACAGTAACTCAGTTTGGCATCCAGTCTCTACAGCCTGCAGTTTGCTGCTGATACCACAGAAAGACTCTTTTGTTCTTCCTGCAGCTATCAGTGACAAACAGCACAACTGAGGGAAAGCATGGGAAACTGACGAGATACTCACCCCGCTAGTGCCGTTACGTGCCTAAAGGCCATCATAATCCCACCCCATGAGCAATGGATTTATTCTATGTATTGCTAAATATTATTATATACATAAAATATTAAAATATTTTTAAGTAGTGTCCATGAATAAACAACAACAACAACAACAACAACAACAACAACAACAACAACAAGCTAACTACATAACCTGTGTAATAACAACTAGCCAACTGGACGTCAGCCTATTACGCTATGAGCTTGTTAAACTCTTTTAAATAAGTGAATTTTTCGTGAAGCCACACCCACATACCCACACACCCTAAGGTATATGGACGCCTCTGCTAATTATTGAGTACAGGTGTTTAAGGCACACCCAGCAAGATAAAATCAAGCACACAGTTGTGCGGTCAGGGGGCTTCATTAAGTGGGCTCCCACAGCTGAGCAGCTGCACACCAGATCAGTATATACCAAGGCCAGGTGTCAGCTGAAACAGTGTACAATACACCACCACTGGACTCTGGAGCAGAGGGGATGTGCTTCACTATTTGGTAGTATCCTAAATGACTCTGTATTTGGCTGATACCAGGAGAACACTACCTACCAGAATGTACAGCGCCAGCAGTAAAGTTTTGTAGATGATGGTCTGGAAATGTGTTTCAGGTTTAGGGCTAGGCCCCTTGGTTTACGTGTAGCATAATGTTAGTGCTACAGCAGAAAAAGAAACTTCTGGTAACGGCGTGGGAAAGCCCTTTGCTGTTCCACCGTGACTGTGCCCCTAGGTGTGTGCATGTATAAATATACATCAGCCTGGTTTTTATTTTAAGCACAATACAGAGGTCAGTCAGAAAGGTTTACACATACAGCTTATTTACAAATACACTCTTAAAGGCACAGTATTAAACACGGCCTGCTCTATTTTAAAACAACTGCGGTTGGAAATTGAAAATTCGCATGACCCCATCAAAGACCTAAGCAGACTTCAGGAAAGCCAACACAACAGAACCTTCAGATATGGGCCTTGTAAAGTGTCCCTTCTGTCCGCTGGTGCATTTTATCTATTCCAACTTGTTCATAAACTTCATTTAAGATATATATTGACTTTTGTGGTGTTATATTTTAGCCATATCACACACTCGGTTTCAGATTGCTGGCTTGGTGACTGGGCATTGTAAAATGTCTGCATGGTCTGAGGTGAGCAGTGGTGCAAATGCATTGACTGCGTCCAGACTGGTCAATGTGCCAGTTCAGCAATGCACAGTGAGACAGCAGAGACAGAAGAGCAGCACAGCAGAACGAGTGCTTGCATGAGTGCACGTGCACACACGCACACGCACATATCAGAATGAAAAATTCAAATACCTTCTACATTTCCAAGCTGACCTAAAACACATAAGATGTAGCAATGTGTGCCACTTGTGTATCTGATGCAAGTGAACGTATCCTTGACCAAAACCTGAAAAAGCCAAGAGTAATTGCCATGTAAAGCCCTGTAGACCAAATCATATTCTTGTGTTACATATCTGTGAACCACTGTTGTCCAAGTTGTACATTAACAATGTAATAAATTATTAACATATACACAAAATACATTAACCTCATTTTTAAATAAATGTTATTGCGTTTTCATGGTGTTAAACTTAAGCAGATAAGACAAATGTACTGAATCTATTGTAATTAATTGTCATGAATTGCCAGGCAGACCTACTGTGAACATGTACGAACAGAAAAACCTGATTTAGTAATGTTGGGAAAATGGGTCGTATAAATGATGAAATGCACTTCTGCTCTTCCTCTGGTTCGAGTCAAGTGTGGTTTGGGTCTTGGCCCACCAGATATGCAATCAGCATTTGTTTTACTCAAAGCTTTGCAGTTATACAACAACATCAATCAGATTTTGAAGGTATGCATGTAGTGTCCTTTGCAAACTTACCCATGAACCCTTTCTCTACCCTCATCACAGGTAAGTTTGTGTGCACCTTCACAGAGGTAGAAATCAGTCCAGTCCAGTGTGCTACACACAAAGACCACACTTCTGAAATTTTTGAACTATCAGTCAGCTAACAGCTAGTTGACTGACATTTTAGGCTTGGTGTTGACAAGTCTATGATCACATGATTATGACACTAACAACATGGAAGCCTCACTAAAAACAGGCGATGAGGACCCTGCTGATTTCAGGGTACCACTTCCTACAGGATAGCAATGCAATCCAGGCCTTGTTGGAAAGAGCTCAATACTATACTTGCCTGTGGAGTTTGGCTGCATTATAACAGATCTCTGCTGATACAATGGATTAAAGATCAGGTGGATACAAATTTGCGAGATTCCACTATCCTTATCTTTCCCCATGTTCCCGAAGGCTAACAATGCAATACAGGGCTCACTGGAAGGCCACATCACATTCTACTGACCTATGGAGGCTTGCTTGGCTTCATCTGAGAGTTTTAAAGTGGTTTGCTGCATTCCCTTTTTCTGGGGACTTCTGAAGATGTGCAACACCTAGACACCAAGCCCAATACCATGGGAAACAATGTACAGCATAATCTGTTGATCTAGAGTATTAAGTATGTATGTATTTGTTCTTGTTCAATATTAAATTCTACAACCCTGGATCAAACATAACTGTTTAAAAGGGCTGCGCATCCCAACAAAATCCAGCGCACTCGCTCAATACACAGCATCAGTCAATCAGTCATTAGTTTCGATTTCTGCTCCACAGTATTGCATGGACATGTTCCAGCACATAACTGGATTCAGGCAACCCCTTGAATGAAACTCATTTCAGTATTGAGTTTGAAGCCGATTGTGAATACTGGAATACTGAGAGTTTGGCAGATGACAAAGGCGGATGGCTGTATTATCCTGAACATGGCACTTCTCATTACTACATTAACCAACAAAGAAATGTGTAAAGCTAACCAAAGTCACAACTGGATTTTTAAAATACAACTTCAACATAAACACTACTGCTAGCTCATCGCTAACATGACACTGACCTAGCACTGGAATAGCTAGTCAAAATGATTATTATCATAGCAATTCAAAAGAGCACATAAAGTGCATTCCATTCATTTTGCTGATACCTACATATGCCAATACTGCATACTCAAACCGGCCTACTGATCTCTCTCGCAGCTAGAAGCCGAGCAATGACACGAGGGATATTTTTATGCATTTTAACCACATTATTGGCTGAGGTTCAAAAGCATACAATCACAGAGCGCAGCGAGCCGGAACCTTTACTGAAACTAGACTGGTACTAGGATACTACTCAAAAACAATAGAAAGAAAACAATGGAAAGACATTATGCAGACAGAAAGAATAGTGGGTTTTAACACCAGTTCTTTGTTGAGCAATTAGAAACTTCATGAACAAACTAAAAGAGAAAGACATCTGGATTTAAAGACATCAAAACAAAAAAAAACATACAGGGAAACTAAACGAACTGATGAGAAGCAATGAGATATCAGCATATCCATTCTGTCCTACTCTTGTCTTGAGTTTTACAGCTCTAGGAAGTTATGGTTTCCTGTTTACTAAGAGTGTCTGTCATTTGCTTATGCTCCAGGAAAATACTACCTAAACTGCCAACCAGGCAAAATATTTACAGCAGATTTGTTCTTTAAAATACACAGTATTTTCAAATAATGTCATAACATAGTGGTCGATACAACAAAGTAGGCATGTCATGTAAAGGAATATACATTAAGTAACAGGCTAAAACATTTTTCCACTTGCCAACACTGACTTGCCTGACTGGACTGTTTGCTGGACCAGATGTAGCTATGACTTCACTTTAACACATACAGGTTCATATATCCAGTGTTTACTGCATAGCAACATCACAAACCTGACCAAACACCCAACAACTGGCAGTCCAATACACAAGGTCTGTTAACAAGTGTGAATGACAAACAGGGGCCACACCAACAGGAAACTCAGAACAGGATGTGCTGGCCGATCAGCACTTTAACATCAGAAACTCCAGTGAACACCTTAAGCAATAAATCACTGCAGGTTTATCTTGTTCTGTAAGATGAACATCTATAACAAACATGCAGCTTTTATGTCAGGATACTATCTCCTGCATATTTCCCCATGTAGAAGAACACGGTCTAATGTTTTTCTATTCAGTGTTAGATGTAAGAGGCCGATCTGATCTCTGATAAGCATCTGTGCTCCGATAAAAATGGGTCCCAGTATTTATTTCGCAGTTAGGAGAAGCTAATATAACAGCAACTGATCACACAATACACCATTCTGAGCATTTTGAGGTTATTGTTATTCCGAAGAGAGCATTAATTAGCTGTGTTTGAACAAATTTGTATGAAGCTGTTTTTTAAATGCAGTGAAATTTGTCAGTATGTGAAAGTGAACTGAATCTAGGGCAGTACGACAATATACATCATTATCCTGATACGATACAATACAATACAATACAATAGGCCTTTTGGAAACAGTGTTCATTGTTAGTACTTGTAGATCACTGCATTTCAACTAGTCAGTGAGATCTCAAAAAATATTGCGCCATATCATGTACCATGAAAGTATGTAATATTATATTTTGCCATATTGCCCACATCTAATTGAATTAATATTTAAAATAATAATAATAAATCAACAAAACATCCTTTCATGGCACTGTTTGTGCTTATTTCTCTGGTTTAACTTGTTCATAGCCCTCAGACATGGAGATCTTGGTGTATCCCAGTACAGTGGTAGTAGTTCGTTGCCCTACCTTATGTGCAGGAGAATGAAGAATCTCACCTTTCTTCTCCTCAAGTTCATGCCATTTTGAAGCCCCCAGCATTTTAACCAGCGCCTGATCAATGAGTGCAATCAGCCCTAACACGACTGATCAGATCAGATTCGTGCGCCCTTACAGGATCCGAGTCCTTAATAACCGAGCTGTATCACCACAAGTGCAGTTCAGCTGTTCCTGCTGAGGCGAGTTCAGAGCATGCTGCTAGCTGCCGTTAAAGCCCCGTTTCCTAAGCCATTCCCTGAACTCTCACACAGAGGAAACCGCGAACCTCAGAGTCTAGCCCCCCTCTACAGCCTACAAAGGAAGGCGAAGGGACAGGGTGGCCATGTGCACCCCTGAAACGAGCCCCTTTACTCACCCGAGGATCACCAGTTCGCCGTATTTCACCGGATCTTTAGAGCGGGCATGTTCGTCCTGGTTCGGCGACAACATGGGACTGAAAAGCGTCGCTGTCGTTAGCTTTCCTTAACGGATAAACCACCGAACCTGCCGTTCAGAGCCACGGGGGAGTAACTTAGCGTGTCGAGTAGCGACCGTCTTAAGAGGAGGATATGCTCCAGATGTGGTAGGCGGATTTCTTTGGGCACATCTCCCTGTATGAATTTGTGCGGGAAACGTGGAGCAGTTGAGCAGCAGTATCCGAACCAAGTCCGTCTCAGCGGCGGAGGAGGGGGAAAAAACAGCTCGGGGCAGAGTGGACTGTACCATTCTCAGTATAGGGGTGCTACAATACTGATATCAACTTATAACAGCGCATTCGCTATTCGCTGCCGATTGTAGCAGTGATTATTTAAGTGTGGAAATATACACCTAAATATACACTTCATTCAAGTTGTGTTGAAAGACAAACGTCTCTATATGATGTTTAAAAATGCGAGCCGACACGAAGCGCCCCTCTTCAGTGGGCTGAATGCTGGGGCCTGAGTACGAACCTTGCCTTTAACCATTACGTCAGTGTAAAATAGTAAGCTTAAGCTGTGGAGTATGCGATAAAACGCTTCTTGTGGTTGAGTAAATCGCGTTCCCTCGCGCTAATGAGAGCCAGTAAAGTGTGAGCTCTGTTGACTTATGCTAGCAACATGTTCCACCAACTTTAAGCCCCCCGTTACTGTAGTGGCTGAATGGGTAAGTTATAAACGAGGAGGTCCATTCATAGAATCGGAAAATGGTCATCCTGGATAAATCCTGCGTTAGGAGAAGTTTTATACCTTCTGGAATGCTGCTCATTTTTGTCCTAACGCTACACCTGAGTGTCTCTCTCGGTTAAAGCTGACCAGGTTACTTTGATAGTCTGATCTCATCTTGTGGGTCTATCAGGGCTACCGGTCACGGCTAAAGCTGCATTTGCACATGAAAAGAATCGCTCGTCCACTGGGAGGCGCCCCAGCTGATGAACGCATAAAGCTCTCAATGTCCACGTTGACATTCACTGTGTGCTACACACTGGGCCTGCTTGTGCTGCCTGGTACAAGGAATAAAGGCTGATTTTCCTAAACAGGCCCATTACATCTCTGAGAGAAGCAGTGTGAAGTGATGTAGCCCGGCCTACATTGGTCACACTCTATAAGTGGACTCTCTATTAAGACCTAGAAGTGATTGCTCAGACCCTTCTTTCATTTGTTTTAATAAAGGTTCAGTGTGATTGTTTGGTTTAAAATATTGAAACTTTTACTGCACTTATCAACAGAATGTCAATCAATATTTATTTGTATAGGGCTTTTTACAACCAACGTTGTCTCAAAGCAGCTTCACAGAAAGTCAGTTTGTTATAAAAAGAAAAACACAGTTAATGTGAATGAGAATGTGAAGGTCTTGGTGGTATGTAACCAGCATCTATGTATCAACTTGCAAAGATATTTACTTTAGTTAGCATGTTCACCAGCTAGCCCTGCCCCGTCCTGACTCATAATGCCACTTTGTACTTTAAGAGGCAATAGTGAGTCACCATAGTGTCAGATTTGCCATTAGTCTAACATAAAAAAGACGTTGCGCAGCCCCGCCAACAATTGTTTTTGATTTCGTGAGAATCACAAAGTTCTTACAGGAAAGTATGTTCACACAGCGGCCATCTTTGCATAACTGCAGGGCAGCCATACTAGACCAGGCTTCTATATCTTAAAAAAATATATATATATTAATAAAATCATTTTTTAAAAACTCTTAAATGTTTTGTAGTGTTTGGCTCCATAATGCACAAACAGGACTGTGTAAGGTAGACTTTCTCACTAGTACCCCGATATTGTCGTCCCTTCTCTGCTCGCAGCATAACCAGCTAACTGATTAGCTCTATTTGTGGTTAGAATTTAGCAGACACTGTTCTCCAGAGCGACCTACGATTTGATCATTTTAAGAGAGTTAGGAAAGAATGGTGTTACAAGTCTTGCCCAAGGACTCTTATTACTATGGTGTAGGCTCAGGTGAGGATCAAACCCCAGCCAGTAGTGTAGGGCAGAGGTGCTACCCATTACCTCACACCAACCACTGTTTTCTTGAAGGGCAGGAACTTTCTGTGTAAATGTGTAAATGGATGGCTTGTTCAGTGCTACGAGCTTTTCAATTAAAACGTTTCTGTCATGTTCAAAGTTCTACTTCCAGGTAAATCATTTAAGGACAGGTAGCCAATTAAAAGAACAGTAAAAAAAAATGACTGAAGATCTTGGCAAGCAATTAGTACAACTTCAGCCCAGATATGCCACAAAGCCATATTCAGCAGGAAACTAAAGATGTTTTATAAGTAGAAGCCAAGAGTTAACGTTGGCATAGCTTTCCACTGCTGGAATTCCTGACAAGTACAATGATAGTTAGACGTGGTTGCGCATGAATAAAATATAATTCAAGAAAAATAATACCTTGCAGTTTACTTTGGCGAAGAAATGTGTGGCACGTTATTCCTCCACGAATGATTGACATATTTTAATAATGAAAATTGTCAAAGCACCATTTTACAGTGTAATAGCAAAAGCCTCATCAGGTGAAACAGAGTTATGATGATAACGAATGCATGCTGATCACATGGTCTGTTGATTACAGAGATTTACAGCTGAGATGCTTTTATTAGTCAACACTTATTACAGTCTCAGCAGTTTACTTAAAGTTATGGTTACTACAGACATGTAATCCAATATGTCCATATGTTGATTTAACCCAGTTATATTTTACAGCAGGTAAAAATAAAAATGAGTTTGAAGCTGATTATCTAAAAGGACATGGAGGCAGAGTTTGTAAACAGTCTGTCTGTAAGAAGTGTTTTTAAAAGTACTTATTCAAAATTGATGTTGTCCTTGATCTTGCATGCCTGATCTTGTTTCTGCACCAGTTTCAGAAATTAAATCCGGGAAAGAGAAAATGCTGGCATCATGGACAGTTTAGAGCTTCCTATTATTCAGAGGTCATGACCCCTGATGTCCAAACAACATTCATCAACTATTATTCTGACGATCTACTCTTCGACTACGTCTCACAGTTGCCTCATGGTATGTTTAATAAACAGCAAAACATTTGAAGCACATTAGTTTGAGGGCAACATGACAAGAGAAGATGCGTCTCAGGAAATAAAGGAATCTATTAATTAATGAATAAATAATAGATGGTCTAGTAATAATACATATGCTATAGTCTGCAGATTCACACTGTTTCTGGTGACTATGTTCTGCTGGAGTAGACTCAGTAGCCTTTTAGATACTGTTTAATTGTTATGTGCTTTTAATCCACTATGCTGAATGTATTTAAGTACAAAACTATTAAATGCTTCCATTGTCATTTGTTCAGTTTTGGTCTCAGTGTTGGTGTACAGTACCTCCCATACTGCAAGTCAGCATGTGATCAGACTTTTCTCTGATATGTATTTAGGTAATGTGCACACTAAACACATGCAAATATATTTTATTGTTATGTTTCAGAGGTTTTTCTTCCAATATCTGGAGTATTAATGGGCCAAACTAAAAAATGTAACCATCTCTGTCTCTGTTGTACACGTGCCTACTCGTGCCTCCAACCGTGGGACCTCAGCAGTCCCCTAAGGTCTAGGGAAACCCCATTTTGGTGACACATATTGAAAGTGGGAGGAACAACTTTTGAACTTTCTATTTATATTGTTATTTTTTAGCTCTTAGGAAACTGTGATGTAAACTTGAGAGTGGGCTGTTTTATGAGCTGGTCAGTGAGGGACACCTGATAGCTAACTCAGTGCATGAAGCCTAATATCACTGTTATTTACTAACCTTTATGTCAGAGGCTGTGCTAGCTGTCAGATGTTCGTTTTTGCCTTGAGGGGATTCCCAATGGTTTATGAGATATTTGCATAATGCATGCTGGGTTATTGTAGTGAGAGAACGCTGATGAATGAAATGAAGGATCGTGTGAAACCGTTGAGAGTGAGGGGTACAATGCTGTACTGAAGAATATTAAGTCCAAGTTTTAGTCTGAAAAGTCATTTAGATAGTAAATTTGCTATATTACTCTGTTGTGAAAGCTGTACACTAGATGTTGGAAGGTTGCTGTTAGGATCTGATTGCATTCAGTCTTTAGTGAGCATTAGTGAGGCCAGATACAGGATGATTAGTTCTGGATCACAAACACCGCTCCAACTCAACTCATACGTATTGGACAGAGCTCTCTCGCTCCAGAGATCTCAGTTCCACTGCCCCTGTAGTTGATGCTTGGCTTTGGGCATGGTGCTCCAGAGCATCCTGTTCTACTGTTGTATGTGCACAACTGAATGTCTGTATTAGGCTACTGAGCATCAGTCACCCCAGAAACATGGGGAACAGGACAAGCAGAACCTCTGTCCTGAAGTTGATTTACAGTCTTTAATTATTTAGCTGTACAGCAATTCAATATTTAATGAATTGACGGATCCAAAAAACATTCTAATGTTTTAGATTTAACACATACCCACCATATTAAATATCAAATATCAGAGTATTTGAGTACTTTGTCAGAGTGACAAAGAACTTCTCCAGCGTTTGAAATGATATTACCGTTATTCAATACTTCCTGATGGACAGAGCATTGCTGAAAGAGTTTCCTGTTTCCCACGCTACTCTCCACTGTGGATTTCATTACATCCTTTGCCACTAGTTTTTTTCCTTTCCAGTTGCAGAGATCCATTATCAAAGGATTGGATTGCTCTTGAAATTCCAAATGCCGCCACTCAATTTATTAAATTAACTTTTTTATTTTAGTGTGCCCAGAATAATTGTTTGTGGTACATGGCTCTTCTGAGATCTCAGTGTATGTCACCTCAATATCTAATCCAGTTGCAATTAAGCTGACACCCTGGGCAAAATATGGAAAATGTGTTGTTGTGAACATGCCTACTCACCTCCTTCATTTGTGCCACAGAAGTCTCCAGAGCAAGCTTTACCAGTAAAAAAAAACCTTCTGATAATGTAACTTGTAGGTGGGAGACTCTTGTGGAAAAATACAACTGTTTCTAGGTGAATTTCTAAGGGCAGTTTGATTTTTCTTTGTTTCTGTTAACTGGTGAATGCAGACGGAAGGCAGATCCAAATATCTTTTGGCACATGTACACTGACATACCAGAAGTCATAGGATAGCTGTATGAAACTGATTATGAAGTGGTGTTACATTACAGGATGGTTTGGGAACACCCACACCTGTATAAGTTGTGAGGTGCTATTTTGTGTGTAAGGGTGAACACTGGCCAGAGTGGTCACAGCAAGGTGACGTAAATTGTCTGAGTTTGAACTGAACATGATAGTAGAATGCCTTGGTCAGGCTTGTGTCAGGCAACCATGCAGCCCACACCATTGTGAGCTGCAAGGACACTTCAGAGAACTCCTCAAACCAATTCTGATAAACTTGGGCTCGATGACAGGGTACATTATCCTACTGAAATATACCATCAATGTAGCGGAGCATGAAGTTCGTGAAGGGATGCAAATGTGGATGTGGAAACTGTGGATTGTGGAATGTTAAATACCTAACTTCAGAAATGGAATGTTCCATCCTTCTGGTACACACTCACTTTTTTTTGGAGAGCTGGGAGGGGGGTGGCTGGAGGCTGGGATGTGTAAAGTCTCACCAGCACATCGCAAAGATGTTCAGTGAGGTTAAAGTCGGGACTCTGCGGTGGCTGATACATGTGTGAGAGTGAGTGCTCATGCTCCCTGAACCACTCTTTCACCGTCTGAGCTAGATTAATCTTGGCATTGTTGTCCTGGATTATGGCTGTCCCATCAAAACAGAAAAAATCAAATAATGGGATAATCTGGTCATCCAGTACATTCAGGTAGTCGGCTGATTTTATTACTATGTAACATTGTCAATCTTAGCCAGCTCCAGCAACTCCAGACAAGAACACAGTTTTCAGATGCTTGTACGGTGGGCACTATGCATGATGGGTGCATCGCTTTGTGCACTTCTCTTTCTACTGTGACAGGCTTATTACTCTGGAATAGTTTTAATCTACAATCTACAGATCACATGGCCTTCCTCCATTGCTCCAGAGTCCAATCCCAGCTAGCAAATAAAAAGGCCTTTTTTACTGACTAGCCTCACTAACAACTCCTAGTTCTGTTGGTTCCCATTGCACTTACTTTCACTATTAAACATAGCTGTAAGTTCTACTGTTGATTTTTTTTCTGATTAAGCATTTGCCTATTTAAATGTAAACTGTGACTACAAAATGTTTTGTGCTGAATAAAGATATAAGCTGTATCTCAATTGTGTACTACACACTAATACTACACAGAATATACTATGTATTATAATAGTATGAGTTCAGCAGGCGAGTACACAAAGTATTAATATATTGTTTCATTTCTAACTAACAGGTCAGAGCACATCAGACCAAACTGGACTCTGATGACCACATTGGTGGACAGTTTCTTTCAAAATGCTAATAAATGCATTATTAAGTAGAATTTTTTTTATTAAGTAGTATTTTTTTAACAGACAGTTTTACATACTGCCATCACTGCAGCTGCCGTGACATTTCCATCCGCCATGTTTTCCTAATTTTCCAGACATGAAAAGTTCCTCCCTTTTTGTTTCCTGTTGTGGGATAATAGTGTCCATCATCACCATACTGACTGGTATGCATTGTGGATTTTGTTAAACACTTGTAACTAAACTACATACTTAAAAACTAGTGTTAGCATTAAATGTGCAACTGAAGCACAGCCATAATCATTGGTTTTCTTTTCAGTCGAGCAAAAGCATTCAAAAGAGTTTCAGCTAGTGCTAGGCTAGTTGAAGTTATTATCCTACTGATCAGTGGCTAGTTCTCATAATAAAAATAATAAAATATCAAATTATGAGTTGTATCAAACTGAACACTAGAGAACATGACAAATTGCCTATAAAGTCCTAGTTTAGGCTGGAATTTCACTAATGTCAACAAGGTTTTGTGTGCACAAATTGAAAGAATGTGTTCCGTTAAATCACATAATATAATCTTTACAATGAATTGACTTTCATGGACGACTAAATATGTTAAGCTGTGCAAAGGTGAAACACTGACATTCATCTTATATTCGTCACATACTCTCTTTTCAGTCATGCAAAGCTGACTGAGAACAAATGAGTCCATCTTGAGAAAACAAATCCTATTGTGTCACACAGGGTGGAATCCGAAACCCCAGTCTTGTAAGCAATCAGTCCTGTTTGTAGGACGACGGAGGCCAAACTGAAACCTTCTCAGCTCAACTGCTAGCAAACAATGAGGCTGGGAGAGGTTGCCAAGAGCCACTTCATGCACCTGTTAGCAAGCTCAAATACTTTTCTGGAACTAGCTCCAACGGTTTTTAAACATTGTATAGAAATACAGCTGGCCCATATTTTACATACACTACTCTGATGCATTTAGGAATGGAATGGTACTCCACATTTGAAGGAAGGACTGGATGCTATTATGCCTTTAAGTGCAAATAGATAAGGGATTAAGCTAGATATCACTTCTGTCCCCTGTTTCTAACAACTTTGAAACTTTTTAACCAGGCTTTTAGGCAAAGCAAAATATTAAGGCCCAGTTTAGGCCATTCGATAAAGTAGGTATTAACTAACAAATGCTGTTTGTGCAATAATTGTGTTATAAGTAAGCTATTAATGAACCTACTAATGATCTACGCTATAGTAATCGTTTTAGAGGCTTAGACTTCTGGCCCTTGGCCAGTATGAGTGCAAACACAATGTTCCCATCTGTTGGAGCTCCTGACCATGTGTCCTGCTGGAAGCACACCCTGCACATCACTTCCCGTCATACTGGATAATAGCGCTGCTCATCGTTTCTTTTAAAAGCAAAGCAGTTTGCATCACTTCCTCATCTGTTGGGTGTCATATGCTTTACACACCCACACACATGCCCCCTCCACCCCATACACATATACAGTAAACTGTCACCAGGCACAGAGCCCCGAAGGCCCTTTAATTGTTTGCATGTGGATCGGGGGAAAGGAAATGCTTTATGTGGCAGTTTCTAAGTGCTAGTTGCAGCCTTAAGCAGAAATGAGGCAGACACAGTGTGCAGACAGAATGCAGGCTGTTCTATAGCTGTGTCTTAGTCGCCGGAGTTACTGGTGGCACAAGGGCTTAAAGCTGTGTGCCGCGCCCTTTTTAGTCTGGCCCAGTCGACTACACTAGTGTCTAAACTATATGTCCAAAAGTATCAGGGCACACCTTCTGATTAGTTTGTTGACAGAGTCATTCAGTTGCGCACACACAGCTTGTATTATCTTTATTGTAAAGCACTGCCAATAGAATAGGATGTTCTGGAGCAGCTGCTCATGAGCCATGCCCATTGCCAAGCATCAGTATAAAGCCCCAGAGCATTGGGCTGTGGAGCAGTGGACCTGTGTTCTCTGGAGTGATAGAGCGCTATCCAATACCTCTGTGTGAGTTGGAGTGAAGCTTGTGATCCAGAACTAATCATACAGGATCAGTACCTGACCTCACTTATGCTTTTGTGGCTGGATGCAAACAAATCCTCAAACATTGTTTTAGCATCTAGTGTAAAGCCTTCCCAGAAGAATAGAGGCTATAACTCCTAATACTATTGACTCTAAAGGAACCAACTGAGAAGGTGTCTATATACACCCTGTAGATATTTCTCTCTGATAAAGACAACCAAATGTGCATGTCTATACTCTGTAGCTCATTTGCTCAAGGGGTACTTTTTATTATTATTATAATAATAATAATTCATTTTTATATGACCAATTTCAATCTTTATCCTTACAATTAGTCTTACACTTAAACGGGCAGATTTTTAGTACCAATACATTTAAATTGTCTGATCGATTGTCCTGTATTGTGCTTCTGAAAGAGCACTTAGGGCTGAAACACTCCTAATAACTTCAGTGTAAACAGACATGTGTAAACTGATGTAGAACAGAGGTGTCAGAATGTGCTATGGAGGTCACTTCTGTATTAGACAAGATCTGTTTTTTTTTTGTTTTTTTTAAAGAATGGTAAGAGAATGTTTGGTTGTCCTATTTAAACAAATGCATGTGTTGGTGTTGACTAGGCCTAAATAGGTGGATATATGTAAATGTGTTACTTTCTGAGTCATCACAGAACCAAAGGATTCAAAGCCAAGGACTTGGGTGTTACTGCAGTAAGACAACAAACTGATTAACAAAAACATGAATACATTATAAAATAATTTCAAATTATGAGTTGTATAAACTGGTGAGGCTGAAAGAATACTACAGAATACTAGAGAACATGACCAATTATATGTAAAGTCCTAGTTTAGGCTGGAATTTCCCTTAATGTCAACAAGGTTTTAGTGTTTTCAGTGCACACATTGAAAGAATGTGTTCAGTTAAATCACAGAAAACAAATCCTATAGTGTCACACAGGGTGGAATCCAAAACCCCAGTCTTGTAAGCAGTTGGTCCTGTTTACACTTAAATACTTAAGTGTCATTGTACCTCTGTTATTTCAAAAGATTAATCTTACAGTTCCAATTTGCAGTTTTGTTCTTTATATTAAGGACTGTATGGTGGGTGGCTGTATCAAGGGTTTTAAAAGGAATGCCTAAGCCTCTATGAATGTCTAGGTTTATGTAAGTTATCATGAAAGGCCTCAATCACGTTGCCTCATGAACACCAGCCTTCAGTAATTACCAGAATCTTTTGAATGTATCTTCACATTTAAAAATATCCTTTAATTTATACATATAAATACATGTAGTATATATCACTTATTATACAGTAATACAAATTAGTTTTTGTGTATATAATACACTCATCATCAAAAGAATAGTTGCACCCAGAAGGAATCAACCAACAGGAGTGAAGCTTGGCGAGTAGGTTTGACATTGTGAAATATGAGTGTGATTCAAGTTTCATGTTCGGCTGAGCATGTGACGTAAGCAAGGACAAGCCTTATTGCTGTGCCTGACTGACTCAAACATTGCGGACATTCAGTGAGCAGTGATGCCCTCCACGAGTAATCCTGTTAGTGCCAGCACCACTGGCAGATGACTAGACGACGCATGACTACATGCATGCACACCGCTCAACGACTGCCCTTAACACCACGTCGTCATTGCCAAAGATTGCAGTGGTGTTGCACCAGAGAGGTGGTCTGGTCTTCAGTGATGAGCCCTACTATTTTGCCCTTGTAGACATGACCAGCAAACGTATGGGGAGGCACCATGGTCAGCGTCAAGATTTCCTACCACATAATCTGCAGAAACTGTGTGAGAATATTCAAGTATATCAACATGAAAGTACACAGGCCTTAATAGACCAAGCTTTAGTGTGTTCCTTAAGATGTATCTTATTTCTAGCTGTCATTTGTTCTTAAAGCATGCGGTTATAAGTGAATATAAAATCATGGGTAATTAAAATGACTATGAACTATACAGCATATACTAAGAGTACACAGATATGCGTAGTTAATCTCCATAGCGGACGATTTGAGAACTTCCTGTGCCACTTTCACAGCCGAAATTGTATTGTGAGCACAGCAGATGTACCCTAATGTGCTCAGTCAGCCTTGCGTCTAGCAGACATGAATCACTCCCAGTGCTGGTGTGTTAAAGGTGAGATAATATGTGTACACCAAAGCCAAGACTGTTGTACTAATGTGTGCAGTGTATCCTGAGTTAATTAGGCCTAATCATTAATGACTGAGCCTGATTTGTAGGAAGTAGGTGTACTGACTCAGCATTCACAGGAACTATGGGCCTCTCCCTAAGGACACCACACATGCAGCTGTGCAAGTTAAGCATCTGATGATCAGATGAAAATAAAACTTTATGGTGAATAAGGTCAGGCGCTGCTGCGCTTGTCACTGTTATGGGTGTAACACAATGATTAACTGTTTGCTAGGCCTTTAGTGTCAAGTGAGGAAGAAAAACACCACAACAACAATGATCATTTCACCCTTACAGGATTTTTGTAGTGTGTTAGCACTAAACTAACAGCTATTTACATACACAGCATTTCTGACCGTGCTGATTAATTGTAGTCATTTGAAGCTTGTAAGGTTTGCTTAAAGCTTGTGATATAAATATTCATTTTTTTTTTATATATATTTATATATCATAAGCAGTTTGACACAGTTTGACACAGAACTGCTATTGTTTCCCATTTCAAACAACTGACTCAGATGTAATGATCAGCCCAGCACTCACTCACAGTCAGCGATGTATCTAGAACCTCCCGAAGGCCTAGAGTGATGTTTTATTCTCACAAAATTGGCCCCAACCACTGCAAAAACATGATCGGTGATCCTACCATCAGTTCCTAATTACTCTAGTGGTCAATCTGACACACTAGGCCTTCAGTTCAGCTCCTGAAGTCCAAACCAAACGGAGTACTGACTTGGCCTACATACCATAAAGACAAACAGTCTGATTGGACAATTTCTGTATGTTTCAAAAATGTAATCCTTATTGTTACCCAAATTTAACAATGAGGTAAGAGAATTACTACAATACTCGCAAAGTTTAGTATGATGACTACATCACTGCTTTCAAAGGAAAAACATGAAAAAATAATAATAAACTCGATTTTTGACTTGAATTATTTGAGCACAGCAGCTGCCGTTTACATTATCTGAACATTTCGTAATGAATAGACAAACAGAAATGGCTCTAAATTGCTTGGGATAAAAGTCTGGTTCCATTGACTTACATTAAAATGAAATTCATCTTTTGCCCTCCCCTGTAAAGTTGTAATTTTGGACAGCAACAATATTAAAAAAGTAACTAAAAAATCAGACGTTTTTTGATTCACTAAAATCATTAGGCTTACTCTAAAGACTTATAAGGCCCTGAGGATTCATTATACACATATAATCAGAGATAAAATGCTGATTTCCTTATATTTCCAATGAGCTCTAGAAATATTATAACTACATATCTTATTAGGCCACAGAATAGCCTGCTCTCATGCAAAACAATTAATATTTATACATAATGTCACATATACACAGTTTAATAACTTATAAAGTTTACAGTGCCATCAAAAAGTAATTGAACACTTTTATCCATTTAACCCTTCTTAAAATTTGAATTTAATGATGTTTATTAAGCTACATCATCAAATGTTGAACAGAGAAAACACTCTGTAACACGTCAGAAGCCTGAAGAAGACTTCCAACCAGACTGCACTATGTTTCTGTAAAGAGGGGGAGACATGAAAGGTGAGCTTGTACTTCTTGATGGAATCATAAACTCAAAAGTGAACAAAGACGAAGACTGCAAAGAGCAACGATATGACTCACAGCAGCCACCTTTAAAAATATATAACTTAATAATGAAGTATAACTTTGATGAGAAATTAATGACTGATTAACAAACCACTCGGTTTGACATTTTGTTCCTAGTGGTTTCCAATACTTAACACATTTTGAAGTATGACACAAAAGTTTCCTATATTTTGGGAGGATTTTGAGTGCCCCAAAATATCAACAGCATGTGTAAAATATACCAACCCTAAATTATACGGTCTGAAACAACACTCTAATGGATGCCTGTTTCTACAATAACATTGTTTTTCACAAAAGGCAGATGGGAGACCCATCTTTTTTTTTTTTACTATTTTCTAAACACTACTGAAATCATTACAGCCTTAGCCACTGTATATAAGACAAGTAAATTTGGGTCACTGTTAACACTTAACTGAGTCCTAAACTTCATAAGTCGTTTACATTTACAACATTTTGAGGACATACTTGTTTAGAAAGAGTTACGGTGCATTATTTATTCTTACTAATAACAGAATTCTAAAACATCTAATGTTGAATGTGTGCAGTGTTCTGGTCCTACATTTCTATTGTGTCATAATTTTGCTTGCAGGTTGACATCAAGATTAAAAACTAGGAGGGCAGCCTGAGTAAACAATACAGGGAACTTACAAAGCCCATTTAGCCATATTGTTTCGAGAACAGCCGTCTCCTACACAGTACACAAATACGCCCTCCCTCATTAAGCAAAACGAACAGTTCCTGCTGATAATTTGCAAGGACCTGAAAGTTTGGCATTGTGTTGCAAACAAAGCAGATGGGGAATCTTTAGCCATCAGTCGTGGCACTCCCTGTTATTTGCAGTACATGCAAAGGTGTGCAATATACATGATACCACTGTAATACTGACTAACCTTAAATTATAATCATTACCATAACCCAGGATTACATACAGAAGACGAGTCTGCATGAACTAGAATTCACTGAAGATCTGGCTCAGGGCTTGTTTACTACATTACTATAGCAAATAACCCTAAATCAAGATGAATAGGAGAAGATTGTGTAAATAAATGTTAGTGCTACACCCTGCTTGACAACAATGGCCCTGAACTGAAGCAGGAACTGCATTAACTGCGCTCCTCTATACAAACAGCTCCATTTTGTTTGAAGGATTAGCCAATGGCACAGAAGATTCTCATACGTATGTACATATTGTAAGGTCATCCTAACTAAACACCACTTATTTGATCTGTTTTGGAATTTATTAACCCAACAAAGGCCGAACGTCCTTCATCTAGAGCACAATCTGGCCAGCACTGCTGTTTAAACGGAGTACCAGGTCAAACTCCACAGTAACGTTCCCTGAACAAATGAGCATGTTTCATATCAGGCAAACACGAGTAGGCATTCCCTTAACTAGAGCTGTTGGCTATGAGATTATCAGAGGCTAATATAATCCAGAAAACAGGACTGCAAGGACCCGATTGTTATCATATCCTACTGAAAGCATTGGCTAAAACGTATCTTCATTTTTTAGCTATGATGACATTTCTGTAAAAGCACTTGAGAGCTCCTTCTAGCAGTCCTGCATTTAGAATATGATGTCATCTACAGTTCTTTCATACTTCTGTCTTCCAAGCTGGTCTGAGTCACTATTTAGAGCAATAGAATATTTTTAGGTATCCATACGGTACACCTCTTGAGGTTTAACATTTCTCTTTTCTATTAAAGAGCTACAATAACAAAACTGCAAGATCTTCCGATATATCACAGAGGGATATACAAGTTTGCAGCATTAGCTGAAGCCTTTACTCCTCAAATGAGAACCAATGATACAACAGCATATAGCTCTGATTTATAGTCAGACTACACAATAAACTAATACACATAAAACCATGTTTCCATATCAAAAGATTTTAAGCCATTACAATAATATCCTGGTTCATAATCAACATAGGCTCTATATGTTGATACATTCAATGACATTAATGCCTGTTGCTATTATTAAAGATGGCACAACTGGGTAACAGCTGAAATTATGAATGTTGGGCATACTAGAATTCCCAATGAAAACAAGTGACAAGTGTTAAACACTTCTTTCAAAACTTTTGGGGTCCCGCCGCACAGGACTTATGGTTTCACCACTAAAGCGCCCGAAACCTTCAATTCTGTAACTACACCTCCAAAACTCTTCAGACCAAGCAAGTGAAAGCAGCCCAACACTGACCTTATACAAACGTGTCCCTGTCTTTAACCAAAAACAATCACTACATTACATAAAAAAAAGAATATTTGTAGCACATGAAAAGGAAAAGGCGTAACTGTTTAATTTTGAAGAAGTTCAAATATCATCAATGAACTGGATATATTTTTTTTTATTATTTCTTCAGCATAACAAATCGGTCAAAAGAATAAAACAAAGCATTTATTGTTAATTTATTAAGACAAAATAGGCTTGTCTGACTGCATTGCATGACTGTGCAGCTGATGGGTGTTGTACTTGCAGATCAGGATCCAGAGCACCATGAAAGAGCCAGGTGACTGAAGGGAGTTGGGTTTAGTAAACAAAGTGTCCAAAGTCAGTCCAGAAATGCTCAGTTTAGTCAGTGGGTCCTTGTCCTCACTGCCCCTATGAGTGAACTTTACTGGTAATTCCCTCTCACTGTACTTCTGCACAGGTCTATTTAACATTAACTCATCTCGTGAAACTTCTGGTTTACACCTCCCAAGAAAAGACCAAAAAATACTGACACCCAAATGCGACCACCCCACATCACCCAAAGTTAACTGTTTGGGTGGTGTGGGGGGTGTCATGTAAAATAGTATCTCAAACTATTTGTGAGCATGAATGGAGATGCCAGAATCCGCTTTGTTTGTTTAAGCACTTTTCAGTCAAAGAGGCAGTTTTCTCTCTTGATTTTTGCATTCTTGTAGCACAATGGCAGTTGTGAGGTTAGCAGATATGTTGCCATTTCTGCAACTCCAAATTGTATAACATATCTGTGAAGAGAGAAAGTCCTTGGAGTGCGATTGAGCCAGTGAGAATAAGAAAGGGCGGTGGTGCTTCCACTTCATTCATGGGCAAAATCTGGCTTCCAAGAATGCAAAATGCAAACAGAACACCAACTTAATAACAATAGTGCCTTGGTTGAAAAGAAAGATGATCAAGTGAGCAAACAAAAAAAAAATCCAATTATTTAAAAAGAAATCTCTCTTAATAACAGGAAAGAAAAAAAATCTACAGCTCCGTAATACCTCCAAAACAATACTTTATGTAATATTGTGAGATGGTAATTGTCATTTCAATGTAATAGAATTATTATAGTGCCAAAAGCAAACTTAAGAGCCAGCCAAAAGGATTGGTACAGTATATAAAAGAAATCTGTTACAGGGAAATGTCAAAATCAACAGAAAAATATGATAATCAAACTTCTTTTTGCTGACTGATGTGAAAAGCAAAGTTATTTTTTTTTAAACACTTCCGTTTTCCATTTTTCTTGCTCCATCTTTTTTTCCTCTTTTTGCACTGACCAGTTCAACTGGACAGCACATTAAGATTTGTAATTTGAAGTGAGCCAAGTCAGCCCCTCATACAGTCCATCACCTGTCGTAGCACAGGAGGGCTGAACGTACCAATTTCTATCTCTGATCCGGGTCAAGCCCAGCTTCTCTTGGATCTCGTGTGGTTTCATTGCATCAGGCAGGTCTTGCTTGTTGGCGAAAATCAGGATGATGGCATCCCTCATCTCCCGGTCGTTGATGATACGGTGCAGCTCCTGCCGAGCCTCATCTATGCGATCTCTGTCAGCACAGTCCACCACAAAGATGAGCCCCTGAGTGCCTGTGTAGTAGTGCCGCCAAAGGGGTCGGATCTTGTCCTGACCGCCGACGTCCCACACGTTGAATTTAACATTCTTATAGGTGACGGTTTCCACGTTGAACCCGACAGTTGGGATGGTGGTGACAGACTGTCCGAGTTTCAGTTTGTAAAGAATGGTCGTCTTCCCGGCGGCATCAAGTCCAAGCATCAATATTCTCATCTCCTTGTTGCCAAAGATCTTTGATAGCATTTTCCCCATCTTGTTGGCTGTGCATATATTATGGTTATTAAGGAGAAGAAGAAGAAAAAGTCCAGGCTTTTGGTTTGGTACCTTTGGCTAGATTATGTGCTACTTGAATACTTTTGGGTGTAACACCACAATGCTTAGACACTGTAACTGAAATATTGCTTTACAACTCTGTCAGTCAAATCTCTTAAGTGATCCAGAGCAAAGGCTTTTGTGCTATCAGATGGAAGGAAATCATTAAAAAATGAACACCTCAGTGGTTCAGCTAAGCTAAACTGACTGGCATAGTTAGACGTAACTGAAAGAGCTAAACCACAGAGTTAAAATGTGCTCAGGGGAGGGTGTGGATTAGCAGCCTTCTTGAACCTGTCGCTGTGCGCTGGTAGCTCATCAACAAAAGGGCACCTTACGTTTATTTGGTGTCAGCTAGCCGAGGGTCGGTCCTTTCCAGCTCTCTGAGCGGAGCCGCACAGTCGCCTCCAATGCAGAGCTAATGCTGAGAAAAAGGTGGGCTATCGTAGCCTTCAGATTAAAAGAGCGGTGCCGAAACAGGCCCTCTCCACAGCCCGCAGCAGTTCAGACTTCCTTCTTGTATGCCGGCTGTCCTCTCGCCCTATCCAGCACATTCAAGCGGCGCGACTCGCCTCAAGAGTTCATGCTTACAATCACAGTCTTTAATGGCGTACCAGCGAAGTGGAGGCTGAGGAAACTGCCCGGGAGAACTCCAGAGGTCATTGATTCCTTCGAGTTTCCCCCGTCCTCCCTCTCTCTTCTCTTCTCTCTCCCTGAAACACAAGAGCGGTAGAGAAAAGGGAGGGGTATCAGACAGAGCACAACTTTAATCGGCCACTCTGTTGTCTAGTTTTCTCGATAAACGTCAAACCTCACAGGAACCAGCGTCGCGGCGACGTGGCTCTGGCTCCAGAGCGGCCCGAAATACAGCGGTTTACCTTCCAAAAGCGGCGGGCTCCCGCTCCACAGACCCCCTTTTCTCGTCTCTTCCCCCTCCGAGTCTCTCGCTCAGTCGCACAGCCGTGGTGCTGTGTTACCGGAAAAGGTGCGGACCTGCTTCACCCGCCACTTCCTCTGCTCGCGCGGAGCAGACTCGAGTATCGAGCTGAGCGAAATGGACGCCATTCAGGCTCGAGCCACTCGGAAGTTTGCGTTGCTTGGTACTGAAATAAAAATGGAGGGACGAATGAAAGCTTTCAAGATTCAAACATACGGCATAAAGCAACTACACGTCGTGTTTTCTTTAATACTAAAGAACAGGAGGAAAAGCTCATTTATCATTTTACACATTCACACCACAGAGGGCGTCCAGCTCGGTGGCGTCATTTTACGTGAGAGGGCGGGGACAGTGACGTGCGCACGATTTTAAATAATGCTGCACAGCTCAGGCATCAAAACTCAAGGCTTTAAAGAAACAGACCAGCACCAAAGTATCCTTCTGCTAAAGTAGTAGCTATGTAGTTGCTATAAACTGTGGGCCGATAGGGACCTTTAAGGGATCCTGCTTTGTAATTTATAGGCCTGCTTATGATATGTGCAATGATATCTACACTCCTGATAGAAAAGCCTGCGTGGCTGGTCACCAGCAAACCAGCCCCAGACTAGCACAACCCAGCATGAAATCTGTGCTGTTTATCTACCAGCCCAAATCAGATTTTTGGGATATCCAGATATTAAACCACATTTGGAGGTGGTTTGTAATGCAATTGCTATAGGATTCTTACAGATGTGTCTCAGTCTGGAAGCTCTGGCAGCTCAAATCAGTTAGCCAAATAACTCAAGCTCAAAGTCAAGCCTGTCACATAGAAAAAGAGCTGAATCAGTTTGGACAACCCTGATCTTTGGGCTTATGCTATTGGGCTAAGTGAGAAATCTTGCTTCATGGAATACCCACCAGATGTCAAAGTGTTTATTGAATCACTCACAGGGTAAAGAACGATGAAGATGTAAAATCCAGAGCGACAACAGTCCATTTACAGGAACAAATAAATGTTCAGTTGTCTTGAAACCTTCTTGGCATAAAATACAAACATTTTCAGCAAAATAAAGCAATTGTCTCAAAAATCCTTGGATATGTTTTGTTCATTCCTTGACTTTAGGGAGGACAGGAAAAGAAAAAGAATAGATTTTTAAAAATACGCATTTGGGTACAGCATCCAGTTGAAGCAACTTTTAAAAACACAGTTACTGGAAAATGTAGCATTTAAGGAAGTGCTGAGATTTGCTATGTAGCTGCTGATGCCTATATTGCTACAATAGCAACCTATTCTGATGGGTTGGTAATGTCTGGACACACAAATCCGATCTGATCACCTGCAAATAATAGTGTGGATAGTCGTCTCAAAAGAAATACGATTTGTAAAACAAATTTGTGGTTTGCCTGCAGTCTGAACATGGCTTAAGGTGCCACAATTTCTGACGCGGATGCACATATCTTATATAATCTCCAAAGAAAAAATGTATTCATAAAGTGAGACACACAGCTGCAACTGCACATAAGCCTGGCAAGCATATATCGGTCCGCGAGCTTGATCAGGTCCGCACCCCACTGGCTGCTTGCCACTGCTGGGCCACACTCGGTTTACTCAGATAATTGTCCTGCACACAAGATCTAACTAGTTTTTAATCCCCTTAAACAGATTAAATATGTGTGCAGACTTTATTTTTATGCAATACACCAACACAAACATTATAAATGGCTAAAAGATAAAAAACAGTGTTTAAAATTATTTTGATGAAAATGTTGTTGCTGACAATTAATTTACAGAATACAGAGGTAAAAAATAACAAAATTTGACTTCCTTCTTGGAAATTGAGCAATGAAAAGTGGTATTTTGTCTAATATGCTGCTTAACCACCAGCAGGGTGCCCAGAAAATGCTGACCAAAACACCCGTGGACTGCCAGCTTGGCTGTTAGTGGGCCAACAGTAGTTCTCTTGCTATCAGGGAAGTTCTTCATGTCCAATGCCAAACATTGGCTAGAGGAGTATAAGCCTTCCAGCACTGGCCTGTGGAATTGTGGATATACCAATTTATACAATCCCCCCACACACCCAAAGCAAAACAGATCAGCCAAGACATATTTGCTGTATAACATTTGCTTCTTGAGATTTTCAGTGGAACTAATGAAATAAAAGTGTATTTCACTCTAAAAGACTTTCTGTGACCTCCACTACTCCTGTACGTATAACTCCAGTGCAAAACCAACACCACTTAGGACAGCATACATGTCTTGACTGGCCTTCTACCTCTGTCTGTGTAAAGGAGAAAATTGTGTCAATTTTATTCAGAGATCTGATCTCTTGATTTCAGAAGCAATGTCAGCTATAAATGTCTGGACATACAGGAGATACCATTATTATCATTAACTATCATTTATGATTTGTGTACTTGTGTATTTTATTTAAAATTCATGTGACCAGTGCAAACGCATATATGCACAGCTGTCAACATGTTGGTCATATTTGCATACCTTTTGCATTAGTTTGGGTCATATCACTGCTGATTACATAGAACGTCAGAATAAAAGCCCAGGACCATTAAAGTTATACTATAAATCATATTAGTAATTCTTAATAGTAAAAATGAACTATTAAAGCCTTATTTGGAAAATACTGTGCTCAGGTGCTGAGAGATTATTGATTGCCTTCTGTAATTTGAATGAGTAATTCAGTAAACTGTGTGATCTATTTTGATTAATCTCCATAGGTGATGGCTATAAGGTAGCCATCACCTATTGCAGTGACATCCCATGTGTGTGCTATATTACATTTCTATTTGCTTGGGTTTAGAGGAGGTGTGCTGCAGTTCCTCCAATACCATTTAGAACCGTTTTTTACCAATTGTCTTTGCACACAGAGGAACCTTTCTACTGCATTTAACCCATCTGTGAAGTGAAATACCCACATACACAAACACTAGTGAACACACACATTAGGGGCAGTGAGCATATTTGCCTGGAATGGTGGGCATCCCTATCTATGGCGCCTGGGAAGCAGTTGGGGGTTATGCGCCTTGCTCAACGGCACTTCAGTTGTTACTGTTGGTTCAGGAAATTGAACCGGCAACCATCCTGTCGCAGGCCTGGTTCCCCAATCTTCAGCACAGGTCTGCCCAATTTTATGTATAACCCTATTTTTTCCGCTAACTTTTACTTCAGCATATATTTATTATATGTCATTATATGTGAGTTAATCTACATAAGACTACATAACCGGTGGCCTGCATTTCAGCAGTTCAGAAAGCACAGTGTCTGTGTCTGTTACATCTGTTAATTGCACATTGTAACCAACACCTAAACCCACCTGAATAAAACAGAACTGAAAGTGCAACTGCAGTTGAATATAGCATGAAACTTGTTACAGTTTACAGACTTTAGTAACTGGTCTCATGGTGAAATAGGAATGCATTTCAGTAAGAAGGCTCATGTCCTTTTCCATATTCTCTAAATTTGTTTTCTGTGCCAAAAGATTAAATTATTTTGAAATAAGTAATTTCCAGTGTCTCTTTATTTAGCCTGTAAAAATGATGCCTGCACATAGCTATACTGATTGGTTGCACTGAACCTCAAATGAAAAGCAGTTGGGACTCTTTATAGTCTTAGTCCGAACGGGGTGAAACAAAGCTGCTGTAGACATTTAAATGTATTGTTACATCACAAAAAAAAAATTCAAATTTCAAAACAGGCTGCATATTACTTTGCATACAGTATATGGTCAGTGTGGACTGGGAGGTGAACAGTAAAGGGATGAAGTTTACAGCTGGAGAAACAAAGCACTGCTGTCCTTCACAGCTAACTGGGGCATTCTCCAGGTGAAGTGGGAAATCATCTCACAAATGCTGTAGGGCTTTAGAGTGTGCTTAAAAACTCCAGATGTCGGTATGTGCATTTACACTGGTGAGCTAAGATTAAATAACACATTTCCCTCATGCTTTCTATTATTATTATGCTTCATAGTCACTCTATATATGTAAATCCGCTCATTACATAACCTGTTTGCAACATTTAAGAAACGTTTCAAACTGTACAACAATTAATTTATTTTTTTCAGGAAATGATATATAACTTTATTGGTGCACACTGTTTTTTACAGTGGCATAAAAAAGTTTCTGAACTTTTGTAACCACTAGTTTGTCACTAGTGTTACAGATTTGTTATAATGGCGTGTTGTTTTTGATAAAAAATAGTATTTATAAAAAGTGTCCTTTTGTATGTGATTCTAATCTCTAATCCTAATTCTAAACAGCATCGGAACTGAACAGTATCGGACCTACATATGTTTAAAATAGTGCAATTAATGTGTGTCACCCGAACTCCGACTGTTATATGTGCAGTCGTGATATAAAGGCTCTGTGCATAATGCCATTGTAATGAATTAGGGAGACGCCCTGTTAGCGTTGTATGGGCGGTTTTAAACCAGGCCCGAGACGCCAGGCAACAAATACAGCAGCGCCAACACATAATTCACACCTGGAGCTACTCGTCTAGTGCGCATGCGTGGAACATTCTTGCCCTTCAGCGTCGCCGTGTGTAGAATGAGAGCTCGGTTTGTCGACCACATGTTGTCGGACAGATAACTTCGAACAAGTTTAGATAAATCCTCTTTAAAGCGACATTTCATGGAACAGTCTGGTAAGTAAGCGCCCAACATAGGCTTCAGTGGTATTTCTGCAAAACAAAGATTTTCCATAGTCTCTATTTAGGCGGTATTGGCGGTAAAACCTCTTAGCTGTTACTGCTAACGATTAGCTTTGTATCAGCGGAGTAGGCCCAAAACCAAACCAAGGTTGTTTGGTCAATTGTTAGTTTCAGTCAGCTTAAACCGAGTTTAAATTAACTGTGCATGTTTAATAAGATTTTAGTTTTTGTTGCAAGTTACGTCTAAATTAGTTAAAGCAAGGCGGTCGTTCTCGGCTTTTCAGCTAATGTGTGACGCGTTGTTTAGTTAGCAAGTCAACTAGCGTTAGCTCGCTTGCTATCGTGAGAAGTTGTGGAACGATATTTGTTCATCCGGTTAGTTCGCGGTTTACTGCATGTTCAGTAGTGAGATTAGTGCATCGAGGAGTCGTATAAATCCGGTAGTTAGATGCAAACTTGTAATGGTCCAGCATAACGTGCTGTTTAAAAAAAGAGCGCACCCATTAGCTGGCTAGCAATGGCTGACGAGAGCTGCTTACAGCGCCTAGGATTAACTTGCGGATCGCGCTACATTCACTAAGTTAGTTGTGGTTTATTAATTGAGTCGTTAACCAGTGTTTGCATAGAGTAAAGTGGGTTAGAATTATCTGGTATTTATTTTCTGCTCATATTCGTGCAATCAATACGTATTTAAGGTTATTTACGCGAACTATTTTCGGAAAGCACGCGAGGGATCAGATTCTCCGCAGCTGTAGTTACCGATTAGGGAACCAGTGAAGTGTTTCCCCTTGAAGTTTTTGTATTTCAAATGAGAAAGTTGCTACAGCCACGTAGTGTATTTTTTCCCCCTCCTCTCCATGCGTCCTGAGTGGCAAACAAAACACAGGGTTAATACAAAGACTTCTTAATTGCTCAACAGACTTGCAAAACCACATTCTCCCGGTACAGGCATTTTTTAAAAATATGGTCTTGAATGGTCAGATACCGCCCAGTTTACTTTCTTTGTTTAAACACACCTAATAAAATAACTGCTTCTGTATAACTGCATTGCTTGTTTGATCAGGGAGATCACTACACTGTGTTGGACACTTGCTGTCCAGGACTAGAATTGGGAGAGCACTGTACTTAAGGCACTACATTTGCATATTTTAACCATGTTCTGCTTTCATTTAGATGGACAAAATGAGTGTGTTTCTTAATTCTTCATTCCTTTTTTTTTATGTTAGATCTGGATCTCTCAAACGAACCAATGACGGGGATGGTTGATACAAATGCCCCTGACAATGGGGACTCCACTGCTATGGAAGCAGCAGGCGATGGTTTCATTTCTGACCATCCTAACTTATCTCACAATGCTCAGTGGACAGTGGACCAAGTACCTGACACTCTTGCTGCACTTGCGAACCAACAGTACCTAGGCCAAGACCATGCATTACAGGCTGCTACTGTGGAGCAGTACTCAGCGGATGAGCATTCAAAACCACTTGAGCAAAAGTCTGCTATTTCTGAAGACAGTGCCACAGAGCAACCAGATGACTCTGCCCACAGTGTTGGAAGTCAAATGGAGACAAATGGACAGGCAGCAGAGTCTTTTCTCGGCGAACCAGAGCCGAGCTCACTAAAGCAGGCTGAGTCGGGCAGTTCAGAAGGTCCTGCCAATATGGAGTTGGAAGATGCATCGAAAGAGGGAAGTGAGGATGGATCAGGTGATGCCTCTGAGCAAAAGCCATCTCTTCCCTCTGAGTTTGAGCGGCTTTATAAAGTAGTTGAGGATAATCCCGAAGATTTCAATGGATGGGTCTACCTTCTACAGTATGTGGAGCAAGAGGTGAGTGCCCAAGTCTGGTAACAAAAAAAATTAAACGGGTAAAGAGCAATGAAGGGGTTTTTGTTTTTTTTTGGCAGGCGTTAAGATGTTTTTGTGTCTATTCCAGAACCACCTTGTGGCTTCAAGAAAGGCATTTGATGCCTTTTTCCTACATTATCCCTACTGCTATGGCTACTGGAAGAAATATGCAGATATTGAGAAGAAGCATGGTTGCGTACAGATGGCTGATGAGGTAAGGAGTGTTTTGATGGTCAATACCGCTTGGTTTTTAATTTGCCATTTGCAGCGGAATTAAAAAAAAAAAAAACTTATTGTAGACTTACCATGGCATCTTTCTTTCAGGTGTATCGTAGGGGTTTACAGGCCATCCCGCTTAGCGTTGACCTTTGGCTTCATTATGTAGCTTTTCTAAGGGAGAACCAAGACACCAGCGATGGAGAAGCTGAGAATCGTATAAGAGCGTAAGTATATTCTTAACCCACACGGTAAAGGTGACCAAATATGGTAAGTTGTATGGTGAATACATTTTAATTATGAAATGTTTTTTGCAGTGTTTATGAGCATGCAGTGCTTGCTGCGGGTACTGACTTCCGGTCAGACCGTCTGTGGGAAGCTTATATCAACTGGGAAACTGAACAAGAAAAGCTGGCCAATGTTACAGCAGTTTATGACCGCATTCTGGCTATTCCGACGCAGCTCTACTCCCAGCACTTTCAGAGGTTTGTGTTAGTTACTAAGTGTTACTGTATGTTACTATGTTGCTGTGTGTTACTGACTAGTACTTTGTTCTATTCAGGTTCAAAGATCATGTGCAAAACAATAATCCCAAGCACTTCCTGTCTGAAGAAGAGTTTGTTCAGCTGAGGTTAGAACTTGCTGCTGCCAATAAGCCTACTGGAGAGGGAGAAGAGGAAACCCCCACTGAGGAGCTTCCTCCAGGCACCGAAGACCTTCCTGATCCTGCAAAGGTAAGAGCCCAGCTCTCGGTCAGTGTGGGTTTAAAACTTGCCAGAGACAGGGAGGGTCCTACCTGATGCTGGAGAGAAGCAAAACTGTACAGGTTTGAAGAGGTGTCTTTCCGTTAGCAGCCAGTGAATACCTGAGGATTCCAGTTGGCATCCATTCAGGGACTCGAGATAAAAGTGGGACGGGACCGTGGCGGAATGACACGTCCCTCAACCCCCTCCCCCAGCAGCACGGCTTGGGCCACAGCTGATGTGCAGGGAGCATACCTTACTTATCCCATCGCAAGAGTCCACTTGTTTCTCTCGAGCTCATGGTGATGTAAACCCTTGGTAGCTGGACATGCAGTTTGCACATCACTCGAGATAAGTAGAATGTGTAACTGTAATGTGAGTTCTCATAAATTTGTCTTTTGTCCTTTAGAGAGTCACAGAGATTGAGAACATGCGGCACAAGGTGATCGAGGCACGCCAGGAGATATTTAATCATAATGAGCATGAAGTCAGCAAACGTTGGGCCTTTGAGGAAGGGGTAAGCATGTTCTGTTCACCTTTATCAGTGGTTGCTTTTGTTCCCTGAAAAACTTAGTGTGCATGGTTGAAATAAGGGTGCTGCAATTTTTTTTAATGGGAGGGGAACCTGTTTCTCGGGTCTGGAAATTGGATGTGATTATTGCAACTGTAGTTTTAAACAATATCTCTTACTTATCCTACCAAATAGATCAAGCGTCCATATTTCCATGTAAAAGCCTTGGAGAAGACTCAGCTTAGCAACTGGAGGGAGTACCTGGACTTCGAACTGGAGAATGGGTCGCCAGAGCGTGTAGTGGTTCTGTTTGAGCGCTGCCTGATTGCCTGTGCCCTTTACGAGGAGTTTTGGATAAAGGTAAATGGAGCTCCTTTCGCAGAGAACTTTCCTCCCTCCTTCCCCCATCAACGATTTCACTTCCTCAGTAAAACTTCCTGCACTCTTTGCGTGTAACGTTGATATTTGACTGTATTTGTTGTATTAGGGGATGGCCAGCTTGCCACACAAGATTTGACTCCAGCATTTGCCAACTTCGTTGCATCTCTCCGTCTCCCACTACCTTACAGAAACTTATCTTATTGGTTCCATAAAGGTGCTGATGGGTTTAAAACAGAAATTCTCAAAACGATCTTGTCAATGGAAATTCACTGGTGCAGGAATCTGAAATGAAAGCTTAATTTCTGTGTGTTCTTTCCCTGTTTCTTTCTTTTATTTCCTCTATATCTCTCCCTCTTTTTCCTTATTTTATTCTGAAGTATGCCAAGTACTTAGAGAGCTACAGCACAGAGGGCGTGAGACATGTGTACAAGAAAGCATGCACCATCCATCTACCCAAGAAATCTACCATCCATCTTCTCTGGGCAGCTTTTGAGGAGCAACAGGGTAAATGTCCCTTTCACTACACCATTTGAGCATGGTTGGATACTTTGACAGATGTTTTGCTGTTGTCGCATCTGTTGTTGTGCAACATGCACAGCACTATTGTTAAACTGTTTTACCCCTCCACACCCCCCAACATGATGTCCCACTAATTTTCCTAAACCTACTATTTTCTTCTAATCCATAGCCAACCCAACTGGATGTAGGTACTCTTTTAGCAGATCCCCAAACTGTAATCCACAGCCATACTGTTGTCATTTGTTCCGTTCGTTTTTATCAAAACAGTAGCAACTGGCTACCAGTAAGCTTTTCTAGTTAGTGTTTTTTTTTTTTTTAACATTAAATGTTGTTTTTCTTTAGGAAACATTGAAGAGGCACGAGGAATCCTGAAAAGTCTAGAGGAGGCGGTTCCGGGCTTGGCCATGGTAAGACTACGTCGGGTGAGCCTAGAGCGTCGTCATGGGAACTTGGATGAAGCGGAGGCACTACTGCAGGATGCCATCAAGAATGGAAAAAGTTTAAGCGAATCATCTTTCTACTCTGTGAAACTGGCTAGACAGCTCCTCAAAGTGCAGAAGAGCATTGGCAAGGCTAGAAAAGTACTGCTAGAGGCCATTGAAAAAGATGAGGTAAGGCTGTTACCCCCACAGGTTGATTTTAAGCCTTAACGCATATGATCTTAAAAGTGGGCTTTGTTAGTTTGGTGATGCAGAGGTGCCAATAGTGGGAAAGAATGTGCGTTGAGAGGAAGCTTGACTTGTGTTATAGTCATACATTTTGCTAAATTTGTACTTCCTTGTGAATTGTTAAGTAGGGGTAATAATTCGCTTTACTTTTCATTAGGTCATCAAACATGCATGTGTTAATTACATTTAATAACACCATTGGTGAATCTTTGATTAGTCACACTTATGTCTTTTAAGTGAATAAAAATGTTACCTATAGCATTTATGTGCATTTCTACTTTTGTTTAGAAAAGTTTTTACTTTCAGCCTGTATCTCTCCCCACCCCATCTTTACTAAGACATCTGTATGTGTGTATTTTAGACCAGCCCTAAGCTGTACCTAAACCTGCTAGAGCTGGAGTACAGTGGGGATGTGCAGCAGAATGAAGCCGAAATCCTGGCATGCTTTGATCGAGCTATCAGTAGCCCCATGCCTTTGGATTCACGCGTCACTTTTTCTCAGCGGAAAGTGGAGTTTCTGGAGGACTTTGGCAGTGATATAAATGTGTGAGTAATGAGTTTTACTTTCAGTACTAATTAAATTCTTCCCCTTTAGTGTTTTTGTAAGAGTAATCTTTTCCATTACCAGCTGGAAGAAAGTCAATATTTATGGACCGTACTGGTTTGTTCTTTGTACTGGGGGAGAGGTGACTACTTGTGGGCTGATGTTGGCGAACACAAACAGAAAATGTAACTTTCTTTTTTTTGGATGTTCTCTTACAGCAGAAGCCTTCCTGATTTTTTTCATGCAGGTTTAAAAAGATTCAGTTCGGCTTTTGATTAGATTGTCTTGCTATCTTGTCACCTGTCAGTCTACCGTGTGTGTGTGTGGGTTTCCCCCCCCCCCCCCCCTCTCCTCAGTGTGCATTTAAATGAGTGGTTATATTTGATATGTTTTGGTTTATGCACAGGCTTGTGGCTGCGTATGAACATCATCAGAAACTTTTAAAAGAGCAAGAATCAACAAAGAGAAAAACAGAGAATGGGTGAGTCCACAGTCCTTTAACAGACGGAGGCTTTAAATGGAAAATGAACAGGGGTTTTTATTTATTTATTTATTTTTTTTACATAAAGCCTTTTTTGACTGGCTTGGGTTACATCTTAACCATTTAACAGTGCATGCATTTAGAAAAAAAAAGTGGACCTTCTCTTAAAACTGCTGGTTAGGAGGAAGTTGAATTTGAAGCTGTCCTTTCAGTAAAAAAAAAAAAAAACTTACTAAACGTGCATGTTTATAGGTCTGAAGAACCTGATTCAAAGAGACAGCGAATGGATGACGGCTCAGCAGCATCAGGCCAGATGGTACCAGACATGCAGGCGAACCATGGAGGATATAACTATAACAACTGGTATCAGGTTGGTATTAACATGGCAACTGCATGATCTGTACTTGTTTCTAAAGTGCTAAAAAACAATCATTTTTGCATGAATTTAAGTTGAACCAAAGCAGGCACAGTAAATAAACTAATTGGCTGTCACTTATGGATTAATTTATCAGCTAGACTGCATGAGCATATTCTTTTAAAGTGGGCTTAACAAGCATTGTTCCTGCAGACTTTGTCAGTACAGTTTGGCTCTAGGTACTCCAAATAATCCTGAATAATCCTTAAATTATTTGTTAAATTAACTGTGCTGTCTTTAGATCTTCTGGGACCAGTTTGATCTGGTTGGTTGTAAAGTTTCTAATAATTCCTTTATCTTTACCTTTTTACAGCAATACAACTCGTGGGGAACTCAAAACACCTGGGGTCAGTACGGCCAATATCAGTATAACCAGTACTACCCCCCACCCCCCACATGATGACCCAAAGTATGATGGAAGTTTGATGTCCTTTTTATCCATTCTTATTGATTCTCATTGACATTCTCAGTCATTTGACAGTTTACTTTGGTTTATGAGCATGTGTGTTGCAAGTGAGTTTTCCTTCTGTGGGAAAAGTGCAAATATGTTTAATTTTAGCTTGATTTAGTGTGGTCTCTTTTGGAAATTTAGTAGTCTGGAAGATTTGTATGGAAGAAGCTAAAATCGTTAATTCTTTAACCTTATCTTTGCTCTCCTAAATGTGATGTCATCTTGTTTTCAGAGCCAAAAGTAAAATGAAGGCTTTTTATTTTGATTTTTGAATTTCATAATAAAGAGATTGGTATCCTTGACTGTGTTGTGGCTTACTCAATGTATACTAATGGTGTTAGTCAATGTTGACTACATCTGAACTCATGACATAATTTTGGTCATCCACCACCCTTTTAGCAGTGACTACATAAAAGGTCTAGCCAGAAAAGGCGTGGAGTGAATGGTGGCCAACAAACTAGATGGGTTGCTGTGTGTATCTGCAGTCACAGTGGATTTATAAAAAAAAAAAAAAAAAGTCCTTGAGTGAGGTCTAAAAACAGATGGAACATGTGGTAGGTATGTGAAATGGGTGTTGGATACAAGGTTGTTTCTTTTTTTTTTTTCTTTATATTTTTATCATCCCCCACACAAACAGTTTAGCCATTGAATGAATAAATACATACTTTTGCTGTGTATTTGTAAAATGTTTTGGAAAATAATCTGCCTTCTTAAAGATGCTACTTTAGTCTGGCATTGCACAGTAGTGCACCAGTTGCACTTTGTGCTTTCTACAGTACAAATTTCATGTAGGCACTGCAGACAAATTCCTGTCTAGATAGGATAGATAAGCAAATATGTACATTTTAATGTTAAAGTGCAGTTCCCTTAACCCGTTTTTATTACTTATTTTAAAATCTTGTTTTGCTTCACTTCTTCCTTTGAATGGAGTTTGGATATCTCGTTTCAATTATCAAAGCAGCACTAATAGTATCATACGTGACCATATTGATTTGAGTGATTTGTATTCTCCAATTTATGACTGAAGAAATCAGTTATCCATCGTATGTACACAATCAAGCAGTACTGGCGTTGATTATTTTTTAGTATTGGGTTTAAAAGGGAAGTAACGGTGGTAACACACGTCCTTTCTGTGTAATGAGATGCAAGCTTGTGTTAAATGTCTAAGGGGTTTGCACGCTTTTTTGTTCATACGGTGTTAGCACAATCCACGTCTGGATGCTTTTGGATATTGGGGAAATGAACAGTTTGTGAAATGCTGTGGACGATGCATATTATTTCTACAGACATATCTAGACGTTTGTTTTGAATAAAAAGCTCCATATTATTCCATTTGCTTTTTAAATTAATTCTATATTTTAATTGAATCTATAAGCGTTATAATACAGGCATGAGTGCGTATGTGTGATATTTTAATTAATTACATAATGTATGATGCAATAACCAACACTTCATCAATAGTTAAAATATTCGGAACAGTGGCACGGATGGGTGTTTTCAACACGTGACGTGTAGTCTTCCCGGCATCCTCTTTTTTTTGCACATGCGCACACCGCGCTCTGCGCAGGTCCTTTTCTCGCTCACTGTGGAACGACGAGCACCGTGCGGCGTAAGGCCCGTCTCTTACTTCACTAATTTATCATCTTTATCATTTCAGTGTTGTATTAAAATGTTACTGCGATTCGGTATTAAAGTTTGGAGCATGTGTCTGACCGGTTTCCCGGTTCATTTGCTGTATATTGAGGGCGTTTGGTCTCTTTTTTGACCGCGTGTCTCCGGCCAGCGCTGTAGCCAGTGAGCTAAACCCAGTTAGCGGGAGCAGCTAAAGCTAATGCTCTCTCACTTACTGACTTCAGTTTGCGAACAGTTTTCCACAGCACAGTATGCCAGCGTTCATAGTCGTTGAATGTTACTGGGTTATGTTTGTATCATAGACACGGTTGTTGATCCATACGGTGACATTTGTTAGAAGGCATTTTATTAAATGATCCTGTAGAGGCATTTTTGTTCGCATGAGTTTGGTAGTGGTCAGATATGTGCATCTGCTATGTATGAGGTTTGAGTAAGACTGCAGCACACACAAACACTTTTCTAACATGAACGAGCTATAGCTTTCGTACGCAAGTCTGAAAACTCCTTTCTAGACTGAACTTGCCCAAAAATGTTCAGACACCAATTTGATCCTCGAAATCAGCTCATTTTAGGTTTCAGCCAGGGCTAAATTTGCCCACCTTAAATAGTCTTCATTGAAGGGCATTGCTAATAGAAAGCGCTTGGCTTGGGGTGTATAAAGACCCCGAGCACTGGGGTTGTGGGGCATCTGCATTCTCTGGAGTGATGGATCCCCATCTAGTACCTTTGGGATGGACTGTGTGTGGAACATGATCAAGAACTAATCATACAACATTAGTACATGTCCTCAGTAATGCTGTTGTGATGGAATGCGATGAAATTCTCTCAGAAATGTTCCAGTATCCAGTGCAAAGGTACACGGCGCTGGTCCTAGGGTACCCCTAGTTCTGCATGTTTGTTCAGGAAGGGCTTGGCAAAAAGCTGACTGGCAGGAATACACCACAATGCGCAGGACCGAGATTGTGGAGCAGTGATTTAGTGTTTAGGCTTTCCATAAGAATGGAGGGTGTTGTTACATTGAAGTGCAAGGGGACAAACCCCCCATTGATGCTACTGAATGTAAGGAAAACTGTGACCAGTAGGTATCAAACATGCAGGGGTCAATTCTGGAACACAAAAGGTGTATCCTGGAGAAAATGTCATACATTGGCAGAAAAATAACGAGCCTTTTTTTTCTCTTAAAGAAATCAACATGCAGCTCTTCCTCCGTGCGCAGAACCTACACACCCTTGAGGTGACAGGACAGGAGACTGTCCAGGACTTAAAGGTGAGAAATTATTTTAGTTTTGATCTAAACTGTTTATCTCAGTACTTTTGTTAATATTGTTGTATCTATATGAAGAAAACTCACTGAAAAGGCTTGTTTTGTAGGCCCATGTCCAAACCTTTGAAGGTCTTTCTGTGGAGGACCAGGTCCTCATGCTGTCTGGTACCCCACTCGAAAATGATGCTGTTCTTGTGAACTGTGGCATCTCGGAGCACTGCACAGTGGAGGTGGTTGGCAGGCTTCTGGGAGGCAAGTTACACTTATCAAACTAATTTATAACTAATTCTTGTTTTTTAGCAGAACAAGCCTGTTATAACTTTTTCTGCTTTGAGACAGTTGCAAAGTAAAGATTACCTGGGTCTGGTTGTACTAACCTACTGTTATTGTGTAACAGCCAGTTGAATATTACCTTCTTAAACTAGCATCCTTACCGCAGGGCCTTTTGATTTTGTATAATAATGCATTATTTCGTTTTGAGGATGTATCTGAATTGAGTTTTGCTCTGTATTCTCCTCCCAGGTAAGGTTCACGGTTCCCTGGCTCGTGCTGGTAAAGTACGAGGACAGACACCCAAGGTAAGTACAATGACAAATTTTTGACTCAGATTTTAAATCAAACCTCACCCTTTAGTGTTTAAACATACAGGTAGATCTTCTATGAATAAGGGGTTGGATGTTTGCATACGCGTTACTTTGCTAATCCCACCACACAACAGAACTTGGAGTTGACATGGAGGATATGCCTTTCTGTTAGGGTCATACTCATACACAAGTGTGGTAGAGACATGGCTATATATCAACTGATGTTCCTCCTCTGTTTTTAGGTGGACAAACAGGAGAAGAAGAAAAAGAAGACGGGCCGTGCTAAGCGCCGCATCCAGTACAACCGTCGCTTTGTGAATGTGGTGCCCACCTTCGGAAAGAAGAAGGGTCCTAATGCCAACTCCTAAATAGTCTCTTGGAGTAACTTGTTCATAATAAAATTGCAGCTTGAACAAAAGTATGGGTCCTCATGTTGTTTATAATTCCATTTTTATACACGTGTCTATGGGAAGACTTCAGTTATAATGATGGATGGAGGAGAGATTGGGGAGAAAAAACAGAACAGCACTTTAGTTCAATGTTTTATTGTAACTTCTCAGAACATGCAAAATAATGTTGAAAGAACAAAAAGTGGCACTATTCCAAGAATCATGGAGAGTAATTTTTGCTGCTTTCCACAGTATTTGGGTTTAACATAAAGGCCAACACAAACATGACCTCACCAATACCTCCCCTGATTAGTTCTCCTTTATTGAAACTGAGAACATAGTGCAGCTTGACATGTACTGTTCTTTGGAAGTGTTGAACCAAGTACTAATCAATGGATACTAATTCAACCTCAAAAATGAGTTTAGCGTTTGGTGGAATTCTGGTTGAAGTGGTTAAAGGAAAAGCATTGCTGAAACAGTGAGAGCTAAATGCATTTATGTAGATAAACTGGAGGCTATGAAGTGAACAATGTTCAAAGCAGAATCAATCAAGTAATATAAGATGCAATATAGAGATGGGTGATTTATTATACAAAATAATACCAATGCCCTGGCATGCACTCTAATCCTCAACCTTAGATACTATCTTTATAATTTTAATGAAAAACCTAATTGGACAATTTTAGTCATTACTGCACTGAAACAACCTTCCTAAGATTCATATTAACAGACATGCAGTGAAGACACCAAAAGGATACTTTGAATCAGGAAGACCCTTTTTACCATAAGCCCACTCTGATTCGATTTCCAGCCGCGCAGTCTCACCTTTACTCATGGTCAGGAGGCCCTCGTCCCACTGTAAATATAAATTGTTTTAAAAAAATTGCAGTAAAGCTACAAATCTTTTGACACTTCCACATGGTAGACATAAAAACTTACCCCTCTGATGACTTTGCCCATCCCAACCTTGAAAGAAAGTGGTTTGGCCTGTTTCTTTTTCCGTGCAGCTGAAAAGATGGTAGTGGAAAATTACAACATGTCCAAAAACGTCCAGTCAGAGACAACAAACTTAACAAAACATTTATTAGTAGTGACCCTTAACCTCTGCTGGGTATTATGGCAGGCCTGACATGAATATCGGAAATGCTTATGCTGCTACTTTCCTTTACCAAAGAGAACTTGTGCCAACAACATGTTGATCTGACAGCTTAAACAGTAATTTGCATAAGTTTAGGTACCCCTGATCAAATGACAAAGAAAACATTTTATTATTTATTATTTATCGCACTTCCTCTATAGAGAACATACATCTGCACAATTTAATACACAGTTACTGATTATTTGCTGAATGAAACATTGGGGGGAAATAAAATGTGTATTATTAAATGGCATCAGAATACACAACCACACAGAAGTTGTGTCACTTGTCAACTGTATCATGCGACAACTCATACAAAACTCACTACTTCACTCAGATTATAGTTGTTTTGGAAGTTGGATCACATTAAAAATATTATTTACTAAATATTCTATGTTCGCCACTCTAAAGCAGCATCCCTACAAGCTGCATCACTGACTGGTATATCAGCCCCACTGCTGCCGAACACATGGCCCTGCAGAGGGTGGTAAAAATGGCACAACATGTCACAGCAGCTCCCCTCCCACCCATACAGGACATATACAACAGTAGGTGTTTTAGGAAAGCTATCAGCATATCCTCCAACCCCACACACCCCAGCCGTCCCCCAATTCAACTTCTGTCACCTGGAAAGACGTAGAAGACATCTGAGCCAAAAGCACCAGGTTCAAGAACAGTTCTCACCCATTGGCTGTCAATGTGCTCATACTGGCAGCACCCACAGAACATGACAACACTATGGACTGGGTCTAATCTAGCCCTGATCCTCCAGCAAACTACACACAAGCTCATAGGACTGTACGCAGTGCAACTGAGACCTCTATACTTGAACATCTAAGCAGTATGTTCCCTATACTGAACATGGATTTGTAAGCTGCACTGTTGTTTATGCTGCTTACTTTAACATTAAGCTGTTATGCTCACTAGCTGCACTTTAAAACACCTGGCTACATCAACATACTGTACTTTCCAGTACACACAGTATAACACTTAAGCTGTATTTCACTCTACTACATTTATGTTAACTGACCTTTACACCTTCTCAGTTCTAGCCATATTCTGACCTACAGTGTCTGCTCATGCACATCTTCGTATATACTGTCTAGGCTTACACTGTGTTGAGTTTCTGTCTTTGCATTATTGCTCATTTATCTATTTTTTCTATCACTGCACTGGAGAAGTACTGAAGAAGCCTGATAGTGTTATGTTGTACTGTACGACCTTGTATTGGTGTAATGACAAAGTTTTACCTGAACTGAGCATGTCAGTTTCTTTATGAGTTGTTTAATTATTACTAAAACATTTGCAGCTCTGTTCGTCATTGAAACTTTTCATTGAAATGTTCGTCATTGTCCTTAAACTTGGACAAATTTTGGCTCATCGTAGGAATAATTTTATACACATAAAAAGATGTGTGAGAGAAAATACTGATACATTTGAGTATTATTATAGTTTGTAATATTTGAATGAATGATTTGACAAATGTTTGAGCAGTACTGTATTTATTCTCTGTAGAGAATGTGCGCAACGTGTAATTTTACTGGGGGTGTTTGAAGTTTTGCATATAACTGTCTGTTTATTGCATTTGGCGAGGCAGTAGAACACGTACCAGTAGGGATGTTCGTGTCAAAGACAGTGCCATCCTCAAGTGTGCCAGTGTACCAACATGCCACTGTATCACCCTTTTTGGGAAAGTTGACCTTATCTCCTTTCTTTAAAATGGCCTTTGTGTACTTGGGGGGACCCTGTGAAGCCAAACAAACAAATACGACAAAAACAAATAAAGCATTTATCTAAAGCTATGAAACATGCTTAATTAATAATCAACTCTAACTGCATGTGTAACTACTGTGAATCTGAATGTCTAATTCCACAACATGATACATGGTTAGTGTAGCTCAGTGGGTAACACCACTACCCAGAGTGCCATCTCTACATGTGAGAGACTGGGGTTCAAATCCCGGTCTAGGTAGCTATGCTGTGCTACACTAATAAGAGTCCTTGGGCAAGACTCCTAACACTACATTGGCCTACCTGTAATATGATTAACCTTGTAAGTCACTTTGGATAAGAGCGTCAGCTAAATGCCGTAAATGGAAATGATACCTCATCCACGACTTCCGCGACATCCGTCTTGGCTTCTTTGGGCTTGTCTTCAATTTTCACAGCCTTCACATCCTGAGTCACCTCCTCCACTTCGGTGCCTTTAAATCTCTGTCACAGATAGCAAGAAATAGTTGGTCATTCTCAGCCAATGAAAGTCATGCAGTTTGGAGGATCTTTTTAATACAGGGGTAAATGGGAACGGGAAATGCAGCTCCATGTAAATAACCCAGCAAAATTAATTTCAATGTTAGCTCAATAAACTACATTTAAACAGATACATACTGATATTTTGCAAATTAAAACTAATAAATCATTTGACTGGTATTTAATTCATAAATGTATATGATGGAATGCAGTGCTCTTAATTTTTAACAAGAGTAATGCCTACTTTTCTGTACTGTTGTATCTGTAATTGAGAATAATTGCAGAATAGCCTAAAATTAAGAACTGATGTCACGACTCTGGGTTTTAGTATATGAAATTTGTCCAGTAAGATATATGATTTCATAGCCTACTTGAGTTGGAATCATTGTTTAGGAGCAATATCATAGAACATAAGGAAACGTCTTTTCATATTCATTTGAGAAAATGCAGGTACATTAAGAGTGAGGGTTTCCAAAGCCAAACGACAAAAAGAACACTGTGCTGAAACAAAATCTCAAAATAAAATATTATACTGGAATTTAAAATGACTAAGATTCGGCCAACACTTCCCATCAAAAAAGGGAAATTATTTCTCCACTGACAGATTGAATTTGCAAAAGGCTAAAGCTTACCTTACTCTCGAACAGCTGGTTGTAGGCCAGAATAAGCTGCTCCTTTTTTGCAGTCTTTGCAACATTCTTGATGTTTCCCAGCAGTTTGTGCTCTGTAAGAAACTGCAAGCATAGAGAAATCAAGCACACATATCTGCCCACTGACACCGAGCGAAGCTGCAGTTAGCTTCATATTCGGAACTTTCAGGTCCACCTTAAGAGGTCCAGCAACTGCCCTATGACGCCCACACGTTCTGTACAGGCGCAGAGCGGATCGGCTGCACCATTTAAGGTGGAACGGAAAAATCGATGGTAACCTTAGCTTCCTTTACACTACTGGTGTCACATTATTATCGCTTCCACGTTTAGTAACATGAGCACACATTGACATGCTGCGGCTACACTCAGGTCTTTATACTGGTTTGTAAAGGGTCCATTAAGAGGACTCTCTCCTACATGTGTGACAGGCTGCAGCTCGAAGGCTTATCACGCAGCTGTGGGCACCAGGCAGCTAACGCTAGCCTGCTAACAGGACTCTGCTGCACCACAACTGACAAACCGAAGAGTTCCGCGGCTTGGATATGGTGTGTGCATACCGAGTGGGAGGCATTATCCTGGATAAACTTGATTAAATCTTTTTTGGGAACATCGTCATTTTTCAGTTTCTCATCGCTCCATTCTCGTGTTGGTTCCGCGGCCATGTTCCTCGCAACTTCACGACCTTTCACTCCACGCGCGAGTCTAAGAGCCAATCAGCTTGCTCCGTGCTCCTGCGCGTCTCAGTGCTGTAGTTAGTCCAGTCCATTGTGCGCCCTTAAAAAAGAGACTCCTTCAAGGGTCCCTTAAAAGGGTTCCTTAGTCGAGAAAACGTAGAATCTTGGTAGAACCATATACATGCCCACACCTGTTCATCTCGTTTAATAAAAATAACAAATATATATATATATTCTAAAATGAGGGACTGATGTATATATTATTAAATAAAAGTATAGGAAGGAAGTGAAGTGTAATATTGTGAACAATAAATGATGTTAAATTTAGACTGATATGGGCAATATTTATTGAGCTACACATACAGAAGTAGTGTTTCTTAGAATGGCGTCGAGCCACCATATTTGCTAATGCAACAAGCCAGAAGTTTCGGTATGGAGTTGTAGAGGTTCCTAATAATGTCCTGTGATAATCCATCCCATAAATATTCTCACACAGTTCCTGCGGTAGAGGTAGAGGTTGGAGAGACACCGGCCCTTCTGGACGTGTGACATGTGACAACAAACTGTTCATGTTGGCGCTGACCACGGGGTGTCCATACACAAAATCGTTGGTCCTCTCCACCAAGACAAAAACGGGACTTGTTACTAAAGACGTCCCGCTGTCATTCTAAGTCACTCCATGACAGTGGTCTGGTACGACACCATCACAGTTTGTGGATACTGATGTGGTGTAAAGGGCGCTTGTCGTAACGGCCTGAGTGCACATAGTCCGGTGTGGGGCAGCCATCTGCCACTGTTGCTGACACTAACAGGATGATTTATGAAAGGTATCACTGATTCCTGCATGCTTCCATTCCTACTACCTCACATGTGTGGTTGGGCATGAAACTTGATGTATTCACATGTCTCACAATGTCAAACCTCCCTTCCAAGTTTCATCACTGTTGGTTGATCCCTTCTGGGTGCAACTATTTGTGCAACTAATTTTTTGATGATGAGTGTATGAGGCCCCTATGAAGCTAAGACCTGTGTAATGCTATTTCACAAATCCTGGTGCCTTTTTTTTTTTAGCCTTCAGTTATTTTTTAGTGAAAATGAAATGTCTGGAAACACAGAATGTAATTGTATAAGTATGATTAAAACTATTTAGCTTTTTATTAATAAGATCTAATTAATAAGAACTTAATGAAGTATATGATTTCTGTGTCCAGCTTCTGTACCCTGTCATTAAAGGTGGAAGTAGTTTGTCTGATTTGCCCAAATAAGGACTTAGATTAATGATTTGTCAAGAAAAGATAAAGAAGAAAGTCCTTTATAAAGAGCTTTAAGATATAAAATGAACTATGTTCACAGAGGTGTCTGGTCTGGTGGGTGTAATGTGTTTTGGAAATGATCTCCAAGTTGACCCACCATTGTCGCGGATCTAGCCATGGTCACATGGCTGGATGTGTTTTAATTAACTTTTTGCTTTGACGATGTGTTATTCTTCAAACTGGGTGCTAATGTCTCCCACTGACCACTGATCCCACTACAGTCACATAACTGTGGATGTAAAGTGAAGGGAAATACATTCTAAACAAAGGTAAAGTTTATTTGGCTCCATTTAAAAACACATGCTTGAAACATCCATTTTTACCCTTATAGGTACCTGTATATATTCATCCCCATGGAATATCTGGAATATCGGATGAATATTAGGATGACCTTAATGTGCTTATGCCGTTACCTTATATGCTAGTTACTTGAAATTTGTGTACTAATTCTTTGGAAACCAGAAAAAAACTCAGTCCTGTTATTTTTTACCCTGTTAAATCATTTTAGATACTGGTCAGTCAAGGAACCTATATAATGGCTATTGTTTCTGAAATAGGTTAACAGATTTATTATATATTTAAACATATTGTAGCGAGCACAGGGGGTGGGTCTGTTATATTGCGTGTGCTGCTGCTGTATGCCTGTGTCTGTGTGCCCGCCTCTGCGCTGCCTGTGTGTGAATGGATGACAGGTGTGGGGCCTTCCTCTTGGGTGGGGATATGCAGAGTGGTAGGCACCACTCTGAATCTACCATTTAGTAGATTCTTAGCTAGGTTAGTGACCTTAGGGCTGTTTGCATGCTGTGGGTTGTTGGGTTTTACGCTCCTAGCATTTGTAAATGCTCTAAGTGAGTCGTGCCCTCTTCTAAAATAAAGAGCTTTTGGTTTAACCATGCTTCCTGAGTCGATGGCTGCCTCACGGTCGCTACAATATGTTCTCTTAGATTGAATTTATGATCTGTAAGAGTTACAGGAGCTACTTTGCACTACAGTTGTGGAATTATCCTCAGTCATCAAAACAGCCTCTTAGAGTAAAAGAAAAACTGCTTAAAAATAAAACATAAAATATGAATTATCCCATAACCTGCGCACCATGCCATACTGTATACTTTTTTTTCCAAATATGTAATTGTGCATTAACTGTACAGAAGTGTGGTCTCTGTAAAGTATATTATTTGACAAGGGGAGCCAAAGCTGCATATAACTATACATTAGGTGCAGCTGTAGACAGGCTACTTGCCCAGAACCTGCTACAGTATGCAGCTTTGATCAACTATTTAAAGAACATGTATGGCATTAACTGAACCATTTACCTAAGACCTTTTCTGACTGCTGCACAATGTCACAGGAGTATCAGCACATTTGAAGAAGTATGCTAACGGCCAATTCTTGAATGCTCGCTAACAGACAGTGTTGTCTTCTGTTGGCTAAAGGGGTGAGGGGGGCCGTCCTACTTACCCAGAGAGAACAAAACCAATTATGCTCTCTCTGACTCCTGGCCACTGATAACTGCAGCATCACCAGGCAAAGCTTAGCTGAATGTAGCACTAGGGAGCCCAAAATGGACTCATCGTAATATCAAGTCACTGTGGAGTCTTTGTAATGTAATGTTACTTTTGGACAACTCTAAAATATCATTTAGGTTTCGTTTATGTCACTGTAAACCAAGGTGGCAAAAATAATATAAACCAATATATTGTTCTCCACCTTCCCTGAACCCATCATCAGGTGAAAAAGCTCATAGATCCAGAAAGGAGCAGGGTGCAATGGGAACAGATGGAATATTTCAAATACTGATATTGCTTTTACCTAATAATTAGTATTTGAAGTGGAACAAGTGTCGCCTTGCACTTTACTGAACATATACAAGCGACTTCCCTGATTCCTCAGATTGTATCATAAAGCAGCCCTGCTGGTCATTGCTCACTGAATCAAACTGAACTGATTACACTGCCCTGACTAATTCTAGCTCCAGTTACAACTAACACAAGATACACCCTCTTCCTATATTCACAGACAAACATAGATACATCAGCTCCTGGTGCCTTGTGTTGCTGTTGGATGGCTAAAGCACTTGGGGGCAGTAGATACACACAAATGTTTAGTGCATGGAAGCGTTCGCACACAGGTTCACCTTCTGAAGGGTGAGGGGAGATGATCTTCATTTTGTTCGGTGGACATTAATTCAATCGCTCATTGGTGTTTATGCCTTCAGCGATGACTCTTTTAGAAAGCACAGCGAGCGGCTTCCTGTTGGGCCATGTCAAACTCTCCAACAACCGCATTTCTTCTTTGATCAGTTTATTTTGAACACAGGTCACTGTCTCTGGTGAACCTTGGAGGAGAATTGGAGCAAATTTGGTCATACTTCAGTGGGTTTGCTGCAAAAACAATGGAATGTGTGGATTCAGCGACTCCTGACCTTGACCTCATGACTTTAACTCCGTCAGCTTGCCAGGGTTGGGTTTCTGGAGCTGAGAACACTGCTGAGTGCCTGTGCTCCTTAAGGCTTCAGAAAGTAAGGTTGGAAAATTAGCATTAAAAATTCATTATCCCAATTAATTACTACCATGTGGTTCACTAAGATGTAGAAATACGAACACCCCAGGGCCTGGAGGTGAACAGCAGGCCCGTAATAAATTTGGACTAAAGCAAGCTATTACAAACAAACCTGAAGGGGACTAAGTGTACTTTTCATACTGAAGGCCATTTTCAGTGTTTACACAGGTTGTTTAGCGGTGATTTACTAGCACACATATGGCATGAAAACTGTGCAAACAACTGTGCTAATATGTGCAGGGATTTTCTTCTTAAAACTCAGACTGTGCCCAGATTTACGAGTTTGTAAGAATTTGCCTTGCTCTGAAATCTGATTTGTCCCTCAAACACAATGCAATTACTCCATGCTGTATATCTTCAGCAAAGAAAGGCTTTTAAAGCACTTCTACTGTTGTTATTGTTTCTTCTGTTATTGAGATTTGCGTGAGACCAACTGAGAAGGTACCAACTTCTGGTACCAACTGAGAAGTGCTCAATGTGTAAATTAGGTACCTTGTAAAATGGTAATTCGTAGCTGTCCATAGTATTCCACAGACGTTACACAATCCCGCTGCCACCATTTTGGTAGGCAATTTTGAGCTCATTCGGCAGCAATGAACAAAGACAACAGAGCCATCACTGATCCAGCAAAGGCAGTTAAAGATTATTTGACCCGTAGCTGTAATGATTATAAATGAAAGCTGAAATCCAAATGGCTGTTCCTGCATCTTAATTCCTCTGCGTCCCATATCACGTACTAGCACAATAAATATTGGGTAAACAATAGCGCAGTACCATTAGAAGTACTCTCATTGGTGTGGTAGGTGAAGTGAAGTGTGAAGTAGGTGAAGTGTGCGGTTTGGGACATAATGAGATGTGTCCAACAGTCCAACAGTTCCAGAGGCTGATTATAGCTGTGCTTTGGGCTGGTTAGTTGCTCATTAAACACCTCCAAGATGCATTTATGGAGGTAAACTGGGTGTCTACAAACATTTGTGACCTTGACTTGACATTGGGTTGGGTTCTTATTCGCCAGCTTCTTTTTTTTTGTTGAGATTTGTTTGTATGAGGCGTCGAAATTCAACTGCTGCATAAGTTAAGGTGCAATGGAACACACGAATAAGAAGTTACCAAATAACTAGCTTAAATACTTCTGTTAATTATTTAAGAATCATATTTTATAGTCACTTTTGTAGGTTTTTTGTAAGTGTGCACTAGAATTGGGAAAAAGCCTGAAAACAAGATAACATAATGGGCTACTATCCAATTTCTTTCACATGCAACTGCTCCATTTATGCAGGACTTGTTAATGTTTTTCAAATGTTTCCCGGTCTTACAACTGCCTTGAAGCTCCCACCTCTGTGCAGAACCACGTCTTCTATGTCAACTCTAATCCATGCCCACCCACCATGAAATGGGCTTGTTAAGAGTTCAGCAGTTTTCAGTCTGATCCACCTCCAGATCTGCCATGGCATCATTCACAGTCCAGATACAGTATTTCTTTATTTTTCTTCCCGTATACCTGAATAGACTGATAGAATTTAATTGGAAGCAAAAAAAAAAGCATTTTGACTCAGATCCTGTGGCTAGAAATGGTTCACTGAAAGATCTAAATCAGTAGACAGTTTTCCCGCTAACCCAAACGTACTGAATCAACAAAATAAATATACTTTTTACTTTTGCACTAGAAATATGAAGCTAATGTAATTATTTTTTGAATAACATAGATTTCTATTGAATCAACTCCATAGCTTCACTGTAAAATAAAGAAGAAACACTTAAGTGCATTTTGGTCAGTCTGGGGGCAAACTGTGTACATGTGATCTTTCCAGTGGTGGACGAAGTACATAAACTTTAGAGCTCCACTAAAAAAGTATTTACCTTAAAATGTACTTAAGTATCGAAAGTAAAAGTAGCATGATTTATTATGGCTCTAATGTCCTATTATCATTTCTGGAATAATACTCTTAATAAACTCATATTTGGGGACTCTAGTGTCTCTGTTGTTCCACCAACCTTTTAATATAAGGTCATTAATTAGTCTGACACAGATTTCTATTCAAATTACCTTATGCACAAAACACTAAAGGAGAACTGTTTCCATTAGCTAGAATTAAGCTCTGTCCAACAGGTCAAAACAAGCTCAAAACATGAGCGCTGTATCCTGATTGGTGGAATCGCTTGTTTTGTTTTTATGCACACATAAGCCAAAGGTAAGGACAGATTTAGCATCATATAGTGCAGTACAAAGCAGGATTTTAGACTCTGAATGTAGTGGAGTAAAAGTAAAAAGTGTAAAAATACACAGAAAAAGTACTTTACAGTAAAGTAAACTTTACATTTACGTCGTTACTGTCCACCACTGGATTTTTGCTTCCTTTCGGTTTCGGTCTTCCACTCAAAAGTGCTTCTCCAAACCTTTTGTCTTTGAGGGCCAATGATTGTGGTGGGGTAAGGGCTAAAACAGACAAAAATACAAACAAAGAAAGTGCACTGTAAACAGTCAGTAACTTGAATACCTTAAAGGACCTATATTCTAGATTTGTCTTGTATTTCATAAGGCTCAACATAACACCTGTGTGTTTTAATGCACCACACATAGTCATCATTTTATATCATTTGCCTAGATTTCCTACCTCTCTTTATCGCTTAGAATTAAACAGGGTGTTTTTTCGTTTGTTTCTGTACCTGTAAAATTGATATGTAACCAAATTAGCTCGGTTCTGATTGGCTGCTCTGTGTTGTACTTTATTCAAAAAGCATTCAAAGCAGAAACACACCATGTGTTCACAACTTCAGTGTATAACTGCTGTAGTCTGACACAGATATATGTTACTGAGTTGGCTCTGGTGACATCACAGAAACAGTGAATTTGATACAGCCTGTTTTTAACTTCCATGTATGAACTGGTATGCTTTGAAACCTATGTTTACATATTTTCACATATATAACATTGTTTACATATTGCATCCAACATATTACTTTTTAGAATTTGATATTCCACAATATGATTGCTTATTTTACATCTGATTTACATTATCTGAATTATTTGACATTCACTTAGTTCAGAAATCATATAAATTATATCACATATCACCAGAAAGTTGTGGTGTACACAGTGATAATTCTTTATTCTCTCAAGTTGGACTGAATCGACTTGAGGCTACAGTGACTCACTATTACCTCTTGTGGTACCAACTGCTCCCCGGGCGCCATGGATACGGCTGCCCACCTATGTGCTCACTGCACCCTAGTGTATGTGTTCACTAGTGAGTGTGTATGTGGGTGTTTCACTTCACGGATGGGTTAAATGTGAAAGACAAATTCCTCTGTGTGAAAATCACAATTGGTACAAAATGGTATCTTATCGTATCTTATCATATGACGTGTGATGTTAGCTGGTTAGATATCTCTACAATGCAACACCTCGATGTCTTTGATATACCATCGAAATAGCTATTTCTTCTCATTCTGTTGATAAGTTTAGTTTATTTGGACTATTGTAAACTATAAATCTGACCTGTTACTCCTTTATGGAGTATATTTATTTCAAGTTAAAGCACTGAATCACTTTTACAGTGCGGGGAACAAAATAGAAGGTCAGTATAGTTATATACAATAAAGGAGGCAGTTTAATGCAGAGTAACATCAGACAAAGAGAAAAAAGGACCAATCTTTGGGCAGCCTTAAAGGCTATCTAGAACAACCAGATTCTCAATCCTGAAGGCCCACTGCCCTATACATTTTAGGGGATTCCCTGTTTTAACACAGTCCCTGCAACTCTGAAAGGGCTTGTTAATGAGCTGATAAGTTGAATCAGGTGTGTTGGAAACAGAGAGAACCCTGAAATGTGCAGATCAGGGTGCCTCCAGGACCAGGCTGAGGAACACTGATCTAGACCGTCAATTAAATGAATGCGGCTGTTAATTACTAAACTTGACCATCTTTAAACCTCATCATCCCTGACTTTTCTGATGATTCCACAACAGTTACTTGCTCTAAGAAAGTATGTCATGTTTTTTTTTCTTTTCTTAAAATATATCCTCAGAAAAATAACCACTCATAGAAACAGAGCATTTGTTTGATGTTTCGGATAGAGAGGATTTGGCATGGTGGCTGAGAAATGTGAGTAAAGTTGTAATGGTACCAGGACAGCAGCCTCACTTGTCATAAAAATTGGATTAAAAAAAACCTAATCTTCATTTTAATTTACCTAAAGGAATTTAAATGAATGATAGGCATACCTCACTGGTCATCAGTTCTATTTCTGTTGCAGCTGAAGGTTTTTTTTTGTCCTAAGGTTCAGGTTTGCTTTTTAAAGCAACTGCAGTATACAGTAAAACTGCCCACTGCCAACCTTCTGGGCAAACAAATCTATATCTTAAAATCTTCACCTTGTTCCCCAGAAATTGGATCTGTCTTTCTAGCCCCCCGTATGTGTCAAACTGTAATAAGAAATTTTCTGAGATTTGGAGGAATTGTACATTGAAATGTTTTATATCAGAAGCCTAGCATTACTTTATGTAACTGGAAATGGGATTGTGTTCAAAGGGGATTTCTTTTCATTGATCTACCACATCAGTTCCACTTTACCGCTCACAAAAGACGTCCGAGTTAGTCATAGTTCTTGGTTTAAACAGAGTGAGGGTTTACGACGTGTTGTAGACATTAGATTCCGTAATTTGACGCATCGACTCCAGTCATTACAATTACAATTTAAGGTCTCTTTCTCTCTTTTCCTCTCTCTGAGTGTCTGCTCTAGTTTGGAGAGCTGAAGGCGGAGGAGAGGTTTTGATTCCACCTGTGTTTCATCTCCAGAGCTTCACACATGGCCCCTATGCAGGCTGTATGAAACATCCGCCAGGCGGGTGCCTGTGTTCTGCTATGCTCCACCAACCGTGCTAACACGCCTCTCTCCCAGGGCCCTATTCACTTCAATTACAGCACATGCCAGCGAGAGCTGCTCTCTCCACCTCCCTCGCGCTCTACCGAGGTGTTTTTTTTTCTTGCTTTTTTCCTTTTGAAGAGATATAATCTCCATATCAATGTTTTATAGCTGATGTGAACCTCCTGGCAGTGTACCTGTTTTTCTTTCTTTCGTTTTCCAATTATTTGTTATTTATTTTTATTTCTCCAGGAAAGATTGACCACATGTGTTGCTTCACTGGAAGTCAGCAGAGGGGAAGACCAGTTTCAACTTTATCTGCAGGTTGCGAAGTGCCACAGGGGAAGGGCAGGAAAGAGATATGATAGCCCTGCTTGACAGTGGGAAATATTTCCAGAAGAGCAGCCTGTTTTTTTTTCAATAGAACATTATCAGAGTTGCCGGTGTGTCTCTCTCCAGCATGTCATTGTAGAACACAAATGAAGCAGCTCAGCTCGCTGATAGAAAGCTAAAAATAGGAAGGAGGACAATTTCGAGTGAGCACACAAAGCTTCAGTCATTTTGCCACAGTTTATTGGCACTTATTACACGTCCTCGTGAGGCATGATTTCAGTGCCCTGAAAAAAACTGAGCCACAATGCTGTTGGTTTTGATCATTACTCTCCTTCATTGATGTTACTCAACAAATGCATGGCAGTTGCTGAAGTAAAAACGTCAGCCATGTTGTTTCAGTTACAGTTACAGGTTCACGTAATGTCAAGGTGCAAAATACTGAAGGATCCAGAGCCACGTAAATAACCTCTTGCACTGACTGAATGTCTATATTGAGAAATTCACTTATATTAAATTTCCTATGATGTTGTGTTGTTAATTAGGGTGAAACACATAGTATAAATACATATTTAGTGTAAGGTTAATGTTTAGCCTTCTTCACCCAAAATCACCTTCTCACTTTGGTAATCTCATTTTGGTCTTAACTAATTAGCACTGGTGGACTGTAAGGAAGTATATACAATGAGTTACTGCACTTAAGCAGTTTTCCCTGTATCTGTACTGAAATATTTTCATTGTGGGTGACTTTTTGCTTTAATGCCAATTTGTTTGTGACGCCAACACTTGTTACCGTCTGTCTAATTTTGTTCATTTTGGACATTATACACATTTATGTAAAGACACCTTATGTTATATACAGGGGTTGGACAATGAAACTGAAACACCTGGTTTTAGACCACAATAATTTATTAGTATGGTGTAGGGCCTCCTTTTGCGGCCAATACAGCGTCATTTGGGCAGCCGTGGTTTTATGTTTTTTGGATACAATCCGGGTTAGCACCCGAACATCCCTTTCAGCTTCCTTTTGCTTCCACAGTTAATCCTGTGGGATGTGGTTCGTCCTTCTTGGTGGTATGCTGACATTACCCTGGATACCGTGGCTCTTGATACATCACAAAGACTTGCTGTCTTGGTCACAGATGCGCCAGCAAGACGTGCACCAACAATTTGTCCTGTTTTGAACTCTGGTATGTCACCCATAATGTTGTGTGCATTGTAATATTTTGAGCAGAACTGTGCTCTTACCTGCTAACTGAACCTTCACACTCTGCTCTTACTGGTGCAATGTGCAATTAATGAAGATTGGCCACCAGGCTGGTCCAATTTAGCCATGAGACCTCCCACACTAAAATGACAGGTGTTTCAGTTTTATTGTCCAACCCCTGTATGATATCCATAGTGTAATTCTCCCCCTATATTCTTTTTGCACCTCCATACACAGTCACTTTACACTTTCAAAACTTACTCATTTATATAGTAACTGTTGTGGTAGTTTATTCCCATTCTCACATTAAGTGGACTGTCCATATGTAAATATCTTAACTGTCTATATTGTATATGACTGCTTGTAAGTACAATCACAATGAAATGATTCTATTCTATTCTATTCTATTCTATTCTATAACATGTCAAAATAAAAGAAGCGTAAAGCAAAACACCAATCGGGGTACAGCCTGCACTTCGTTTTGAACTTGTTTTGATCTGTTGCAAAGAGCTTGGCTTTACCTAATGGAAGTTCTACTTTTACTGGAGTAATATTTTACCTTAGGTATTTCTACTTTCACTCAAGTACATGGTTTGTTTACTTCGTGCACCACTGCTAATTAGAGAAGCAGCAATTGTCTGCCTCTGGGCTGAAGTACGGGGGTTCCACTAGTTGGTCCTTAATAGCCAAACAACTGTAACTATACCTGGGATGCTATGGCTCTCATTCTCCATCAATCTGAAAAACCCATATCCCTGTGCAAAGAACCCTTTAATGATGCAGAGAGCTTTTCTAGTGTTTATGACTCTATATAGAACCGTTGTCTTTACCATATACCCCTTAAAGACTTTTATAGGCTCATTATGTCTTGGTCTGATCAGTGCAACATCTTTCTTTTTGTTGGCCATTACCCTTGGTTTACCTTCCAGTTGGTTTCTGATTGGTAAACTGCCTACACAAGATGGTCAAATGATACCTGCACATCCAAGGTTTCTTTTGAAATCAAGGGTATTAATGAGTTGGTTCCTTTCTACTGCAGTTAACAGCCTCTACTTATGTGGGAAGGCTTTACAGTAGATGTTGGAACAGATACTGATGTTGAATGATTCGTATTGGATTACAAACACCACTCCAACTCATCCCAAAGGTACTGGATGGAGCTCCATCACTCCAGAGAACACAGTTCCACAGCCCAATGCTGGGGGGCTTTCTATCCCTCTAGCTGACTCTTGCCAATGGGCATGGTGCCCTTAGGCTTATGTGTGGCTGCTCCAGAGGGTCCCATGCTATTGGCAAAGCTGAATGCAGTAAGAGGGTTTGTCTGGATACTTGGCTGTAGGTTATCATGTGCCCAGCCGCTGAATATGTCTCTATGCTGGCTGTGCGTTACTGAACACCCGTTTTTATCATTTAAATATAACTTTAACTTAATAAATGTGCACAGTATAAAAATGAACTGTCCACCTATTTAGTGTTTACTCAAAACACTTTTGTGTGCTTCGTCTGAATTCCTTAAGTACACAATGCCCAGTCAAGAAGCTACTTAAAAGAACAGTTCAATGAAAAATCAAATTACATAATTACCCACTTGATGTCCTGATGTAGTTATGCTGATAAGGTCAGTGGATGTTTTTGTTTGTATAGGTTAGCAGTCGAGCTAATGTTACTAATAAATAACATTAAGCATTTAGCAGCTATTTGTAAGATTATCTGTAAAGTGTAAATAGAAACAAAATTTATGGCATCCAGGGGCGTAGCAGCAAATTCTGGGCCCTGTACACTCTCAATGTCAGTGGGCCCCTATCCATGCCAGTACACGAGGAACGTGACAAAAAATGTGCCTTTCTCCCTTCTCAGGCCCTGGGTAGTCAGGTCCACTTTTCCCCCCACTACCACGCCCATGATGGCATCCATATGCCTACCTCACCTTGAGTAGGTAATATCGTGTTCAAAACCACATCAACACAACTGCAATGAAGACCGGGATATATTTTGAGTGGGCTGAGATAAGGATTAGGATCGTCTTCTACTGTTTGTTATGGACATTAGCCTAGCAACTCTGATATGAAACTAAAGAATAGCAAAGGACACTGGCCAGCACTGTCTTGAATGACTAATTTGAAAACCATTTGGAAATTGGAAAAATATGTTTAACGTTTTTGCCAAATCATTAATTGAACACAGTTGTATGGAACATTTATAGGCACATTTTTAATTGATCTCTGATGTCCACATGAAAGGTATGTGACTTTGGTTGAAGTGAAAAATGTCCACTCCCATTTTCAACCATATGATTTGGCCCTAGAATGAAACAATCTGTTCCATCCTATTAGGGTGCACTAAGTATTTTGATGAGCGCTGCTCTAATTGGCTGGTTCAGAAGAAACTGATACAGGTAGGAAAATAAAATAAGCCTTGAAATCAACACAAAAGCGATCCAAGCAGTTACTCACTGTGAAACTTTAGCTGGCAAAACACAAACAATGTGGCTGCCACTAACAGGTTGGTATTGGGGTTGTGACGGTAGTTAGGTGGAATTGTTCCTTCCTGGCTGTCTCTGCGCTGTGTGAAGCCTTGATATTGTCCAAGGTTTGGGAAAATGTCCGGAGTGAACGGCACAATGCAAACAGCTGTGAATTTAAGTTTTCCAGAATCTTCTTAAAATGTAGGAATTTGAGTTTGATTGCTGTTTCCCAGCTTGTTTTGCTAATTTTGAATTCCATCTTAAAACAGAATTCCTTGGAAAGGGTTTAAAAAGTAATGACATTCCCATCACTGCATTGAAGGTACATTTTAAGGACTCTGTTGGCACCTGTAGCATTAAAGGTGGAATTGAACATTTGATTAAGAAGCTGGTGAAAAAGGAATCCAACTGCAGTCAAATTTAGAGATCAACATCAACAATGCTTGGATGATTGGAATGAAGGGAAGGAGTGTAAAAGTTGTCCACATCCCTCATACAGCCTGGGAAGATTAATTATGTATAATCCGCCACTGCTCTTGATCTGCTGGTGTTGTTCTGGGCTGGAACTCTCCTTATTCATGTATGACAATGTACATGTAGTTTTCCATTCTCTGCCCCCTTTAACAAATTAGTAAATGTTCCTGTAGAGGAATAAAATAATATGTGAAAATACACTTATCATCTAAATAATAGTTGCACCCAGAAGTAATCAACAGGATTGAAGCATCTGACTTTGTGAGACATGCCAGAGATTCGAGGTTCATGCTCAGCTGCGCATGTGACATAAGCAAGAATAAGCTTTATCGGTGTACCTGACTTACCCAACACCAGTGATTTTAAAATGTAGCTTTCCAAAAACAAAGCAAGCAGTAGTGTTAATGCTCATTGTTGAACAGCTCTGAATTCTATGAGAAGGTTCGCTCTGGGAAGGTCTATGACCAATGCATGAAAATTAATGGGAAAGAAAATTTGCAAGTTATGAAATATTGCAGGTCCTTCCCCTCTGCTTTTCATTTCGTCACTTTTTCAATTTATATTTGCCTATTATGTGCTTTAAAGGTCAATTTTTCTTGGAATCTACAGAGCACAGTGCATTCATTTCAAGGAAATGTTCTTGAATGAAGTGAAAGCATCATTATCACAGTTTTATTATGCTGGAACTTGCCTTCCAGTCGTTTAAAAAAAGACTTACAGTGTTCTTTTTCTTTTTTTTTGGCAGCTACAGCTATTTCCAGAACACACTGTGAACTCTTCATACCAATTTATAGTACCTTTTTATTGTCTCTATTCATACACTCGAAATAAGACGCATTTGTGATGGACTTGGTCATGTTTAAAAGATTGACCACTAATTTGTTGCCCTCAGACAATGTCACAGTATAATGTAAATGTGTATGAACAGCACCTACAAAATCAGCAGGGAGTTAGTAAACACTGAGCACTCTGGTCTTGAAATTTCATTTATGTATTTATATACAACTGAAGATGTCTGGAATTTGTACAACTGGACTTTAATTAGAAGAGGTTCTGTTATTGCTAGAGTGCTGCTGGGGTAAATAAAAGAGAGTGCTACAGATATCACTGCTCACTTGCAATCTCACTCCTCACTCCTCATCACCCAAACCCTGTTACCTTCTGACCTCGTGTTTAGAGTTTGGCAAATGGGTATTAGACTTAAGAGACTGGAACAGAGTGATGTAGCTCTGAGTGGTTGACCCCTGCTCCTGAACCAGTGCTGCATCCGGTCAGACGAGCCTCCAGCGCATTCTTAATTATTTCTCACTGATGGCCTAATCCATCAAGTAAGTCAGAGCGGAAGAGTTCTAGAGAAGAAGACAATCGGAGAGGAGTGTACACCAGAGTAAGGGAGAGGTGCGTGTGTTGGTGCGCACGGGTGTGTGTATTGAAGTGGCCAGGAGAAAGCTACTTTCTCTTCTTCTGATCTTAGATGTTGCTAGATTTACTGGGCTGATATTAGCAGAGCTCAACACTCAACACAAAAATCCACAGTTTTGTGAGACAAATTCCAGGTCACATTTTATGGCTTACATTTACAGTCACATGCAAAGGTTTGGACACACCTGGTCAAATTACATGTGTTGCTGATGTGAAAATAAGTTAACACATCCTCTACAGGGATCAAACTTAAATATATAATAAAATATTTGCACAGTGGTGGACAGTGATAAATGTAATACGTTACTGTACTTAAGTAGTTTTTTTTTGTGTATCTTTACTGAAGTATTTCATATTTTGGAAAACATTTTATTTACACTCCACTATGTTATAATAAATATGATATTAAAGTAAAATATCTTCAAATATCACACATTAAATCATTAGTGAACAGATAAAACATATTGTTCCTGTTGACTTAAATAGACCACAATATAGAACACATACACTTATGACTGGTGAGTGTATTTTTCAGTATAGTAAAGGAAAATATGTTAGTGAACGTGCTTACAGCAAGTTCTTATTACATTAGTAACTAAGTAACTAAGTTGCAAATTAATCTTAAACCGCTTGTTTGCAAAAAGTTATTTTATAGTTCTAGCTAATGGAAATAGCCTTTAGTGCTTTGTGCGCATAATCATTTGAATATACATCAGTGTCAGACTGATTAATGACCTTGGTGGACTGAGACTGACACTAGAGTCTTTTCACCTGATGTTGATTAAGAGTTCCAGAAATAATAATAGGACAATAGAGCCATAATAACGCATGATACTGTTACTCTCCATACTTAAGTACATTTGAAGGTAAATGCTTTTGTACTTTTACTCAAGTGTCTAAAGGGAGGAACTACTACTTTTACTGGAGTAATATTGTACCTTGGGTATCTTTACCTTAACTGAAATGCATGGTTTGCATATTTTGTCCACCACTGGATTTACTGCAGATTATTCATGCAAAACTCAATAAAGTGAGCATAATAGTTCCATTGAAACAGTAATTGTGCTATGAACTATCCAGATATGTGCTTTCTGCAAAGGATATAGAGCAGTAAGCTTGTAATTTGACATGTTGGCATTCACTGGTGCTCACAATGTCATGGGTATATGAATGAGACTGTACAACAGTTGTTGTCCGCAAACTGCTGACAACTCCCAACACCTTATCGACCTAACAAAACCAGAAACCTTATAAATGAGGACGCTGACCACTGTTCCTAAATATGAATGGGAAAGCTTGTAATGCTTAACATGTCGTCTGTTTACCAGAAACATCTAAGCCTTCGAGAAAAAAACAATCAGCTTTCTATTTATGCCTTGAGCAAAAAAGTGGTGGTGATATTGTGGTACTAGTCTCTCCCCTCATTGTGGAGGTATGAGCAAGAGAAAAAAAATCACATTTTATATGCATTATTAAGCCAAATGCTACAAACCATTTATAAGGCTATGTTATCATGTCATGAGTGATTTTATTTATTTGTTTTAAAACGATAATTTGGCCTTCAATTTTGAGTATTTTGCTCTCTTCTCTTTCAAAGAGGTAGGAATCTGGTTTTGTATGGCTAAAAATAACTGCCAGCTGGCACCAAAACAATCTGTGCCAAGTGTACAGTCTATAAATTCCCAGGTTTTCTAGGACGAGTGGGAAAACGAGTGTTTTCTGAAATAATTATCCATGATGTACCATAAACACGGTTAAAGTGTCTTCAGTCCAAGCAGTCCGTATATACAAACAATGCTGCCAAAACAGCCTATTTTGTACATGTGTTTGTTGTGATGCCCCAATGTACAGTATCTACATAGATACTACTTTTAAAAGACCCTCATCAGCGTACATCATGGTACGTAACACTTTAAAAGTGTGTTGTCTTTTTTATTTTATTTTTTAATTAAGGGGAATTATGGAGTTATCAGCAGTTATTAGGATGTAATGTGACAGATGTAGTAGATACTGCATATAAACCATAAATGTGTAACACAGAATGTTATAGTTATAGGAATTCTTTAAATGTAGTGTATTGCTGTTGCTAACAAATAGCTTTATTATAATTTTTTTTGCACTTGACAATATGATTTCTGAGCAAGTTCAGGTGCTGAAGTCAACACTGATGGTAACTTGATTCTTTTCCCATCAAACAAACTTCACCTGCGCTAATGAAGTAATGTCACGGCTTTAGTTATTTAACAAGGCCAAGTCAAGTAAGCAGTGTAGCCCCCACCCAGTAATGCTATAAATAGTGTTTCAGCCTGGATTGTGTTTTTGTATGAGACACAATAGGGGTCTACGAATCTTGTGATCACAGTAACAGAATGTCTGTATTGTTCTAAAGGGATGAATAATAATAATAATAACAATAATAATAGGCCATCATGGCCGTTTGGTTTTTATAGAAATGCAAACTCCAAGAACTCGTGTCTATTGAGCAATTTATCATGCTCTTCAAAAGTACGTGAAGAGACTGAGAGAGAGAAAGAGAGAGAGAGAGTAGATTGTAGCTGCATTGCTGCATTATATTCAACACAAAGCAATTAGCTGACAGCTCTAGATAGGGAGGTGGTCATCTATATTCACATCATGCCTTTACACTGCAGACGTCCTTTAGAACATTGGAGCAGTGACCTTCTTTCCCTTCTGTTCTATCTAGTTAAGGTTAAAATGGAGATTATACCTCATTCCAGGCTGCTTCCTCGGATGAGCCTTATCTCTCTCTCTCTCTCTCTGACCCTCTCACTCTCTCTCTCTCTCTCTCTCTCTCTCTCTCTCTCTCTCTCTCTCTCTCTCTCTCTGCTCCAGACATTAGTTATGGGCCACGTGGAGTGACCTCAGGGTAGAGCTCTGGTCACATGCACTCCCAACAAACCAATGCTGACTAATGCAATCTTCATCAGTATCTATGTCTAGCCAATTCTTATACCAAGTGAAGTCCTTAAATAGAGGGTTAGTATTCAGTTATTCATCTTCAACCGTATTTTTACTACTCTAGATCAGTCAGTATCTGTTTGACAAGACAAGCAGCAAATTACAGACTTCAAAAGCAATGTGTCTTTATTAAAGCTGCTCTATGTAAGATGTTTTGTTGAAACTCAAAGATGCTTCATCAGGAGAAAATAAATATACTAAAATGGGATGTGTGACTCACTCTGAGGGGTCATAGGGCAGGACTTTTTAGAGCACATCAGACACCTTTAAGCATTAACATCACATGCACAGCTTCAAAAAGAAGGTTTGGCTTGAAGTTCAGGTCTTGAATGCAAAATCAACATCATACTGAAGAAGACTTGATGTCAACAGTAGATTAATCCTTGGGTGACACAACCAAATGATTTGAGTATTCCTTAAACACCCACTGCAGCTGCAATCATCAGATTCATCCTTTCTGGGGTGGGAACAATGTTCTTCTGCTTGTCCAGTGTGTGTAATTCCAAATTTCCACCAGAGAGGTCACCAAATCCAAAGAAATGTTTACATAATGTAGCTTTAAGATAAGAGTTTTTATAGAGCATGTCTTCATTTTGCATTAATGAAGGATTCTCCAAGCCCACATCCCAGCAATGAAAGCAGACTTCATGTGGAGTAATGTGGAGATCTTATTTGCATTGTTTCTTTTCTCTGCTGGTGGTTGCAGCTCAAGGTTGGTATCCATTACTTCAAATAATCTGCCATTTATATGGTTTTGAAACCAAATTCCCTAGACCAGCGGAAGATTTGGCCTGTAGATTTTATTTGGAAATGTCTTAGGAGTTAGTCACAGCTACTGTCTTTTATAAAGCAAATCCATTTGGGATTGATGTGTTGAGTCTTTCAAGCTCTTCTGAGTTATTTTGGTCAAATTTGTAGATGTGCATCAGAAAGTGTTCAGCTATGGCTGGAATCAGACCTGCTTCATTTCATTTTTGTTTCAGCATGGCTGCTGATGCGCTAAAACGAGGTAAACGCAGTAGCGCAGGCACCACTCTACCTCTTTTTATTTGCACCCAACATGTGCAGATATTTTCAAATTACAGCTTGGGAAGGGAACTCTGCCCCCATTTCTCTCCAGCCCTCCGGTCCCCCACTCATCCTACTCCACTCTCTAATCACAGCAATTTCAGCAGCGTTGTTGGGTGGGGAGATTGCTCCACTCCAGCTTGTGTGTGCATGTGTGTGTGTGTGTATGATATGAGATAGTGGGGGGGAATGACACCCGCGAGAGTCAATACACTGCCCAGGATGGATGCCTCGTAGCCCTGCTCAGCATCTCTAATGCAAGCCGGATTGTGGAGGCTACTGTACAACCTCATTTCCTTCGCCACACTTTTTTACCTTCATTTTTTTTTCAAGGTTACTTCTTGCAGATTAAGCTGCACTGAAGCTGCAGAAGCCAATTACTATAAGCAGGGCTTCTGCATTCTGTTTTTCACCCTACATGCAGATCACAGGGCTTTTTTTTACTGTTGACATTTGAAATGTAAGAGGAAAAAAGCACCATGTAGCGCACAAGGCACAAACAAATGACAAGGTCTCAATAAAGACATGCTTTAGAAGCTTCTAACCTGGTTCCAAAGGGGTCAGAGGTCACCTTAGTGCATGTATTCATTAGTACAACGGTAACAAGACTCAATTCAATAAAGCTGTAAAGCTGTATTCACATTCAGATTTGAGCTTCAAATGATCTTCCATCTCTGTCTTTCATGTTGTTTAGTTTAGTTTACCTGAGACAGCGCCTTAATGTACAAAAGAGAAATGGGAAATAAAGCCAAGTGGGAGGGAGTTTTTTTTACCCCACACAGTTTACACAAATCATTAAAAAGATTTAATCCCCTGTTGACTAGTGTTTAAACATGCTGTAATATCTATAATTCCCTCTGCTGCACTGAGGAAACCGTCAAAACAACACTGCTCACTCGAGCTGAACGTCTATTAGTTAAGGACTCACAGTTAACCTTTTAATATCAAAGCAAAATGGCACGTGCCCTCCATTACGTCTACCCTTCTCTAGAACTGCACAGAAACTGTGGGCTGATGCTGATGTCCCGATCACTGCATACCTTTTGTTGATTTTGTGCAGCAACAGTAAGATATTCAGCAACGAAGTGATTTGAGCCATTTCTGTTCCCATGTTCTTGAAATACACACAGTGTAAACAGCAGCTGCTATGTTCAAATGATGCAGAAAAGTGAAAATCGTCAAAATGGAGATTCAAGCTGGAGATACAACAAGGACGATATGAAGGAAAACATAACAATATATAATGGGCCAGAAGTTTTGCACAGGTTTGAAAAAAACTGGAGCCAAGCTGAGCTCTGAGCTCAGTCTAAAGATGTGACTCATAAATGTGGTGTGACCAGGAGAGCCAAACTTTTCCATATGACTGTAGCTTCCAGTGCCAGTGCTAATGCCGATGGGAATTAGCCCCATGAGGATATTGGTTCCTGTAGGATAATGAAAGGCAGTGTAATAAGTATGTTGCAGATTAGCATAGTAAACCAGCATCCAAACATTCCAAACATCCAGAGTGCAATAAATGAAGCTTTGAATAACAGTAAGGTCTAATTATGGATGCCTACTGTTTGTTGTTAGTGACAGAATGTCTCAGTATTGTCTTTGCATTTATTTGAAATGTACAATTAACAGAAATATGGTTATGACAGTTTTGAATTGTTCATTTGTTTTATTTAGTGTTTTATTTTGTTTTTTTTCCTTAAAAATGGCCTAACATGGGATAAGATGGAATTTACTTCTGAACATTCATTCACAAGAAAAACTGAAGGGGCTTTTTTCAGTAATTCTGTTTAGTTGTAGTTAATTGTTAAATGAACATAATTAGTGATGGTGCAATGCACTTCTTCGTCTACTTCTTCTTCTCCCTGGGACACTGGAGAAGGGTATGTTTGTGTACAGCGTTTTTGATGCAGTGTTTCTGCATAGCAGCAGACTTTTTTCATCATTACGAATGAAAAGAGCACACCCATCTACTGTACTTCTGCTTGACAGACACTGTTTTACAAACATCTCAGAGCAGACAACAGAGCACACATATGGTCTCATCCACACGCATCTGTTTGTCATTGTTTCTTGCATCACTCGTTACTCATGTAGAGTCCGACCAGCAACTAGCTTAATCTGTGCAGTCACACTTTTCTAGTTATGTTTTAGTTTGTGTCATGTGTTTTTGTCATCATGCTAATTTTTTCACTGCTAGCTTTCCTTAGTACCTGACTACAAGAACCCTGATCACAAATAGCTTTTCTGAGCAAGCAGCATGATTAGAAATGTACTTCACAGTTTACATTGGAGTCCTTTTCAAAATTCCTCACAATGATTCCAAAATTCCATAAAACTATTGTTAATGTTATTTAGTTTATTATTTATTAAGCACATCTTGGCACCAGGGCTGCATTACCATTAACCTTAACGTTATACTCTCAATGGCGGGCAATAACCCAGACTGTAAAATTCATTACCGAATGAATCAGGCAACACCAAGGCATGGGTAACATAAACAGCATTGTGTTGCATGAAATCCAAAGGTTTGGAGTCGACTTTTGATTCCCAAATGCCTAGAACAGTGGAGGGGATTTTGTTTTTAGCCTGACTTCCAACCTTGCAGTTATTGCTACTCCAATTAAACCAGTCATAAACGCTCTGCCCACAGACTTAAAATAAACAAAGTGTTGAATGTATCACCGGTAAGACATTAAATTTGATAGGGTTATGCCAATAAAGCAGTCAATGGCATGAGTGAGCTATGGTGTTCTACCTCATTGTGCTCAGTGTGTGTACTCAATCCTGTGTTATTTTGCATATTTATACCAGTTATCCATTTATACACATTCAACATTTACATACAGTTGTGTTCCTCATGTGTGTATTTGAAAAGCTGTGAAGCGCTAGGTTTTTATCAATTAAAAAAATTCATGGCTATAAATTGTGGTTCCATTGCCAGTAGGTTCTATAGAGTTGTCCTAAGGAAATGAGGTATGTGCAATATGCTAAGCATGTCTGGTTCCCTCACACTAAATATTCAAAGACTGAACCCCTTTTTCATGTGTATGGCCTCAAGATCAGCCAACGTAGGTCCTGCAGTTAAAGAGTGATGACATCAGCAGCCCCTCAGTCAACACTAAAGACCTCAAGCTTCATGGGAAATGATTAATTCAGCAAAGCCAGCACAGTGGGTCACCAGGCTCACCCCGTTACTAGTGCCCAGTTCTATCCACTTGCTTCATTTATCCTGCCCCATTATTGATTAATTCATGGGCCTTATAAAAGTTTCAAGGCTTTGCCAATTGTCCTTCACCATTCCTGTCTCTCTAGTTGATCTTCAGCCAGTAGCACAGCATGGCCCCTTTGGCAAATGTGCAGGAACGAGAGGAAAAGCTCTTTAGGGGACGTTAGGGAGGAAGAGCTAGCGTGAACTATGACAATGAGCCACTTGAGCCCCAGCCATCATTATCCTCTACGAGGCGGCTGGATCACACACGAGGTTACACTGGTATCAATTGAAGGACTTAATTAGGGTCCAGCAGGACATAATAAGTGTTCCGCACACTGGAATACATCCTAATGCATGCCTCTCACATGCTGTGTATAATCATGTCTTGGGAATGAGGTATAGTGCACATGGATTCCATATTCATGCCCACCATTTAAAGTTGGTGCAGTGAAAAAAGTTCTGTGCTATTGTTAATCCTGAAGAAATAAGACAGAACAGAGGAGCCCTACAATGACCACAAGCATATCATTTTTATTCCCATAATAATTTATTCATATGAAT